>CM074859.1:81625393-82875393 GCA_037501455.1 Lantana camara
AGTTCTCAAAAAAATCGGAATTGAAATCGAACGCATATAGATCAAGTTCGGGGCAGGTAAGCATAAACAATCAAATATTTTCAATTAATCAAATAAACATTAAAATGTCAAATAAGTGCGTAATTAAATAATTTAAATGCGCATATAACACTCTCGTTACAACGTACGTGGAGAGCCGGACGAGCGGGATGTTACAAACTCCCCTCCTTCAAAAGGACCTGTCTTCAGGTCCTAAACGAGATCTTGAACGGCTTTGAAGGCAAACCAAACTCCAATCTTCCACTACCACACTCTAAGCTCGGAGATCATAGGCTTCTAAGATATTACCTCTTTAATTAGCAAACTGGATACAAAGTCCTAGTCATTCGCCCCCACATCCCAAATTAAAAAAATTCGTGAGTAGTTGGAGAATCCTTAGCCTTTGGCATATAGACATTATTACACAAAGTCCATAACATCCTTCTTATGCCATTACTACCGATCCCCTAAAGCTCGAACACCTTCAAACCATAAGTGGGATTACTCATGACCTTACACTTTCAAGGCGTAGGCTACCACTCTTCTGCAAGCAACACATAACAAAGGCCTTCCTTTATGCCTCGGTTGGAAACAAGTAGCCTTCGTACCTCCGGTTAGGCAAACGTCACTACCGAGGGTAACTCTCTTCAACCGCCTCTTCCCACTCCAAACCATGCCTCTTAATTATCCCACATGTCAACGGGTTGGCTTCCTTAAAGAAGATTGCCTAATATTCCCCGCTAACACGATAGACTTCTCGCTTAAGGCAAAACTCGGCTCTTCTACAAGAAATATCAACGGATTAGCCTTTAATCTAACACCCGTAGATATCGTTGAGCCCCGAACGGACCTCCTAAAAGCAACTTCCCCGCTCAATGGGACCTAAGCACCTCCAAACCACTCACCGGAAGTAGCTCGACCCTCACAACTCACCACCCTCACGGGCACTCAACTCGCTAACGCTCTTCAAGAAGAGAGTTCCACAACAAAAGCAACAAGAGAAACAACAACAAGCAACAAGCAATAATAAACAAATAAGGGAGTCAATTCAAGCAAGTAAGTAGGTTTCCCCAAGATCAAATATATATGCATAAAATTCCATGAATGCTTCGTGTACCTTTCACCGAAGTAGTAGGGTTACGATTCGCTTGTGCTTAGGTTGAAATCGGGATCCCGGAGTTACGGTTCGTTGAAGGTCTTGGCTTGAATTTATATGGGCAACCATTCACCATGTGTCCGATCTTACCACACTTAAAGCAAGCACCTAACTTCTTCCGGCATTGTTCTTCCATGTGATTTGGGCCCTCACAATAAGCACATCGAATTGGAGCCATTGGAGTAAGCTCCAGAGTTGGTTTCGTTTGTCGTGACTTCTTCTTCTTCTTGGAGGGTTTAACATCTTGAGAACCATGAGGCTTTTCTTGTGGTACCGGTCTCTTACCCAAACATGAACTCGAACCGGATCCTTATCCCAATTCAAGAGTGCGAGATTTCAAATGTTGCTTATCCATCTCGCGTTGAACCACCTTTTTCATTGCCTCTGACCAATGGTTGACCGTTGAAGTAGAGAGGGTTTGTTGGATTTCACCCTTGAGTGCTTGCATGAAATTTTAGGCCATAAGTCGGTAGTTATTAATAATCGGTGTGGCATACGGGCCCGATCTCTCTAGTTCCTCCATATAATTTTCGGCCATCTTTAAGTCTTGTTAAAGGTCTAGATATTCTTGAAGTCTCTTTACTCTTGCACTCGAAGGAATGTATTTGTTGGGGAATTCCCGGATAAAATTCGCCCATGTCAACTCTTCCCCGGATCTTTTAAACCACAATCTTATTTCCGTAGACCAAATTAAAGCTTGTCCTTGAAGTAAATGCGAAGTGCAATTCACTTTGTCTTGTGATGTTCCTAATAGAGTATCCCAAATCCATGAAATTTCGGTAATCCATTGTTCGGCCTTCACATCATTGCCTCCAAACCACATACGAGGGTTGCAATTCCGGAATTCTTGGTATATCGACGACATTTGTTCTTCTCCCATGGTTGTGTGTTGAGATGACATCCTGAATAAGAAACACAATTCAAGAAAATATCGATGCATGAAAGGGTTTAGTGCATGTTCGTGTAAACGATTAATATAATTAAAATCAAATAAGTCACGTAGGGATGAGAATGAATGCAAACAAGCAAAAAATCCTAAGCCGAATGACCTAGATAAACCGGACAAGACACTAGAGCTCCGGTTTTGCAACCTAGACCTCTGATACCATGCAAGGATGTAACACCCCGGAGCGAAGGGCGCCACATCCCCCGCACCATAGCCCGACACGTGAAACGAAATGGGGACTCCGCCCACGCATCAAGCCATGGCGAACGGGTGACAAACAAAATACAACCTAAGCTAGGCGGTCTAGACCCTACTCAGAGTGCGCAATAGAAAATACATAACACATGCGGAAGCACCAGGATTTCAAATAACCAAACATACATACTTTCCAAATAAGGGTAACTAAAACAATTAAACATGCCATGCCCAACCCGGGCCAAATTAAGTCTTACAATTATCCAAAATCAAAAATTATAAAGCTTGAGTTTATACATAATTCAAAACTAGCAAAACGCGTAAGGAAACAAAAATACAATGTCTGGGACTCGAGCTATCCACCACCACGACAAAAGACAACCGCCTAGCTCAACCTCCAAGCATCTACAACTTAAAAGGGGGGAAAAAGGGGAAACAACAACGAGGTTCAATCCTAAAGACTGGTGAGGGGGCTAACACACGCACCCATACGTATATATATAAGAACAAAGCATAATCAAAGCTAAAGGGGGGTTCATGAACCGGGTGTGGTTTTTGCAATCTAAAACATTTTATCCCGTGGTACTACGTATGTAGCGCCCCTTAACACTACAACCCCGCACCGTAGTACTCCCCGAGTGGATGTGAGACCTAGCACTCGAGAAATACTCCGGCGAACGGACAAGACTATACAATACCAGAGTATGAAATTTAAATGCAACGGAAAATAAACTTGAGCAAATAAAAGGGGACAATACATAACAAAGGACATATTATTAAGTTGGATAAGTGTTTACAGCAAAAGTTCTGACTTTAGAGAAGAGTGCTTATTGTAAGATGTACATGCACTCGTGATTACTCTAATTGATTGGAAAGTGACACCTTAAAGCTTCAAGATACCTCTAAGGCGTCGCTGTATAGATTCCTGAAATCATGAATTGAAAGAACAGGAGGGTTAGTCAAAATGACTAAGTGACGGGGGGTTTGGGATTTAGGATTATAAGTAAGATTTTTGAAATGTTTTGACCAAGAAACTCTTGGTTTGAAATGTATATACTATATAGTAACAAATAAATATATGACAATAATATCCGGTTCATATCAGTTTGAAATAGGAGTAGGGGGAATATAGGCTATACTTTTTGGAAAACTTATGAACCGTTTTGAAAATGATTTTGATGCCCGCAAGCTAGGCGTCTCCAACCTTAACTCCTTAAAAACCAAGAATATTCGTAACGACATTGATCAAGATGTCGTTACTCAGTAAAAAGAAATACAACAATACAATACCATCCTTCTTCCTCCGGTGTCACCTCAGGGAGCTACCCCTAGTGACGATATACATGAATTTGGGAGGGACGTACCTTTTCCCGTCACTTGGTGTGGAATAACTAACCTCCAGTTAGACCATCACCAAGATCTAGTTGGCGGCTGGTATAATAGTAGACCTCGGCCCGTGCCTCCCGGACTACTACTTCTACCAAGACCACCGGGCCCATAGGAAAAACAATAATTTTTACTTGCAAGACGAGAATATTTACCCGTAAGAAAGTACTAAGTACTTTTCGGGTAAATGTATGTTTTCAATAATTAACAAGAATTATTTTCCCATAAAGGGAAGGATAACTTGAAAGAAATTCAAGAAATAAAGTAAAGTATCTTATCATGATTTCAGTTGAAAAGATTTAAAACCCTCACCGGTACCGAGATTTAAGTGGAATTGCGAGGATTCCACTCTTCGATCCTATGTTCGCCTGAAAGTAATAACTACTACTGGCTTAGAACTAGGTTCTTAGTTCCTAACTAACTAATTACACATAATAGTACAATGAAATAATTAGAGAGGATACACGTTATGTAATGCGTTAAAGATTTCCCGGTAAACCCTAATTTTACCCATTTAAGGGAATTTGATTAACAAATTAGGGTTTATGGGATCTTTAACTAATCAAATATTTATCAACCATACTATAATTCTAATTATAAGGTTTGAAATGAAATTCAAGGTTTAATTTGACAATGTAGGTTATCTTTTGAAAAATATTACATAGTTTATTGATTTTTGGAAAAATTTAGGAAAAATATTTCTTTAAAAATTCCAAAACTTATTTTATAATTATTTTTGTAATAATTTCAAAATTATAAGTATTTTGGTTGACCAAAAAGTCAAAATTACTATTAAAAACATTTACTATTCAATATCATGTGAATTAAACACTTTATAACACAAAATCAAATTGATACACACACACATGGATCACGGCACACACATGCACACACACACATCCAAGAACATTATGAACATGTTCTTGAGCTTATTTGAATATTCAAAGAGGGTGTGTAACATGTTCTATCACATTCATATTCATAACATAAGATTAAAGCATAATATAGCAAAATATATGAACTTTTATGAAAAATAATTCTAAATAAATTATTCTTGGCATGAATTTAATCAAACAAGATCATAAGCATTTAAATACATAATCACATTATATCATATCATAATTCATGCATATAATTAAATAAAATTCCATAATGTACACACATTGTTATTTAAACTAACAATTATGCACATATTTCATAAAATAAATTCCTAAAGCATAATTTAATTAATTCTAGACATGCTACTAATATTTCTATACTAAGAACATCATATAAAACATGAGATAATAGAGGAAAACATACCTTAGAGAGAGAAGAGGGAAAGTGGCGTGAGAATGAGGGGAGGGAGAGAGTGATTTTTGTGTGTTGAATGTGAGGTATAAATGAGGCTTAAGGGGGGTATTTATAGGTAGTCATGAGGGGTTTCTAAGCAATAAATGAAAGTTTAAGGGAGATGTGGTTGCCTAAGATTTCAACAAATGCTTGGTAATTAAGTTGGAGATGTGGTTAAATTATTTCATGAACAAATGCTTGGTAATTAACTAGGAAATGTGGAGAAATTATGCTCATTTGTTTAATTCTTCTAGAAGGCCATGAGGTCATGGATGATGTCATTTTGATTAAAAATAAATGTAAAAATAATAAAAAATTTATTCAAGAGTCGAGGGATAAAATTTTGATGTAGTGAATTAATAGTAGAATGAGTGAAAAGTGAGCTTCGTTTTGATTATAAATATGAAATATTTGGAGTTTTTGTTTATAAATTATGAATACTAAAGATGATGAAAATCATAAGAAAATTATATAAACGAAGCTATGATAAAGTTTAGAGTTTGGAAAAATCACTATAATGTAGAGGAAAATTCAAGGATCGTTTTAAGTAAAATTTCGACTATTGATCAAAAGCTAATTGTATTAAAATAAAATAATGATTTTTAAATAGGAAAATATTTATAAATATGCTAGGGGTGAAATCGAGTTTTCGGTAAATGCATGAAAATTCATGAAATAATTTGAGGGTCGTTTTGGTTATAATTTTGAATATCAAAAGGTAGATGAATAAGGATTTATTGATGATCGATTCATAAGCTAGGGTTTTCGTCGGTTTTTGATACTACGGGAGTTAGGATGGGAATTATGGTGTAAGGAGAGTATCACGATCCTCGAAATAATGTGAGGATTCTTTTGGTTAAAATATTGGGTAGTGAAAGTGTTTCGGGAGATGTAGGAATATTTTTGGGCTGTAAGGGTATTTTCGTAATTTCCAACCTAAAACTGTAGGAATGGGTTTTGAAGTATAGGAAGGGGTTTTAGGTGCTAGAAAGGAATGAATACTAGAATTCTAGGGTTTTATGCAAAGAGTTTCAAAGTATAAATTAAATAGAGAAAAGAATTAAATTGACGAACATTTAATTAAATTATAACGTATAGAAACATATAAGTCACATAAAATGCAATGCATGAAGTGAATTATTAAGGATCGAGATTATAAACGCTTCCTGAGTTACCCTTTACTTACCTTTCTCAACTTGGCCCTGAGTCGGGCTGTTACAATCTTCCCCCCTTTAAAAGAATCTGTCCTCAGATTCTATTACTGTCCTTGAACAACCCTGGATAATGTTTCAACATCTTTTCCTCTGTTTCCTAAGTCTGTTCTTCTGTACCATTTCTTTTCCATAAGATTCTAACGAGGGAAATTCTTCTGTTCCTCAATTCTTGGAATTTCCTATCCAAGATTCTGACTGGTTTTACTTCATAAGTAAGGTCGGGTTTTAGTGGTACTTCTTCAACAGGTAGGATATGTGAATCGTCAGCAAAGTATTTTCGGAGTTGGGACACATGGAATACGTTATGTATTCCAGTAAGACTTGCTGGTAGGTCTAGGCGATAGGCTGTTGGACCGATACGTTCCAGTATCTCAAAAGGTCCTATATATCGAGGGTTTAACTTTCCTTCTTTCCCAATTCGTGTAAACCTTTTTTTTTTTTTTTTTTTTGGAGATGCTTTCAAGAATACCTTTTCGCCCACTGCGAATTCTATGTCCCTTCTTCGATTATCAGCATAACTTTTCTGCCAATCTTGGGCAGCTTTCATTTTCTGCTTGATGATTTCAACTTTCTATGTTGCTTCTTCCACCCATCTTTTAACAATATTCCCTCGGGGTTTCCTTTTACTTTCCTTGGTTTTATCCATATCCCAGTATAGTGGAGATCTACATTTTCTTCCATATAAAGCCTCGTAAGGTGCAGCTTGGATAGAAGCTTGATAGCTGTTGTTGTATGCAAACTCCACAAGGGGTAGGCAATCCTTCCAATTATCTTGGAAATCTAAGGCACAAGCCCTTAACATATCTTCCAGGTATCGGATGGTTATTTCAGATTGCCCGTCGGTCTGAGGATGTGCTGCTGTGCTGAAGTTTAACTTGGTACCCATCTTTCTTCTTAACAAACAACACTGGTGCTCCCCAAGGTGATGTACTGGGACGGATATATCTTGATTCAATCAAATCATCAAGTTGTTTTCTCAACTCTTGAAGTTCGGCTGGGGCCATCCGATAAGGGTTTTTAGAGAAAGGCTCTGCCCCAAGAATCGTATCGATTACAATTTCCAACTCGCGGTCTGGAGGTAACGAGTTTAGATGTTCTGGGAGAACGTCGAGAAACTCATTTATCACTTCTACCTCCTCAACCTTAAGTTGGTCTTTTGGCCTATTTATGAGATAGGCAATGAATCCTATGGCTCCCTTCTGAATCAACTTCTTAGCCTCTGTTATAGAAATCATTGCTACTGATCTCTTATCTTCAGGAATCCAACTTTCATCTTGTCCTAAGATGATTTCTTTCTTGAAACAATCCAACTTAGCATGGTATTTGTAGAGCCAATCCATTCCCAGAATGATTCCATATTTTGTTATTGGAAGTTCGATGAGGTCCATTGGGTAGTAACGGTCACCGATTTGTATAGGGCAGCGTTTATATACTCGATCCGTTATTAAACAAGCTCCCAAAGGGGAACTTATCTCGAAATTATATGATGAACATTCAAGGGGAAAATTTAAACGCGCACATAAATTTGATGCAATGAATGAATGCGTGGCACCAGGGTCATATAGGACCTTAACTGGCGTGTTTAGAATGTGTACCGTACCTTCGACAACATCCGAAGGGTCTGGATCCTCGTTTCCTTCCAACGCGTAAGCTTTTCCTTTGACAAGTGGCTTCCCAGATTTTCCCACAGTCTTCTCCTTTTCCTTAAATCCCGGTCTCTTTGGGCATGTGTTAAACTGATGGTTAGGGTCTCCACACCACAAACAAGTGCCAGCTTTCTTTCGACAGTCTTGTTCAGTATGTCCCGGTTTGTGACAATATTCACAAGTGATCTCTTCTTGTGAATTAGATGGGACTGACTTAGGCTTTTGCTGGGCTGGTGTGGGTTTCTTTCCAAATTTCTGATTAGATGGTCCAGCGGGACGTTTCATTCCTTGAGAGGGCTTATTTTGAGGGGGAACAGGGCGATTAGCTGCCTGGCGAATATTCTTGTGAGCTGCTTCAGTTTTCAGGGCTTTATCGACCGCCTTATTATAAGTTTCAATGTCCAATGAGGCTAAAGCCCATTGAAGGTCTGGCTTTAATCCATCAATGAATCGTTTTGTCTTTCTCCGTTCATCATTCAGAATGTGTGGAGCATACTGAATAAGTCTCACGAACTTTGCCTCGTACTCGGCTACTGACATATAACCCTGAGTTAAAGTCATAAACTCAGCCTCTCGAGTATCTCTTACCACTTGAGGAATATATTTATTCTGAAATTCCTTCACAAACTCCACCCAACTGTAATCAGTTCGATCTTCTATCCAGGTCAACTTAACGTGCTTCCACCAACTCAAAGCAGGTCCTTCTAGGAGAAAGGCTGCATACTGCACTCGTTCCCGTTCCTCGGGAAATATATCCATAGCCTCGTAAATCTTTTCCAAACTAGCTATCCAATTTTCAGCCTTCAGGTCGTTAGGTTCTCCAAAGAATTTTGGAGGATTCATTCGGAGAAACCTCTCTAAAGATCGCTCATTGGTAGGGTTATTCCCAGGTGTACATGTTCGAACGAACTGCCTTAAAGCTTCTACAAGTTCGGGGTGTCCGGGCGGATCTTGTGGCGATGGGGAGTTATTTCGTGGTGTTCTTCGTAGAGGCATTGTGAATACTGAAATCACAATTATATAGGAAATATAATGCATGCAGGGTTAAGAATGTTTCAACGATCATCACAGAACAACAATCACCAAATAACATCAATTATCAAACATAGAGTGCAGAAAGAAATAACATTAATACTCACGGTCCTGCTGGTATCTTGAAGCGACTCTAAGACTCATGATGCAGAAATGTAAAGTAACATGAAATAACAGTGCAAGATGATCAAAATGCGTCATATATATATGCATCAAGGTTAGTATGCTTCAAGAGCTACAAAAGTAAAAGCAAAAGAAAAGGGGGGGTGGACCCGATCTACCTCGAGTTACACCCTACAAGTACTGTCACTCCTAGTAAGTCAAAGCTGCTACTGTCCGCTGTTGCTACTATGTACTGCTGCAAAAATGGGAAGTGTCTCCACTGGCTGCTATATACATACCCCCGGATAACTATCCTATATACTGTACCTCGTATCTCACGGTCTGAACTCAATCCTCTGTAGCACTACCTGCCTCGAGGTCAACTGTATCGTCTGAATCTGGAACCCTAATAGGACTCCACTCCTCACTGGGCTCAACACTGTCCTCCTCCTCGGGAACAACCTGTAACCCATCAACATCCTCGCCAATCTCATCGTCCTGCTGGGGCTCCTCCTCGTCCTCATCAGAATGGGCTATAGCATCCGAAGCCTCACTGTCTCCAGAATGGGCTACTGCGGGTCCGGGCTGCATTTCCAGAACCTGCTCCATAACCTGAGTATCATTCAGGTGAAGTGCGTCCTCCAAACGGCTCCTCATCTGGGCTCGGTACTGGTCATGGATCACTATAGAAGCCTCACGATCCAGAGTCAAACTAAGCACGTCCTCCTCGAGCTCGGCTACTCGTGATGCTAACTGGGAGATAGCGATCTGAGATGCGGCTAACTGGTCCCGAGCATGGTCTCGATCCATCGCTGTCTGTCTAGCCATCTCTCGGTTCCTCTCAGCCTCCAGTCGATACTCACCGGTCCTCTGATACTCATAAAAGTAGGCATCTCTCTCGGCCTCTAATAGGTGAACTGCTCTGTTCGGGTAGGCATACCCGGGAAAGGCTTCCTGATGTGAATCCTGACTATGCTGCCTAATCCTCTGCCAAGGATAGTATCTAGGACCCCCACTACGAGTAACTACTAAGGTCCTAGGAGGCTCATACTGATCAAGCCACTCGATGCTATCAGAATGTGGAAGCTCACCGCAGCCAGCCATTTTACTCTAGAAAAACACTTTACAATTTATTAGAGCAAAGAAATTATAGTGAAATACTTTCTCTATCTAATGTTTAAATTAAATTTTCTCTGTCTAAACCTGATGCTCTGATACCACCTTAGCTGTAGCGCCCCTTAACACTACAACCCCGCACCGTAGTACTCCCCGAGTGGATGTGAGACCTAGCACTCGAGAAATACTCCGGCGAACGGACAAGACTATACAATACCAGAGTATGAAATTTAAATGCAACGGAAAATAAACTTGAGCAAATAAAAGGGGACAATACATAACAAAGGACATATTATTAAGTTGGATAAGTGTTTACAGCAAAAGTTCTGACTTTAGAGAAGAGTGCTTATTGTAAGATGTACATGCACTCGTGATTACTCTAATTGATTGGAAAGTGACACCTTAAAGCTTCAAGATACCTCTAAGGCGTCGCTGTATAGATTCCTGAAATCATGAATTGAAAGAACAGGAGGGTTAGTCAAAATGACTAAGTGACGGGGGGTTTGGGATTTAGGATTATAAGTAAGATTTTTGAAATGTTTTGACCAAGAAACTCTTGGTTTGAAATGTATATACTATATAGTAACAAATAAATATATGACAATAATATCCGGTTCATATCAGTTTGAAATAGGAGTAGGGGGAATATAGGCTATACTTTTTGGAAAACTTATGAACCGTTTTGAAAATGATTTTGACGCCCGCAAGCTAGGCGTCTCCAACCTTAACTCCTTAAAAACCAAGAATATTCGTAACGACATTGATCAAGATGTCGTTACTCAGTAAAAAGAAATACAACAATACAATACCATCCTTCTTCCTCCGGTGTCACCTCAGGGAGCTACCCCTAGTGACGATATACATGAATTTGGGAGGGACGTACCTTTTCCCGTCACTTGGTGTGGAATAACTAACCTCCAGTTAGACCATCACCAAGATCTAGTTGGCGGCTGGTATAATAGTAGACCTCGGCCCGTGCCTCCCGGACTACTACTTCTACCAAGACCACCGGGCCCATAGGAAAAACAATAATTTTTACTTGCAAGACGAGAATATTTACCCGTAAGAAAGTACTAAGTACTTTTCGGGTAAATGTATGTTTTCAATAATTAACAAGAATTATTTTCCCATAAAGGGAAGGATAACTTGAAAGAAATTCAAGAAATAAAGTAAAGTATCTTATCATGATTTCAGTTGAAAAGATTTAAAACCCTCACCGGTACCGAGATTTAAGTGGAATTGCGAGGATTCCACTCTTCGATCCTATGTTCGCCTGAAAGTAATAACTACTACTGGCTTAGAACTAGGTTCTTAGTTCCTAACTAACTAATTACACATAATAGTACAATGAAATAATTAGAGAGGATACACGTTATGTAATGCGTTAAAGATTTCCCGGTAAACCCTAATTTTACCCGTTTAAGGGAATTTGATTAACAAATTAGGGTTTATGGGATCTTTAACTAATCAAATATTTATCAACCATACTATAATTCTAATTATAAGGTTTGAAATGAAATTCAAGGTTTAATTTGACAATGTAGGTTATCTTTTGAAAAATATTACATAGTTTATTGATTTTTGGAAAAATTTAGGAAAAATATTTCTTTAAAAATTCCAAAACTTATTTTATAATTATTTTTGTAATAATTTCAAAATTATAAGTATTTTGGTTGACCAAAAAGTCAAAATTACTATTAAAAACATTTACTATTCAATATCATGTGAATTAAACACTTTATAACACAAAATCAAATTGATACACACACACATGGATCACGGCACACACATGCACACACACACATCCAAGAACATTATGAACATGTTCTTGAGCTTATTTGAATATTCAAAGAGGGTGTGTAACATGTTCTATCACATTCATATTCATAACATAAGATTAAAGCATAATATAGCAAAATATATGAACTTTTATGAAAAATAATTCTAAATAAATTATTCTTGGCATGAATTTAATCAAACAAGATCATAAGCATTTAAATACATAATCACATTATATCATATCATAATTCATGCATATAATTAAATAAAATTCCATAATGTACACACATTGTTATTTAAACTAACAATTATGCACATATTTCATAAAATAAATTCCTAAAGCATAATTTAATTAATTCTAGACATGCTACTAATATTTCTATACTAAGAACATCATATAAAACATGAGATAATAGAGGAAAACATACCTTAGAGAGAGAAGAGGGAAAGTGGCGTGAGAATGAGGGGAGGGAGAGAGTGATTTTTGTGTGTTGAATGTGAGGTATAAATGAGGCTTAAGGGGGGTATTTATAGGTAGTCATGAGGGGTTTCTAAGCAATAAATGAAAGTTTAAGGGAGATGTGGTTGCCTAAGATTTCAACAAATGCTTGGTAATTAAGTTGGAGATGTGGTTAAATTATTTCATGAACAAATGCTTGGTAATTAACTAGGAAATGTGGAGAAATTATGCTCATTTGTTTAATTCTTCTAGAAGGCCATGAGGTCATGGATGATGTCATTTTGATTAAAAATAAATGTAAAAATAATAAAAAATTTATTCAAGAGTCGAGGGATAAAATTTTGATGTAGTGAATTAATAGTAGAATGAGTGAAAAGTGAGCTTCGTTTTGATTATAAATATGAAATATTTGGAGTTTTTGTTTATAAATTATGAATACTAAAGATGATGAAAATCATAAGAAAATTATATAAACGAAGCTATGATAAAGTTTAGAGTTTGGAAAAATCACTATAATGTAGAGGAAAATTCAAGGATCGTTTTAAGTAAAATTTCGACTATTGATCAAAAGCTAATTGTATTAAAATAAAATAATGATTTTTAAATAGGAAAATATTTATAAATATGCTAGGGGTGAAATCGAGTTTTCGGTAAATGCATGAAAATTCATGAAATAATTTGAGGGTCGTTTTGGTTATAATTTTGAATATCAAAAGGTAGATGAATAAGGATTTATTGATGATCGATTCATAAGCTAGGGTTTTCGTCGGTTTTTGATACTACGGGAGTTAGGATGGGAATTATGGTGTAAGGAGAGTATCACGATCCTCGAAATAATGTGAGGATTCTTTTGGTTAAAATATTGGGTAGTGAAAGTGTTTCGGGAGATGTAGGAATATTTTTGGGCTGTAAGGGTATTTTCGTAATTTCCAACCTAAAACTGTAGGAATGGGTTTTGAAGTATAGGAAGGGGTTTTAGGTGCTAGAAAGGAATGAATACTAGAATTCTAGGGTTTTATGCAAAGAGTTTCAAAGTATAAATTAAATAGAGAAAAGAATTAAATTGACGAACATTTAATTAAATTATAACGTATAGAAACATATAAGTCACATAAAATGCAATGCATGAAGTGAATTATTAAGGATCGAGATTATAAACGCTTCCTGAGTTACCCTTTACTTACCTTTCTCAACTTGGCCCTGAGTCGGGCTGTTACAACGTATAAGGAAGAGGGTTTAAGACCGAAGGCCAAAATCAACCAAGTTTTAAAGTTTAGAAATCCACCCCCGTTTCATAACCATAAACAAAGCATAACTAACTCGGCGAGAACGAGTTCCAACCCACTTACTCCATAACATAAGCAAAAACTCATAAATCAATCCCACCTAAACGCCATTTGGGGAGAGAGGCGCTACCCCTCAACCCCACTTATAAATTTAATGAGACGGGGGATCCACTCACTCCTTCGACGGGTCACGTAGCACATCGTCGGCTCAAGAAGACCGGTCTTCCCCTCGACCTCCCGAGGATGGGCTAAGCCTCCCTTTTGTGGAGTTGTGTTGATGAGAGAGCCCGGCGACCCTATGGCCTACCCGAGATCACATACCACTCCTCCGGGGCCCAAACTTACACTTATCACAAAACATATCTCGCTTACACACACACACTTACCAAAGCTTCTCAAGAGAGCAACGAAAATAGAGTGTATAAACGTATAAAATGGTTTTCAAAATCTCATGACAAAACGGGACAAATCCCACGAAATACTTATTCAACACGTATCTATATCAACTAAAAGAATAAAACCTCACCTTTCCACGTAAGGGGAGCAAAAGGATATGCAACGGACGCAAACGGACGCTTAGGGGACTTCCTTGCTACCCACGGGACCAAGAGCTGAACAAAAGAAAAGACAAGGGATACTCTTAGACTCAAAATGTACCAAATATACGCTCGGAACTTGCATATGATGCATATGATGCAAATGGAACGTAACACTTAAGTCATATGAGTTCATATTTCACATTAAACGAATCCATAAATCAAGTACTTGCAAGTTAATACATAAATTAAAATATTAGCAATTCATATATAACATAAAGTAACAAGAACAGATCATACAAGGTGAACAAAGGGAGCAACAACTCAATTATGCACGTAGAGTAACACGTATATCACATAAGAGCATATATTGCGCCTCGTGCAATCAAGTTCATATACATATACAAAAGTTGAAGTCATAACATAAATGAAAAACATAAAGCATATTAGCTCAATCACACACAAATACAAGATAAACAAGTTGGAAAAGTACAAGCAAAAGGGAAGAAAACACAAAAAGGGTGGCTCCGGGCGAAAAGAGGTCAAAACTGGAAATTCTTGAAATGAACACGCTGTGGAAAACTGAGTATATCTCGTCCTTAAGAAATGGGACTTGAGTTTGGTTTGTTGGATAAGAAACTAGACAAATAGACCTTTCAAATGGTATATGGCTCGAATCATGGTTCAAAGCGAGGTGAAAATGGCGTAGGCCCGAAGTTGGATGAATGCAGATTTCGGAAGAAGTAGCGACACCAAAAAGAGTTGATTATATCTCACAAATGAGAAAATATAATGAGTAAATTCCAATTGGAGAATATTTTAGACTTCAAGAGGTTTCCGCCAGTTCAAAAATCAGGTCAATCGGAGTTCGTTTGAGGGGTGAACGGAAGAAAAAAATCTCAGGCTGAAAGCAGAGAAGGATCCACGCCCGTGGATTTCTCCATGTACAAAAAGCCACGCCTGTGGATTCTTCTGCTGAAAGTCCCAAGTTTCTGGACTAAAATCCACGGCCGTGGATCACTCTCCAGCAGTAAAACGAAGTAAAAAAAAGGCAAGAACGAAGTGGGAGGCCAAAATGCATGAAACCAAGTGAAAACTCAACCAAATGCATACCAAATCAATTCATAAACTCATGCATACATAAAGATATACAAGGAGGAATGCAAGACTTTCATTCAACTTCCAACCATACACTTATTATATGATGTCTTAAGACCAATTAGGATGTATAACTTTCAAGAAATCCACACAAGATTACTCGAAATTCAAGCAAACATGCTAAACCCTTACTATTCACAATATACACCCAAAATCATGCAATCCATGGTAAAACTCATCAAATTGGACTTAAATGAACCATATAGACATGGAGATATCAAAAATGGACTTACCTTTAAGATTTGGAGAACTATGGAGAAGATTTGCTTCAAAAATCACAAGGCATGAGATGGGGCTTTCTTTCTTCCTCCTCTTCTCTCTTGGATCAGCTTTTCCTCTTGTGTGGAGGGGGTGGCTCGATTTGGGGCTGAAAAGAGGAAGAAAAGGGGCTTAATTCAAGTGCCAAAGTCATGGTTAAGGCTTGGTTAGGTTAATGGTGGCCCCACAAGTGAAGACTAGTCAAAGAAGAGGGCTTTTGGGCCCAAAATGCTTGTTTCGGTCGATATTCGGAGGTTCAAATGGGCTTAGAAAAATATAAATCTTGATTCCTTGGTTTCCTTTCTTCGTTACGAGTCCAACGTGTAACATCCCTCTACTTCGGCAATTCCAGGTATGCATTACGAAAGAGTTTAATTCCGTATTTATGTGATTCGTAATGTCAACGTGTAATTTATTTAAATTATATGCACCTTAGATTAAATTAATTGTTTGGGCTCGAATGTTCAATATCTAAAAGATTAGGGACCTAATTATAGGTAGGGTGTTTTGTCCTCCGTGGTAATTTTGAGCTCGGGAATTCGAATTCGAATTTCGATGATTTGGATTTAATGAATTAACCTTTTATTCTCTAAAGCCTTTTGATCGCCCTATCGTTTTAAAATCCGATCCGAATGGACTGGATCTTTTGACCCGACCCGTTTTGTTAACCAGACCCATTTCTTGGCCTTAAGAGGAACCGGATCCCCTTTCTTTCCTCATTTTTGATTCGGTCCAAGCAAGAAGAGGGAGAGAAGAGATGGAAACAACCCCTTTGGCTATTAAGCTTTGAGCTGAAGTTTCGACTCCAACTTTCGCCCAATCAACGAGCCAAGGTAAACAATTTGATCCTCTCGTTACGTACTTCATTTCTACCGATTGAATTTCTTTATTCTTGCTTGATTTCTTGGATATGGTGATTTGATGAATAGTGCCTAAACACAATAACTTGCTCCCAACGTGCTTATTTGCGATTTAATTTGATGCTAATATATTATATATATGTATTTTGATGCATTTTGGTGTATTAATTGATCGGAATGTGGTTTGGGGTGGTTTGGGAACCACCCCCGTCGAGCTCTTGCTTTGCTGCTATGTTTTTTCGGAGAAGACCACCCAACACGGCCGTGTCAGCCCCTAGTTCATTTTCGACACGGCCGTGTCAAGCCCTCGACTTTGAATTTTTTTTATTCGGACACGGCCGTGTCAGCTTCCAGGCCAATTTTGACACGGCCGTGCTGACCTCGTTTGAACTCGGATTGGCCTGATTTTTGAACCCACGGAAAGCTCTTGAAGTCTAGAATATCCTACAACTGGAATCAAATCAAAATTCTTTCTAGACTATGAGATATAACCGTTTGAAATTTGTGTCGGCATCTCGCCGAAATTCTGCTTTCGTCCAACTTCAAACGTACGCCATTTTCGCCTTGATTTGAACCACGTTTTGAACCACCTAGAATTTTAAAGATCTATGTGTCTAGTTTCATTTCCAAGAAACAACTCAATTCTCATTTCTCAAACTCAAGTTATGGTCATTTTTCTACAGCTTGTCCGTTTTGGAAAATTTCCAGCTTTTGCCCCTTTTTGCTCGGAACAATCTCTTGTGCTTTTCTTCCGGTTTTCTTGCACCTTGCCACCTCCGAACCCATTCCCAACTAGTTTTCACCTGCTTATGTGTATGAATGTGTTGTTATATATGTTTTATGTTGCTTGAGTAATATGAATTATTTGTACAAAACACCTATGCACCTTGATATGTATCTCCACCTTGTAATATGCATTAATTGTGCACTTGAACGTGTTATGTGATTATAAATGAATATGTTAAGCTATGTAATGTTTTGGATTGCATGTAATTGATTCGAATATGTGTGCTACTTACGTGTTTGCATCTCCTACATGCTTGATCATATATCGTGCGTCTATGTGGTTCATTCATGAGTCTAAGTCTTGTCTTTTGCCTTCAGTTTGTTCAGGTGCACCCGGGGTGGTGTTTTGTTTGTCAAGTTGATTCCAAGGTGAATCAAGTGCGTTGTCTTCGGCTTCGTTTAGTGTCAGGTGAGGTTTCTTTCTTTTCTTTATTATGACCTACGGCCCTAAATGTGTTTTAAGCCCGCATGTGACCTATAAATATATATATACTTAGATACGTGTTTGATAAGTAATTTGTGGGATTTGGCCCTTTGTTATGAACGTTTGAAAAATGCTTTTAAGTATAAGTAAGCTATATTTTGTTTTTTGTTTTGAAAAGGGTTGGTGTGCGTGCATGTTAAGTTTTGGCGAGATAAGCTTTTTGTGATAAGTACAAGCTTTGTGAGATATGTTTGTGTGAGTTCTGTAATCTGTTTGGGCCCCTGAGTTGTGTGGTTCGGGAGACCCGGGACGACCATCGGGGTCGCCGGTTGCAACCCCAGGACCCCTCTCCACCAACGGGAGACTTAGTTCTTCTATGCCGACGGAGTGCATTTTGGCTGGCCATCGAAGGAACCGGGCAGGATCCTCCGGTTCACAAGTTTCGATCTGTGGAGGGTTGAGAGGGGCACCTCTCTTCCCCAATGGTGTAAAGGTGGGATTGTTTTATGAGTTTTGCTTTGTTATGAAGTAAGGGTGTGAGAACTCGTTCTCGCCGGGTTAGATATGTATCGTATATGGTTATGAAACGGGAGTGGCTTTCTAACTTTCAAAACTTGGTTGATTTTGGCCTTCGGCCTTAAATTTCTTTGTTTATATATCTATTACCACGGGTTAAAACGTTTTGGAATGCAAAACCCACCCCCGGTTCATGAACCCCTTCAGCTTTGAATATGCTTTGCTGCTATATGTATGTACGGGTGCATGTGTTAGGCCCCTCACCAGTCGTTAGGGCTGACCCCTCTTCGTTGTTTCCTTTTTCCCATTTTTCTTAGTTTGAGTTGCAGGTTGCTTTTGGAGTTCGTTGGTGCTAGGTGGTTGAGTCGAGTCTTTCGTTTTGTCCAAGTTGAGTTTGGTTGTAACACCCCCAAAGCGAAGGGTGCCACATCCCCCGCACTAAGGTCTAACACGAGTAACGAAATAGGGAGTTCGCACCCGTATCAAACCATAGCGAACGGGAGACACACCAAACTCACACCCTCGCTAGGCGGCCTAGACGCTCCAGAACTGCGTAAAAATAAAATCAGAGTAGCGGAAGCAATTCACATTCAACATTATACCCAAGATCATCACATATATACATAATCAAAATAGGGGAGGGTCAAGTATTCAAGCTACATGCTAGATCATATACAAAATACACATTGCCGTCACGGACAAAATAGCATAAGTGTAATTAGAATACATAATCCGGAATCTCAAAGTAAAGGAAAGGAAAGCCACTACGACGCATGCGGACTCAAGCTATACCACAAGTAAACCAAAAGACACTTGCCGCCTAGCCTGACTCGGAAGAACCTGCAAACTCAAACGAAAGGGAAAAAGGGAAAACAACAACGAGGGTTAGTCCTAGTGACTAGTGAGGGGGTTAACTCACGCACCCGCTATACATATAGAGCAAAGCATTTACCAAAACGGAAGGATCCTTGAACCGAGAGTGGTTTTTGCAAGCCAAAGTAATTCCCGTGACATAGATATACATAGGTTAAAGAGAAAGAAAAAGGTCAAATGCTAAATCCCAAGTTTTAGGTGATTTAAGAATCCACTCTCGTTCCATAGATCGTACAAAACTAAACCAACTCGGCGAGTATGAGTCACACACATCCCAACTTCCACACACGAAGATCAAAGCAAAACAAAACAAATCAGAATCCATCCCCAACACCGGTTGATAGAAGGGTTGATCGGCCCTAACTATCCAAATACACAGACGAGACAAGGTTTAATTACTACCTTGAAACCTTCGACGGTTGCCTCCGTCGGCTCAAGAGAAACACCCTTCCTCAACCTCCCAAGGTTGGGTGAAACTCACAAATGGAGGTGTTCATGGAAGAGCTCGGCGACCCCTCGGTCGTCCCGAGATTACCATACCACACTCCGGGACCCAAACAGATCACAGAAATCACACAAACATATCTCAAAGCTTTTCTTTCAAAGCCACATCTTGCTTACACACACACACTTGCACAAAGCTAAACCTTTCAAACAAAGGCAAAACAGTTTATATACTTATACAAAATGTTTTTCAAACTCTTATAACAAATGGGACAAATCCCGCAACATAAGTAACATACACTTATTTCCCATATATTATACGTATTCGCATGCGAGGTTTCAAATCAAATAGGGTCATAGGTCGAATAACTAAAAGAACAAAACCTCACCTTGACAACGAACATAATGGAGACAAAAAGGGGAAACCGGACACCTACGGAGCAAGGTCGTCCTCAACAGGAAGATCCTCTGAACAAGACAAACAACAAGGAACACTCTTAGATTCAATATGAACCACATTGACTCTCGGTACATGCATATGTATGCTTATGATGCAAATGATATGAAATGAATCCACATTTATGCTATTTACGAGCAAACATTACACCTAGGAACATATATCATAAACGAGGAGGTAAATCAAAGCACAAATTCATAACATAAGGCTTAACACATCATATAACAAGTTAATCATGCATACACATCAAAAATGAGGCAAGAAGAATCAACAAGAAGCAACGAAAAGGTGAAAGAAATCTCCTCGGACGCCACCCTTGGACACGGCCGTGTCCGAAAACAAAGGCGAACGGACACGGCCGTGTCAGGCAAATAAATTCGAAAAAAACATTTCCGAGAGCTCAACACAGCCGTGTCCATTTTCCTTTGTAACCTGTCGCGGCCGTGTCGGGCGTTCGGGCTGGAAAATTTTTTGGCGCAGCAACACCGAAAATGAAGGGAAAAAGAGGGTATTTCGTTTGGGGGCACTTAGGAGACTCTTAGGCCATTGAAAACACATTCAACATGCATCAAAATGACACCAATTCAACATAGGTTCATGCCCAACAAGTAGCCACAATTTCAGCTCCAAAAATGCAAGCAATTTAAGGTACGAATGGGGAAAGAATGCATCAAATATATCATCAAAGCTCAAGAGTTCATTTATTTCCAATTGATCATATCTCAACAACCATGAAAGGAGGAGCAATAAATACCAAGAATTATGCTTTAAAAGTCATAAATCATCATCAAATTTCAAGGAAACAAGAAAGGAGCAAGAATCAACCAATTTCCTCCAACTTTAACTATTCACATGCTTGCCATATTTCATGAATCACCCAAGGAAAGGAACCCAAGAGCACATAAAACAGAGAAGAGAGAGTGTAGATTGCAACCATGAACTTACCTTTCAAATTTGAGAAGCTAAGATGAAGATTTGAGTTCAAAATCAAAGAAATGGCCAAAGGGTTTCTCTTTCTTCTTTCTTCCTTGGAGCTGATCGATATTTGTGGAAGGGAGAGGGAAATTGATCGGTTAAGGGGAGGTTTGGGGCTGAAATGGTGTGTTAACTCAAGACACAAATCATGGTTAGGGCTTGGTTAAGGTTCAAATGGGGTCCACGAACTTAAATTAGGTCAAAAGATAGCTTCAAGTGTAAGGGGCTCGTTTCGGTTGAAATTCGAAGGTCTTAATGAACTTAGAAAAATGTGAGGCTTATCCCGTTGAAACCGAATCGTCGAAAAGAGTTCAACGGAGGTGTCAGAATTTGAATCTGAATTCCCGAGCTCAAGATACGCATCCCGGAACCCAAGGTGCACTAAATGCTCTTTAGCCTCCTTTAGGTCCCGTCTCCAAAACGAACCCAAAAAGGCAATCAAAACAAATACCAAAACATATAACGAGCACATAACCGAGTCCATAAAGCATATAATTAACACATATCAAGAATCAACGGAAATCAAAATTAAATACCAATCCAAAGCGAACCAAGTACCGAACAAGAAAGTTAAACGATTAAACAATTAAATCCACATTAACAATTAAATATCACGTAATCACTTAAAGAAATAATGAAATAGCGCACATAATAAGTTACCTGAAAGTCTAAACAGTCGGGATGTTACAAACCTCCCTCCTTCAAAAGGACCTGTCCTCAGGTCCGAGGCGAGGTCTTGAAAAGTTCAGGATACAACTGTTTCATCTTATCCTCGGTCTCCCAAGTGGCTTCCTCAGATTCTTGATCACGCCACAAGACCTTCACAAGAGTGATTTGCCTATTTCTCAACTCTTGCATCTTCCGGTCCAACACCTTAACCGGGTATTTCTTAAAAGTCAAATCCGGTTCCAGCTGAACTTCTCAACTGGAAGAATAGAAGACTCATCGGGATAATGTTTCCGAAGCTACGAGTCTATAGGCTACTTCCCCAACCCGATCAAGGATCTCAAAGGGGCCTAAGTAGCGAGGGTTAAGCTTCCCGCCTTTACCAATCCGAGCATACCCTTTTCTAGGAGATGCCTTTAAAAAGACCTTATCTCCGATCTCAAACTCTAAGGGTCGTCTTCTCTTATCTGCATAACTTTTCTGCCGGTCTTGTGCCGCTTTCAACCTCTGTTTAATCACCTTCACCCTCTCGATGGTGTCCTGAAACTCCTTAGGTTTCTTAGCCCTTTCGAGTTTTCCATCTTTAGTCCATCTCCACTCATATATATCCCAAAAGAGAGGGGATCGGCATTTTCTTCCATAAAGAGCCTCATACGGTGCCATGCCAATAGAAGATTGAAAGTTGTTACTATAGGCATACTCAATCAAATCCAACTGTTCATCCCACAAATCCTGATAATCCAAGGCACAAACACGAAGCATGTCCTCGAGATACCTTATTAGCCTTTCAGACTGGCCATCTGTCTGTGGGTGAAATGCAGTACTAAATTGAAGCTTCGTCCCCAAACACTTCTGTAATTCCTGCCAGAAACTGGATGTGAACCGAGAATCTCTATCTGAAACAATGCTGACCGGAGTACCATGCAATCTAACAATCTCTTTCCGATATAACCGGGCCAACTTAGGAACCTTATCGGACATCTTCACCTTAAGGAAATGCGCCGACTTCGTCAACCGATGAATAACCACCCAAATTCCATCGGAACCTCCTTTGGTCCTTGGCAAGCAGGACACAAAGTCCATTATCACTTGCTCCCACTTCTACTCGGGGATTGGAAGTGGTTGGAGAGTTCGTCCCGGTTTCTGGTGTTCTCCTTTAACCACTTGGCATGTTTGACATCTTCTAACATAGTTAGCAACGTCTCTCTTCATGCCGTTCCACCAATATAAAGTCCTTAAGTCCTTGTACATTTTGGTGGTACCGGGATGTACTGCATATGCTGACTTGTGGGCTTCATCAAGTACCAACTACTTAAGTTCTTCTGGAATACAAACCCGAGCCTTAAACATGAACAACCCTGAATCATCAAATCCAAACTTGGTTTCAGGATCAATCCTTGATTTAACTACCAATTTCTGAATCTCGGGATCCACAGATTGAGCTTCTATAAATCTCTGCTTCAAATCCGGTTGAATTGAAATATTAGCCAAACGAGCCTCTGAAACCAAAACCACGAAACCCTGTCTACTAGAAGCTGCTTCTAGACCTGAAATACTAGCTTTCGTACTCAAAGCATCCGCTACCACGTTAGCTTTACCCGGATGGTTCTGAATCTTACAATCATAGTCCTCAAGTAGCTCCATCCACCTTCTCTGCCTTACGTTCAAATCCTTCTGAGTAAACAAATACTTAAGACTCTGGTGGTCGGTGAACACTTCAAAAGTAACACCATATAGGTAAGTAATGTTGCCATTTCATCAAAGCAAACACCACTGCCGCGAGTTCCAAGTCATGAGTGGGATAGTTTTTCTCGTGATCCTTTAACTTCCTTGAGGCGTAGGCTACAACCTTACCATTCAGCATTAACACACAGCCGAGACCTTCCTTCGAAGCATCGGTGTAAACTGAGTAGCCTTCTGAACCCTCGGGTAGGGTTAAAACCGGTGCAGTAGTCAATCTTCCCTTAAGAGTTTGAAAACTCTTCTCACACGCCTCATCCCACTCGAACTTAATCTCTTTCTTAGTTAACCGGGTCAACGGGGAAGCAATCTTCGAGAAGTCTTTCACAAAGCGCCTATAATACCCTGCTAACCCAAGAAAACTTCTCACTTCCGAGGCATTCTTAGGTTACTTCCAAAGCATAACCGTTTCAATCTTCGCCGGATCCACTTCTATACCATTCCCAAAAATTAAGTGACCCAAAAAGGAAACTCGATCGAACTAGAACTCACACTTACTAAACTTGGCGAACAACTTGTGCTCCCGAAGTGTAGATAAGACAATACTCAAATGCCGCGCGTGCTCTTCCTCGTACCTCGAATACACCAGAATATCATCTATAAAGATGAACACGAATTTATCGATGTAAGGCCGGAATATTCAGTGCATCATATCCATAAACGCGGCTGGGGCATTGGTAAGACCAAAAGGCATGACCACAAACTCAAAATACCCATATCTTGTGTTGAAACCTGTCTTCGGTATATCTCCCTCCCGGATACGCAACTGGTAATACCCTCGCCTTAAATCCAACTTAGAATAAACACTTGAACCATGCAGGAGATCGAACAACTCTTCAATGTGAGGAAGTGGGTATTTGTTCTTAACCGTTAACCGATAAAGCTCATGGTAGTTGTAGCACCCGGAACGCCGAGATGCCACACCCCCGCACCATAAGTCTAGCTCACACATGAAATGGGTAGTCTATATATAAACCGGACTCATGGCGAACGGGTGAAAAAAAAAAAACAAAATTCAAAAGCTAGGCGGGTACCCTCAAATACTCCCAAAAGTAATTCAGAACAATAAAAGCGGAAGCAATAGCATCAATACTTATAGGTACCATATTTACATATTTACTTATAGAAACCAACTTTTATATAGTAGTAGGTACCAACAATTATCAATACATTATCATCTCCTATACATCACCTGTATAAATAACCCAAAACCCCTAACATGAAAAGTCGAAAATACCAAGAACATGAAAATGCAATGCTAGACTCAACTCGACAACTGGACATGACTCGGACTCCCGCCTAGCACGCCACTGACAGTACCTGAAAAGTGTGAGGTGTCAGTCTACCACAAACTGAGTGAGGGGTTTATAAATAAATATTCGCGCAAGTAACATGCAAGTCATAATCTCGGGTAAGGGTTTATAAAATAGAAACAATATAAGTTTAATAGTAAAAGATAACACGCCCGAGATTACAATTAATCAATTTAGTAATTCATTATCAATTCAATACGTGGCCCGGCGAGTGAGGGCAATTCTCCAACCTTTCTCCAAAAGTGTACAATTCGTGCTTGATTTAATTATCAGGTGATCACGCGATTCAATTATAGTGCGGTAGTGCAGTAGTGTATTCAATCAATTCAATAAATGAGTGCAATCAATACAATAACCCGAGGATGGCCCGTGGTGCCGGACCCATCCCCAGTCTCCTTCTCCCTCCGGGTGATGGTGGGCTTGCAAGACCCAGCCATCTAGGCATGGTGTACGTCAGGAACATGACTCCCTCGTACGGGATTTCTTTCCTCCACCAAACCTCTTGGTGGATTCAGAGGTGATCCCAAGATTGGTGAGGATAGTGCAAGAGTTACCCGTCAGCCCTTGCTTTCCCGGTTGGCTCAGTACACTACCCTCGGGCCCAGTGTGAACAAGAGTTACTCGCCAAGGACAGTCCGTCAATAAATCAATCAATCAATCAATCAATCAATCCATTTTCGTGAAATCATTTGAAAATAATAAGGTTCAAAAACTATAGATATATAGATACGTTTTGGCCGAAAATCACATAAGGTTGTAAAGGTTCTATATATCTAGAATTTAAACCTCACCTGACGAGGGACGGAACAAGACAAAGATACAAGAAAGTGCCCAACGATCAATGATCTCCGCCCTGGAGAAAAACTGGACAAGAAAGGAAATGTGGGAACTCGTGAGACATGAATCAATATGAGACTAAGTATGACGCATGGCAATGCTCATGTAAATAAATAGCCATCCCAACACTTTAATAACCATACATATTAACAATTAAGTGGCACTTAATCATATATGAGAACCAACTAACACTTAAAAGATGAAATAAATCTCAAGGAGTCACATATTTAAAGCATTCAATCATTTCAAGTTCAATTCATATAGGGCATGGAGTCACACAATACATTTGAGCAATTAAGTAGCAAGAAGTATCAAGTAGGAGCAGACTTATCAATTAAACAAGTATATAAATCATATAATTAACATATGGGAGCCAAGAGAGTGAAAGGAATGCAATAAGAAAGGTTTTTGTGAAGTTTGGCCAAAACCGACAATTTTTGGAAATGTACATGTTGTGGGAAAACTAAAATATCTTAAATCCTAGAAGTGGGAATCGAGTTTGTTTGTTGGGTATGAAAGTAGACACAAAGACCTTTCTGACGGTATATGGTACGTTTTCTAATTCAAAGCAAGGTGAAAATGGCGTTCGTCCGAAGTTGGACAAAACGCAGGAAATAAAAGGTGACACGCCCGTGTCACCATTACAAGGCAAAACATGACACCCCCGTGTCACGGTACAGAAAACCAAACCAACCTGCACCCCCATGTCATGCGGAAGAAGGGAAATGTGACACCCCCGTGTCACGTACGCAGAAGAGAAAGAAAACAGGGCAAAACACGGGCAACAACAAAATTCAACCCAAGACACCAAATTCCAACTCCAAATGCAATCAAAACTTGAAGAAACATGTATCCATACTTGAAGCACAATAAAATCTAACATATATACTCATATTATACATGGCTCAACAAGAATCTCTCATTCAAAACCCATAAAATTTCATATATGCCAACTTCAACATAATTTCATATTTCAAGCAAGAAATGAAGAAACAAGGACCTAAACATGCTTCTAATCATGAATAAACATGAAAGCATCAATCACACCTCAAACCCTACTCATATACCCAATCAAGGAATTCAAATACCCTCCAAAATATACCTTGAAATGAAAGAAGAATGAGATGAGATGAAGAGATGAAGATGATGCTCCAACTTGGTTGCTAATTCCTTGAATTATAGCTTGAATTGATGAAATCTCCTCCTCTCCTTCCTTGGTGTAAATACCGTGTATTAGTGTGTGGGTGTGTGTGTGGAATTTGATGAAATAAATGGAAGAAATGAGATGCAATAGATATTTTAAAAGTCTTGCACTCAAATGCATGAATCATCACTTTTTGCAATTAAGTCCCTAGTCTATATGAATGAATGCAATGAAATCTCATCTCATGGAATATGATCACTTAACTCTAATTCATGTTATGCAATTAAGTCATTAAATTTATGAAATGGTAAAATAAGGTCACATAATATCGATTAGACACGTTATCAATTAATTCACGTAATTTTCACGTTAATGGAAGTTCATATAAACACATGAGAATATAAGGCATATAATGTGATGAAATTTAATATAAGGTAACATAATGCATGACTGAAAAATGGGGCGTTACAATTCTCTCCCCCTTAATAGGACCTGGTCCCCAGGTCCACTACCGAGTTTTAAAATGATGCACAAGCAACAAGAGAGCCCCGTCTCTTAGACAAGTAACGAGAGAGCCCCATCTCTCCACAAGAAATGAGAGAACCCCCTCTCTCGAACAAGAAATGAGAGAACCCCCTCTCTCTAGCAAGTAAAGAGAGAACCCCGTCTCTCTAACAAGTAAAGAGAGAACCCCGTCTCTCTAACAAGTAAAGAGAGAACCCCGTCTCTCTAACACGTAAAGAGAGAACCCCGTCTCTCTAACACGTAGTGAGAGCTCCCCATCTCTCAAACAACTAAGGAGAGTACCCCGACTCTCACACAAGCAAGAATTCCAAGAGAACACTTAATTAAACATTCATACAGAACTTCACATAATGAACAAGTGGAGGAAATCAAATATACCATCTAGTTTTACAAAAGCAATTAATAAAGACAAAGAACCATACGGTTGATAATAAAATGTATATTATACATGATATGCATGATTAGGTGTACCATTCACCATGGTCTTAGAAACTTCAATGGCAATGACTTGATTTAATACTTGATTCTTTGATCAGAATCCCTTCTAACCAAAATGCCATTCCTCGGATGCCTGATGTCAGTATGTACCCCAATAATTACTCAATCTCCATCCCGCGATCAAATTTTCTAACCTTTCTACCACCACGGTTCAAAGATTCAATTCTTGAATATGCACTTGGTAGTAATCCGACCACCCATTCTTCTTACCAATTATAGTTGACCTCCTCCGATGCCCGGACTAATTATTTGATGACTCTAGGTCTACCTTTTATCCTTCAAAATATTCCCGATCCAAGTAACTCTCAGGTGATCCCTTGCGATAGAGAATGTTCCCGTCGAGTTGTTTTTATCTTGCAATATGGTAATAGTGTCGCACCTCTTTGGTCACTTCGTGCAAATCTTGAATGACAGTCGCTTTCCTTGAAAAATTCTTACCTTTGATCAAAGTAAACTTACTCAACTTATAAAAATCATGATCTCTCCCATTTCTCATCAAATTTGTTTCAATTTCAACTTGGCTCAAGGTATGCCTCCTTATGGCTTTTAAAATCTCCATTTGAGAACTCTAGGCGTACGAGATTTAAACTATTGAAGACTTCATTCACCTAGTTCCGATAGGGAGTTTCCGAAAGAACCATTTTCCTTGAAGTTTCAACTCTCCCAAGTGAGATCCAAACATCGACTTTAAGTTGTTCCCCGACCGGCTCTCACCCTTAAGAAAATAGGAATATTTTATGTCTAACTTCTAGAACTAGTTCTACCCTTTCTCAATCCAAGCTTCTTTTCTTTCTAATTCTCTTGAAGTACCTCTAACTCTCGATCTCATTCTCGAAATATTTCTCTATCTCAATTGGAAATCCAACGAACACTGAATCCTTCCTCATTTCTTGAATATCCATTCCATTTCTTGAAGCTCTCACCCTTTCCAAAATCATTTCCTAAATATCCTCATCCTGACCTTGGAGGTCATCAAGCATCTCAATCTCCTAATTCATCCCTTGTTGTTGCTCTCAAGTAACCCCATCATTTGTAACCCTTACACTTTTGTTGCTTCTAACAAATGTAATTCCTTTGAGCACAACCACAAATTTGAAGTCATTTCCCCAGTCGACTCAACTTCCTTGATATCAGCAATCTTAAATTTCGCCACTTGTTCGGACATTTCATCTCACGTTTATTTTTGAAGTGACAACTTCTTCCATCCAACTCCTAACTACTTTTCCCGGCCTTTCAATTGTTCTTTCTCCCTTTTGTTCCTCACTTCACAACCCAATTCTTTCCATATCATACTTCGGTGGTGTCTCGGTTGAAGTAATGCTCGATAGATGAGGTGGAGAGATTTTCTATCAAGAAAACACTTAAAATGCATGTTGGGTTAAGATGTCGATGCACGTATTACACTTATAAACAATTAAAGATGCAACACATCAGACAATTAAGCTCAAATAGAGATGCACATATAAATAAAGGAATTTAAATAATTTAAATAACGAATGATGCACGTGCCATGAATGCTTTGAACCTGTCACCGTAGCTGCATCCTTTAACTTAGCACTTGTTCTTTGTTTTGTTGAATTACAAGCTTGCCTCGAATTTGTTGGTTATTCCTTGTTACCCACGGTCTTCCAATTTTCTTGAAAATCCCCAACATCAACCGGTACGTTTCCATCACTCGAGGATTGAAATTTCTTGAACTCAATTCCCTCCCCAAGCATTCCTTCCAATTTATAGATTCTAAGTGTGGTTCGAGCCTTCACCTTAAATATTTTCTTGTTCAAAGCCTCCTTATCTCGACTCGTATAACTTGGTAATCAAATTATGATTCTTGAACTCCAATGCTTCTACTCCTGTGAAATTGATAACTAGCCCTCTTTCGAAAACTAGTCTCTAATTGTTATCCGAAGTCCTAACCTAGTTATCACCTCAATCGAAATCCTCGATTTAATTTGTATAAGTTTAAATAGTCGAACAAACTCACCCTCCAATTGCTTATACTCAAGCATATAGTTTCCTTCTATAAGCTCGTTACCTTCTTTCACAGTTTCCATTTTTGCTCCATATCTTCCAATTCAACTTCTTCCTTACTCAAAATCCGTAGTGACTTCAATTCCCCTTTTTCTTAATCTCTTCATTCTTCTTCATCGATCTAACCTCCTCCAAGATTCCCTTCGTTCCATCCCTCGGTTTGCACAACCTCATTGAGTTTGGTTGACTAACTTAACTTTTGATGTGGCATGGGGTATGTATTAGTCTTATGATAACCTAGCATCATCTACCCCAACTCCACCTCTTTGAACTTATTCAACTTACCTAGAGCTCGTAGATCATCCCACAACTTGATTTTCAATTCCAATGGTGGAAAATCCTCAACTTGCTTTCAACTCCGAACCCTAAGTCCCTAGTACCCTCGAGGCCCCCCTATTGATTGAGACCTCGAACTTTAAAACACTCTAGAGGTTTTCTTCGGTTTTGCTCTTGAATGAAATGATCCTACGGATTCCCGTTGAAAAGACTTTTGCAATATAGGCATGTGAGTGTTAATCTTACAAGTTGTAGGCATCACGCCCTACCACTATCCCATTAAATATCTACCAGCTTCATTAGAGCTTGAAAGTTACTCCCACCTTTGGCCCTTCAATTCCCGAATCTTAACACTGGAATTATAACCCAACTAGAGCAATCCATGACTCTTGATTTTCTTGTGTGAAGTTCCCCGGTGCATTCCTTACAACTTCAAAGCAAAAGGAAAAAACTTGGGGTAGATTGAAGTTGTTGTAGAAATTGGTCGTGGTTTGATATAATCCTCATAACCTATAACTCAAAATTAATTCAAAGCTAAATGCATGCGGTTAGTACATGCTCATGCCACATAATTAGCATTTAACCACATATTTGATGCAAAATGTAATAATTAATTCAACTAAATTAAAGAAAACACATCAAACATATAAATTCCAAGTTATAGAAGATCAATTAATCATCAAGTGGTAACATAAATCAATACCATGGACAAGTCATCAAGTAGCACAAGGATGTTCAAATAAGTTCAAATAAATTCAAATAAGTTCAAGTAGTTCCAATTAAGACACAAGACTCTCAAATTATCAATTAATCCTATGCCGTTCGACTTAGACTTGACACGACACGACACGACACGACACTAGAACCGCGGTTTTGCAACCGGGCTCTGATACCACCTAAGATGTAGCACCCGGAACGCCGAGATGCCACACCCCCGCACCAGAAGTCTAGCTCACACATGAAATGGGTAGTCCATATATGAATCGGACTCATGGCGAACGGGTGAAAAAAAAACAAAACTCAAAAGCTAGGCGGGTACCCTCAAACACTCCCAAAAGTAATTCAGAACAATAAAAGCGGAAGCAATAGCATCAATACTTATAGGTACCATATTTACATATTTACTTATAGATACCAACTTTTATATAGTAGTAGGTACCAACAATTATCAATACATTATCATCTCCTATACATCACCTGTATAAATAACCCAAAACCACTAACATGAAAGGCCGAAAATACCAAGAACATGAAAATGCAATGCTAGACTCAACTCGACAACTGGACACGACTCGGACTCCCGCCTAGCTCGCCACTGACAGTACCTGAAAAGTGTGAGGTGTCAGTCTACCACAAACTGAGTGAGGGGTTTATAAATAAATATTCGCACAAGTAACATGCAAGTCATAATCTCGGGTAAGGGTTTATAAAATAGAAACAATATAAGTTTAATAGTAAAAGATAACTCGCCCGAGATTACAACTAATCAATTTAGTAATTCAATCATTATCAATTCAATACGTGGCCCGGCGAGTGAGGGCAATTCTCCAACCTTTCTCCAAAAGTGTACAATTCGTGCTTGATTTAATTATCAGGTGGTCATGCGATTCAATTATAGTGCGGTAGTGCAGTAGTGTATTCAATCAATTCAATAAATGAGTGCAATCAATACAATAACCCGAGGATGGCCCGTGGTGCCGGACCCATCCCCAGTTTCCTTCTCCCTCCGGGTGATGGTGGGCTTGCAAGACCCAGCCATCCAGGCATGGTGTACGTCAGGAACATGACTCCCTCGTACGGGATTTCTTTCCTCCACCAAACCTCCTGGTGGATTCAGAGGTGATCCCAAGATTGGTGAGGATAGTGCAAGAGTTACCCGTCAGCCCTTGCTTTCCCAGTTGGCTCAGTACACTACCCTCGGGCCCAGTGTGAACAAGAGTTACTCGCCAAGGACAGTCCGTCAATCAATCAATCAATCAATCACTCAATCAATCAATCCATTTTCGTGAAATCATTTGAAAATCATAAGGTTAAAAAACTATAGATATATAGATACGTTTTGGCCGAAAATCACATAAGGTTGTAAAGGTTCTATATATCTAGAATTTAAACCTCACCTGACGAGGGACGGAACAAGACAAAGATACAAGAAAGTGCCCAACGATCAATGATCTCCGCCCTGGAGAAAATTGGACAAGAAAGGAAATGTGGGAACTCGTGAGACATGACTCAGTATGAGACCAAGTATGACGCACGGTAATGCTCATGTAAATAAATAACCATCCCAACACTTTAATAACCATACATATTAACAATTAAGTGGCACTTAATCATATATGAGAACCAACTAACACTTAAAAGATGAAATAAATCTCAAGGAGTCACATATTTAAAGCATTCAATCATTTCAAGTTCAATTCATATAGGGCATGGAGTCACACAATACATTTGAGGAATTAAGTAGCAAGAAGTATCAAGTAGGAGCAGACTTATCAATTAAACAAGTATATAAATCATATAATTAACATATGGGAGCCAAGAGAGTGAAAGGAATGCAATAAGAAAGGTTTTTGTGAAGTTTGGCCAAAACCGACAATTTTTGGAAATGTACATGTTGTGGGAAAACTAAAATATCTTAAATCCTAGAAGTGGGAATCGAGTTTGTTTGTTGGGTATGAAAGTAGACACAAAGACCTTTCTGACGGTATATGGTACGTTTTCTAATTCAAAGCAAGGTGAAAATGGCGTTCGTCCGAAGTTGGACAAAACGCAGGAAATAAAAGGTGACACGCCCGTGTCACCATTACAAGGCAAAACATGACACCCCCGTGTCACGGTACAGAAAACCAAACCAACCTGCACCCCCATGTCATGCGGAAGAAGGGAAATGTGACACCCCCGTGTCACGTACGCAGAAGAGAAAGAAAACAGGGCAAAACACGGGCAACAACAAAATTCAACCCAAGACACCAAATTCCAACTCCAAATGCAATCAAAACTTGAAGAAACATGTATCCATACTTGAAGCACAATAAAATCTAACATATATACTCATATTATACATGGCTCAACAAGAATCTCTCATTCAAAACCCATAAAATTTCATATATGCCAACTTCAACATAATTTCATATTTCAAGCAAGAAATGAAGAAACAAGGACCTAAACATGCTTCTAATCATGAATAAACATGAAAGCATCAATCACACCTCAAACCCTACTCATATACCCAATCAAGGAATTCAAATACCCTCCAAAATATACCTTGAAATGAAAGAAGAATGAGATGAGATGAAGAGATGAAGATGATGCTCCAACTTGGTTGCTAATTCCTTGAATTATAGCTTGAATTGATGAAATCTCTTCTTCTCCTTCCTTGGTGTAAATACTGTGTATTAGTGTGTGGGTGTGTGGGTGGAATTTGATGAAATAAATGGAAGAAATGAGATGCAATAGATATTTTAAAAGTCTTGCACTCAAATGCATGAATCATCACTTTTTGCAATTAAGTCCCTAGTCTCTATGAATGAATGCAATGAAATCTCATCTCATGGAATATGATCACTTAACTCCAATTCATGTTATGCAATTAAGTCATTAAATTTATGAAATGGTAAAATAAGGTCACATAATATCAATTAGACACGTTATCAATTAATTCACGTAATTTTCACGTTAATGGAAGTTCATATAAACACATGAGAATATAAGGCATATAATGTGATGAAATTTAATATATGGTAACATAATGCATGACTGAAAAATGGCGCGTTACAGTAGTCAATACACATTCGCAAAGTCCCGACTTTCTTCTTTACAAACAGGACCGGAGCACCCCACGGAGAAGTGTTTGGGCGAATGTAACCACATTCTAAGAGCTCGTGCAATTACGTCTTCAACTCGGCTGGAGCCATCCTATAGGGAGATTTCGGGTACGGTTCTGCTCCGGGATAGAGATCTATCACAAACTTAACGTCTCGATCCGAAGGTGAGGATCCCAAATTCTCCGGAAACACATCGGGGAATTCCTTCACGATCTCCGTCTCCTCGAGAATGGCCTGATCCTTTGGCTTATTCAAAAGCTAGGCCACGTAGCCCGTCGCACCGTCCCGGAACAATCTACTTTCTTCCATAAAGGAAATAAACGGGCAGGTCTTCAACCTCTGACCCGCAAAGACCGTAGAACCCAAAGTTACCTTCTTAGTAAAACAATCCATCATTGCTCGGTAACGGTACAACCAGTCCATACCCAGAATCACCTCATACTTCTTGATAGGCATCTTGATCAAATCTGCCGGATACTCTTGATCTTTCACAACCACCGGACAACCACGGTAAACACAATTCGTAGATAAAGTAACACCAAGGGGAGAAGAAACAACAAAAGAATCATCGAAGCAATACTACTAGAAAAACAGGTTTTTGTGACGCCTAAAAGCGTCATTAAAAGTGGCCTTTTGTGACGCTTTCGATTTTATAACGATTACAAAAAGCGTCACTTAAGTAAGCGTGACAATAGGGTATTGTGACGCTTTTGTTGTGACGGTTTAAAGCGTCATTATAGCCGCGATATTGTGACGCTTTCCAGCGTCATATGTGATGATATTGTGACGCTTTTCAGCGTCATGTTTAATGTTTAACTGCTTTAACTAACTTTTAATAGGACACTTAAAAGCGTCACAATAAACGTTAACATGACGCAATGAAGCGTCATTAAAAAGTATGATATGATGATGGAAAACGTCATAATCAAGGGTATTATGACAAAGAAAAGTGTCACAATAAATTGTATTATGACGCAATAAAGCTTCATAACAAGGTTTGTTATGACAGAAGTTAGCGTCACAATAAGCTATGTTAGAATGAAATAAAGCGTCACGTTAAATGATATTATGACGGAGTAAAGCATCCCATTACGTGATATTATGACGAAATAAGGTTTCATTAAAACATATCTTATGACAAATAAAAGCATCACGATAAAATATATTTTGACGGAATAAAGGGTCATGATATACATAATATTATGCAATTAATATTAATATTAAAATTATATTGTCCCTAATAATTGTAATTCTATTCTAGAAATTTACTCTCAACAAACAAATATAAATAACAACATAATTTAAAAAACCAAATCAAATAACATAATAATACTATGTGCACAATATTTCCAATCCAAAATAATATTAATTACAATTTGTACCTAATATATGATATTGGCCAAATCCAAAAAAATGACAAAGGGTTAAGTATCAAAGCTGGCCACTTACAGTACTTAGAGTAGTTGAGTATTAAACTAAAACGAACGAAGTCCCACAAATGTTGTCAATCTTGAGCCATAACAACCTAAATAAAAAATCCATTATTGTTGTAAATATGAAATAGGTATGTAATAAAATTTGTTAGAGCTAATGAATAACCCTTACCAAATGTTTTGGCCATGGAACCACCTCCCCAATTGCATCACCAATAGTTTTGAAATGTGATGTGGGTCGAATTAACTCTTCTTCAACTTCCACTGCAACATTGACGATGTAACGCCCCGCTCATCCGATAAATAAGGTACGTCACCTTTCAACATTTTTATGTGTTTAATTATGTGATTGGTGCGTTGTGTGGCCCTCTTTTGAACTCTTTTAGAGTTAGGGCCCTTTTTGTAATTTTCTCCTTTTAGGGGGTTTTCCGGTCACTTCTCGTTCGGTAGAGATTTTGACTTCTTTGATCCCTTTAACGCGTCCGGGGCAACGAAACGAGTCCGTAGACTCTAAGTTTGCTCAATTCTGGCTTCGTTAGCCTGTTCTTCCGACCCTTTTTGCGTACGAGGACCCGAGATATATACCCCGAATCCTCGTTTTGCGTGCCATTTCATCAGCTCCAGCCGCATCGTCGTCTTCCTCGCGCAGCAACACTTTTCACGCACTCGAGGTGTGTTTTCACACACATGCTCGTTCTCCCTCGTTTCTCGACGAAATTCGACGAATCAATAGTGGAAATTCATCAGCTCGACGAGCCCGTCACAACCGTACCAATTTCGTGGCCGACCGAAGACCGACGGCGGCGCATCGACGGCCTGAAGGTGGCGGGTGGCGCCACCACTTCACCGCCGGCGTTCCGGCGAGTTTCGCGAGCGGAGCTTGACCCTACCCTACGTTTTTTGACCTTCCCGTTCCATTTTCGGTCTCCGTTCAGCACGAAAACCACCGCAAGTGGTGGTTCCGGTGAGGCAACAGTGGCAAAAACTTCGGTAGCGATTTCGGCCCTTTTCCCGGCCAGTTTTGGTGGTGGAGCCTTTACAAAAGTTGCTTAGAATGACGAAACGTAGTGGATGGCATTGGCGGCGTTCCGAGAACCGGCCGTTGGTGGCGGACCGGCGGTGAACCGGTGGTGAACCGACGGGTCTGAACCGGTTACTGTTCCGGCGATTTGACTTGTGGCTTTCGTAGGGCTCGTTACAAGCTTTCCAACGGTATATCCGGATTTTATTTTCATTTAGCGGTTTGTATTTAATTTCAGTTTTTGTCGTTGGAATTTAGTTCGATTTTTCGTCAACGAAGTCCGGTGTGTTTGGTATTTTCTGAAATTGATTGAGGGCTTTTGTTGAGCAGGCCGAGACGTACGTTTCTGTCCTTCCGGGGATTTTTCCGACCACCGGAGACTGTATTCCGGTGGCGGCCGGTGACTGTTCCGACGGCTCCGGTAGCGACATTCCGGTGACCGTCGAACAGAAGGTTCCTTTCGTTGTGGTGAGTCCAACGCCACTTTCCGTTCGTCAATCGGATGCCTGGTTGATTTGTTGTGATTTATTTTGTGTATTTCTATTTATTTGAAATTAATTGTTTTAATTGCAATGAATTGTCAATTGCTTGATTTGTCGATCGATATGAATTCCAATGTGTACGAAAGCCTGTATTAAATGAACTATGATATATGTTGATGCTTTGATTTGCAATTTGAATCCCATTATGCCGAAATTGTATTAATTGTTAATTGTTTTAAAATGTAATTTGTTCTTGCTTGCTTGATAATTAATGAATATGCATTGTATGACATTTGAAAACATGTAATAAATTATGAATGTATGAATTCATGTTGTTGTTGATATAGTTGGAAATTAATAAATGACTTTGTGAATTTGTATGAAATGTGCTATATGAATTAATATGAAATAATTCGAATTTGCTTTGTCTTTCTATTTCTCTAGTTTACATTAATTGTGCGCATGAATGTGTTCTAATTTGTAATATGTTTTCTTTGAGCTATCTGTCTAACTTGAAGGGGTGTATGTGTAATTTTGTAAACAATATGAATAATGTTTGATTTAATTAGGTAACCTTGTTAATTGAATCCGTTTAGTGATATATGAATTGAGTATGCCATGTGTGAATTATATAAAATTGATATAGTTAGAATTGGTATGTGATTTTGTGATATTTTAATGATTTGAATGTCTCTATTTATCTATTTTATAATTGTAAACTTGATTATGTAACTCCATAACATCATTTTACTTCTTTTACATCTCATATCATATGTTTAGCATTTCCGTGCGTCTATGTGGTTTCATATTGAGTCAATTCTCACGAGTACACATTGTTCCTTCTCTTGTACAGTTTGTTTCCAGGGCGGAGACTTCCAAATTGAATAGGCACCCGTATTGCTCATGTTTCTTGTCTCGTGGTATTCCAGGTGAGGGTGTTTTCGTTCTAGTTACATATCAAACCCTACAACCTTCATGTGATAAGTTTTGGCCCAAAACCCTATGTATATATATATATATATATATATATATATATATATATATATATATGTATTGTTTCAAAATGGAGTCATCGAGTAAATGTTTTTAATAGAGTAAATTATTTTCTAATGAATCGATATGTATTATGTTTCTTATGAATTGAATGTTTTGGCGAGATGCATGATATGATTATGAACCACACGGGCCCCGGGACTTAGTGCATGTGGTGATCCGGGGAGGCAAGGGCCGACGGTGAACCTGTATACTAGTTCCACCAAACTAACGGCGACTCCGGACCTCGCTAGGAGATTTGGCGGGGAATGGGAGCCGAGTGCCTTTGAGGGATTCATGTACCCTCATTGTGCCTATGTATGGACCGGTGATCAGGTCTAGCTAACCTGTCCACCAACCGGAGGAAGAAGGTTGGAACTCATTTTATGATTATGATTATGATTATGAATATGTTATAATTGATAGGCACCATGCGGGAAGGCCGGGACACGGATTGCCCAAACGAATATGATTTAGGATATGATATATGAATTGTGTGTATTATGATATATTGCATGATCACCTAATTAATGTATTGATGATATTTGTCATACACGGTCGGAGTTTGGTTGGAGATAATGCACGCTCACTCGCCGAGCCTTGATGCTTATGTATGAATTATGAACTTAATGAATTTAATATGAATTAGTCGTAAAGTTCGAGTATTGCTTACTTAATTTCTAGCCCTTCGAGGGAACTAACTTCAAATAAAACTTTGCTCGGGATTTATGACTTGCATGCGCATGTTTCTATATTATATGTATAGCCCCTGCTCACTCAGTCTTCTAGAGACTGATCCCTCTTTTCACTCTCTCAGCTCTTGCAGGTTTAGCTAGGCGGGAGTCGAGTCTTATCATGTTTGTTCGAGTCACTTGTTCACTTGAGTCACATTTCACATTATTATGAATTTAATTGTATCTCTTTATGAATTTAGGCCTCGGTGCCAATTTTGATTATTGGATTTGATTCGGGACAGGTTGCGTGTTTAGTTGAACCCGTTGTTAGGATGCATGTCTGATTTAATTTATGTTCATGATATGTATTGGGCTTGTAGCCATTATTGAAATTCATGTTTGGCTCTGATGCTTCCGCAATATGCTTTGGTATTCTGATTTAATTTGGTTCAGGGTTAGATTCCACCTAGCCAGGATATTTTGTTTGTCACCCGTTCTCTATGAGTCCGGTCCATGCTTGAACTATCCATTTCTTGTGTGGGCTAGACTTGTAGTGCGGGGGTTGTGGCGCCTATCGTGGTGGGTGCTACAGATGACCACCTCGAACCAATTATTTCCCAACAATACTTGCCCAACTCTTTTTGATGGATCTAAACTTTGAAGACAACCAATCACCACGGTTTTAGATGAATCAAACATACTCTTTAATAACACTTTTGATCCAACCTACATAATTTAGACAAACCAAAAAAGAAAATTAATATGAAAAACTGTCTTGACAAACTACGAAAAAAAAATATTCTGATTTTAAAAAATACACAGAAATATAATAACCATACAAGGGACTGCTGATGTTAATTCGGATTGATGTATGCACTGTATCATACAGAAATATACTTACCATCTCAATCAATTGATATATGTGTATTTTAATACTTGGCTAGGCTTTTCCTTAACAACCAAAATTAATCCTATGCAAATCTCAATGCATATTTGTTTTAAATTCTCATTGGCTGTTGGCGAAGTGTTAATCACAAACACAGTGGCAGTGTTATTGCTAAAGTGTACTTTTAAAATCTGACAGAAACTTTCTTCATTTTTTGAATCTTGTTATTGACTATAAAGCCATGACTATAACAGCACAAGTAAGGTTCAGGCTATGGTAAGGCAAGTTTTCGTAATTTCTCAAAACTTAAGCTAAGTTAGGGTAATCAAACTCCAGCTCAGAGTATGTCGGTGCAATTATCCCTAAAATATATGTGACAGTTAAGAGTAGATATACAATAAGAAATCTCTTATCATCATTGTTGCTAGAATGCAAACAAATACCAAAACCCACTAAAGAGACAACGAAGCTGGATCAGAAACACTTCAAATAAAGACCATCACTGATCATCAATCAGATGGGACACACAAAGAGCAAAAAAATTCAACTTAGCCATAATTGAAATGCTTTTCTAACCTTCTCTTCAACAACCTAGATTCAAAGTTCAAACAACCTTTGACTCCATATTTTCAGAACCTAAATTCACAAAACACTAAGCAATAATTAAACTTCATGTTGATATTCATCTCTCAAGATCCAGAAGATTTTCATACGAAGTCTATAAAAAATAATGTTCAAAGGATCAAGAATGGGCAAAATGTACCTGTAGAGGAATAATGTTCATTGATGACGATGTGGATGGGCGAAATGTTGTATCATGAAATCGAGATGAAGATGATGAAGGGACTCTAGTTGTTTCTGGAGGGGAGTTGTTCGGTGCTCGTTGCGTGTTCATTTTTAGAAGTTCTTGTATTTGTCTATTTTGTTTTTGTACAATTTGCTTCAATTCATCAATATCTTTCTTGTAAGTCATGTGCATCCGAGAAGACTTACCTCGAACTCGGATATCACCATATACATCTGAAGTAGAGATCCCATAGCCAAACATTCATACTCTTCCCCATTTGTCTTCTCCAACAACTTGAGAAAATATATCATTAGGCCCAACATCTTTCGAATTAGGAGCAAGGTCCCTTTTTTTCTCTTGCAATTTTGCCTATCAATTGAAGGATAGATATGATTTAAATGTTAATGTAAAGAATAAAAATATATAATCAGCTAATACTATTAACCCAAGAGAAAATAGAATTAAAAGTATGTAATCTGACCAAAGTATTTGCTACAGTAGCATTAGAAGTCTGTCCATCCTTTGTATAACATTTTGCAAAAAGGTCGACCCTACTAAGATCATCATTCTGTTCATTGTCTCCGTTTCCTTCACCATCACCACTTTCTGCATCTCTTAACGCCCCTCCATCTTTCTGAAAAAAATATCAAATGGGTTAAGCATCAAGGTAAGGAAAAACAGACACGTGGTATGCATCAAAGTAAGAAAAAACAAACATTTGATTAAGAAAAAAAAAAGGGGGAACAAGAAACCTTCATTTCCTCACGGATTTGAGAGAAACTCCTTTTTCCTGTGATATGCATCATTGTCTTTTGTGCCCTATTGTCTTTGTTTTGCGCACTAATTTTCTAAAAACGGACAAAAGAATGACAAAAAATTCATCAATTTAAAAATATGGAGCTTAACTACAATCATGCTAAATTTTCTTACCCGATATTTATCACTACTCTAACGAATAACAAGATTCTTCCATTGATCAGGAAGAACTCTTTCATCATTCGTATCAGGCCGCTTCCTCAAGTTTTCCTCCATTGTTGAGTTTGGATCAAAGTACTTACTTTTGACTCTATTTTTCCAAGTTCTCCAACTTTTTGATAAAGTATCCCAAGCTACGTTCTCAAAGTCAAATGTTCCACAAAATTTCTCCTAAAATTTAGAATCATTTTAGCTAGTACCAACCTTTCAAATATTAACAAATAATGTATGTAAAGTAACAGTGCTATCAATATGAAGGTTGACACCATCACCTTAATCAGCTCGATCAAGTTCTTCTTAATAGACATTGGTACTTTATGCCAATCTTCGTAGTTAAGTGGGATCAATGATCCATTTCTAACCAATGTACCAATAAACTCAACATATTCACTTTTGTGAGGACCAATTGGCTTCCCAAGATTGTCAAACTCCACTTCAACTTGTTCTTTTCTAGCCCACACACCTGGCATTTTAGTCGGTCCACGAGTTTTTACGTTAACCATATTTCCTACAACAAAAGTTTAAAAAAATAAAAATAAAAAACACCCCCATTTGAAAATGTACAAAATATTATACTTCAAGATTACCTCCATTGTCGGTTAAGTCTGCATCCACATCATTTAAATGAAGATCAGATGAATTAGTTTCTGTAGCAAGCCTACCACATTTAGTGCACCTAGCAGCCTCCAACACTATACAATATGTAAAAAGTACAAGTTAGTATCTTGTAAAGGCAACTGGCCTCACACATTTAAACTGCTGTCAGTTAAAACGAGCTGATCAAGAAAGTAAACCATATGAGATGTAATTTGCACATTACAATTTAGAGAATTTGAAACTTTTGTATGGAATAAGAAATAGAACACTATCTCTACTTTTTGTAAATTTGATTCGTGTCCAAAGAAAACTAGAACACAAGCTGAATTGTCTTGGTTTGCCTATAAATTTGACACTTAGATACAAACTGTGGTTTGCCTGTAATTGACACTCAAAATACAAACTGAAATGTCTTGGTATGATAGGACTAATGGGTAATTTTAGTGCAAGTCTGGTTGTATAATCGATGTAATGGGATGATTATTTCATATTTGTAAAAATTTAGAAAGAGAGATTATAAATAAAAATTTTAAAAGAATGATAAATTAAATTTAAAAATGTATATAGAGGAGTAAAGGACTAGTGTTTTATATTGGTCGTGTAATTGCTAGAATATTTAAGGAAAATGATAGGTCAAATGAGATCGGTTTTGATAGGATCGAATTTAGGCTAGAATTCTTCATTCAAACAAAATAAGAAATAGAATACAAACTGAAAAAGAAATTTAAACCGTAATTTATGAATAGATGCACTCTTAATTTAAATAGAAAAAATGTGATACAAAGTTTTCTTTTCTTTTCATCCAAAAATGTCATATAAAATATAAAATATCTTTAATAATCAGATATAAATGGAGTTGAGATTTACAATCCGCCAACTAAGTGACTAACATTCCAACATCCCATTGTTTCTAAAAAAAAGGGGGGGAGGGGGGGGGGGGAGAAGAAATTATAAAAGTCTACCAATAGAAAGTCCTAAGTACTCAGAATAATTCAAATAAAGAGCAAAGAGCATCTCTCTGTTCAGCTTAGGTCATCAGTATCATCTCAATGTCTATGTTGTACCTACTTTCCGTTTCCGTGGTAAGCATTTTGATCCTCCTACAAAATAATTTGATGTTTCTTATACCTTAATCTCAAGAGGGTATTCGTAATCATCGCTTCATTTTTATAGAAGCATCTATGATTCTAATTTTACACTTGGATTTTTTTACCCTAATTTTAAAAAGTGCGCATGAAATAAAGATGCTATTGCTTACAATTGCTTGCTCATTTACATAATATGGTTATATGCAGTGTACAAAGTTTGATGGGAAGGGAGGCATTTGAATCCTTTGTATTTTGATTTGGCTTCTTTAAGCTGTAATATTTTTGGTGTAAGCAGAGTGTGAAAAGCATGAGGAAACATGAATACAGATGCCGTGAATCTAAAACCATTTGACCATGAATAATAGACAATATGGAAACAACAAAGTTCGAATAAATGACCAAAATTGCCATACGCTCACATAGCCTTAAAACTTTATTGTCACAAGACATAATGATCATCAAATGAGACCCTTTTCTTCCTCACACAAACATCAGACACACTGAACCCCCCAAAGATATGTTATCTTAAATACCCTCCAGAATGTTATGAGTTTATTATAAGAGGATACAACAAACTTTAACCCTATTCAAATTTCTTATCCAGCAGGTCCAATAAATGATTAAAAAAAGCTGGAAAACAATGATCAAGCCTTTCCAACCAAAGAAAATTATATAATTTCTTGTTTCCATCTGCTAAAGTCTTCTTTTTTTTGTGGTAAATTTCAAAAAGAAAAATAAAATTTACGAGCTATACTCCAATATTCTTGAATTTCAGCACTATTGTTCATTATTCATGGAGCACTCTTGTTGCTAAAATTTAAAACCTACCTGTATTCTCGTCTTGTTCTTGGAGTACTCTTGTTGCTTGGGATTAGCATTCTCGGATACTATCACGGCCAACTCCACCACGTTTAGATTGTCTCATATCTACAAACATAAAAACAACTATGAAAATGCAAGAAAAACAGAAAAAAGCAGTATCATGAACTTGTAAAAAAATACAAATTAAATAAACAAATAAACTAGTACTACTTTTCCCCCTGAATTTCAGCCTAAATGTCCTCGAAATCATTTTCATGTAAAGCATCTATAGAAATTCGGGATGCCCCTTCACGAATCCAATCAATTGCTTCTTCTTCATCAATTGGTAGATTGCGACTTGTTATACTCTGTAATATGGTATCAACCCCATCACTAGTGAAGTCTCCTCCATCATCAAACCGATCCCTGGCGTTTGTTTTAACCACAACTTTCCAATCCTTTTCAGTGGGATCATCCACGTAAAATACTTGCTCAACTTGACTTGCAAGAGCAAAAGGCTCGTGTTGGCGCTTAATATTTGAAAAATTGGCCAGTGTAAATCCATCATTGTCTTCTTTGAGTTTGCTTCCCTTGGAAACCCAATCACAATCAAATAAAACAACTTTTCTACCACCTGTATAATCTAATTCAATTATATCCCTAACAATTCCATAATAGGCCATCTCTCGAAGGATAGGTCGCATATCCTTTTTACTTGCAAAACTTGTTGTACTTGCGTTAACCATCACACCACTATTTTGAGTTTTCCTTTTTTGCTCTATTTCCCTAATATGGAATCGAAAACCGTTCACTTTAAAGCCTTTATATTGTGTACCGATAGGCATTGGTCCCCTTGCAACCCTTTTCATATCAATTGTCGTTGGATCATTTTCATCGGAAGTTAGTTCTTCAACCTGCATAAATGAATAATAACCAAAATATTAAAGAAAGTAAAATAAAAAAAGTCATTATATATCATTTTAGACATCACTGACCTGACCCTTAAACCATGTAGCGAACGAATCACTATGGATTCGTTTGATTTCATGCTCCCTCGAGCGATGCTTCTTCCGTCTAACCTGAGCTTCGTGATCCCTGTATAATTAAAAAAGATGTTGTAATACTATATAATTGAAGGATATCAAATAAATAATATGAAATTAGCAAGATAATTAATAGTTTCAAGAAACTTACACTCTATATTGTTGAATGTCATCGCAATTGAATAAGACATACCGGTGAGCTTTTGTTAGTTGGTCATTATTAAAAGAAATTGGCTTTCCTTTCCACAATGAAGCTCCAGTATTTGAGAAAACATCAATGTTTGACATGTTTCCCGAACACCCACCATCATCATTACGCGCTACCCGATTATGCCTTGTTTCAATTTTTTCATCAAAGTATAACGAACAGAAAGATAAGCACTCCTCTGCCAAGTATCCTTCTGCAATTGAGCCTTCTGGACGACCTTTGTTACGAACATAGGATTTCAAAGTACACAAGTACCTAGGGAGTGCAAAATATGAATAATTATGTGATTAAAATGCCTAATATAACAGTAAAACCTTAACAAAAACTAACTTACACTTATTAAATTGTAGGCCTACCTTTCAATGGGGTACATCCAACGATAGTGAACTGGGCCAGCTAATTTTGCCTCAGTAACCAAGTGAACAGTCAAATGTACCATGATATCAAAGAATGAAGGTGGAAAGATTTTCTCCAACTGACAAAGTATGACAGCAATCTCTTCTTCTAAGCGGGATAAATCAGTGGGGTGAAGTGTCTTAGAACATAATTCTTTAAAATAATGACTCAAATGAATCAATGATTTGCGAATTGGATTCGGAAGAAGTTTACACAGAGCAAGCGGTAGCAATTGTTGCATCAACACGTGACTATCATGACTCTTGAGGCCAAATATCTTGGGTGGTTTAATATGAACACACCTTGACACATTTGAAGCATAACCGTCTGGAACTTTAACACTTTTCAATATCTTACAAAATCTTTCCTTCTCAGTTTTATCCAATGCAAAGGATGCCGTTGGTAGCCATTCTTGCCCAAGCTCATCAAGAAAAGGATGAAGTTTTGATCTTATCCCCATAATTTGCAAATCCTAGCGAGCATTGTAATTATCTTTTGACTTGTCCGAGTCCAATAATGTGAATAACACCTTGTCACATACGTTCTTCTCTATGTGCATAACATCAAGGTTGTGTCTAACTAAATTCGTTTCCCAAATGGGAGATCGAAGAAAATGCTTTTTTTCTTCCAATTATAGGGTAATTTCTGGTCCGCCACCTTTTTTCCAAATTTGTTTTCAATGTGTTTTACTTCATCATATGCCACAGATCCTTTCAAATATGGGGTTGCTGTTCGGAGCTCTTCAGTTCCATCAAATGAACTTTTATCCCTCCGATAAGGATGATCCTCAGGTAAGAATATACGATGACACATATAACAGAACTTGCGAGATCTATCCAACCATACTGAATTTGTGTATTTATGACAAACGGGACATGCAAGTTCTCTTTTAGTACTCCAACCCGATAGAGTTGCATGGCCTGGAAAATCACTGATGGTCCATAATAGAGCTGCACGCAATTGAAAGTTTTCCTTAGATGATGCATCATACGTACTTATTCCCTCTTCCCACATCTCTTTTATCTCTGCAATGGCCGGTTGTAGAAATATGTCAATGTTATTACCTGGTCCAGATGGGCCAGGTATAAGCAAGGATAACATCAAGTATGACTTTTTCATACAGTCCCCAGGGGGTAAATTATACGGAATGAAGATCACTGGCCATGTACTATGAACGACACTCATAGTTCTAAATGGATTGAAACCATCAGTGGCCAAGCCCAACCTTACATTGCGAGGATCTTTTGCAAACTCTGGGTGATGGAAGTCAAAAGTTTGCCAAGCTAGCGAATCTGCTGGATGTCTCATTACACCATCTTTGATGTGTTCCGTTTGGTGCCACTTCATAAGAGATGCAGTTTCCTTATTCATAAAAAGTCTTTGTAGCCTTGGCTTCAGTGGGAAATGCCAAACCATCTTTGCAGGAATCTTCTTATTCCCTTTAGAAGTTTTAGTTAAATCTTGTTGATCACCAACGGTACCTTCAGATGCAGGCGTTATCCATCTCGGCTCATCACATGTATCACACTTTTTTTTGCCTTCATTCACACCCCAATATAGCATACAATCATTCCGACATGCGTCAATTTTCTTATAATTCAAACCCAAATCTTTTAATATCTTCTTAGTTTCATAGTAGTTTTTTGGCAATTGAACACCTTCTGGAAAAGACTCTCTCAATAAGTCGAGCATCAACGTGAAAGAACTATCACTCCAATTCCCAAGGCACTTGATTTGGAGCATTCGAACAATGAAATAAAGTTTTTAATTTTTTTTACAACCTGGGTAAAGTTCTTGTTCTGCATCTTCTATAAGCTTATAAAAATTTTCAGCTTCTTTACACGGTCTAGCATGTTCCTCAACTCCTATTGTTCCTTTAATATTATCCATATTATCTTGCATTCCAACAGCATCATGTAACATTTCCCGCATATTATTGTCTGAATGTTGGTCATCATATTCAAAGACTGTCGACCTACTATTAGTTGACAACTCACCATGTAATACCCACTTGTTGTACCCAACCAAAAATCGATGCCAGAGAAGATGTTCTTCCACAATGCTCCTTTTTTTAGATATGACATTTTTGCATTTCTTGCAAGGGCATAATATTGTAGATCCATTTGAATTTGAAAAGGCAAAGTCTAAAAAATGTTTCAACCCATTTCGATATTCACTACTAGCCCCAGGCAGCATCATCCATGTTCTATCCATAATATTGTTTATTGACAGATTGTAGTTACCTTCCAAGTGATGACAATTTCAGATTTGGAGCTTGACCAGAAACAAGAGCTGGACCTTTCTAAGAAGGCAAGGAAAAACATAAAATAAGTCTATCATGTCAGAAATCTAGAAAGCAAACTTTAATAATAAGCTGAACCATAATAAGAACACACATGATGACAATTTATTTAGCTTTATAATAAGCTTTTTAGGATCTTGAATGATAATAATAGTGTTCTGATAATTGCAGCAGTAATATACATAATTCTTGAAACTTTATATGAATTTGTGAACTCCTATGTGTATTCTTTTGAGTTAAACTACCATTTACATAAATCTGCCTAATTTATTGCTAGGTTGTCCCAGAACTCCATTTCCTACATAGGTGGAATATCATTTTCATAATTAAACCAACTTATTACCTTTTTATGCCTAAAGTCCCAATTCCCAAGTCCTAACACCCTCTATGTATTTAACCACCATTTAAATAGCAGCACGTATGAATTCCTAACCAACCCTTTTGCCATATCCATATCAAATTACATCAACAATGCCCCTGGTCTAAGGCATGAAAAGAAAACTCAGCATACAATGGGTGATCAGTCTATTGAAAATTAAGAATTAAGATAAATAATCATAATTTAGATAACAAATTCATAATAAGAGGGAAAATGTAAGTCAGTTTACATAACAAGTTTCATCACATATCTAGATAAAAATATTTAACCAAACATCATCATGACTAATACATAGTTTGCTTGGTGTAGTTTACTAACCAACATCATATCACCTAATCCAACCATTGTTTAGAATATGATTAAGATTAACATGTTTGAGGCCAATTAATAAAATATTAAAAATCACAACTAAAATGCCTGAGAAATTAAATATTACAAAAAAGTAGTCCCTCCCTCTTTTGGTAATCATTGTTTCCACTTTCTTACTCTGTATTTCACATTTCTCACAACTCATAAATCTAACAATTTCATTTTTTCTTTTTCAAATTTATAATGAATATGTTTTCAGAGCCTGCATATTACCCTCTTTGTGTAAACATCTGCAACTATGCAGGATAGCTGCAGAAAGTTTGGTTGTATCTGATCCCAAAAGGGACAATTATTTCTATTTATTTTTCTTGTTTAACATCAATATCAAGAAAACTGCCACCCCTTTTATGTTCTGAGTTTTACCTTTTATTTCTTGAAATACTTTAATGTTCTCAAATGAGTACTTCAATGGTGCAACAGATTTTGTATCAGATCTTCAGATAGAGAGCCATTGCTAATTGCTTCTGCAAACACCAAACAAGAAACCCTTTTCAAATTCATCAAGAATGATAAACTAACTCAGGATGAAAGTTATCTTGATAATTCAAAGAAATTCAAAAGATCTCCGAGATGAAGATCAGATATGAGTCCTCCGCCATGAACAGGCACTCAAAATTGAACAGACAAAGTCTCGGACTAAAAACCAATTTAGTGAGATAGATAATAGATTAATACCACTTTGACAAAAAGTCGCTTCAGTTGAAGTTTCTGAATGCCGGTAAGCTTTTGTGCTACATTATTGGAGAATATGTTCACATAAATAACACATGACCATCACTAAAGTCTGCTAGACACCGAGACCCCTAACATAATTTCTTTGCTCAACCCACAATTGTCACATATGCTAATATCAACTGGGAGAACTAGTTTGAATCATTCCCTTATTAAGATTTAAAGAAAAAAAACAACTAACATAGACAACCAGCTGCCCAACTAGTATACTATTAGTGAAAAGTTATAAACCCCCATTGCACAAGCTGCACGAAATTAACTAACTACAAGATTCAATGCAGTACATGCTGAGTTAAAAATCGACCAGATTCAACACAGTCTCTACTGAGTCACCTAACTACCACCATCACTACAGTCTACTGCCACGGTTGGTGAAAGGTTGGCCCCAACAAATTAGGTTGTTTCAAGTATACAACAGTCTGAACTTGGTAAATGATGATTAATTTCACCAGCAAACATACTCTGACTGAAAAGAAGACAATTACCAGAATCCAAAAGGTCACGCAGACTTCATTCTGAATTGAAAATTCTAAACCAACAAGTCTTTTCCTTCCTCAAGTTTGCCAAAGAAAGTTATAAAGTAATCACACTGAAGTGCATAACAGAATCGCAAGTGAGTCTATCAATACAAGCACCAATTTGGCCTAAAATTACAATGATTTTTAACACCTTTACAATAACTAACAGATATAAAGCAATCAGATGTTGCAGACAAAAGGGGCAATTCGAAAGAGGACTAAAACCCAGCAAATTTAATTTGAATCAGCACATACCAACTAATTAGTGGAACTTCGGATACGGGAACTAACCTGAAGAGTTTGTTGTGTGAAAGACTAGTACAAGAAATCGACTAACTTCATCTGTCGAAGGTGAAAGGGTAGAAAATTAGGATCTGCACAAACCTAAAAAAATCATGTTTATATAAAATGGAAAAAAAACCCGTTTACGGGTTCAATAGATCCGGTCAGACTGTACAAACCTCTTCCATTGTGAAAATCCAAAAAATCCACGATCTTTAGGCCTATGGGTGGAATTTATTGAGCGAGCAGCTTGTAAATCCGAAACCAAGAAGAGTAGATCAGAAATTTAGTCTACAGAATGGGTTGCATATTTCAGGGCCAGATTGGCGGAAAATTTTTGGGGAGAGGAAGCAAGACCTTACCATTTCAGTTGCGCAGGGGTGGAGCTCTGAAATTAAGCCTCTGATTGAATTTCGTTAGATTTCCTCTTGGTTGAATTTCGTTGGATTTCTTTCCGAGGAACCTCTGATTTCTTCGAATATCGTTGAAACCTCACATATTCAGCTTTCCATCGAAGGGTTGGCAGGGAAGCGATGCAGCGGAGGAGCAGTTAGGCAGCGACGCAGCGGCAGAGCTCTGGACCGGTGTAACCTCAATTTCATCGATTTTGGATGAGTTTGTTCAATTTCACCTCAGATGCCTCAATTTTCTTTCTTTGATCTATGATAAATTGCAAATGTGCAAACCCCGATGCTTCCCCTTTTTTTTTGTCCAACAAATATTTCCCTTATTTTTTTTCGCTCCAAACCCGCCAAAAATTACCGCCCAAAATCCATCATCTTCTAATAAAATTAAAGAACAAATCATATTTTATAAAATATATACTATATTGACATGCTTATATATATAAGCGTCACGATAAATCTATTATATTGTGACGCTTTTAAGAAAAATGTCTCATTATTAATAATTTAGTTGATAAATATTATATTAATAAACAAAAATTAGATCTAATTTAAAGGATTTACAAAAAGCGTCACAATAGGCGGTCTGTTAGGACACCTTTTCAAAAGCATCATATTAGAGCGTCATATCAGACTGTTTTTCTAGTAGTGCAAGAAACAGGCAAGGGAAGAGTAGAAACAAGTTGGGAAGCAATAAATGAATGCGTTGCTCGGGATCAAACAATGCATGCAATGGAAAGCCATGAATGTGGATAGTACCTTCAACAACGGCGTTGTCATCCACTTCCACATTCACTTCCTCGCCCTCCAAAGCATAAGCTCTCGCTTGGATCGGTGCTCTCGGAGGCATCACATTCAACGGTTGAGGAGCTCGAGGCTGAGGTGCTCTCACTTGCGGACAAGTGCTAATCAAATGACCGGGCTCTCCACACCTGTAGCATCTTCTCAATTTCTTTCGGCATGATTCCTCGGTGTGATTGGGACCTTTACAATAACTACATTGTATTGGAGCAGGTAGAGCTGGTGCCGCAAGTACTGGAGGTCGAGCTTTCTTGACTGAAGTAGTAGGACCTTGGGGTTTGAAGACCGGAGGCCCACTTTGTGATGCAGGCCTCTTCCCCAAATTAGAACTCAATCTCATGTTATTGGCCTCCACTTTGATCGCCTTCCTCGTAGCCTTCTCCCACGTATCCACAGTAGCCGCCTTAAGAGCATTCTGGATCTCATATCTCAAACCATGAATAAAGTTCCGGGCCTTCTAGGTGTCATCATTGGTGATATGTGGAGCATATGGTGCAAGTCTTTCAAATTCCAAGATATACTCTTCAACCGAACGGTTCCCTTGTCTCAATTATGTAAATTGCTGAAGTCTTCTCTCGCGGGCACTAGATGTGACGAAACTCTATTACAAAGCTTTCCCAATCAAACTCCTCTCCATTCCTCTCCAATCGAGCTCTCATAGACTTGAGCCAATTGGATGCGGGACCTTGAACAAATCGAGATGTGGAAACAGCTTTCTCATGCGAAGGAGTTGGGCAAATTTCCCAAATTCCCACAATCTCTGACCACCACTCTTTTGCTTGTATGTCATCTCCTCCATACCACTTCGGTGGGTTGTTATTTTTGAACTCCTTGAACGCTGGAGTTACTTGTCCACCTTGTCCTTCCCATTGTGGATTATTTCTCTGATTCTGCTGGAGCTGGTTAAGAAGAGACTGCACAATGTTCTCTGCATTCATCGAAGGAGGTGGAGGTGCTTGTGGAGGGGGTTGATTAAGATCACGAGTCTGCTCCCTATCTGCTCTCCTTGTTGGAGGCATCCTGAAAATACGTAAATCAAGAAATATCGATGCATGGGGTTCAGTTCATGATCATGAAGTCAATTATCACAATTTAAACAAATAAGTCACGTAGAGATGTAGATGAATGCAAATAACCACATACTCCTAAACCGAACGACCTAAACAAACCCGACACGACTCCAGAGCTCCGGTTTTGCAACCAAGAGCTCTGATACCACGCAAGGATATAACACCCCCGGAGCGAAGGGTGCCACATCCCCCGCACTAAGGTCTAACACGAGTAACGAAATAGGGAGTTCGCACCCGTATCAAACCATAGCGTACGGGAGACACACCAAACTCACACCCTCGCTAGGTGGCCTAGACCCTCAAGAACTGCGCAAAAATAAAATCAGAGTAGCGGAAACAATTCACATTCAACATAATACCCAAGATCATCACACATATACATAATCAAAATGGGGGAGGGTCAAGTATTCAAGCTACATGCTAGATCATATACAAAATAGACATTGCCGTCACGACCAAAATAGCATAAGTGTAATTAGAATACATAATCCGGAATCTCAAAGTAAAGGAAAGGAAAGCCACTACGTTGCATGCGGACACAAGCTATACCACAAGTAAACCAAAAGACACTTGCCGCCTAGCTTGACTCGGAAGAACCTGCAAACTCAAAACAAAGGGAAAAAGGGAAAACAACAACGAGGGTTAGTCCTAGTGACTAGTGAGGGGGTTAACTTATACACCCGCTATACATATAGAGCAAAGCATTTACCAAAACGGAAGGATTCTTCAACCGAGAGTGGTTTTTGCAAGCCAAAGTAATTCCCGTGATATAGATATACATAGGTTAAAGAGAAAGAAAAAGGTCAAATGCCAAATCCCAAGTTTTAGGTGATTTAAGAATCCACTCTCGTTCCATAGATCGCACAAAACTAAACCAACTCGGCGAGTACGAGTCACACACATCCCAACTTCCACACACGAAGATCAAAGCAAAACAAAACAAATCAGAATCCATCCCCAACACTGGTTGATAGAAGGGTTGATCGGCCCTAACTATCCAAATACACAGACGAGACAAGGTTTAACTACTACCTTGAAACCTTCGAAGGTTGCCTCCGTCGGCTCAAGAGAAACACCCTTCCTCAACCTCCCAAGGTTGGGTGAAACTCTCAAATGGAGGTGTTGATGGAAGAGCTCGGCGACCCCTCGGTCGTCCCGAGATTACCATACCACACTCCGGGGCCCAAACAGATCATAGAAATCACAAAAACATATCTCAAAGCTTATCTTTCAAAGCCACATCTAGCTTACACACACACACTTGCACAAAGCTAAACTTTTCAAACAAAGGCAAAATAGTTTATATACTTATACAAAACGTTTTTCAAACTCTTATAACAAATGGGACAAATCCCGCAACATAAGTATCATACACTTATTTACCATATATTATACGTATTCGCATGCGAGGTTTCAAATCAAATAGGGTCGTAGGTCGAATAACTAAAAGAACAAAACCTCACCTTGACAACGAACGTAGTGGAGACAAAAAGGGGAAACCGGACACCTACGGAGCAAGGTCGTCCTCAACAGGAAGATCCTCTGAACAAGATAAACAATAAGGAACACTCTTAGACTCAATATGAACCACATTGACGCTCGGTACATGCATATGTATGCTTATGATGCAAATGATATGAAATGAATCCACATTTATGCCATTTACGAGCAAACATTACACCTAGGAACATATATCATAAACGAGGAGGTAAATCAAAGCAAAAATTCATAACATAAGGCTTATCACGTCATATAACAAGTTAATCATGCATACACATAAAAAACGAGACAAGAAGAATCAACAAGAAGCAACGAAAAGGTAAAAGAAATCTCCTCGGACGCCACCCTTGGACACGGCCGTGTCAGAAAACAAAGGGGAACGGACACGGCCGTGTCAGGCAAATAAAGTCGAAAAAAACATTTCCTAGAGTTCAATACGGCTGTGTACATTTTCCTTTGTAACATGACTCGGCCGTGTCAGGCGTTCCGGCTAGAAATTTTTTTGGCGCAGCAACACCGAAAATGAAGGGAAAAACAGGGCATTTCGGTTGGGGGCACTTAGGAGACTCTTAGGCCATTGAGAACACATTCAACATGCATCAAAATGACACCAATTCAACATAGGTTCATCCCCAACAAGTAGCCACAATTTTAGCTCAAAAAATGCAAGCAATTCAAGGTATGAATGGGGAAAGAATGCATCAAATATATCATCAAAGCTCAAGAGTTCATTTATGGCCAATTGATCATATCTTAACAACCATGAAACGAGGAGCAATAAATACCAAGAATTATGCTTTACAAGTCATAAATCATCATCAAATTTTAAGGAAACAAGAAAGGAGCAAGAATCAACCAATTTCCTCCAACTTCAACTATTCACATGCTTGTCATATTTCATGAATCAACCAAGGAAAGGAACCAAAGAGCACATAAAAGAGAGAAGAGAGAGTGTAGATTGCAACCATGAACTTACCTTTCAAATTTGAGAAGCTAAGATGAAGATTTGAGCTCAAAATCAAAGAAATGGCCAAAGGGTTTCTGTTCCTTCTTTCTTCCTTGGAGCTGATCGATATTTGTGGAAGGGAGAGGGAAATGGATCGGTTAAGGGGGGGTTTGGGGCTGAAATGGTGTGTTAGCTCAAGACACAAATCATGGTAAAGTGGCGACACCAAAAAGAATTGATGATATCTCACAAAGTATAAAACATAATAAGGGGATTCAAATTGTAGAATGTTCTAGACTTCAAGAGGTTTCCGTGGGTTCAAAAATCAGGTCAAACGGAGATCGGACGAGGGAGTCGCGGCCATGACAAAATTGCACTGAAAATCAGTCGCGGCCGCGACTGAAAAATGGCCAGTTCTCGAGTTGTTGGTCGCGGCCGCGACCAAAAATGGTCACAAAATGGTCGCGGCCGCGACCTCCATTTCCAGCAGTAGCGAAAGGCTTCGGGAAAATAGGGCAAAACTCCATTTTTGGCTCCCAATCCACTTTCACACCAAACTAATGCTAGAAATCAACTCCAAACTAACATATAACATGTGTATATCATATATGTCAATTAAACAACATTTAATCCAAGAAACATGCTTTGATTCATCAAGAAATCATCATCCAAACCCCATAAAATTCCATGCCTTCAACTCTCATATAAACTCAAGAAATCATGTAAGCTTCAAGTATAAAGCTCCTAACATGCTCCTAATCAATTATAATCAAGAAAATTATAACATACTCATCAAACCCTACTTCATATAAATCTAAGAGATCAAGCAATTCCTCCGTTTATACCTTGAAATGAAGAAAGAAAGGATGAAATGATGATATGAAGGTGATGCTCCAAATTATGAAATTTCTCTTCCTTGAATTTAAGCTTGAGATGATGAAATCCCTCATTCCTCTCTTCTTGGTGTGGAGATCGGTATTTAGTGTGTGTGTATGTGTGGAAATTTGATGAAATTTAATAGTGAAGGAAAGAGATGAATATATTCCAAAGTCTTCCAATAATAAAGATGACTCAACATATTTTGCACATAGGCCCCTCAAGAATTAAAATGCATGCCAACAAGTTTCATCTCATGGAAATTTATCAATTAAATCCATTCAAGTTAATGCAATTAAGTCCACATATTTATCGAATAATCAAGCAAGGTCTCATAATAGCAATTAGACACATTAGCAATTAATTCATGTAAGTTTCACGTTAATGAAAAATTCAGATATTTTCACATAAACATGTTGAAATATATTTCATATAACTTTCATGAAAGGTAAGAATTAATAAACGAAAGAATTAAAATAAATCCTAACCCTCAAAAACTCACACGTGTCGTGCGTACCTGAATAACCAGAAATCGGGGCGTTACATATTGTGTGTGTATATGTGTGTCTTTTGTTGATGAAAATATAAGGAATGAATTGGAATGAAATGGAAGAAATGAGATGATATATTCAAAGTCTTGAAAGAATAACCATGAGTCATCCATCGTTGCACAGAAGTCCCTCTAATATTTGAATTCATACAAACAAGTTCCATCTCCACACAAAAGATCACTTATATCAATCTCATGTTATGCAATTAAGTATACAAATTTACACTAAGGATCAATTAAGGACATATAGTGCAATTAGGTTACATATATCAATTAGTTCATATAATTCATATTAATGAAAATTATACGAATGCATGAAGGTATAATGCATATATTATGATAAAAGTTATAAATAAATGAATGAAATAATTAAATTAATCTCCCAACTCCCGAAGACCCACTCGTGGCGTGCTTACCTGAACTTTCGGAAATTGTGGCATTACAACTCTTCCCCCGTTAGAACAATCTGGTCCCCAGATTCACTGATTGGAAAAAAATAACTCCGGATGGAACCTGTTCATTTTCTCTTCTGGTTCCCAAGTCATCTCTTCGGTTTTATCACTTCGCCACAACACCTTGACCATAGGAATATTTCGGTTTGTAACACCCCACATTTTCGGAGCAAGATACGATGTCGCTTACGTGCTATTAGATTGTTATTTATTTAACTGTGCTTGTGTTTGAATGGCTTTAATCATGTTTTAATTGTTTAATTGACACAATTGTAATCTTATGAAATATGTGGACTAAATTGAAATATGTGTTTTATGCCTAATTTCTCTTTAACTTCAAATATGTGGGCTAATTTATAATTATTAAAAGTTGGGGATCTATTTCTAATTATGAGAAATTCAATTTGGGCTTAATTGAACACCACTTTAAATCTTTGGGGTACTTTTATAATTTCTAAATCTCTAATTGGATATATTTGAATCCTAATTGAACCATGTGAACTCAATCGCATTAACTAAGTTCTTGAGGGACTTAATCGTAATTTTGGAAGATTTGGCCCTTTTATCCCGAAACCCTAGCAACTATTTTCATTTCTTCCATCCATTTCCCTATCGTCTTCAGCAGCTGCTGCTGCGCAAGCCTTCTTCCTCCTCTCGATCTTCAACAACGACGCCACCACTCCCCACCAGCGAAGCCACCATCCTCTCTCCCTCTCTCGTCAAGCAGCGGCGCTGCACTCTCCGCACCGCCATCAACGCCATCCTCCATCTCCGCCTTTCCGCCACCACCACGACCCTCCGCCATCTTCTCGCCACCTTCCAGATCTGAGAAGGGAAGCACTAGCATCGCTGTCCCAGTAGCGGCGCAACAACCACTGCCTTCCACACCACCGCCGCCGTGTCGTCTCCACCGTTGGTTACCATTCCAGGCGATCCAGCCGGCCAACTGCCAGATTTAGAGCAACGGGCACTTCCGCCACCACCCGACATCATCCCTCCCCTGTTCTTGGTGACAACCGGCCTCTCGCCCTTCTCAACCCTCGCTCAGATCCGAACAGGGGCGGAAGCCCTGCACCTTGTCTCACCTTCTTCACCACCCCTTTGCTTTCTCTGCCATTCATCTCCGGCCACAATACCGGAGAACAACCACCATTTAGATCTCCTCTCTCTTTCTAGATCTGAGAGAGGAGACACCGAGAGCTGCCATCGCCTTCGTCCAGCTCTGGCAAAAAATCTGGAAAACAACCACCTTCACCATATCAGCTCCACCGACACTTCCCGCAGATCCTAAAGGGAACTACCACCTACCGCCATGATTTCTGCCGGTGCTGCCAGCAACCAAGAAGAGCAACATCAGCAATTGTAGTCCTACCTCTTCCACCGACCACCGTTAAACGCTGCTTCTTTGTAATTGTAAAACCCATATTCTTATTCTTAATTTCATAATAATCGTGTAATTTCAATTGTAATTTAAGTTTCAAAGAATTCTTATTATTGCAGAATCTCGGGTTTTGTTGATTGGAATGAATCTGGATGTCTTTGGTGATTGAGATAATAAATCGTGGTTAAGTTCTTGGGAAATTGTATAATTTCGACAATAACTAATTAAATTTCAATTGGCGGATTAATTATCTATAACTTAATCAGATTTGTTAGATTGCTGGCTTGGGTTTGTAAATGGAACTTTTAGCTCGTGAATTGGGGTCTGTTCAACATAGTACAGCTGTTATTATAAATGTTTGATTGAACCGAGAGTTGGGTAACTAAATGTTATACAATAATTGTATTATTTGAATGTGTGTACGTGTACATTTCTCTAAGTACATGCTTGGTGGGTTGATAATTTGGGATTTGGGATTCAGAACTTAAGCTTAGCTTTCAACTTGAAATTGTTGCTTGAATTGTTACATGGTTGACTTGAACCAAGGATGCTTGACGATTTGTAAAGTGTGGGATCAACAGGTTTATGTATATTAATTGAGATCTTGAGTGTTGGGCATAAACTATGCTTTTAACATTTCTGGAATAAGAGATGATTTTATATTTTAGTCAATAAAATTTAAGGTGAACCAATCATAATTTAATTGTCTTGGTTTGTATTATTTGACTCTTAAACTAAAGCAAACACTTACAATTTAAATGGGAACTTTATTAATTGTTCAATGAATTAATGTTTATAACATGACCAATCCTTGAATTTGTGTAAAGGGTGATTGAGCATGAACGAACTTGACATAATATAACTCTTATTTAATTCTCTAACTCGTCTGAATACTCTTTATCGTCTTCTATCATGTATTTATTCCTTGCATGTGAACTTGATGCTTGTTTATTTACGCTGTGGAACATTAATTGTACACATGAACACGTTCATAACATGTTTTAATATTTCATATCACTTCACGCCACTTCATGAACATTGTCGTGCGTCTATGTGGTTCATATTTGGGTCGTGTCTCATGAGTACTTCGTGTTTCCTCTTCTGTTAGTGATCTCCAGGGTGGGGACAACGTGATCGAGTAGGCATCCATCTTCTCAGCTCCTGTGTCCTGTCGCTTCTCAGGTGAGGTTTAGGATTTTGTATAGCTATGCGACCTATGGCCTTAATATGTTAATTTCAACCCTTGCATGCGAGTATACCTTACTATAGATATGTATGTGTTGAATATGATATTTTTATGATCTTATGCTTGCACTTCTCCTTGGGCGGGCAATCCCTACAGCATGGGAATGTAAGTGCGTGAGTCCTGCGTGGGCGGGCTATCTCTGCAGCGTAGGAATACGTATAAAAACCAGTTTTTGAAGCATACGTAAGGTATTTTGGAAAACCAAGCTCTAGTGTCGTGTTGTGTCTGTCTAGGTCGTGTAGCACCCCGCACGTGAGGCACCACATCCCCCGCACTACGGTCTAACCCGAGCAACGAAATGGAGAGTCCGCACTCGGATCAAACCGTAGCGAACAGGAGACAAACAAAACAACCACCTAAGCTAGGCGGAACGTAAACCCTGTCTAGAAAAAACAACGAGCAAAGCAGAGTATAGCGGAAGACTAAAGATCAAGCACAAGCATTGGCCACAGGCCTACAGAAATTAAACACACGACTCACATGCAGACTTGGGCTCCTCAGGCCTCTTTTAAACAATTACAAAACCCAACAAGGGTAATTCAAATAACAAATGCATAAGTATACATATACAGATCTTACATGTTGATCCGAATTCAAATAATACCAATGCAAATGTAGACTAAACTAACTCAGACCGACTAACTCAAAAGACTCGACTCAACTCCGCCTAGCTCCAAACTCCAAAGCAGACCTGCACACTAAAAGATTGGGGAGGAAGAGGGTCAGTTTACAACTCGACTGAGTGAGGGGGGCTAACGCACACCAACACATATATACATATAGAGCAAAGCACGTATCAAACAAAAGACTATGAATCGGGAATAGGGTTTTACATACCAAAGCCATTTTCCCAAAAGAACTCGTACTTATTCATATATTCGTATATTCTTAAATTTGAAAACTCGTAAGGATTCATAGATTCAGAAACGCATACGGATTCATATTAAAACTCATAATGATTCATATTAAAACTCTTATGGATTCATATAATCAAATTGGTTCAAAGATTCATAAATTCAGAGCTTAATCGAATAAATCTCTTATTAAAAAACCAAACCTCCTATCCAGTTTCATAATCACCAAAAGCAAAAGAATGCAAATACCCGGCGAGTACGGGTCTCCAACCTTACTCCTTAATCAAAAGATTCAAAAGGAAGCATAAACTCACAAAATTCATAGGATTCATAAATTCATAGATTCATATTCCCGTATTCTAACCTTTCTCCGGAAGTCTGCACGTCGGTTACGGGCCAACATCGTGCAACTCGATATACGTGGGGTCGCGAGCCCACAACGTACCTTCTCCGGCCTCAGCCGAAGGCTCAAAGCACCACGCCTTCTCCATCTCCCTCAGAGTCGCGCGTAGATACTTTAAAGGAGCATGTGCACAGGGGTGATAACCGGCGACCCCAATAGCCGCACCGGGTCTCCCTTACCCACACCTCCGAAACCCGGGGATTCAAATAGATTCAAATAGATTCATAAGACTCATAAAATTCATAGGAAACATACCTAACTCGCGAAACCTAGAAACATATGATTCATACTTAAGAAACATACCATAAGAAACATACCTTACCGTGCAACTCGGCATATGCTATACATGTACCTCTCCGTGTCTTCCGAATTCATAATCAGCAGAAGGAGATACATAGTTCGCTTGCCGATACACGGTTTGGAGCATAGCCTCGTTGCAAAACCATTTTAAGCTCATATACACCCATACGTATAATTTCAAAAGGATTCATATCAAATCGAATTAATAAAATTCATAACATATCGTAACACACATATTTAATAGACATATAGTATATATTCACATGCGGGGTGAGAAAACATCACATTAAGGCCATAGGTCGCTTATCTAAAAGAAAAGATCCTAACCCTCATCTTACACCGACGTGGCTAAGAATGAGACAAATGATTCACCCTGGAATCAACTCGGATCACGAAACACCACCCTGGGTGCACCTGGACAAACTGAAGATAATATGTAAAAACTTAGACTCGAGGACGAACCATATAGACGCACACAATATGCTTAGTTGCGTAAGAGATGCAAATACTTAGTCAAACTCATAAACGTATCAAATTCATACAAGACTTGCAAAAACACACATATCATAGCTTAACAAATTCATAATATTCCTTAAAGCATGTTCATGTGCACAATTAATGCATAATGAAGCATCTAAAAATGTAATAAGGCTCATAAACGATTCGTACAAACAACTCACATTACTTAAGAAACATAAAATGCATAAAAAGAGCAAATGCATATACATAAACATGCTAAAACAAGTTAGGAATAAGTCCGGAGGTGGAAAGATACGAGAAAAACGGAATAAGAACACAAAAAGGGGTTCCGAGTGAAATTGGACTAAAGCTGACAGTTTTCCAAGATACACAAGCTGTACGAAAATGATCATAACTTGAGTTCAAGAAATCGGAATTAAGTTTTTCTTGTTGGAAATGAAAGTAGACACATATATCTTTAAAATGGTAGGTGACTCGAATCGTGGTTCAAAGCGAGTCGAAAATGGCATAGGTTTGAAATTGAAGAAGTGCAGACTCTCGGCAATGTGGCGACACCAAATTAAAAAGATTATATCTCATAATCTAGAACGAATTTTGGGGTGATTCCAATTGGAGATTGTTCTAGACTCAATAAGATTGAACATATCCAAAAATTAGCTCAATCGTAGGTCATATGAGGGGGTACCCGGCCGGGTAAAAACAAGGCATAAATCTACCCGCCCGGGAAAAACAGTGCAGAAACTTTCTGCACTAAATCTACCCGCCCGGATACTTTCCTTCACAAAATCTACCCGCCCGGGTAGAGGTTCTGGGCATGAAAACGAAGCAGAAACAGGGGCTATACGAATGGGGAACTAAAATTTTCAAAATCCACCTCCCAACTCAACCAAATGCAATGAAAATCAAGGTGCAAGCTCATATAAACATGCTCTATCACATATCTCAAATTCAAGGCATGGAAGCAAGGATTAAAAAAGTTGCCCTTAAAGCGCATTCAAGCTCCATTAATGGAGTGTCAAACAAGAAGCAACCAACGAACGAAATTTAACTAAATAAACGAAGAGGAAGTTCATTCGAGTAACATATATCAAACTTGGAGCATATAATTCACATTTGAAGGCACTAGAAGAAATTCATATTTTTCACACTATTCATCATCATCAAGAAAGCCATGGATTCGAGCAAGAAAGATGAGATTCAATCGTGTAGAATCGAAACACGTGAGGAGAGGATCACAAATCTTACCTTCAATCTTCGATCGGGTAGTCGGATGAGGCAAGCCCGAGCTCAAAGGTTGAATGGCCAAAAGGGGTTTTCTTCTTCTCTTTCTCCCTTCCCTTCTTGTTACGTGATACAAATAAAAGAGGGAGAGAGGGGCTGATATTTTCAACCAAAAAGGGTTGAAACGGGTCGGGTCAAAAGGATTCGGTCCTCTCGGATCGGATTTAAAACAGTAAGGCTATCAATTGGCTTTAGAAATAAAAGAGGTTAATTTCATCAAATTCGAATCATCGAAACGAACTCAAAGACAAGGTCGAAATTCGTATACGAATTCCCAAGCTCAAAGTAGCTACAAAGGCTCAAACACCCTAATTCACAATTAGGTCCTTAAATGGCAAATATTGGACGATTGAGTCCAAGAACATTAATTAAATTCTAATACGCATGTAGCTAAAAAGATTACAAATAGACAAATAAGGCACACAAATCACATAATTACTAAATTAAACTCTCCCGAGACGTCGTACCTGGATTGCCGAGAAGACGGGGTGTTACAGGTCGTACGGCGTAGGACAATTTGGTTATGTGCGCACATGCATTATGATTTGAAGAGCTATGCATTCGAATTTTAATCACTTTGCTGAGTTTATACTAGTTGATGCATTGCATTTCTTGGTAGTTCTTGATCGATTTATTACGTGGCATGAGCATTTACTAATCGACATGCATGTTTCGACATTGAAGTTGTGAGATTTTCAGGATGCCGCCGCGTCAACAATACCACAGTCAACCGTCTCATCCAAATCTAAGCGACCAGGGACAATCTTCGACTGGTGTACCGCCAATGAATTTGATGGCAATGATGTACCGAGAATTTAGGACACTTAACCTTCCCCAATTTCGGGAAGGGAATGATATAAGGGCCGAAGAGTGGCTTTTGGAAATAGAGGGCATTTTTGAGATATGGCCATGCAACTCTCAAGATATGGCTCGCCTTGCTACGTTCCTCCTACAAGGACAGGCGAGGCAATCGTGGAAAAGACTTGCCCAACAATTAGAGGCAACGAGCGAGGAGTTGACGTGGGATGTGTTTGTTCGAGAATTCCGAAAGAGGTTTGCACCGGTCATTTTACAAGAGCGAAGATTCGAAGAATTCCTCACTTTAAAACAAGGAGAAAGAACCGTTGTGGACTACCTAGGAGAATTTGAGAGGTTGGGCATTCATATACCCCACATTACGAGTAATGATCGAGTCAAGGCTAGATACTTTATGGAAGGTCTTCGGGATGAGTTTAAGGAAGCCTTAATTGCTGAGGATACAAGCACATGGGATAAGGCCACGGAGAAAGCATTACGAGTTGAAAATAGGTGGTTGACAAAAAGTAAGGAAAGAAATGTGTTAGAGCCTAGACTTTAGCTGGGTTTATGCTCAAATTTATACTGACAGGGGAATCCTATCAACAAGGAACTCGAACTAAGAAGATTTGTGGAAAGAAGCATAAGAACAGGAACCCTCCAAAGCTGAAGAAAGAAATCCAACCATGTACCCATTGTGGAGGAACCAACCATGCTTACGACGAGTGTTGAGATCGATTGAAGAGGTGTTATGCTTGCGGGTCAAAGGAGCACAAGGTTTCCGATTGTGATCGAGCGAGAGCTAACAAACAACGAATACGAGATCAACGACTTCAAATTGGAAATCAAGGTGAACCCGAATATTGAGGTATTAGCATTCATGGCATTTGCATACATGCATCTCTTAAATACTCTTACCTTCTTTTGCTTGATGTAGGTGATGACTATTGTTGTTTTAATTGTGATAACTTGGCTACCTGATCTAGTATTTGTAACTTGAAATTTCTACTTGTTTTGGACCGTTGCTGAAATGAATGAATTATGTACTTATGTGAACTATTCATTCCTTTGTGATTTAGAACTCTCTTGATTGCTCACTGACTTCTCATATAGCATACATACATACTATAATCTTGTTTTATAGAGATTCCATCGCGATATCCCCCTTGAGTTGAGGTATGAGCATTGAATCTATACTCAAGGGATACCGATATCAGTTGTATAAGGTACACCAAACATACATCGCATACTTTTCGTCAAGTGTTATTCTGTGTGAGTATGTATGAATAATTGATCAGTGGATTTGTGCGCCAGAGAGACCTTAGGTTCCCTCTATTACATGCTTGGGAGATGTTCATTCTCTCAATTTATGTGTTAGAGAGTCACATAATTTTCTACTTATGTGATAGAAAGATGTTGGATTCTCTTGTACTTAGCTATCCGGGAGATGCTGGATTCTCTTGAATTTAGGGGTTGAGAAATGTTGGAATTTCTTTAACTAGAATGTTGGAAGATGCTGGAATCTGTCTGACTTAGGCTGAGAGACCGGGTTCTCTCAATTATCTGCTCAACAGACGGGGCTCTCTCTTATGTGATCAAGAGATGGGGTTCTCTCGCTTTCTGTGTTCGAGAGACGGGGTTCTCTCACCTTTTGTGCTGAGAGATGGGATTCTCTTTTGTTTGTTGAGGTTGCGTTACGCGTTGTCCTGACAATGTTCTGCAAGTGACGAGTTTGCGACGCCATCGAAGGTGAGTGCAGTAACAACTATTCGTCTTATGGGAATGGTCGAACAACTTGATGAAAACAACGATCCAGTACTAACACTGATCCCAGCGACAACGAGACACCGCGAGAAATGTTCAGTAAAGACAATGAGAGTAAAACTTCACCACGGAGGCTATGTTTTACGCAACTCCTTGAGAAGGGTTAAGACACTATGACTCGAAGCCTTCCAGCTCAGCAGTGGAACCTGGGGACCAGGTTCTCTTAAGGGGGAAAGGGTGTAACACCCCGCATTTTCGGAGCAAGATACAATGTCGCTTTCGTGCTATTAGATTGTTATTTATTTAACTATGCTTGTGTTTGAATGGCTTTAATCATGTTTTATTTGTTTAATTGACACAATTGTAATCTTATGAAATATGTGGACTAAATTGAAATATGTGTTTTATGCCTAATTGCTCTTTAACTTAAAATATGTGGGCTAATTTATAATTATTAAAAGTTGGGGATCTATTTCTAATTATGAGAAATTCAATTTGGGCTTAATTGAACACCACTTTAAATCTTTGGGGTACTTTTATAATTTCTAAATCTCTAATTGGATCTATTTGAACCCTAATTGAACCATGTGAACTCAATCGCATTAACTAAGTTCTTGAGGGACTTAATCGTAATTTTGGAAGATTTGGCCCTTTTATCCCGAAACCCTAGCAGCTATTTTCATTTCTTCCATCCATTTCCCATTCGTCTTCAGCAGCAGCTGCTGCGCAAGCCTTCTTCCTCCTCTCGATCTTCAACAGCGACGCCACCACTCCCCACCGGCGAAGCCACCATCCTCTTTCCCTCCCTCGTCAAGCAACGACACTGCACTCTCCGCACCGCCATCAATGCCATCCTCCATCTCCGCCTTTCCGCCACCACCATGACCCTCTGCCATCATCTCGCCACCTTCCAGATCTGAGAAGGGAAGCACCAGCATCGCTATCCCAGCAGCGGTGCAACAACCACCGCCTTCCACACCACCGCCGCCGTGCCGTCTCTACCGTTGGTTACCATTCCTGGCGACCACCACCACCGCCATATCTAGAAGCCCCGCCATCTCGCTGCCGCTCCAGTCGGCCAACCGCCAGATTTAGAGCAGCGGGCACTTCCGCCACCACCCGACATCACCCCTCCCCTGTTCTTGGTGACAATCGGCCTCTCGCCCTTCTCAACCCTACCTCAGATCCGAAAAGGGGCGGAAGCCCTGCACCTTGTCTCACCATCTTCACCACCCCTTTGCTTTCTCTGTCATTCATCTCCGGTCACAATACCGGAGAACAACCACCATTTAGATCTCCTCTCTCTTTCCAGATCTGAGAGAGGAGACACCGAGAGCCGTCATCGCCTCCGTCCTGCTCTGGCAACAAATCTAGAAAACAACCACCTTCACCATATCAGCTCCACCGACACTTCCCGCACATCCTAAAGGGAACTACCGCCTACCGCCATGATTTCTGTCGGCGCTGCCAGCAACCAAGAAGAGCAACATCAGCAATTGCAGTACTACCTCTTCCACCGACCACCGTTAACCGCTGCATCTTTGTAATTGTAAAACCGTTACTCTTATTCTTAATTTCATAATAATCGTGTAATTTCAATTGTAATTTAAATTTCAAAGAATTCTTATTATTGTAGAATCTCAGGTTTTGTTGATTGGAATGAATCTGGATGTTTTTGGTGATTGAGATAATAAATCATGGTTAAGTTCTTGGGAAATTGTATAATTTCGACCATAACTAATTAAATCGTGGTGATTGAGATAATAAATCTCAGCTATAATTTGTTAGATTGCTGGCTTGGGTTTGCAAATGGAACTTTCAGCTCGTGAATTGGGGTCTGTTCAACATAGTATACCTGTTATTATAAATGTTTGATTGAATCGAGAGTTGGGTAACTAAATGTTATACAATAACTGTATTATATGATGTGTGTACGTGTACATTTCTCTAAGTACATGCTTGGTGGGTTGATAACTTGTGATTTGGGATTCAGAACTTAAGCTTAGCTTTCAACTTGAAATTGTTGCTTAAATTGTTACATGGTTGACTTGAACCAAGGATGCTTGATGATTTGTAAACTGTGGGATCAACAGGTTTATGAATATTAATTGAGATCTTGAGTGTTGGGCATAAACTATGCTTTTAACATTTATGGAGTAAGAGATGATTTTATATTTTGGTCAATAAAATTTAAGGTGAACCAATCATAATTTAATTGTCTTGGTTTGTATTATTTGACTCTTAAACTAAAGCAAACTCTTACAATTTAAAAGGGAACTTTATTAATTGTTCAATGAATTAATGTTTATAACATGACCAATCCTTGAATTTGTGCAAAGGGTGATTGAGCATGAACGAACTTGACATAATATAACTCTTATTTAATTCTCTAACTCGTCTGAATACTCTTTATCGTCTTCGATCATGTATTTATGCCTTGCATATGAACTCGATGCTTGTTTATTTACTCTGTGGAACATTAATTGTACACATGAACACGTTCATAACATGTTTTAATATTTCATATCACTTCACGCCACTTCATGAACATTGCCGTGCGTCTATGTGGTTCATGTTTGGGTCGTGTCTCATGAGTACTTCGTGTTTCCTCTTCTGTCAATCATCTCCAGGGTGGGGATAAGGTGATCGAGTAGGCATCCGTCTTCTCAGTTCTTGTGTCTTCTCGCTTCTCAGGTGAGGTTTAGGATTTTGTATAGCTATGCGACCTATGGCCTTAATATGCTAATTTCAACCCTTGCATGCGAGTATACCTTACTATAGATATGTATATGTTGAATATGATATTTTTATGATCTTATGCTTGCACTTCTCCGTGGGTGGGCTATCCTTGCAGCGTGGGAATGTAAGTGCGTGAGTCCTGCGTGGGCGGGCTATCCCTGCAGCGTAGGAATACTTAAAAAAACAAGTTTTGAAGCATAAATAAGCTATTTTGGAAAAACCGTTGTGTTGTGATTATGTAGCGAGATTTTCCATGAAAGATTGGCGTATGTTATATTATGTTATGTTATGTTCTGTTATGGGGTCTAGGAGCTACGGGTAAGGAGCTCCCGGGACGATTAGGGCCGTTGGGGATATAACTATGCGTAGTCTCCATCTGTATAAAGAGGATGTACCGGGACCCACCAGGAGGTTTGGTTGGGAAATGGAGTCCTGAGGGTTTGAGTAGTATTAGCACTCCCTTCGACTGTACGGATGGTTAAGGTCGTGCAACCCTACCATCACCCGGAGTTGAGGTTGGTATGTTATTTCTATTTTATGAGGAGTTGAGGTTGGAAGCTCGTACTCGCCGAGCATGTGTTATGTTATGTTTGGAAATCATGAATCAAGATAGAGTTTCTGAAAATGTTTTCTAAACTTATATCTATATCTGTTTTAGGTTGTTTTGAAATGTTTTGGTATGCAACACCTATCCTCGGTTCATGAGTCCATCCTTTTATTCTGTGTTATGCTCCTTATATATATATATTGTGGGTGTGCGTTAGCCCCTCTCACTCAGTCAGTTGACTGACAACTCATTTCATCTTTTAGTTTGCAGGTTTCCTTTTGGCTTGAGCTAGGCGGAAGTTAGTCTCCTGAATGCACTTGTCAGTCTGGTTGGTATTAGGATGCATTTGTCGCATACTTTATTTATGATATGTATTTATGTTTCACACTAGAAAGTTATGTTGTATGCTTTACTTAGAATTAAACCCGTGTGGGGTTCGTAGGTTGGTATTTGGATGTCATTAGGTATTGATGATACTTATGCGGATATTATATTGGATTATGAATTGATATTCGGGATTAGGTATCTATGCTAGTTTAACCCGTCACCTTTTCTGCATGTTGTTTTAATTGCTTCCGCACTCTGAGTTTGTCAAGTTAGATCCGCCTAGCCTAGTGTGTGAGTTCGTCTCCCGTTCGCTATGATTCGGATTCGGGCATGGACTTTCCATTTCGTGACCGGGTCTGGATCTTAGTGCGGGGGATGTGGCATTCTTCGTTTGGGGTATTACACAGTTTCTCAACTCTTGATATTTTCTATCCAAAATTCTAACCGGCGCAGCGGATGGCGTTGTCGGAGCGGCCATCGGGGCCGCTACGGCGCCGCACACGCCGCCTGAAGCTCGCGGCGGCGGCGCCCGTTACTGTAGCGGAGGCATTTTCGTCGCTCCGGCGATCTTTTTCGACGAAGGTTTGTGTTTCCTACCCTTTTCCGACCCCCTGAGTCCATTTTCGGCATTGATTTCACCCAATTTTGGCCGTAGGTGGTGGTTCCGGCGATGGGAGTGGCGGCAGAAACTTCGGCGGCCAACGGGGCCCTTTTCCGACGATCTTTTGGCCTCGGGGCCCTTCACGAAAGTTATTCGGAACGACGAGAACTATCGGCCATTGATCACACGACTCCTGATTTGGCCGTTTGGCTGCGGATCGCGGCAGCACAGCGGCGGTTCAACGGCGGTGCCACCTCTGGGGATTTTTCCGGCGAGAAAGCTTAGGGCTTTCGTAAAGCTCGCCACGGGTAAGCCGATGCCCCTTTCGGATCTCATTTTGGTTTACCGGTTTGAAAGTAATTGAAGTTTGAAGATTTTAGGGTTTTCGTATTCTTGGATTTGAAATTGGAGACAATTGGCTTGGAATTTGCTGAAATTGGTTGAGGAATTAGAACGAGCACGAGGAGTACTTGCGCGGATGATTTATCGGGATTTTTCCAGCACGCTCCGGCGGCGGCCGAGCGGCGGCCCGCCACTGTTTCGTCGGCTCCGGTAGCGGCGATCCGGCGGCCTTCGGACAGAATGTCCATCTCGTTATGGTGAGTCCGTTGCTGCTTTTTGTTCGTTAATCGGACACTCGGTTTATTTTCTAGGAATTTATTTGTATAATTGTGAATATTTAATTATTTGTTCTAATTGTCATTTTAACGCGATATACTTGATTTGTTGATCGAATTGTACTTCAATGTATATGAAATGATTATATGAAATATAATTTGATATATTTGGACGTCTTGATTTGCAATTGGATTCTGGTTTGTTGAGTTTGTTATTTGTTTAATTTAAGAGGGGGTGTTTGTGTAATTTCTGAAAAGGCATGAATTGTTTAATTTGAATTGGTAAACCTTAGTATTTAAATCTAATATGTAATAAATGAATTGAATATGTAAAATATGAATTAAACGAATTGAGTAGGGTTAGAATTTGACTTGTAACTTCGTGAAATTTGTATGAATTAGGAAACATGCTATTATGAATTATTTGATTTACTAATATGTGTCAATTGTATCAAGGTGCTACGTGAATTTGCAAGAAATGAATTAAGTAAACTTTGTTAATTAAATTTGTTATACAATCCATGAATTGTTTGTGTGATAAATGAATAATATGATTTGATTAAATTATGCAATGTTTCTTCTGCAAATAATTGCTAGGCATTTGATCCTTGCTTGTCTGATTGCATTTGTCGTTAGGATATAGTTATACCCTATTGCAATGTGCTCGTTTTCGAATGTGTGCAATTTATAAGCCTTGTATATACGTAGATATGTGTGAAATACGTACTTTGATGGTTTTGTTATAAGTTTCAAAGTACTAAACGCTATGTATGCTTGATTTCGATTTGTTATGCTTTTGAAGTGGGTCTGTGTGATATGTACGTACGATATGCATAAGATATGTTTGTTCGTCTGTCTGTCTGTCTGTTGCGGGTGAAGCTTTCGATTTTCGTGATCAGTGTAAGTGTGATTTTTGCGTTATGCCTGGGGCCCCGACGATAGGATCAACCCGGAACCCACCATGAGGAAGGTGGGGGATGGAGCCCTTGGGTGTGAGTGTCATGAAACTCATACCCTGACAGATTAGTGTGCATGGTTAGGGTATGTACAGCCCTTCCATTATCCGGTGAAAGGTATGTGTGTTTGCCTTATGTTTTATGATTTGCATTTTGGTTTTGAGTTGTCTCTGTCAGTCTCAAGTTCGTGAAACAGGGGTAGATTCCTAAATTAAGATAAAATTTGGTGTACTTTCAATCTAATAAAATATGCTCCGGTATGTGTGCTAAGTCCGCATGAACGTGTGCTAGTCTGCATCTGTTTGAACGTATGTTTTAAGTTATGTATAAGTTAAGTTTTGTTTGTTCTGTTTCGGTTAAGTCACCCTATATATATATTATCACGGGAAATTGTTTTGGCGTGCAAAATCTAACCCCGGGTTCACGAACGTTACTTTTATTACGTGTTGTGCTCTATATATATGTAGGTGTGTGTGGGTAGCCCCTCGCTCAGTCTTTGGACTGACCCCTCCCCGTTTATGTTTTTAGTGTGCAGGTTTCGGTTTGGGTTCGCATTGGAGTTCATGCTAGGCGGCGTTGTGTCCTGTCTTTTGAGTCTGTGTCTGCACGTTTCAGTTTGTTAAGTATTTTGTTCTGATTTATAATTCGTAAATTCTGTATAAGATATGTTCTGTGCAGGTTTGGATTTATGAATTGAATGTTTGGAATTTCGGGACAGGTTAGGACAGGTGCTTGGATTAGTTGAACCCGTTTTATTGTGTAATTATTCGGGACAGGATAGGATAGGTTTGTTGGATTAGTTGAACCCGTGTAGTTGATTTTATGCTTATTATGCGCAGTATGTTTAAAGTATAAAAAGTTTTTGGAAAGTTGGCTTTTCGCATTTTTTCATTGGTATAGGGTTAGGTACCGCCTAGCTAATGGGTGCGTTCTTCGTTTGTCACCCGTTCGCTATGACTTGGTGCGTGTGCGGACTCTCCATTTCGTACACGTGTTGGGGCATAGTGCGGGGGTGCGATGCCCCACCGCTTGGGGTGTTACATCAACTGTCCGGTTTCCTTGTCTCAACTCCGTGAATTCCTGGAGTCTTCTCTCCCAGGCACTCGGAGGAATATATTTGTGGCGAAATTCTCTTGTGAAACTTTCCCAAATGAATTCTTCTCCTTCTCTTTCCAACCGGGCTCTCATAGACTTGAGCCAATTTGAAGCGGGTCCTTGAATGAACCGAGCCCTGCAAATGGCTCTCTCATATGAGGGTGTGGGGCAGATTTCCCATATTCCTGAAATTTCTGACAACCATTCCTCTGCTTTAATATCATCGCCTCTATACCATTTAGGGGGGTTGTTCTTCCTGAACTCCTTGAAGGCCGGAGTTACCTGTCCTTCTTGTCCCTCCCAATTCGGGTTATTTCTCTGATTTTGTTGTAACTGATTCAAAAGGGCGGGTACAATATTTTCGGCATTCAAGGGAGGTGGAGGTGGTGGTCCTTGACCTTGTGGAGGCAGTTCATTAAGATCCGGAGTTTGCTCCCTATCCACTCTTCTTCGTGGAGGCATTCTGAAAATCACAATTTCAAGGAATATCGATGCATGGAATTCAGTACATGTTTATGAGATCAAATGTCATCACTTTAAACAAATAAGTCACATAAAATACAAATGAATGCAAAGAATCACATACTCCTAAGCCGATCGACCTAGACAACTCAACACGACGTCAGAGCTCCGGTTTTGCAACCAGGAGCTCTGGTACCACGCAAGGATGTAACACCCCCGGAGCGAAGGGCGCCGCATCCCCCCGCACTAAGGTCTAACCCGAGTAACGAAATGGAGGGTTCGTACCCGAATCAAACCATAGCGAACGGGAGACACACAAAACACCCTCGCTAGGCGGCCTAGACCCTCAAGAACTGAGCAAAATAAAACGAGAGTAGCGGAAGCGTAAACATGCATAAATAAATCCCAAGATCTCAAATCATAGCATATGAGGGTTCAAGGTGTCAAGATAAACTATGAGAACAAATATATACATCATGTACAATGCCCATCCAGGGCCAAAATAGCAAGAGTAATCAAGAACATGAAACAAAAGTGCATATAGGTAAGGTACAGAATCCAAAAACAAATGTATGAGACCCGAGCTACACCACAAGATAACTCGACAGACTCTTGCCGCCTAGCTCGACTCAAGAGGTACCTGCAACTCAAAAGAAAGGGGGAAAAGAAGGAAAAACAACGAGGGTTAGTCCTAAAGACTAGTGAGGGGGTTAAACTCACACACCCGATATACATATAGAGCATAGCACTTAACAATATAAAGAATCCTTGGACCGAGAATGGTTTTTGGAAGCCAAAGCGTTTTCCCCGTGTTATAGATATATACATACTTGAGAGAAAGCAAGGGTCGGAGGCCAAGTAACAAGTTTTAAGCACTTATAAATCCTTTCTCGTTCCCTAGATTGTACAAGATCCACTAACTCAGCGAGTACGAGTCACATCTCCAAACTTCCATAAACAAAGGGACAAAATAAAGCAAAACAAAACAAAATCCAACCTTCACACCGGGTGATAGTAGGTTTGACAACCCTAACTATCCAAAAATCACAAGAGACAAGGCTTAATTACGACCTTGAAACCTTCGACGGTTGCTTCCGCCGACTCAAGAGAAACACCCTTCCCCAAACCTCCCGAGGTTAGGTGAGACTCTCAAAAGGAAAATGTTGATGGAAGAGCTTGGTGACCCCATGGCCGAACCGAGATTACCATACCATTCTCCGGGGCCCAAACATCTCACAAAATCACGCAAAGAGCAAAACTTATCTTTCAAAGCCACATATCTCGCTTACACACACACACGCTTAACCAAAGGCTTTTCAAAACAAAGGCAAAATAGCTCATATACTTATACAAAACGTTTTCAAGATCATATGACAAATGGGCCAAGCCCTCAAGATACATATCTTACACTTATCTATCATATAATATACATATTTCGCATGCGAGGCTTCAAACCATATAGGGGTTGTAGGTCAAATAACTAAAAGAAACAAAAGCTCACCTTAACACCGATAACGGAGACAAAAGAAAGTAACCAGGCACTTAGGGGGTAACCTCGTCGTCCACAGGAAGACCCTCTGAACAAAACAAATAATAACGGTGTACTCCTAGACTCAAAATGAACCACATCAATGCTCGGTTAATGCATATTTATGTTTATGGTGCAAATGACATAAAATAAATTCACATTTAAGTCATAGAAGAGCATGCATTACATATAAGATCATAATTCCCAACGAGGGTGTAAAACAAGTCAAGGATTCGCAACATTAAGCTTAACACATAATGTAACAAATTAATGAAGCATGCAAGTCATAAACAAGACAAGAAAGCTAACTAAAAGCAATGAAAAGGAAGCAAAACCAAGCAAAGACGGGCAAAAAACGAGGATTCCTAGGGGACACGCCCGTGCCCCCTTGGAAGGGCAAACTGAGACACCCCCGTGTCTCAGTACAGGAGACGAACATCGAAATCCAGAAGGTGACACGCCCGTTTCACCAAAAGAGAGCAAACCGAGACACCCTCGTGTCTCGATACAGCGAGGAACAGGCAGCCAGAACCCCCGTGTCTGGAGGAATGAAGCAAACAAATCCAACACTCAAAGCAATTCCATACAACTCAAAAGGGAAGACTAATGAATCACAATCATGCATCAAGCTCAAATAATTCACAAGGAAACATGCTAGAGAATTCAAAATCCACCAAACCCTTACTATTCATGTAGTATGCTCATTCTCATGAAATTCAAAGAAAAAGCTCAACATATTACACTTAATAGAACCACACAAGCTTGGAGAACTAAAAAATAGGCTTACCTTCAAAATTTGAGAAGAAATGGAGGAGTAGATTGGCCAAAATCTTCAAAAATGCAATAGTGCTCTATCTTCTTCCTTGGTTTCTCTTTGGAGCTGAATTTGGGGAAATTTTTCTTGCTTCTTGGAAGGTGGTGCACGAAATGGGAGAGGGAGAGAGGGTATATGCTGAGTTTAGATCATTAACCAAGGTTAAGGAAGGTTTCGTTAAGTCTAGTTGTCCACAATTATTGACTAGTCAACAAAGGAGGGCTATCTTGCATCAAAGGCTCGTTCCGGTCGATTTTTGAGGGTCTAAATGGTCTTAGAAAAGTGTGAGGATAGGTTCCAAAGCTTTCAAATCTTGTCACGAGTCCAACACCTCTTCCGGAATTCGAATCCGAATTCCCTAGCTCAAGATATGACGCCCGGAACCCGAGGTGCGCTAAATGCTCTTTAACCATCCTCTAGGTTCCGAAAAACAAAACGAGCACAAAGCCACACCAAACAAAACCCGAAACACCAAACGAGCATGCAAACATGTAAATAACTCACATAATTCATGTATATCAAGAATTCACAAAAGTCGGAATCAAAGAAGGGCACGTATGAAACAAAATGCAAGCGAAAGGGCATAATCATTCAAAAATTCAAATAGCAATTAAGCGAGTAAGATCAATTAATTAAAAACATTAAAAGCAATAAAAAGCAAAATTAAATAAATAACAACATATTTAACACCCCGTAAATGCATACCTGTAGATCCGGAAGGTCGGGATGTTACAGAATATCCTTGGCTCGGATCCGTAATTGATAACATCATTGTCGTAGATCATGTTTTGAATATACTTTGGATCCTTGGAGTATATCAAACAATTCCTCAATCTATGGAAGAGGATATTTATTCTTGATAGTCATCCGATTAAGCTCCCGGTAATCAATACACATCCGTAGAGTCCCGTCTTTCTTTTTCACAAACAATACTGGCGTACCCCACGGCGACGAGCTCGGACTAATATACCCCACTTCCAATAAGGGATCAAGATGAACCTTCAATTCTTTCAATTCTGCCTGAGCCATCCGATACAGAGCAATTCTTTCAATTCTGCCTGAGCCATCCGATACAGAGTCTTGGAATATGGCTCTGCATTCGGATACAAATTAATCACAAATTCTATTTCTCTATCCGACGATAAAGAGTCCATTTTCTCTAAAAATACCTCGGGAAACTCCTTAACAACTTCTGTTTCTTCTAATTTCACCTGATCCTCAGGCTGATTATGAATATAGGCTATGAATCCCGTAGCCCCATCACGAACCAATTTCTGAGCTTCAGAAAAAGATAATAGAGGTACCGTTTTAGAACTCCAACCCGTAACATCTTCTGAACCCAACCGTACTCTTTTGGCCCGACAATCCACAGTAGCACAGTGCTTGAATAACCAATCCATTCCCAAGATAGAACTGTAGCGAGACATCGGCAGTTCAATGAAATCCATCGAGAAATCCCGACCCTCAATACTCAGCGGCACCTCTCTAAAAACCCGATTAGTTTCTACACTACCACCAGAAAGAGTACTAACAACATAGCATGCAGAAGAGAAAGCAACACATAAAGGCAATTTCATAGATATGTCACAAGAAATTAAGGAGTGGGTAGCTCCCGGATCAAATAGAGTATGTATGTCTATGCCATGAATGCAAATGGTACCTTCAACAACTGCTACAGGGTCCACGTCTGCATCCAGTTCTTCTCCTTCCAGAGCATAAGCACGGGCTCGAATTAACGGCTTCTGACCCCCGGCAGGCTGGTCCCGACGATCCGGACAAGTGTCTACCCTATGATCGGTACTCCCACATATCAAACATAACCCGAGGCATCTCCTACAATTGTCAAAATGATGAGTGGCTGCCCGCAGAAAGAACACTTGGGTTTCTCGGGTGGTGGTGGCAAATAGGAGGCTAAGGAGCCCTTAGGCTGTGGAGGAACTGTAGCACAAGTGATTGGCCTCTTGCCCACGTTATAACCCGATTCCGACCCGGAACCTGAACCCTAGCCCGATCTATACGTAAATCTCCTTGCATTGAATGAATCTTCAACCTTTAAAGCCTTTGAGGTAGCTTTCTTCCAAGTACAACTGTTAACCGCTTCGATTGCTGATTGAATATCCGGCCTCAACCCTTGCACGAATTGCATAGCCTTGTGAAAGTCGTCACTTGGAATGTTAGGAGCATACTAGGATAACCTCTCGAACTCGGCTATATACTCCGCAACCGATCTCCCACCTTGTTTAAGTTCTGTAAACTCCTTAAGTCTTCGAGTACGAGAAGAGGGTGGAATAAATTTATTCTTGAATTCCCTTACAAAGACTTCCCACGTAACTTGCTCCTCGGGGCATCTAACACAATTTTAGTACTCTCCCACAATGAATAAGCTTCGCCTTGAATTAAAGTAAGTGTACAGCGAGCCTTCTCTCTAGATTCACAAGGGACTAGATTCCAAATCCTTTCAACTTCTTTAAGCCATTGCTCGGCTTGCACATCATTTCCTTTGAAAATTCTCGGTGGATGTTGATTCTGAAATTCCCCTAGAATAGCTGAAATTTGTATCTGTTGTGGTGGAGGAATTAGTGGTACTGGAGGCACATAATCTCGCAACCTCTGATCTATTAACTGAACCATATAATTCAACAAATCCTGAGGTTGAGCTTGAGGGGGGTGGAGGTGGAGGTGGAGGTGGAGGAGGATGATCATGGCGATGATGCCTATGTCTCGGAGAATGCTCTCTACGAGGTCTTCCACGAGGCATTCTGAAATTCAAACACTATACATGCATGTCGGATTAACAAGTGCAAATAAGTGCAATAAAACTCATAATACACATAAATCACATAATTCACTTAATTCAAGTAGTTCAAATAACCCCAAATAGATTTAAATAGAATGCAAGACTTGCAATTAATCAAATAATCCTATGTCGTACGACCTAGACTCACAAGACACGACACTAGAACCTCGGTTTTGCAACCGGGCTCTGATACCACCTTAGGATATAGCACCGGGAACTCTAGGTAGCCACATCCCCCGCACTATAGTTCAATCCACATATGGAACGAACACCCATACATGAATCAAGCCTATAGCGAACGGGAGACACTAAAGACAATAACTCACTAGCTAGGCAGGGCTAACCCTCAATTCAATACCAAAATATATGCAATAGAACAGAAGCATAGTAGCATACATGTGACACCCCAGCTTTCTGGCAAGCTAGGTACGAGGTCACGTGAGAGTTTAATTTGGTATTTACGTGATTTAAATGAATCACATGCCAACAAGTGAACGTGTAATTTTATTATGTGCGCTTTATAATTTATTAAATGTACGTGGACTCAATTGTCCAATAATTTCTCGATAAGAACATAATTTTAATTAGGGTGTTTGAGCCCTCGTGGCTACCTTGAGCTTGAGAATTCGAATTTGAATTATGACTTCACCATTGGATTCATTTCGACGATTCGGGTCCAACAGGGACTAGCCTTACCTTTTTCTGAAGCCGTTTGACCTCTCTACCAATTTAATTTCTAACCGAGTGAACCGAACCCGTCTTGAACCGAACCGAACCGATTTTCTTGGCCTTAATAAACCAAACCAACTCTCTTCTCCCTCATTCTTGCTCCATCGTTCCACAAGAGAAAAGGAAGAGAAAAATAATGGTTTCCTCCATCTTCAACCTTGAGCTCAAGCCTCGTCTCCATTTATCGTCCAATCAATAATCCGAGGTAAGATATGTGATCCTCCCATTACGTACTTCATTTTCTCCCGATTTAATCTCTTTTTTCTTGCTTATTCTCATGCCTTTGGAGAAGATGATGAATAGTGTAGAATTTTGAATATTTGATCTCTTGCTCTCCTGCTCGAACTTAACACTCCAAGATTGATATATATTGTTTCCTTGAGCTTCCTTGTTGCATAATTGTAAGAATTCTTATTGTTAGTTGTGTATTGCATGAAACTCCATTGTTGGAGCATAAATTTAATGGCAACTTGTTATATACTCGATTTAATGCCTTGAATTTAAGATATGTGTTAGAGCATGTTTATATGAACTTATGCCTTGAATTTGAAGTGTTTTGGTTGAGGTTTGAGGTGGTTTTGATGAACTTTGGTTTCTCCCGTGTTTAGCCCCTATTCTGCTGTGTTTCTTCACAAAAGTACCTGGGCGGGTACTTTATTACAGGAGAGTTTCTGCACTCTTTTTCCCTGGCCATGTAGATTTTGACTTGTATTTTCCCCGGCCGGGTACTCCCTCATCCGAACTCCGTTTGACCTGACTTTTGAACTCACGGAAACCTCTTGAAGTCTAGCATAACTTCCAACTGGAATCACCTTAATATCTTTTCCCATTTGTGAAATATTATCAATTATTTTTGGTGTCTCCACGTTACCGACAATCTGCTTTCGCCCAACTTGGGGTCAACGCTACTTTCACCTCGCTTTGAACCACAAGTCAAACCACATACCATTTTAATAGTATATGTGTCTAGTTTCATTTACAACAAACAAAACTCCATTTGAACTTCTAGGACTCAAGATATTCCAGCTTTACTACAGCTTGTCCGTTTTGGAAAACTGTCGGCTTTTCCTAGACTTTGCCAAAACCCGTTTTATTGCTTTCCTTTCATCTCCTCGACTTCTTATTTGACTTATATGTGTTGCATACATGCCTAATTGAATGATTAAATCCTTTATATGTCTAAATGACATTAATTATGCTAGTGAACACGATCATCCCATTTCATGGCATATTTATAAATTAATGCATATTGAATCATGCCATGACATGATGCACCATTTCATGAACATCGCCGTGCGTCCTACTTGGTTTCATTATTGAGTCATCACAAGTACACCATGTTTCCTTTCTTGTACAGTGTTCTCCTCGGTGGAGACGTTTGTGGTTCATGGTCTTTCTTTCTTGGTCCTTCTTACACACTTGGAGGTGAGGGTTTTCTTCTATAAACTACCTATAACCTTGCATGCTTTAAATAAGACAAATGGTTTTAATATTCAAGTTAGCCCTATCTTTTATACCGGCTATGTATCAGGAATGTTTATAAATCCTGAATGTGTTACCCTGAGCCTATTTTGGGAGATCCTGCCTATGCCCCCGGCTCTTCTAGCGCTGGACTAGCCGGAGTGGTTCCTGTTCTTGTTCCTGGGGCCCAGGGGCTTGTGTCTTGAGTGAACCGGGGAGGTATCGGGCCGACGATAACCTCTTGCGCAAGTCTCATCCTGTTCGACTATCCTGATATCCACCTGGAGGTTTGGTGGAAGATGGAGCTCCAGATTTGGGGAGTCATGAACCTACAGATCATTCCTGCCTGGATGGCGAGGGTTAGCTACTCGGACCATCACTGAAGAAGGAGAATACTTGTACTTGTTTTCCCACTTGTAATAATTATAACTCCTGTTTCCTGATTACCTGCTTGTACCTGTCATTTAATAAGCGAAAAGAAGAGTCCAGGATGGATTAAATAACCGTTCTCACCGGGTCCCCTAAAATATTAAACATAGATATCCGTAACCTCTGGCATGCCCCCAATCCCTATACAACACCTAAGCTCGTGGATCATTAAGGTAAAATGGGCATCAACAGAGGGTGTATGGATATCAACACATGTATTGTATATCCATTTTGCCTGACCTGCATGCTTGAACATAATTCCACCTGTACCTATTAATTACTTCTGATTCCAGTCTCCTATTTTAATAACTAATAACGTACAGTGGAGTTATGCCTGCCTGATTGCCTGTCTATATATATTTATGCGTGTGTACCCCCTTCACTCATTCAGTTGGCTGACCCCTTCCTCTCGTTGTTTTTAGTTCTGTCTTGCAGGTTCAGTGGCCGTTAGGCGGGAGTTTTGTGAGGTCTTTGTTCGAGTCTTGGTCCTGCATACTGCATTGTACCATTTACTTGTTTCCTGCTTTGTATTCGGGCCTTATAGGCCACTTTGTATCTTTAATATTTTCTTGAGCTCGGGACAGGTTAGGACAGGATCTTTATTTAGTGGAACCCGTATTTACATTCTTACTTGAATTGAAAATTTATTGTGGACGGTGAACTATGATTGCCTGGCTTCCGCATTCCTTGTTTCTATTGATTTGTTGGTACAGGGTCTAGTCCCGCCTAACACAGGATGTATTATTTATGTCTACGTTCACTGTGAGCTTGGTTCATGTATGGACTTTCCATTTCATGTGTGGACCGGGTTCATAGTGCCGGGGATGTGGGGCCCTCCGTTCGGGGTGTCACATCATAAGGTGGTATCAGAGCTCCAAGATGTAAAACCGGAGTTCTTGTGTCATGTCCTGTCGAGTCTAGGTCGTACAGCTTAGGAAATACCTGTCAACGTGCGCGTTGCATTGCTCTTGAACCTTGAATTGTATTTCTTTCAGGACTTTATTGGGTTATATGCTACATCTTGCATCAATTTGTGGCCTTGGTGTTGATTATGTGACATGAGCATGCTCTAACCGCATGCATATATTCTTGGAATGAGTTATAATTTATAGGTATGAAGATAATATCAACCCACGGCTAATCTCTACGACAACAATGGTTTATCATAAGCTCGATTCTCAGGCGTGGAAATTATAAAGAACCTACCTGGGAGTATATACAGGAATCCTAGATTCAAGAGCTTTTCCGATTAAGCTACGGCTCAGAGATAGAATCCGGAACTGGAGACCGAGGTATCAGGAAAAACTTGCATATTCTATTGGAGATGGTGAATCCAGGGTAAAGTGACGCTTTACAAGAAACGACCTCTACGCTCATATTATAGAAGTTAGTCAACCGGATCCCCTAGGATCATTCATTCAAGAGAGAAATGAAGGAAATCTTGAAGGTACTTTATTTCGAGGTTCGGATCATTGAAGAAGCGGTGATAATCAAGAGAACTTAAGGTAAAATCGGTTGATGAAAGATAAGCAACAAGGGATATCAAGGATAAGCTCCCAAGTGAAGCAAGTTTTATAAATTTTAGTCCGGGATAGAAGATTCAAGATAGAACAAAGATCATGAATGAGAAGCACTAGGGATCATCGAGGAAGAATGGAATTGGATTACTTTGGATTACAGGAAAGGTAGAAGCGCTTTTGGGTAGAGAAGTCAAGACGAAAACCTCAAGAAAGGATGTCAGCTACCAGTAACACTTTGGAGATCAACGATTATGAGACAGGACCTATACTTTGCTCTTGAAAAGTTTCTCTTGGTAGTAGCTTTACTCAGGTTGAAAACCGTATCTTGAATACTCCTAAGCTTAAACTTAAGGGAGAAGATCTCCTCGCTAGGAATGGATGGTGGGATTATATGTATATCAGGACATTACAAGTGATACAAGCATCAAAGAAGGTGTGACGCCCCGCTTCTCGATCAAGGTATGGTTTGGAACGAGAGTGTACGATTTACCTTTCTATGTATGATTTATGTGGATTTACGCCTTAATTAGATAGCCGCTTCATATTTTTCTGAAATACATTGCATGAGATACGTGACTTTGTGACTTGCTGAATATGTGCTCGTAACGTTGTCTTTAACCTTTGATAGCACATTTTAGCTTTTAACGAACCAACGTGCTTACTTGGACATTAAAGCATAATTTAGGGACTAAATGGTAAATTTATTTTTGAAGCTTGGAACTGGATAGAACTTAATGAAATTGAGTAGATAATTCGATTATGAGTTCGTGGGTTCTTGAATCGCTCGATTCGGAGTTCGGACGAAGAAGTTATGGCCATTTTACGAAAAGTCAACATTTAACCCTTTAATGGTTGACCTGCGACCCAATTCCGAATTTAACCCAATTTGAGACCCAATTTCACTTTCAACCCACTCCAATTGACCAGGTTTGTGACCCGTGTTGCTGACCCAATATATCAAATCAGATTTTACACTCTGAAGACTTACATTACGTTATTTGCAAGATTAAAACATATTCTTCCTCACTTTTCTCTCAAGACCATTCATATTCTCTCAAGAACACCTAAAGCCATTTTCAAGAGCCAAGAGTGAAGATTAAAGCTAGAGATTCAAGACCAAAGAACAAGATTTTCTCTTCGATTTTCAGCCTTTGAGGTAAAGAATGCTTGGATGCTTATTTGGGTCTTGCTCTTTGAACTTGAAGCTTGAGTTTGAAATCTACGGTTTATGTTAGAAGGATTGAATCCGGATTTTATGATGGAAATATGTTTCTTATGATGTTGGGAACAATTTGATGTAAGAATTTCTTGCTTTGATGCTTGTTTGCAGAATACACCATTGTTGACCTTTGAAGCTTTCTTCCGAATTCTTGCATATTCATGTTCTTGTGTGTTTTAACTTGATTGAATGATTGATTCTTATTCCTTGGGAAATTTCATGAAAAATGTGATTAATTTCCTTAAGTTTCTTGCATGATTGGAGATTTCACCATTGTTGAGCTTGAAGCTTTGAATGTATGAGGAAGACGAAGTTCCTATGTGCAATTGTTGGATTTCTTGATGAATACTTGCTCCTAGATGCATTTGACATGTAATTCAATGTTTGAATTAAGTTATTTATATTGAATGAACTTTGGAGCATGAATTTGGAGAGGTTAGAGCTTAAACTTCATCATATTCAAGCATATGTTCATAATTCCGAATTGCATCAGTCGCATGTCAAACGCCCGTGTGAAAATTGAACTAAAACCCCAAACGCCCATGTGAAAAGCTACTGTCACGAAATTTCCAGGCCAAACGCCCGTTTACATTTCCTTCATAAGTCCCAAATACCCGTTTGGCTACTCTCGGTCTAAAATTTGAGTTTTTGTGATCTTGCTCGTTTTGCTTCGTTTTCGATTTCTATGCACTTCTCCCACCCCTAGCATGATATATATGATTTAGAACCATATTTATATGCATTATAATGCCTTACATACCTCGATCTTGTGTGATAATATGCTAAGTATGATTCACATGTTGTTAATTGCTTGCCTTATGACTTGAAAGCTTGTTATATGACTCGTATGACTTCATTTCATTGTAATTGCTAAGTTATGCCATCTTTGGACATTCATTGCACATCATGAACACATTTTCATTCTTTTGAAGCCGTGCGTCATCTTAATTGGTTTGAGTCGAGTCTTGCACCTGTTAGCACGTTTATCTTGTTAGGTGGTGAGTCTCCGGACGAGTAACTTGTTTGCTCGTGGTTGGCTTTCAGAGTTCTTGGTAAAGGTGCGGAGTTATAATACAAAATGTTTTCAAAACTGTGGACAAATATGGTCTATCATATTTGATGACTTAACTCTCGTTTTCAAAACCTATATGTAGCCGTTATAAGCCAAGTCTTGTGAGCTTTGCTCGTATTATTGATATTTGCTTTCAAAAAATGGTTTGCAAGTAAAAAAACTTGACTTGGTATATGGGATAAGTACCTAAAATGCTTTTGGAACTTTCATGGAATATTATGTATGTGTGAGTTATGTAGCGAGGTTATGATGTACCTTGCAAGGACGCATGCTTAGGGAAATCGAATTTGAGCTCGGGGACGGAGTTGAGTGATATTCCGGGAAGGCAAGGGCCGACGGATGTCCTCATACAAAGTTCCCACTGTGGACAAGACTACTAAGACTCCGAGGAGGTTTCGGTGTTGAAGTTTTCTTGGAGAGAGCTAGGTTTCATGGACCGAATTCTCTATATTATGGATGATCGGGGGATGTACACCCTTGGCATCAATGGCGTAATGGATAGATTGATTTGGATTTATTTGTATGTGGTTTGTGATCCGTTATTTTGGAAACCATTACATTGATTTTGAAAGTTAAACGGATCATGAACACCTTTAATTTGAGCATGCATTAACTCTCTTATATCACTTATATTATGTATACTCCTCCTCACCGGTTCCTTTTGAGCTGACTCCCTTTACCCTTCGTGTCCGCAGGTCGCGTTTTGGAGTCAAGCTAGGCGGGGTCTTTTGAGAGTCTTGTCTTGGGTCTAGCTTGTACTTGTTTACGCTTGTAGCGTACTTTACTTTATAACCTTTGTTATGCTTTGAGATTCATGGATTTACTGTGTTGATGTTATACTCTTATGATTAGTTTGGACTGTGTTGGTAAATAGGATGATTTTTATATTTCCGCACTTGATCATTTTGTGCTGGACCGTGACGGTCACTTAAATGTTGAACGGATGAATTTATGCATTTGACATGTTTCGATTTAAGCTTCCGCATAGTTGTGTTTGTTTACTGGCTTTGTGAGTTTAGTACCGCCTAGCTAGGTTGTATGTTTGTCATCGCTTGCTACATGGATAGAAATTCTATATACAAGTTAGGTCCGTAGCACGGGATAGGCGTGGATGCCCTCGTCGGGCCGTTACACCCCTATTTGGTTGGTATCAGAGCCGAAGGTTCAAAACCGGGCTCTTGAGTCGTGTTGTGTCGGTCTAGGTCATACGACATAGGAATTATTTGTGCATTGCATTTACTTGACTTGAAATCTTGATTAGTTGGCATGAATTTTCTGAACTACTTGATTTCATGCTCCCATCTTTTCAATACACTTGCACATGCTTTTGCTTAATTTGACTCATGTTAGGCACATTTGAATTAGTTGTATGATTACCTTAGAAATGAAGACTTGCTTGCTCCCCTGTTAATTGACTTCTATTGAAAGATTTCATTTCTTCAATGACTATTTTGTTTGCTTTAATTAGAAATGCATGTTTAAATGCTTATAGCTTAAATTTTTGTACTTCTAGAGGCATGTTTTGAAGGTTGAACGAATGACTTGATTAATTGTCTAACTTACCTTGGAAACTTAAGAACTACGTGTTCCTTGTTACTAATGTGTTACAGCTGAACTGTTTTATAATTAATTGTGCTCGTACCTTAAAAATGATCGTGTTCTTGTCTTAGATAACTTGAGCTCTCCTTGGACAACTTATTTAATTGTCTACTGGCTTATGTGTTTTAAATTGATTCATTTTGTATATGCTACATTGTTGATTAACATAATTGTACTTGCATCATTGAACATTTTTTATTGAACACGTTGTTTCCATTGTGATTGTTATGTTGATTACTTGCTTATATCACCTAAGTTGTAACTACTTCATTGTACTTGATTAACTCCGTGTTTATATGTTGGCTTGTTTTTATTTATGTACAACCTTATGATACGTATATCTTGTTAACTATTGCTTTGAAATTATGCAACTAAATTGCTTGCTTGATAATATGTGATATGAGTATATGACTAACCGACATGTATACATGATAAGATTGTGTGTAGGATGCCGCCTTGCAGACTCGACCGCTCTCCGGCTCGCCAAAATGAGCAAGATACTCTGGCGGAGAATCAAAACGTACCACCACCGCCGTCTCCGAATGTCGACGATCTGCTCACCATTATGGTTCAGATTTTGCAACTCATCCAAATGCAGCAAACCTTACTGGCACCTCCGACATCGATACCTACGCCCACCATCAAGGAACAAGGGTTTCGGACTAAAGGAGTCAATGGGTAAGAAGGCTAAAACTTCTGCATCTGGATCATCGACCTCTTTAGCTTTTAAGGGTCGAAACTCGTACAAACACTATGGGAGGGCCTATCACTTCGGGGATAACTATCGGAAACGATACGGGAAGTGTTATATATATGTGGAAAACCAAAACATAAAGCTAAGGATTGCTATCAAAGGAGAGACCACCATACGGATAAGAAGGGTAAGTCTAAGATTTCTACATCTCAGGTACCGGCCCCTCAAGCTACTAAAGGCCATGACCCGTGTGAGCATTGTGGTCGCGCTACCCACCCTGGGGACAATTCTTGGTGGAAACAAGGCAGATGTTTCAATTGTGCCAGCACCAAGCATTTGGTAAGGAATTGTGATAGACCCGGGACTAGAGGTTCGTATGAGCATCACGGCGGCATTGGCCATAAGGGAGACGAATGTTTGGAAAAGCTTGGGAAATGCTTTACTTGTGGGGATTCAGCGCTTTGGACAAGGGAATGTGACCAGAAAAATGAACGAGGTCCGGGTGATAAGAAGAGAGTTGTCCCTCGTTCTTTCTCTCAATCTCCTCCATCGAAGAAGGGCCATATGATGGGTATCAAAGGGAAAGGAAAGGAGACTCTTCCGGCTACGCAAGGGCGTAAACCGTGTGAGCATTATGGTAGTATCACCCATGATGAGAACCGTTGTTGGAAGAAGTTAGGGAAATTCTTTAATTGTGGAAGGCCCAGACACATAGCGAGAAATTGTACCGAACCGAAGGCTCAAGGTTCGGGGGGCATGACAAGGCCCTTGGCTCGAGCACATGTCAACGCCTTGGTTGGAGAGCAAGAGGATGATAAGATCGATTTCATTACTACGATGAAAGGTACGAAATGCATACATGGCATAACACTCATACATTTTCGTTTGGATGTCATTATCGAATTGTTATACTTGTTGATGATATATGCTAGAAAGTAATTATTTGATATGCACGTGACTTGCGATGCTAATTGCTGATAGTTGATACATGCATTCTACCTAAACTTGATTTATTTTATAGCCTCTCTTATGCTATGTCGGAATGATTGACACTAAACGTTACGTTGTATTTAGCTTGTCCCCTACTTGTGCAATTGTATAAATGCTTTCTTGGATAAGTTGTGATACAACGCAATAACTCCAGTAACCCTGGTATTAATGCAACCTTGGATTTATGAGCTATGTTGAATAGATTTGAAGCATGAATAAGTACTTGTGAAACCATGTTGTTTTCTTGTTTTCCGGAAGCATGATTTTTTTTGAAATTATGTCGGAATTTATTATGGGGAACTTTCATGTAATTGGAGAATCATGCCTCATTAATTAACAACGGGGTGGTTTATGTTGGGTTGTCAGAAACCGTAGTGGATGTTTTTGTATTAATTCCAAACCTATGTGAATCACCTAGGGGATGTTTGTGTAATCTTTCTTAAACTTTGAATGTGTGTAAAATTGAGTTCGTGCTCCAATGAATGTTATGAATGTGTAATGCATGATTAAATAAATTGAGAATTTTTCATTCACATTTGAAACATGGCTTATTGCGATAACTATGCATGCAAGTATGATACTTGAGTTGGTTGTTAGAGAATGATATAAAGGAATCAAGAATATGCCGATTACCTTGAAAGCATGACCCTATGTGAATAAATGTATGACTATATGTATTGAGCCTGGCGTATGTGTGCATGAGCGCTACATAGACTTATATATGACTAAGATTATGATTTCTTGATTAGTACTGCTTGAATTAATTTGTAAAGTATGACTTGTAATTTCTATGCTTAGATACTTACAACCTCAAGTACGTTAAATGCTCGGATTGACTTTATCTATGCATGTAAATACAAGACTTGAACTTGGCAATTGAAATGAATGACCGTCCTATGCATGTTACTACTAGGTATGAAGTTAGTAATTGAATTGCATGATCTTGGATGCTTCGGTGAACTTGGATGATGTAAGTATGAGTTAATTCTTGTGCTATTTGTAACCTTGGATGTTGTACACACTTGATTTTGTGTGCTCTGTTACGGTGAGCCTTGAGAGACGCCTTTATCACAACGAACGCCCTTACCTTGCTAATGAAGAACGACTCTCTCTTGCGGCAATCTTCCGTTGTGTGCCTTGTTTTGCGCCGCACATGTTTTAGATTTGAGTAGTGGTGTGTGTGCTTTTGTGCTTGGGAGATGCAGGATTCTCTCTCTTTTTGTGTCCGAGGGATTTTGGATTTCCTTGGTTATAGTCATTCGAGAATGTTACATCCTCTCGAATTTAGGGGTTTGTGAGATGTTAACTCTTTTAAACTTAGATGTTTGAGGGATGCGGGATTCCTTCAAACTTAGGATAAGAAATGGGGTTCTCTCATTTTGTGTTGAGAGACGGGGTTCTCTCGTTGTGTGTTGAGAGACGGGGTTCTCTAATTGGGTGTTGAGAGACAGGGTTCTCTCGTTGTGTGCCTCATCTTGTGGGCTAAAGCGACCCGGTGGCTCCATTTAAAAGGGATCATTTGAAGAGGATAAGCAAGATCAAGACGGATCAAGTGTGAGCACCAACTAAGGTCTTTTGCACCGAAAAATGTGAAAGGTTAGGCCGCATGTGGTAGCAATACAAGATCGGCAAAAGAGTATGCTAACCGAAGAAGGAAAGAATTGGAATTCGAAATAGGTGATTGGGCCTTCTTGAAGGCAACACCAAGGAATGGTTTCTCAGAAATTGATAAGAGTGGCAAGTCAACCCGAGATCTACCGAACCACGTGGAGCCGTAGAACGGATTGAAGGAGTAATTCCGAGAGGAGATGGAGACTACTCCGGTGGAAGAGGCATAATTGGATTCGGATTTAACAGTTGTACAACGACCAACGAAGATTGGGTAGGAAGTCCAAGAGTTAAGGAATCGTCGAATTCCCTTGGTGAAGGTACTTTGTAGAGATCTCAAGTCCAAAGAAGCAACGTGGGAAACGGAAGAGAAGATGCGGAGTTTTCACCCTGAATTGTTTTCCGATGGTAAATCTGGGGACCAGATTTTTTTAAGGAGGGGAGGTTGTGACGCCCCGCTTCTCGATCAAGGTAAGATTTGGAACGAGAGTGTATGATTCACCTTTCTATGTATGATTTATGTGGATTTACGCCTTAATTAGATAGCCGCTTCATACTTTTCTGAAATACATTGCATAAGATACGTGACTTTGTGACTTGCTGAATATGTGCTCGTAACGTTGTCTTTAACCTTTGATAGCACGTTTTAGCTTTTAACGAACCAACGTGCTTACTTGGATATTAAAGCATAATTTAGGGACTAAATGGTAAATTTATTTTTGAAGCTTCGAACTGGATAGAACCTAATGAAATTGAGTAGATAATTATATTATGAGTTCGTGGGTTCTTGAATCGCTCGATTCGAAGTTCGGACGAAGAAGTTATGACCATTTTACGAAAAGTGAACATTTATGCCTTTAATGGTTGACCATCTACCCAATTCCGAATTTAACCCAATTTGAGACCCAATTTCACTTTCAACCCGCTCCAATTGACCCGGTTTGCAACCCGTGTTGCTAACCCAATATATCAAATCAGATATTACACTCTCAAGACTCACATTACGTTATTTGCAAGATTGAAACATATTCTTCCTCACTTTTCTCTCAAGACCATTCATATTCTCTCAAGAACACCTCAAGCCATTTTCAAGAGCCAAGAATGAAGATTAATAATGGAGATTCAAGACTAAAGAACAAGATTTCCTCTTGGATTTTCAGCTTTTGAGGTAAAGAATGCTTGGATGCTTATGTGGGTCTTCCTCTTTGAACTTGAAGCTTGAGTTTGAAATCTAGGGTTTATGTTAGAAGGATTGAATCCGGATTTTATGATGGAAATATGTTTCTTATGATGTTGGGAACAATTTGATGTAAGAATTTCTTGTTTTCATGCTTGTTTGAAGAATCCACCATTGTTGACCTTTGAAGCTTTCTTGAGAATTCTTACATGTCCATGTTCTTGTGTGTTTTAATTTGATTGAATGATTGATTCTTATTCCTCGAGCAATTTCATGAAGAATGTGATTAATTTCCTTAAGTTTCTTGTATGGTTGGAGATTTCAGCATTGTTGAGCTTGAAGCTTTGAATGTATGAAGAAGATGAAGTTCCTATGTGCAATTGTTGGATTTCTTGATGAATACTTGCTCCTAGATGCATTTGACATGTTATTCAATGTTTGAATTAAGTTATTTATATTGAATGAACTTTGGAGCGTGAATTTGGAGTGTTAAGAGCTTAAACTTCGTCATATTCAAGCATAGTTTCGTAATTCTGAATTGCATTAGTCGCACGTCAAAAGCCCATGTGAAAATTGAACTAACACCCCAAACCCCCGTGTGAAAAGCTACATTTCCTTCAAAAGTCCCAAACGCCCGTTTACATTTCCTTCAAAAGTCCCAAACGCCCGTTTGGCTACTCTCAGGTCCAAAATTTGAGTTTTTGTGATCTTGCTCGTTTTGCTTCGTTTTCGCTTTCTATGCACTTCTCCCACCCTGTGACGACCCGAGTTTTCACATGTGCAGGTAAGTGTTACGTGCGTATTTACATTTAATTATATGATTTTTATATTTTGATTTGTTAATTGAATTCGTTATAATTTGATTTATTTGTTTAAAATTTCTTATGATTGTCTTTATGAGCTATGAATATGTGATCGGATTGTGAAAATGTAAATTCCGTGAATGTGGTATTAATTGAATGAACTTACGTGTTTCGTGTTATCCGTGGACTTGATTGTACTATATTTGAATGTTTTGGACTCAATTGGAAATTGAGTTTGGGCTTAATTGCCACTTTTTGAAAGTTTAGGGACCTAATTGTATAATAGGCCACCCTGAACGGTTTTCGCGGTATCTTGAGCTCCGGACCTCGAAATCGAGATCCGTAACCGGTGTTGAACTTGTTTCGACGTTACCTATCCTTTAAACTTGATCTTGTACCTTTTCGACATCATTTGGACCTTCGACAGCGAACCTTTTCATAACCTCGACCTTATAACTTGTTGAACCTTTTCTTAAACGAACCGGACCTGGATCAACCCGTATCCTACCCATTTCTCTACTAGATATTAACATTCCTATCCCTTCCTACCCATTTTAATCGATCAAAATCAGCCAAGGCAAGAGCAAGGAAGAGAAGCCAAGAAACACTCTATTTTTGGATCATCCAAGCTTTGAGCTCAAGCTTAATCAATCCTCCATCTTCCTCCAAGGTAATTAGTGATTTATAACCTCCATCTCCTCCTCTACATTTTCATCTAATGGAGGCATGATAGAAGTTGAGGATTCATGTGTTTGAATATATGAGAATGAATTGAGGGTTTGGGTTGGATCATTGGTTTTGATGGTTTAAGGTGAAACTTGATGCTTGATAAATGATTCTTGTAAGCTTTCTATCATTCTTACATGTTTAAATTCAATGTTGGATGAGTAGGACATGTTATGCCATTGTTGAAGCTTGAAGTTTCCATGATTGAAAGCTTGATATTTGGGTGATCTTGTGCCAACTTTGTGGATGAATGAGTGATGTGATTTGCATGAATTTTGTGGCTTGATATCATGTCTAAGTGTGGTTTCAGGGCTTCTTGGTGGCTGCCCTGTTTTGCCAAGCTTTTCCCTCGCGTAACAGAGTTGATGCTCTGTTATTTCTTTCAAAACAATGAGCTGACACGGCCGTGTCAGCTTTCAACTGAAAATGGACATGGCCGTGTTGGGCTATCGACTTTGAATTTTTTCTGATTTTAACCTCGGACACGGCCGTGTCCAAATCCTTTGAAAATGTAACACGGCCGTGTCAAGCCTTCGACTTTGAATTTTCTGATTTTTAAACCTCGGACACGGCCGTGTCCATTTCCCTTTGAAACTCAACACGGCCGTGTTATTTGAAATGGCAGCCTTGGGAAGTCTCTTATCTTGCTTGAATTGCATGCGTGACTCGTATTTGTGGTTATATCGAACGTGACTTCAATTTAAGCTATGTTTATGATTGTTATATAAATGCAAGAATGAAAGTTATGCACGGTTATATGCTTTCTGACATTAATAGTGCACATGAACTTGTCCGTTACATTTGAAAGCATTCATATCAACCATAGCATTGCCGAGCGTCTTATTTGGTCATATTGAGTCTCACTTCACCTGTCTTACATAGATTTTGATTCCTTTGGAGACGAGGCCGGTCAGTGAGGCTCGTGTGTTCTTCTTTTGCCGTTCGAGGTAGGTTTTTCTTCTACTTAGCTATATGACCCTATAAATACCTTTAACGTGAAAAGTTTTCGACCAAAGTATATATATATATAGAGTCATTTTCAAAGAGTAAATGTTTCCAACGTAAAGCCCTTATTTTATAAATCCTACCAGATGTTTTGGCGAGAAAAGAAAGAATGAATGTTATGCTCGAATGGGGCCCAGGGACTTAGTGTGAGTGGCTATCCGGGGAGGCATGGGCCGACGGTGATCCCTCTCATTAGTTCCACCAATTAACGGCGTAACCGGACCTCGTTAGGAGTTAGCGGGGAATGGACGCTGAGCGCCATCTGGGGAGTCATGTAACCCCTTTTGGTCAATGAATGGCTGGTCGGGTCTTGCAAGCCCGTCACCAAACCGGAGGAAGAAGGTGTAAATGTTAATGAATGTGCACAAAAGAATGATTGCATGAAAAGAATGAAAGAATGAATGTTTAAATGTTTTACACAAGGTGTTGGTTGGAGATAATGCACGCCCACTCGTCGGGCCAATAATGACCTAATGTTAATGATTCGTTATAATCCCTTTTGATGATCTTTATTCACCCACTTGGGAAATTTTTTAAAACCTCACTTGGGATTATGGCTTGCATGTGATTGTTTAATTACCGTTATATATTCTATTATACCCTGTTTGATACCCACCAGTCCCTTTTGGACTGAACCCGGTTGGTCTTCAGGTGTTTTGTGCAGGTGTTGAGGGAGCTAGGCGGGAATACGAGTACTAGGTCTTGCATTCGCTTCTAGCTCTTGTATTTTGGAGTTACACTTGCATACTCGTACTTTTGGTTATTGTATATAAATATTGTTTTGGGCCGTGATGGCAAGTGAATGTTGGTTATGATTTGGAACGTAAATGTTGGTACATAGAGCGTAGAGCTCAATATATGGAATAACCGTTGGTACCTAGAGCATATAGCTCAAATTATGATATATGACTTATTGCTTCCGCTTTTCCTATTACTCTACTGCTTTGGTTGTTGTGGTTATTGGGGTTTAAGTGATAGGCTAGTCCCGCCTGGCTTAGATGTGTGTGTGTGTATCCCCGCTCACCGTGATTTGGCTCGGGTATGGATCGTCCATTTTATATTCGGGTCGGGTCTCGGTGCGGGGGATGTGACACCTTGCGCTCGGGTGTTACATCCTTAAGTGGTATCAGAGCCTAGGGTTGCAAAACCCGGGCTTTCGTGTCGTGTGAGTTTGTCTAGGTCGTTCGGCTTAGGAACTACTTGATCATGTGTTGCATATGCATCTCTTTTCTGCTTGATTGATTTAAATTGCGGATTTTGATGGAATTGATTGCATTATCTTGCATAAACTAAACCTATCACGCATTTTCAGTAATTATTGACAGGATGCCTCCACGTAGACACCATGATAGATCTCCAGGACGACGTCACCATCTTGATCGTACTCCTACACCTCCACCTCCACAGCCACAGCACGCAGAAGCCTTTGTTAATTCGGTTATCAACATTATAGACCAGAGGCTTCGAGATTATGTACCACCAGCACCTCCGGCACCACTTGTACCTGCTGTACCGCAAGAGGCGCCGATTTCAGTTATACTTAGGGAGTTTCAAAACCAAAGACCTCCCAAGTTCTTTAAGGGAAATAATGCGCAGGCGGAAATGTGGTTGAAAGAAGTCGAGAGGATATGGGAGCTCATTCCATGTGAGTCCCGAGAGAAGGCTCGATGCACTTTTACTTTGATACAAGGGGAAGCCTACTCTTGGTGGGAAAGCACACGGATAGTCTTGGAAGCAGCTGGAGAAGAGATTAACTGGGAAGTATTTACACGGGAATTCAAGAACAAATTTATTCCTCCCTCCTCCCGTACTCGAAGATTGAGGGAATTCACCGATTTGAAGCAGGGATCGAGATCGGTGGCCGAGTATATTTTGGATTATGAGAGATTGTCTCGCTATGCACCAAATATAGCGGGTGATGACTTTCATAAAGCTATGCAGTTTGTTCAGGGACTGCCACCAGATATCCAGGCAGCTCTTGAGGCGGTTAACACGAGTACTTGGGTGAAGGCTACTTCGAAAGCCTTAAAGGTTGAGGATTCTGTAAATGCTAGGAGACCAACTTACCGCCAGGGACAAGGGTCAGGATTCGGCTCGGGATTTAACAAAGGAAGAGGCCGATGAATTTACCAGCTCCACCACCAAAAGGACCTTTCAAGAAGCCTAGAGCAGGAGATCAGATTGCACCCATTCCACGACCACCTCAGGCTCCACCGGCTCCTAAGGGTTCTCGCAATGATCAGCCTCCGTGTACTTATTGTGGATGGCCAACCCATTCTTACAATAATTGCCGAAAGAGATTGAGGTCGTGCTTGATATGTGGAAAAGGGGATCATATGGCTTTTTCATGCCCGGACAAGACACCAGGGTATGAAGATGGAGCTCCGAGACCGATGGTTCAGGCACGAGCTTATGCCCTTGAGGGTGAGGAGCAGAAAGTTGAAGCTGATCCAAATGCTGTGGTGGAAGGTATCGTTTGCATTCATAACACGAGCATGCACGCATTATTCGATCCGGGTGGCACTCATTCTTTCATATCTTCTGATTTATGTGCCCCTCTGTGCTTATCTGTTACTTGTTCAAATTCTTGTTATTATGTGAGTTCGCCTCTTGGAGGTAGTTTGCAGACAGATCGGGTTGTTAGGGGTTGTTCAGTTTTGATAGAAGAGAGAGATTATCCGGCAGACTTCATCGTGATGTCTATGAAGAAGTATGGGGTAATCTTTGGGATGGATTGGTTGTATCGGCACCGGGCTATAGTGGATTGTTTTAAGAAGAAGATTAAATTGGGTGATGAGCGGATTGCAGAAGTTGGGTTGAAGAATATACCTCTACTGTCATTTATGGAAGCTCGTAAATTGGTGAAGGATGGAGCCACGTGATTTATAGCCTATCTCCTTAGTAAACCAAAGGATCAATCAAGTTTTGAGGAGACAGCTGTGGTAAAGGAATATCCTGACGTATTTCCAGAGAATTTGGGTTCTCTACCACCGGATCGAGAGATTGAATTTGTTCTTGATTTATATCCGGGATCAGAACCTTATTCCAAGACTCCTTATAGAATGGCTCCTGCAGAGTTGAAAGAGTTGAAGGTTCAGCTCGAGGAACTACTCAAGAGTGGATATATCCGACCGAGTTCATCTCCGTGGGGTACTCCGGTTCTCTTTGTCAAGAAGAAAGATGGGTCGTTGAGAAAGTGTATAGATTACCGGGAGCTTAATCGGATGACTATCAAGAATAAGTACCCATTGCCCCACATCGAGGATTTATTTGAGAAAGGCTACTACCAGTTGAAAATTCGGGAAGAGGATATACCAAAGACAGGATTCAATACCCGGTATGGGCATTACGAATTCGTAGTGATGCCGTTTGGATTGACAAATGCCCCTGCAGCATTGATGGATATGATGCATCGGATTTTTCGGCCTTATTTAGATAAATTCGTTGTAATTTTCATTGATGACATTCTCGTGTATTCAAAGACTCCGGAAGATCATGCTAGGCATCTCAAGTTGGTATTCGAGACGTTGAGAGAGCACCGGTTGTATGCGAAGTTTAGTAAGTGCGAGTTTTGGATCGACCGGGTTGCTTTTCTAGGCCATGTTATTTCGAGTAAGGGTTTGGAAGTTGATCCTTCAAAGATTGAGACAGTTACTCAATGGCAGAGTCCGAAGAATGCTTCCGAGGTAAGAAGTTTCTTGGGATTGGCAGGTTATTACCGCCGGTTCGTGAAGGATTTTTCTAAGATAGCCGGTCCTTTAACTCGATTAACTAAGAAGGAAGCAAAATTTGAGTGGGACGAGGCTTGTGAAGCGAGTTTCCAACTCTTGAAGGAAAAGTTAACCACTGCACCGGTATTAGTACTTCCCGAGGGCACTGAAGGATACATGGTTTATACAGACGCCTCAAAAGAAGGGTTGGGATGTGTTTTGATGCAGAAGGGTAAGGTGATAGCTTATGCTTCAAGGAAATTGAAGGATCATGAACAGAATTATCCCACTCACGATCTCGAGCTTGCAGCAGTGATCTTCGCTTTGGGAAAGTGGAGACACTATCTTTACGGAGTCTTTTTTGAGATCTTTTCCGACCACAAGAGTCTTCAATATTTGTTCTCTCAGAAGGAATTAAACAAGAGACAGAGGAGATGGATGGAGATGTTGGCGGATTATGAATGTACGATTCGTTACCACCCTGGAAAAGCTAATGTGGTCGCGGATGCACTTAGCAGGAAGGCTAGTGTGTCTAGTGTGAAAGTGGAAGTTGAAGAAGAATCCGAGTCTTTCAAGCTGAGAGCTAGTATTCAGAATATTACGGTTCAACCGGACCTTCAGCAAAGATTGTTTGAAGCGCAAAGAGTGGATTCCGAGGTTCAGAGGTTAGTGCAGAAAGCTAGAAATGATTCAGAGAGTCCTAATGGGTTTGATGACACCGGGCTTCTAAGGTTCAAGAACAGAGTTGTGGTTCCGGAAGAATTGAAACGGTTGTTGTTGGAAGAAGCTCATCGATCAGGGTATTCGATATATCCTGGGGGAAATAAGATGTATAAAGATTTAAAGAAATTTTATTGGTGGAATGGACTTTAGCGGGATGTGATCAATTTCGTGAGGCATTGTTTGACTTGCCAAGTTGTGAAAGCAGAACATCAAAAACCATCGGGGTTACTTCAACCGTTACCTATCCCAGAATGGAAATGGCAGCAAGTGGCGATGGATTTCGTTATGGGTCTTCCACGAGTGAAAGGTGGCTTGGATGGAATTTGGGTGATAGTGGATCGATTAACGAAATCAGCACATTTTCTGGCTATTAGGATGTCGGATAAGGTGAATAAATTGGCTAAGAAATATGTTGATGAAATTGTGCGACTTCATGGTGTACCGTTTAGTATTGTATCAGATCGGGATCCGAGGTTCACTTCTAGGTTTTGGCAAGAATTACAAAGGAATCTGGGAACAAGACTTCAATTCAGCACAGCTTTCCATCCTCAGACAGACGGGCAATCCGAGAGATTAATCAAATATTTGGAGGATATGTTGAGAGCATGTGCATTGGATTTTTCGAGTTCGTGGAACGACCAATTACCCTTGATTGAGTTCGCCTATAATAACAGTTTTCAAGCATCGATAGAAATGGCCGCATATGAAGCTCTCTACGGACGAAAATGCAGATCACCGTTGTTCTTTGATTTAGAAGAATGGAATTGGACGAAGCAAGAAGGTGTGAAACGAGGTGAGAATAAAGAAAAACCTTCTAAGGCCGTGCAGGAAGCAATTGATAAGGTCCAAATAATCAGACAACGGATGAAAGCAGCCCAGGACTCACAGAAAAGCTATGCAGATAAACGAAGGAAGGATCTTGAGTTTACAGTCGGGGATAGAGTGTTTCTGAAAGCTTCACCTCGAAAAGGATTCACTCGAATTGGTAAGGGAGAAAAGTTAAATCCCCGATATTTGGGACCTTAAGAAATTCTGGAAAGAATTGGAGATACAGCCTACCGTTTGGACCTACCCCCGAGTTTAACAGGAATTCATAATGTATTCCATGTTTCACAGCTTCAGAAATATTATCCGGATGAATCCGAGATCTTAACCGTTGAAGAAGTGGAACTTGAGCCTAACCTTACCTTCGTGCAGAAACCGGTTAGAATTTTGGATCGAAAATTTCAAGAATTAAGAAACCGGCAAATCCCACTAGTTAAAGTTTTATGGAGAAATGATAAGTCGGAAGAGGCTACGTGGGAGACGGAGGAGAAGATGAAAAGATTTCATCCCGAATTGTTTCCGGTTGATAAATGAATCCGAGGACGGATTCTCTCAAGGGGGAGAGGTTGTGACGACTCGAGTTTTCACACGTGCAGGTAAGTGTTACGTGCGTATTTACATTTAATTATATGATTTTTATATTTTGATTTGTTAATTGAATTCGTTATAATTTGATTTATTTGTTTAAAATTTCTTATGATTGTCTTTATGAGCTATGAATATGTGATCGGATTGTGAAAATGTAAATTCCGTGAATGTGGTATTAATTGAACGAACTTACGTGTTCCATGTTATCCGTGGACTTGATTGTACTGTATTTGAATGTTTTGGACTCAATTGGAAATTGAGTTTGGGCTTAATTGCCACTTTTTGAATGTTTAGGGACCTAATTGTATAATAGGCCACCCTGAACGGTTTTCGCGGTATCTTGAGCTCCGGACCTCGATATCGAGATCCGTAACCGGCGTTGAACTTGTTTCGACGTTACCTATCCTTTAAACTTGATCTTGTACCTTTTCGATATCATTTGAACCTTCGACAACGAACCTTTTCATAACCTCGACCTTATAACTTATTGAACCTTTTCTTAAACGAACCGGACCTGGATCAACCCGTATCCTACCCATTTCTTTACTAGATATTAACATTCCTATCCCTTCCTACCCATTTTAATCGATCAAAATCAGCCAAGGCAAGAGCAAGGAAGAGAAGCCAAGAAACCCTCCATTTTTGGATCATCCAAGCTTTGAGCTCAAGCTTAACCAATCCTCCATTTTCCTCCAAGGTAATTGGTGATTTATAACCTCCATCTCCTCCTCTATATTTTTATCTAATTGAGGATTCATGTGTTTGAATATATGAGAATGAATTGAGGGTTTGGGTTGGATCATTGGTTTTGATGGTTTAAGGTGAAACTTGATGCTTGATAAATGATTCTTGTAAGCTTTCTATCATTCTTACATGTTTAAATTCAAGGTTGGATAAGGAGGACATGTTATGCCATTGTTGAAGCTTCAAGTTTCCATGATTGAAAGCTTGATATTTGGGTGATCTTTTGCCAACTTTGTGGATGAATTCTTGCTTGTATGAATGAGTGATGTGATTTGGATGAATTTTGTGTCTTGATATCATGTCTAAGTGTGGTTTGAGAGCTTCTTGGTGGCTGCCCTATTTTGCCAAGCTTTTCCCTCGCGTAACAGAGCTGATGCTCTGTTATTTCTTTCAAAACGATGAGCTGACACGGCCGTGTCAGCTTTGAACTGAAAATGGACACGGCCGTGTTGGGCTATCGACTTTGAATTTTTTCTGATTTTAACCTCGGACACGGCCGTGTCCAAATCCTTTGAAAATGTAACACGGTCGTGTCAAGCCTTCGACTTTGAATTTTCTGATTTTTAAACCTCGGACACGGCCGTGTCCATTTCCCTTTGAAACTCAACACGGCCGTGTCATTTGAAATGGCAGCCTTGGGAAGTCTCTTATCTTGCTTGAATTGCATGCGTGACTCGTATTGGTGGTTGAGATCAAACGTGACTTCAATTTAAGCTATGTTTATGATTGTTATATAAATGCAAGAATGAAAGTTATGAACGGTTATATGCTTTCTGAAATTAATAGTGCACATGAACTTGTCCGTTAATTTTTAAAGCATTCATATCAACCATAGCATTGCCGAGCGTCTTATTTGGTCATATTGAGTCTCATTTCACCTGTCTTGCACAGATTTTGATTCCTTTGGAGACGAGGCCGGTCAATGAGGCTCGTGTGTTCTTCTTTTGCCGTTCGAGGTGGGTTTTTCTTCTACTTAGTTATATGACCCTATAAATACCTTTAACGTGAAAAGTTTTCGACCAAAGTATATATATATAGAGTCATTTTCAAAGAGTAAATGTTTCCAACGTAAGGCCCTTATTTTATAAATCCTACCAAATGTTTTGGCGAGAAAAGAAAGAATGAATGTTATGCACGAATGGGGCCCAGGGACTTAGTGTGAGTGGCTATCCGGGGAGGCATGGGCCGACGGTGATCCCTCTCATTAGTTCCACCAATTAACGGTGTAACCGTGCCTCGTTAGGAGTTAGCGGGGAGTGGACGCTGAGCGCCATCTGGGGAGTCATGTAACCCGTTTTGGTCAATGAATGGGTGGTCGGGTCTTGCAAGCCCGTCACCAAACCGGAGGAAGAAGGTGTAAATGTTAATGAATGTGCACAAAAGAATGATTGCATGAAAAGAATGAAAGAATGAATGTTTAAATGTTTTACACATGGTGTTGGTTGGAGATAATGCACGCCCACTGGCCGGGCCAATAATGACCTAATGTTAATGATTCGTTATAATCCCTTTTGATGATCTTTATTCACCCACTTGGGAAATTCTTTAAAACCTCACTTGGGATTATGGCTTGCATGTGATTATTTAATTACCGTTATATATTCTATTATACCCTGTTTTATACCCACCAGTCCCTTTTGGACTGAACCCGGTTGGTCTTCAGGTGTTTTGTGCATTTGATATGTTTCGATTTAAGCTTCCACATAGTTGTGTTTGTTTACTGGCTTTGTGAGTTTAGTACCGCCTAACTAGGTTGTATGTTGTCATCGCTTGCTACATGGATAGAAATTCTATATACAAGTTAGGTCCGTAGCGCGGGATAGGTGTGGATGCCCTCGTCGGGGCGTTACACCCCTATTTTGTTGGTATCAGAGCCGAAGGTTCAAAACCGGGCCCTTGAGTCGTGTTGTGTCGGTCTAGGTCATACGACATAGGAATTATTTGTGCATTGCATTTACTTGACTTGAAATCTTGATTAGTTGGCATGAATTTTCTGAACTACTTGATTTCATGCTCCCATCTTTTCAATACACTTGCACATGCTTTTGCTTAATTTGACTCATGTTAGGCACATTTGAATTAATTGTATGATTACCTTAGAAATGAAGACTTGCTTGCTCCCCTGTTAATTGACTTCTATTGAAAGATTTCATTTCTTCAATGACTATTTTGTTTGCTTTAATTAGAAATGCATGTTTAAATGCTTATAGCTTAAATTTTTGTACTTCTAGAGGCATGTTTTGAAGGTTGAACGAATGACTTGATTAATTGTCTAACTTACCTTGGAAACTTAAGAACTACATGTTCCTTGTTACTAATGTGTTACAGCTGAACTGTTTTATAATTAATTATGCTCGTACCTTAAAAATGATTGTGTTCTTGTCTTAGATAACTTGAGCTCTCCTTGGACAACTTATTTAATTGTCTACTGGCTTATATGTTTTAAATTGATTCATTTTGCATATGCTACATTGTTGATTAACATAATTGTACTTGCATCATTGAACATTTTTTATTGAACACGTTGTTTCCATTGTGATTGTTATGTTGATTACTTGCTTATATCACCTAAGTTGTAACTACTTCATTGTACTTGATTAACTCCGTCTTTATATGTTGGCTTGTTTTTATTTATGTACAACCTTATGATACGTATATCTTGTTAACTATTGCTTTGAAATTATGCAACTAAATTGCTTGCTTGATAATATGTGATATGAGTATATGACTAGCCGACATGCATACATGATAAGATTGTGTGTAGGATGCCGCCTTGCAGACGCGACCGCTCTCCGGCTCGCCAAAATGAGTAAGATACTCTGGCGGAGAATCAAAACGCACCACCACCGCCATCTCCGAATGTCGACGATCTGCTCACCATTATGGTTCAGATTTTGCAACTCATCCAAATGCAGCAAACCTTACTGGCACCTCCGACATCGATACCTACGCCCACCATCAAGGAACAAGGGTTTCGGACTAAAGGAGTAGTTTTCGGATCGGGGCCTAAGAGATCACCATCTTTAGTGGCACCTTCGACTCCCCGAGTACCACATAAGGAGTCAATGGGTAAGAAGGCTAAAACTTCTGCATCTGGATCATCGACCTCTTTAGCTATTAAGGGCCAAAACTCGTACAAACACTATGGGAGGGCCTATCACTTCGGGGATAACTATCGGAAACGATACGGGAAGTGTTATATATGTGGAAAACCAAAACATAAAGCTAAGGATTGCTATCAAAGGAGAGACCACCATACGGATAAGAAGGGTAAGTCTAAGATTTCTACATCTCAGGTACCGGCCCCTCAAGCTACTAAAGGCCATGACCCGTGTGACCATTGTGGTCGCGCTACCCACCCTGGGGACAATTCTTGGTGGAAACAAGGCAGATGTTTCAATTGTGCCAGCACCAAGCATTTGGTAAGGAATTGTGATAGACCGGGGACTAGAGGTTCGTATGAGCATCATGGCGGCATTGGCCATAAGGGAGACGAATGTTTGGAAAAGCTTGGGAAATGCTTTACTTGTGGGGATTCAGTGCTTTGGACAAGGGAATGTGACCAGAAAAATGAACGAGGTCCGGGTGACAAGAAGAGAGTTGTCCCTCGTTCTTTCTCTCAATCTCCTCCATCGAAGAAGGGCCATATGATGGGTATCAAAGGGAAAGGAAAGGAGACTCTTCCGGCTACGCAAGGGCGTAAACCGTGTGAGCATTACGGTAGTATCACCCATGATGAGAACCGTTGTTGGAAGAAGTTAGGGAAATGCTTTAATTGTGGAAGGCCCAGACACATAGCGAGAAATTGTACCGAACCGAAGGCTCAAGGTTCGGGAGGCATGACAAGGCCCTTGGCTCGAGCACATGTCAACGCCTTGGTTGGAGAGCAAGAGGATGATAAGATCGATTTCATTACTACGATGAAAGGTACGAAATGCATACATGGCATAACACTCATACATTTTCGTTTGGATGTCATTACCGGATTGTTATACTTGTTGATGATATATGCTAGAATGTAATTATTTGATATGCACGTGACTTGCGATGCTAATTGCTGATAGTTGATACATTCATTCTACCTAAACTTGATTTATTTTATAGCCTCTCTTATGCTATGTCGGAATGATTGACACTAAACGTTACGTTGTATTTAGCTTGTCTCCTACTTGTGCAATTGTATAAATGCTTTCTTGGATAAGTTGTGATACAACGTGATAACTCCAGTAACCCTGGTATTAATGCAACCTTGGATTTATGAGCTATGTTGAATAGATTTGAAGAATGAATAAGTACTTGTGAAACCATGTTGTTTTCTTGTTTTCCGGACGCACGATTTTTTTTTAAATTATGTCGGAATTTATTTATGGGGAACTTTCATGTAATTGGAGAATCATGCCTCATTAATTAACAACGGGGTGGTTTATGTCGGGTTGTCAGAAACCGTAGTGGATGTTTTTGTATTAATTCCAAACCTATGTGAATCACCTAGGGGATGTTTGTGTAATCTTTCTTAAACTTTGAATGTGTGTAAAGTTGAGTTCGTGCTCCTATGCATGTTATGAATGTGTAAGGCATGATTAAATAAATTGAGAATTTGTCATTTACATTTGAAACATGGCTTATTGCGATAACTATGCATGCAAGTATGATACTTGAGTTGGTTGTTAGAGTATGATATAAAGGAATCAAGAATATGCCGATTACCTTGAAAGCATGACCATATGTGAATAAATGTATGACTATATGTATTGAGCCTGGCGTATGTGTGCATGAGCGCTACATAGACTTATATATGACTAAGATTATGATTTCTTGATTAGTACTGCTTGAATTAATTTGTAAAGTATGACTTGTAATTTCTATGCTTAGATACTTACAACCTCAAGTACGTTAAATGCTCGGATTGACTTTATCTACGCATGTAAATACAAGACTTGAACTTGGCAATTGAAATGAATGACCGTCCTATGCATGTTACTACTAGGTATGAAGTTAGTAATTGAATTGCATGATCTTGGATGCTTCGGTGAACTTGGATGATGTAAGTATGAGTTAATTCTTGTGCTATTTGTAACCTTGGATGTTGTACACACTTGATTTTGTGTGCTTTGTTACGGTGAGCCTTGAGAGACGCCTTTATCACGACGAACGCCCTTACCTTGCTAAAGAAGAACGACTCTCTCTTGCTGCAATCTTCCGTTGTGTGCCTTGTTTTGCGCCGCATATGTTTTAGATTTGAGTAGTGGTGTGTGTGCTTTTGTGCTTGGGAGATGCAGGATTCTCTCTCTTTTTGTGTCCGAGGGATTTTGGATTTCCTTGGTTATAGTCATTCGAGAATGTTACATCCTCTCGAATTTAGGGGTTTGTGAGATGTCAACTCTTTTAAACTTAGATGTTTGAGGGATGCGGGATTCCTTCGAACTTAGGATAAGAAATGGGGTTCTCTCATTTTGTGTTGAGAGACGGGGTTCTCTCGTTGTGTGTTGAGAGACGGGGTTCTCTAATTGGGTGTTGAGAGACAGGGTTCTCTCGTTGTGTGTCTCATCTTGTGGGCTAAAGCGACCCGGTGGCTCCATTTAAAAGGGATCATTTGAAGAGGATAAACAAGATCAAGACGGATCAAGTGTGAGCACCAACTAAGGTCTTTTGCTCCGAAAAATGTGAAAGGTTAGGCCGCATGTGGTAGCAATACAATATCGGCAAAAGAGTATGCTAACCGAAGAAGTAAAGAATTGGAATTCGAAATAGGTGATTGGGCCTTCTTGAAGGCAACACCAAGGAATGGTTTCTGAGAAATTGATAAGAGTGGCAAGTCAACCCGAGATCTACCGAACCACGTGGAGCCGTAGAACAGATTGAAGGAGTATTTTCGAGAGGAGATGGAGACTACTCCGATCGAAGAGGCATAATTGGATTCGGATTTAACAGTTGTACAACGACCAGCGAAGATTGGGTAGGAAGTCCAAGAGTTAAGGAATCGTCGAATTCCCTTGGTGAAGGTACTTTGTAGAGATCTCAAGTCCAAAGAAGCAACGTGGGAAACGGAAGAGAAGATGCGGAGTTTTCACCCTGAATTATTTTCCGATGGTAAATCTGGGGACCAGATTTTTTTAAGGTGTGGAGGTTGTGACGCCCCGCTTCTCGATCAAGGTAAGATTTGGAACGAGAGTGTACGATTCACCTTTCTATGTATGATTTATGTGGATTTACGCCTTAATTAGATAGCCGCTTCATACTTTTCTGAAATACATTGCATAAGATACGTGACTTTGTGACTTACTGAATATGTGCTCGTAACGTTGTCTTTAACCTTTGATAGCACGTTTTAGCTTTTAACGAACCAACGTGCTTACTTGGATATTAAAGCATAATTTAGGGACTAAATGGTAAATTTATTTTTTAAGCTTCGAACTGGATAGAACCTAATGAAATTGAGTAGATAATTCTATTATGAGTTCGTGGGTTCTTGAATCGTTCGATTCGAAGTTCGGACGAAGAAGTTATGACCATTTTACGAAAAGTGAACATTTATGCCTTTAATGGTTGACCATCTACCCAATTCCGAATTTAACCCAATTTGAGACCCAATTTCACTTTCAACCCGCTCCAATTGACCCGGTTTGCAACCCGTGTTGCTGACCCAATATATCAAATCAGATTTTACACTCTCAAGACTCACATTACGTTATTTGCAAGATTGAAACATATTATTCCTCACTTTTCTCTCAAGACCATTCATATTCTCTCAAGAACACCTCAAGCCATTTTCAAGAGCCAAGAATGAAGATTAATAATGGAGATTCAAGACTAAAGAACAAGATTTCCTCTTCGGTTTTCAGCTTTTGAGTTAAAGAATGCTTGGATGCTTATGTGGGTCTTCCTCTCTGAACTTGAAGCTTGAGTTTGAAATCTAGGGTTTATGTTAGAAGGATTGAATCCGGATTTTATGATGGAAATATGTTTCTTATGATGTTGGGAACAATTTGATGTAAGAATTTCTTGTTTTCATGCTTGTTTGAAGAATCCACCATTGTTGACCTTTGAAGCTTTCTTGAGAATTCTTACATGTCCATGTTCTTGTGTGTTTTAACTTGATTGAATGATTGATTCTTATTCCTTGAGCAATTTCATGAAGAATGTGATTAATTTCCTTAAGTTTCTTGCATGGTTGGAGATTTCACCATTGTTGAGCTTGAAGCTTTGAATGTATGAAGAAGATGATGTTCCTATGTGCAATTGTTGGATTTCTTGATGAATACTTGCTCCTAGATGCATTTGACATGTTATTCAATGTTTGAATTAAGTTATTTATATTGAATGAACTTTGGAGCGTGAATTTGGAGTGTTAAGAGCTTAAACTTCGTCATATTCAAGCATAGTTTCGTAATTCTGAATTGCATTAGTCGCATGTCAAACGCCCATGTGAAAATTGAACTAACACCCCAAACCCCCGTGTGAAAAGCTACTGTCACGAAATTTCCAGTCCAAACGCCAGTTTACATTTCCTTCAAAAGTCCCAAACGCTCGTTTGGCTACTCTCGGGTCCAAAATTTGAGTTTTTGTGATCTTGCTCATTTTGGTTCGTTTTTGCTTTCTATGCACTTCTCCCACCCTGTGACGACCCGAGTTTTCACACGTGCAGGTAAGTGTTACGTGCGTATTTACATTTAATTATATGATTTTTATATTTTGATTTGTTAATTGAATTCGTTATAATTTGATTTATTTGTTTAAAATTTCTTATGATTGTCTTTATGAGCTATGAATATGTGATCGGATTGTGAAAATGTAAATTCCGTGAATGTGGTATTAATTGAATGAACTTACGTGTTCCGTGTTATCTGTGGACTTGATTGTACTATATTTGAATGTTTTGGACTCAATTGGAAATTGAGTTTGGGCTTAATTGCCACTTTTTGAAAGTTTAGGGACCTAATTGTATAATAGGCCACCCTGAACGGTTTTCGCGGTATCTTGAGCTCCGGACCTCAAAATCGAGATCCGTAACCGGCGTTGAACTTGTTTCGACGTTACCTATCCTTTAAACTTGATCTTGTACCTTTTCGACATCATTTGGACCTTCGTCAACGAACCTTTTCATAACCTCGACCTTATAACTTGTTGAACCTTTTCTTAAACGAACCGGACCTGGATCAACCCGTATCCTACCCATTTCTCTACTACATATTAACATTCCTATCCCTTCCTACCCATTTTAATCGATCAAAATCAGCCAAGGCAAGAGCAAGGAAGAGAAGCCAAGAAACATTCTTTTTTTGGATCATCCAAGCTTTGAGCTCAAGCTTAATCAATCCTCCATCTTCCTCCAAGGTAATTGGTGATTTATAACCTCCATCTCCTCCTCTATATTTTCATCTAATTGAGGCATGATAGAAGTTGAGGATTCATGTGTTTGAATATATGAGAATGAATTGAGGGTTTGGGTTGGATCATTGGTTTTGATGGTTTAAGGTGAAACTTGATGCTTGATAAATGATTCTTGTAAGCTTTCTATCATTCTTACATGTTTAAATTCAAGGTTGGATGAGTAGGACATGTTATGCCATTGTTGAAGCTTGAAGTTTCCATGATTGAAAGCTTGATATTTGGGTGATCTTTTGCCAACTTTGTGGACGAATTCTTGCTTTTATGAATGAGTGATGTGATTTGCATGAATTTTGTGACTTGATATCATGTCTAAGTGTGGTTTGAGAGCTTCTTGGTGGCTGCCCTGTTTTGCCAAGCTTTTCCCTCGCATAACAGAGCTGATGCTCTGTTATTTCTTTCAAAACGATGAGCTGACACGGCCGTGTCAGCTTTGAACTGAAAATGGACACGGCCGTGTCCAAATCCTTTGAAAATGTAACACGGCCGTGTCAAGCCTTCGACTTTGAATTTTCTGATTTTTAAACCTCGGACACGGCCGTGTCCATTTTCCTTTGAAACTCAACACGGCCGTGTTATTTGAAATGGCAGCCTTGGGAAGTCTCTTATCTTGCTTGAATTGCATACGTGACTCGTATTGGTGGTTATATCGAACGTGACTTCAATTTAAGCTATGTTTATGTTTGTTATATAAATGCAAGAATGAAAGTTATGCACGGTTATATGCTTTCTGACATTAATAGTGCACATGAACTTGTCCGTTACATTTGAAAGCATTCATATCAACCATAGCATTGCCGAGCGTCTTATTTGGTCATATTGAGTCTCACTTCACCTGTCTTGCACAGATTTTGATTCCTTTGGAGACGAGGCCGGTCAGTGAGGCTCGTGTGTTCTTCTTTTGCCGTTCGAGGTGGGTTTTTCTTCTACTTAGCTATATGACCCTATAAATACCTTTAACGTGAAAAGTTTTCGACCAAAGTATATATATATATAGAGTCAATTTCAAAGAGTAAATGTTTCCAACGTAAGGCCCTTATTTTATAAATCCTACCAAATGTTTTGGCGAGAAAAGAAAGAATGAATGTTATGCACGAATGGGGCCCAGGGACTTAGTGTGAGTGGCTATCCAGGGAGGCATGCGCCGACGGTGATCCCTCTCATTAGTTCCACCAATTAACGGCGTAACCGGACCTCGTTAGGAGTTAGCGGGGAATGGACGCTGAGCGCCATCTGGGGAGTCATGTAACCCCTTTTGGTCAATGAGTGGGTGGTCGGGTCTTGCAAGCCCATCACGAAACCGGAGGAAGAAGGTGTAAATGTTAATGAATGTGCACAAAAGAGTGATTGCATGAAAAGAATGAAAGAATGAATGTTTAAATGTTTTACGCAAGGTGTTGGTTGGAGATAATGCACGCCCACTCGCTTTTGACCTAATGTTAATGATTCGTTATAATCCCTTTTGATGATCTTTATTCACCCACTTGGGAAATTCTTTAAAACCTCACTTGGGATTATGGCTTGCATGTGATTGTTTAATTACCGTTATATATTCTATTATACCCTGTTTTATACCCACCAGTCCCTTTTGGACTGAACCCGGTTGGTCTTCAGGTGTTTTGTGCAGGTGTTGAGGGAGCTAGGCGGGAATACGAGTCCTAGGTCTTGCATTCGCTTCTAGCTCTTGTATTTTGGAGTTACACTTGCATACTCGTACTTTTGGTTATTGTATATAAATATTGTTTTGGGCCGTGATGGCAAGTGAATGTTGGTTAAGATTTGGAACATAAATGTTGGTACATAGAGCGTAGAGCTCAATATATGGAATAACCGTTGGTACCTAGAGCATATAGCTCAAATTATGATATATGACTTATTGCTTCCGCCTTTCCTATTACTCTACTGCTTTGGTTGTTGTGGTTATTGGGGTTTAAGTGATAGGCTAGTCCCGCCTGGCTTAGATGTGTGTGTGTGTATCCCCGTTCGCCGTGATTTGGCTCGGTTATGGATCGTTCATTTCATATTCGGGTCGGGTCTCGGTGCGGGGGATGTGAGACCTTGCGCTCGGATGTTATATCCTTAAGTGGTATCAGAGCCTAGGGTTGCAAAACCCGGGCTTTCGTGTCGTGTGAGTTTGTCTAGGTCGTTCGGCTTAGGAACTACTTGATCATGTGTTGCATATGCATCTCTTTTGTGCTTGATTGATTTAAATTGCGGATTTTGATGGAATTGATTGCATTATCTTTCATAAACTAAACCTATCACGCATTTTCAGTAATTATTGACAGGATGCCTCCACGTAGACACCATGATAGATCTCCAGGACGACGTCACCATCGGGATCGTACTCCTACACCTCCACCTCCATAGCCACAGCAGGCAGAAGCCTTTGTTAATTCGGTTATCAACATTATAGACCAGAGGCTTCGAGATTATGTACCACCAGCACCTCCGGCACCACCTGTACCTGCTGTACCGCAAGAGGCACCGATTTCAGTTATACTTAGGGAGTTTCAGAACCAAAGACCTCCCAAGTTCTTTAAGGGAAATGATGCGCAGGCGGAAATGTGGTTGAAAGAAGTCGAGAGGATATGGGAGCTCATTCCATGTGAGTCCCGAGAGAAGGCTCGATGCACTTTTACTTTGATACAAGGGGAAGCCTACTCTTGGTGGGAAAGCACACGGATAGTCTTGGAAGCAGCTGGAGAAGAGATTAACTGGGAAGTATTTACACGGGAATTCAAGAACAAATTTATTCCTCCCTCCTCCCGTACTCGAAGATTGAGGGAATTCACCGAATTGAAGCAGGGATCGAGATTGGTGGCCGAGTATATTTCGGATTATGAGAGATTGTCTCGCTATGCACCAAATATAGCGGGTGATGACTTTCATAAAGCTATGCAGTTTGTTCAGGGACTGCGACCAGACATCCAGGCAGGTCTTGAGGCGGTTAACACGAGTACTTGGGTGAAGGCTACTTCGAAAGCCTTAAAGGTTGAGGATTCTGTAAATGCTAGGAGACCAACTTACCGCCAGGGACAAGGGTCAGGATTCGGCTCGGGATTTAACAAAGGGAAGAGGCCGATGAATTTACCAGCTCCACCACCAAAAGGACCTTTCAAGAAGCCTAGAGCAGGAGATCATATTGCACCCATTCCACGACCACCTCAGGCTCCACCGGCTCCTAAGGGTTCTCGCAATGATCAACCTCCGTGTACTTATTGTGGATGGCCAACCCATTCTTACAATAATTGCCGAAAGAGATTGAGGTCGTGCTTGATATGTGGAAAAGGGGATCATATGGCTTTTTCATGCCCGGACAAGACACCAGGGTATCAAGCTGGAGCTCCGAGACCGATGGTTCAGGCACGAGCTTATGCCCTTGAGGGTGAGGAGCAGAAAGTTGAAGTTGATCCAAATGCTGTGGTGGAAGGTACCGTTTGCATTCATAACACGAGTATTCACGCATTATTCGATCCGGGTGGCACTCATTCTTTCATATCTTCTGATTTATGTGCCCCTCTGTGCTTATCTGTTACTTGTTCAAATTCTTGTTATTATGTGAGTTCGCCTCTTGGAGGTAGTTTGCAGACAGATCGGGTTGTTAGGGGTTGTTCTGTTTGGATAGAAGGGAGAGATTATCCGGAAGACTTCATCGTGATGTCTATGAAGAAGTACGGGGTAATCTTTGGGATGGATTGGTTGTATCGGCACCGGGCCATAGTGGATTGTTTTAAGAAGAAGATTAAATTGGGTGATGAGCGGATTGCAGAAGTTGGGTCGAAGAATATACCTCTACTGTCGTTTATGGAAGCTCGTAAATTGGTGAAGGATGGAGCCACGGGATTTATAGCCTATCTCCTTAATAAACCAAAGGATCAATCAAGTTTTGAGGAGACATCTTTGGTAAAGGAATATCCTGACGTATTTCCAGAGAATTTGGGTTCTCTACCACCGGATCGGGAGATTGAATTTGTTCTTGATTTATATCCGGGATCAGAACCTTATTCCAAGACTCCTTATAGAATGGCTCCGGCAGAGTTGAAAGAGTTGAAGGTTTAGCTCGAGGAACTACTCAAGAGTGGATATATCCGACCGAGTTCATCTCCATGGGGTGCTCCGGTTCTCTTTGTCAAGAAGAAAGATGGGTCGTTGAGAAAGTGTATAGATTACCGGGAGCTTAATCGGATGACTATCAAGAATAAGTACCCATTGCCCCACATCGAGGATTTATTTGATATGCTGCAAGGTTCAAGGGTTTATTCGAAGTTGGATTTAAGGCAAGGCTACTACCAGTTGAAAATTCGGGAAGAGGATATATCAAAGACAGGATTCAATACCCGGTATGGGCATTACGAATTCGTAGTGATGTCGTTGGTATTGACAAATGCCCCTGCAGCATTGATGGATATGATGCATCGGATTTTTCGGCCTTATTTGGATAAATTCGTTGTAATTTTCATTGATGACATTCTCGTGTATTCAAAGACTCCGGAAGATCATGCTAGGCATCTCAAGTTGGTATTGGAGACGTTGAGAGAGCACCGGTTGTATGCGAAGTTTAGTAAGTGCGAGTTTTGGATCGACCGGTTTGCTTTTCTAGGCCATGTTATTTCGAGTAAGGGTTTGGAAGTTGATCCTTCAAAGATTGAGACAGTTACTCAATGGCAGAGTCCGAAGAATGCTTCCGAGGTAAGAAGTTTTTTGGGATTGGCAGGTTATTACCGCCGGTTCGTGAAGGATTTTTCTAAGATAGCCGGTCCTTTAACTCGATTAACTAAGAAGGAAGCAAAATTTGAGTGGGACGAGGCTTGTGAAGCGAGTTTCCAACTCTTGAAGGAAAAGTTAACCACTGCACCGGTATTAGTACTTCCCGAGGGCACTGAAGGATACATGGTTTATACAGACGCCTCAAAAGAAGGGTTGGGATGTGTTTTGATGCAGAAGGGTAAGGTGATAGCTTATGCTTCGAGGAAATTGAAGGATCATGAACAGAATTATCCCACTCGCGATCTCCAGCTTGCAGCAGTGATCTTCGCTTTGGGATAGTGGAGACACTATCTTTACGGAGTCTCTTTGGAGATCTTTTCCGACCACAAGAGTCTTCAATATTTGTTCTCTCAGAAGGAATTAAACAAGAGACAGAGGAGATGGATGGAGATGTTGGCGGATTATGAATGTACGATTCGTTACCACCCTGGAAAAGCTAATGTGGTCGCGGATGCACTTAGCAGGAAGTCTAGTGTGTCTAGTGTGAAAGTGGAAGTTGAAGAAGAATCTGAGTCTTTCAAGCTGAGAGCTAGTATTCAGAATATTACGGTTCAACCGGACCTTCAGCAAAGATTGTTTGAAGCGCAAAGAGTGGATTCCGAGGTTTAGAGGTTAGTGCATAAAGCTAGAAATGATTCAGAGAGTCCTTATGGGTTTGATGACACCGGGCTTCTAAGGTTCAAGAACAGAGTTGTGGTTCCGGAAGAATTGAAACGGTTGTTATTGGAAGAAGCTCATCGATCAGGGTATTCGATATATCCCGGGGGAAATAAGATGTATATGGATTTAAAGAAATTTTATTGGTGGAATGGACTTTAGCGGGATGTGATCAATTTCGTGAGGCATTGTTTGACTTGCCAAGTTGTGAAAGCAGAACATCAGAAACCATCAGGGTTACTTCAACCGTTACCTATCCCAGAATGGAAATGGCAGAAAGTGGCGATGGATTTCGTTACGGGTCTTCCACAAGTGAAAGGTGGCTTGGATGGAATTTAGGTGATAGTGGATCGATTAACAAAATCAGCTCATTTTCTGGCTATTAGGATGTCGGATAAGGTGAATAAATTGGCTAAGAAATATGTTGATGAAATTGTGCGACTTCATGGTGTACCGGTTAGTATTGTATCAGATCGGGATCCGAGGTTCACTTCTAGGTTTTGGCAAGAATTGCAAAGGAATCTGGGAACAAGACTTCAATTCAGCACAGCTTTCCATCCTCAGACAGACGGGCAATCCGAGAGATTAATCAAATATTTGGAGGATATGTTGAGAGCATGTGCATTGGATTTTTCGAGTTCGTGGAACGACCAATTACCCTTGATTGAGTTCGCCTATAATAACAGTTTTCAAGCATCGATAGAAATGGCCCCATATGAAGCTCTCTACGGACGAAAATGCAGATCACCGTTGTTCTTTGATTTAGAAGAATGGAATTGGACGAAGCAAGAAGGTGTGAAACGAGGTGAGAATAAAGAAAAACCTTCTAAGGCCGTGCAGGAAGCAATTGATAAGGTCCAAATAATCAGACAACGGATGAAAGCAGCCCAGGACCGACAAAAAAGCTATGCAGATAAACGAAGGAAGGATCTTGAGTTTACAGTCGGGGATAGAGTGTTTCTGAAAGCTTCACCTCGAAAAGGATTCACAGTACCTTCCACATCAGACGAAGGATCAACCTCCTCATTACCATCCATTACATATGCTCTGCCTTTAACCACTGGTGTGCTCGTCGTACCCACCACCGCTTTACCCTTGTCTTGAACCCCAAATCTTTTAATCCTGGTAGGACAGTGTTCCCTTATATGCTCAGGGGAACCACACCAATAGCACTGACTATTCTTCTTACGATAATTTTCCTCAGTGTGTCCTTTACGGCTACAGTAGTCACAGACTATCTCCTCTTGAGTGGGCTGAGTTGTTTCATACTGCTGAGGTGCCCTTTGTTGTTGTTGCAGTGCCATCATTGGTTTCTTCCCGTTTCCCTGACAGGAGGATCCGGCAAGTCGCTTTGTTCCTTGAAAAGTCTTAGGGCTAGAAGGCTCTTGACGACTAACGGTCATCCGGATATCCTTATGGGTTGCCTCGACCTTCAATGCTCTATCAACTGCTCTAGTGTAGGTCTCGTCATCCAAAGAAGCTAGTGCCCAACGGAGCTCAGGTTTCAGACCATCAATGAGCATTTTAGTCTTACGACGTTCATCACTCAGAATGTGGGGTGCATACTTGATCAGCCTAACAAACTTAGCATCGTACTCCATCACGTTCATAGATCCTTGGACCAAATTCATAAATTCAGCTTCTCTTGCATCACGTGTTACCTGAGGAGTGTATTTCTGCTGAAACTCCTTCACAAACTCAGTCCAATTTCCATCAACGTTGTTCTCTGTCCACATGTGTTGAGTATGCCTCCACCAGTTAAACGCCGCTCCTTCCATCAGAAATGCAGCATACTGAACTCGTTCACGATCTTCAGGGTTGATATCCATAGCTTCAAAGACCTTTTCGAGACTAGTTAACCAATTTTCAGCCTTCAAGTCGTTGGGTTCACCATAAAACTTAGGCGGGTTCATTCTTAGAAACTTTTCTAGTGTTTTCCCATTAGGAGAATTGCAAGCCCTCACGAATTGTCGCAACACATCAGCTAAATCTGGGACTTCCTCCCTTCTAGGAGGTGGTGGCGTGACATCCCTTGGCGGTGTAAGATCCCGTTGTGGCGTGACTTCTCTTTGGGGTGGCGATGGTGGTACGCGATTACGTGGTGCTCTTCTTGGTGGCATGATGATACTGAAGTTTCAAGCATTTAGACATGTGTATAATGCATGACAGTAAGGATGATTCACATAAGTGGTAACCACGTATTCACATTTCCACATAGTCACTTATAATCATGAGAATAAGACATTCCCACAACAAGATATCAACGATAATCCATTATCACATTACCACATAGGCAAGGGCAACTTATAAGCATGAACAACATATCAACATTGATCCATTATTCCATTATCCATTATCCATTACCATTGACAACTCATGAACATGTATAACATATCAAGTATGATAACAATAAATGAAATGGCATGATCCTATAACGGCCCTAATGGTATCTTGAAGCAACTCTAAGACTCATGCAATGACAGTTATGGAAAGCAGTAAACAGATATCCAATATAAAGCCGAATGTGCTATAAACGTGTAAGGTTTGGAAAAATTTTCTACATTAGGCCACATTTTTAAACAAAATTTAAAATAAGGAGGACCCGATACCATCGAGTCGACTCCCATTCAGGCCTTACCATTCATCCAAACCAAGTGCAAAGTACCTCTTGTGATTCCATGTCGTCTGAAATCCATCATCCGTGGTGCCAAAATTCGGGGATCTTCTACCAAAGCTATACATCCCCTTCGCCAAACAATCCTGTCCATGCGCTGCTAGATCAGCCTCATCATTATCAGATCCATCATTACCTCCATTAGGCTGCTCCTAGTCCTGCCTCTGTTCTTTGGTTGACGCCAAGTATAGAAGTGAGTACCTTCTCGGTGAGAAACAACCACAGTACGTGAAGCCTCGAACTGCTTGAAAAATGCCTCGTCTATCTGGTACTGGTTAGGATCGAGATGTGGCTAATCTGCCATGGCCATACAGAGAACCACAGATATGAATGCCAGAAGATAGAACCATGCAACGTCAAACAAGCTTCCATGATGTGAGCAATCCAGGTCAAGTCTCTTCTTACTTAACCTGGCGCTCTGATACCACCTCAGGCTGTAGCGCCCCCACTTTGTTGGTAGAGAGCGGCGCCCCAACCCCCGCACTGAAGCACCCCTCAAGTAATGGTGTGAGCCATCACTCAAGAAATACCCCAGCGAACGGCATGTCCATTAACGAGTAACAATAATAGTGTTTAACTATGTGGCTTATGCAGCGGAAAAATCAGAGTATTTTAAAACTTTTCAAAACATGTGCGTGATGGCATAGAAACAAGCAAGTACTGATCGTTAAGCAGAAGAGACTATTAACATTACTGTATCAATTGAACGTTGTCACGGGAGCATAAGATAGCAATTGCAGCAGTATCCAGGTAGCAGAAGGATTATTACAAAAGCATAAGGTAAAGTGTCAATGCAGCCATATAACATATGCAGGACACAAAATAGATTAATAAAGTAAAGTCCTGACTCAACAAAATGAACACTCTAGAGCTTCAAGATACCTCTAGACTGCGGCTGCAAGACCTGAAACCATGAGGCCAGAAAACAGGTACAGGTATTAGTCAAAGTGACTAAGTGAGGGATATCTTTAAAAGAAAGTACTTAAAGTAAACGTTTGAAGTGAAGTTCATAAGGTAAAACCTTTAATGCAAAGCTTTGAAGAAGAACTTAAGAATAAGTTCAAGTGATAAAACCCTTTGATGCAATGCTATAAGAAATGAGAGTTTTCAAAACACTTTCATGAATGCTGTCACACGCGCACACATATGCTATGATTTGGTTCATATGATTTTCATAAAACGGGATAAGGGTAGGGAACAACTTTGCAAGATATGAACCAACTTTATAAAAACATTGATGCCCGCAAGCTAGGCTTCTCCATCCTTACTCCAGAAAACATGACCATTAATAGGGTGTCGGACCGAGATCAACAACACCCTAACACATACACGCATGCACCATCCTCCACCAAGTTTCACTTCGGGGAGCGACCCCTAGGTGACCATTAACCATTGATTTGGGAATAGATTTACGGTCCATTCCCGACAATTGTCCTGACTTAACCAAACCTCCTGATTAAAGTCGGTATCAATCGCCTAGTGTGGCGGTCGGTATTGGTGATGTCATTGGCGCTCACCTCCCGAGCATCACCTCTACACATAACCGCCGGGCCCATACCATTAACCATTGATTTCTTGCACCATTGATGACATCCAGAATAAATCCGAATGTATGAACCATTGAACATATGCATTGAACCATTGATGCAATACTTTGAAAATATGAACCATTGATGCATTACTTTGAAAACATGAATCATTGATGTTATACTTTGAAAACATGTGCCTTTGATCAATGAATAACTAATACGATTGGGTTCTTTGAAGAATCATCCCTTATAAAGGGTATTTCAAAACAAGAATGTAAAGCGCTAGGCATAGAGTTTCAAAACGATTGAATCATTAAGTATTCATGGTTCCAGTTGAAAACATTTATAACCTCACCTATTAATAACAGTAGGTAGGACAGATTATGCAGTGCCCTGGGGATTCCAGTGCTCAACCTTAACTCCTGTAAGTGTGTACTAAGGTGAGCTAAGACACACTTCTATCACGATGCACATAAACATATAAAACATGTACAGAACATGTAATGACAAGAGAGTAATACCATTTAAGGTATTAGAGAAGGATAACACACAAAGGAATCCTTAAAGTGAGTTATCATTAACGTGGGACTATGATCTTACTATAATCGATTAGGAATTAATCAAATTATGAATCCTATCGCAAAACCTTAGGTTATAAAACAAGTCCTCGAAAGAAAACACATTTTGAAATCACATTTTAGACCCCGGATTTGAAAACCCTAAGTGCAAATGTCTATTAAGAAAGCACAAGTTTTAATTCACTTTTACTATTCAAAAGTACTATTCACAGTTACTATTCACTTATCGGGTCAAAGGGTCGGGTCAAACCCACACACTAAACACACACTCATGCACACACACGAGCACACTCACACACACACGGCATGCACATACACACACCCTAATTCAATTATGATCTCGATTATAACCTATAGTTTTAAGTTCATGTTATTATAAGCAAGTGTGATCTAGGTTAAAGGCATAACCTATGGTTAAGAGATCTAATTAAAGCATAACATCAAGTTATGAAACACTATGCTATCTTAGGTTATAACATGTGACACTATCAAAGTGTATAACATATGATCAAGGCACTATTCCATTAATCCATATCATATCATAAGCTCAAGTCATAACATATGAGTCATGTAACATTGTAACAATGTAATAACATATCATAGACATAAGTCATAGCACATCAAGACCATTAATCATGTAATATTTATCAATTGAGACCATATAGTAACATGTAACAAGTTATGATATAATTGATCATAGGTTACTATTCCATTGCATAACATGCTTGAACATAAATTAAATATCATAATCATGCATCAATTATCATCATATAATAGCTCCATAACATGATCATACCATATACAAAAGCAATTCATAACATTTTATAGCATATACTAAACAATTAAATCATAATTCACTACTAACAAACATATCATAAATACTATATAATAAATGCATAAAATAAAATCCTATATGGCTTAGGGAAGACCCTAAGACCCAACCTAAACATAATATAAACATACCATAACATAAAAACATAAACTAAACTAGAACATAACATAAAAACATAACATAAAATAAAAACAACTAACCTAGCAAAGGGGGGGAGTGCCTCACGGCAAGAGGGGGAGAGAGGGAGGAAGAAAGGGAGTTGTTAACACAACATATGAGCAAGGAATTCAATGGCATGAGGGAGGGTATTTATAGGTGTTGGGAATCCCCTCACCTTGGAAATAAAATGTAAGGAAGGGTAGGAGAGCAAAATGGTAAAACTTCTCTTGGAAGCTAACTTTGTTCTTGAAGCTAAAATGGGACTGCTGGAGGGTATTTCGGTATTTTCACTGACAAAACGTGAAGGTGAGTGTCTGGAAGTATAACCATTCCGTCCGGCCAAAAATTAGCTTCGAAACGCATATTCATACGTCGAAATCGGATTTACCGTTTGAAAGATACATTAGTTTTAGTGAATAAAAGCCCGAAACTCAACACGAGTGAAAAACGACTTTCGAGAATGATTTTCAAGTCCGGATTGTTTCCAAAATTCAAGAAATAAATCGAGAAGCGTTTTGAGTCCAAAATCGACTATAAAACATTTTACCGTTAAAAAGTTGAAAACGTAGAGTGAATAGTGAATTCTTACGTACGAACATACGCTTCAAAATTTCAAGCTAGGGTTTGAATCAAGAGTTGTAAAACATCTCAAAAATCTTGAAATAGCTCAAGTAGTGCAAATCCGAAGAGAAAACATTTTCCGAATGAAAACCGTTCGTAGAAGGAATAGTGAACTAGGGTTTTCGAAAACGTTTTCAATAAAACAAAGCTCGGAATAGATTTTCAAGTCAAGATTGATTTCAATAGACTCGTCTCGACTCAAGGATCGATTTGACTCAAAAGCTCATTTTCAGATAAATAGTAACTTTGGTCGGTAAGTTCCCAAAATGCCCTTATGGTTCAAGAAAGGTTTCCGGAGCTTGGAAAGCAAGTTCAAAGGATAGGAAAACATGTGATACGAACCTATAGGGTTCCATTGAAGCATTGGGTAATATAGGCTTGGGAAATGAATTGTAAACTGTATCGAAGGTCAAGAATTCCCCCTTAAAACATGTCAGATCACATATGAGCACAAAGTTCATGTAAGAATGCAATGCATGAAGGTTTATAAAGTTGAATCACGGTCTATAAACGCTTTACCAATGCCCTTAGTTTACCATTTTCTTCCAGGCCCTGTTTTGGGCTGTTACAATCACCCCTCCTTAAAGAGAATCTGCCCTCAGATTCTTCTGCAAACAGTTCGGGGTAATGTTTCTGCATCTTATCCTCTGTTTCCCACATTGCCTCTTCTGTACCATGTCCCTTCCAAAGGACTTTTGCCAAAGGAATCTTCTTATTCCTTAACTCTTGGAACCTTGTATCTAAGATCTTCACCGGTTTAACATATAAGTCAAGTTTGGTTCTGTCGGTAATTCTTCCACTGGTACTATCTGTTTTTCATCCAAAACCACTTGCGAATCTGAGATATATAGGATACATTGTGGATCGTTGTATGACTTGCAGGTAAATCCAATCTGTAAGTAGTTTCTCCAACTCGTTCCATTATCTGGAAGACTCCAACATATCTTGGGTTTAATTTACCACTTTTCTCAATTCGAGTAAACCATTTCTTCGGTGTCTTTCACTCCATCACTGCTTCGACTTTGATGGATCTACTTTAACTCCGGTTCTGAAAATGATGTGTCCGAGAAATGTACCTCTTTCTAGCCAAAACTCGCATTTGCTGAACTTGGCATATAGCTTGTGATCCAGCAAAGTTCTCAGCACAATTCGGATATGCTCGGCGTGCTCCTCTGGTGTCTTTAAGAACACCAAAATGTCGTCCAATTGTTTTCTCAACTCTTCCCAAATGACTTCCTTCTTGTAACAATCCAGATGAACATTGTACTTAAACAACCAATCCATTCCAAGGATAATTCCATATCTCGTCATAGGCAACTCAATGAGATTTGACGGGTAGTAGCAATTACCAATGCATATAGGGCAGCGTTTATATACTTGATCCGTAACGAGGTAAGTCCCCAAAGGAGAACTTACTTCAAATTTCATATGACAATTATTCAAGTGGAAATTATAATTGCGCACATAAATTAGATACAATTAATAAATGCATGGCACCAGGGTCATATAAGACCTTAACTGGCGTGTTAAGAATGTGCACAGTACCTTCCACATCAGACGAAGGATCAACCTCCTCATTACCATCCATTACATATGCTCTGCCTTTAACCACTGGTGTGCTCGTCGTACCCACCACCGCTTTACCCTTGTCTTGAACCCCAAATCTTTTAATCCTGGTAGGACAGTGTTCCCTTATATGCTCAGGGGAACCACACCAATAGCACTGACCATTCTTCTTACGACAATTTTCCTCAGTGTGTCCTTTACGGCTACAGTAGTCACAGACTATCTCCTCTTGAGTGGGCTGAGTTGTTTCATACTGCTGAGGTGCCCTTTGTTGTTGTTGCAGTGCCATCATTGGTTTCTTCCCGTTTCCCTGAAAGGAGGATCCGGCAAGTCGCTTTGTTCCTTGAAAAGTCTTAGGGCTAGAAGGCTCTTGACGACTAACGGTCATCCGGATATCCTTATGGGTTTCCTCGACCTTCAATGCTCTATCAACTGCTCTAGTGTAGGTCTCGTCATCCAAAGAAGCTAGTGCCCAATGGAGCTCAGGTTTCAGACCATCAATGAACCTTTTAGTCTTACGACGTTCATCACTCAGAATGTGGGGTGCATACTTGATCAGCCTAACAAACTTAGCATCGTACTCCATCACATTCATAGATCCTTGGACCAAATTCATAAATTCAGCTTCTCTTGCGTCACGTGTTACCTGAGGAGTGTATTTCTGCTGAAACTCCTTCACAAACTCAGTCCAATTTCCATCAACGTTGTTCTCTGTCCCCATGTGTTGAGTATGCCTCCACCAGTTAAACGCCGCTCCTTCCATCAGAAATGCAGCATACTGAACTCGTTCACGATCTTCAGGGTTGATATCCATAGCTTCAAAGATCTTTTCGAGACTAGTTAACCAATTTTCAGCCTTCAAGTCGTTGGGTTCACCATAAAACTTAGGCAGGTTCATTCTTAGAAACTTTTCTAGTGTTTTCCCATTAGGAGAATTGCAAGCCCTCACGAATTGTCGCAACACATCAGCTAAATCTGGAACTTCCTCCCTTCTAGGAGGTGGTGGCGTGACATCCCTTGGCGGTGTAAGATCCCGTTGTGGCGTGACTTCTCTTTGGGGTGGCGATGGTGGTACGCGATTACGTGGTGCTCTTCTTGGTGGCATGATGATACTGAAGTTTCAAGCATTTAGACATGTGTATAATTCATGACAGTAAGGATGATTCACATAAGTGGTAACCACGTATTCACATTTCCACGTAGTCACTTATAATCATGAGAATAAGACATTCCCACAACAAGATATCAACGATAATCCATTATCACATTACCACATAGGCAAGGGCAACTTATAAGCATAAACAACCTATCAACATTGATCCATTATTCCATTATCCATTATCCATTACCATTGACAACTCATGAACATGTATAACATATCAAGTATGATAACAATAAATGAAATGGCATGATCCTATAACGACCCTAATGGTATCTTGAAGCAACTCTAAGACTCATGCAATGACAGTTATGGAAAGCAGTAAACAGATATCCAATATAAAGCCGAATGTGTTATAAACGTGTAAGGTTTGGAAAAATTTTCTACATTAGGCCACATTTTTAAACAAAATTTAAAATAAGGAGGACCCGATACCATCGAGTCGACTCCCATTCAGGCCTTACCATTCATCCAAACCAAGTGCAAAGTACCTCTTGTGATTCCATGTCGTCTGAAATCCATCATCCGTGGTGCCAAAATTCGTGGATCTTCTACCAAAGCTATACATCCCCTTCGCCAAACAATCCTGTCCATGCCCTACTAGATCAGCCTCATCATTATCAGATCCATCATTACCTCCATTAGGCTGCTCCTAGTCCTGCCTCTGTTCTTTGGTTGACGCCAAGTATAGAAGTGAGTACCTCCTCGGTGAGAAACAACCACAGTACGTGAAGCCTCGAACTGCTTGAAAAATACCTCGTCTATCTGCTACTGGTTAGGATCGAGATGTGGCTAATCTGCCATGGCCATACAGAGAACCACAGATATGAATGCCAGAAGATAGAACCATGCAACGTCAAACAAGCTTCCATGATGTGAGCAATCCAGGTCAAGTCTCTTCTTACTTAACCTGGCGCTCTGATACCACCTCAGGCTGTAGCGCCCCCACTTTGCTAGTAGAGAGCGGCGCCCCAACCCCCGCACTGAAGCACCCCTCAAGTAATGGTGTGAGCCATCACTCAAGAAATACCCCAGCGAACGGCTTGTCCATTAACGAGTAACAATAATAGTGTTTAACTATGTGGCTTATGCAGCGGAAAAATCAGAGTATTTTAAAACTTTTCAAAACATGTGCGTGATGGCATATAAACAAGCAAGTACTGATCGTTAAGCAGAAGAGACTATTAACATTACTGTATCAGTTGAACGTTGTCACGGGAGCATAAGATAGCAATTGTAGCAGTATCCAAGTAGCAGAAGGATTATTACAAAAGCATAAGGTAAAGTGTCAATGCAGCCATATAACATATGCAAGACACAAAATAGATTAATAAAGTAAAGTCCTGACTCAACAAAATGAACACTCTAGAGCTTCAAGATACCTCTAGACTGCGGCTGCAAGACCTGAAACCATGAGGCCAGAAAACAGGTAGAGGTATTAGTCAAAGTGACTAAGTGAGGGATATCTTTAAAATAAAGTACTTAAAGTAAACGTTTGAAGTGAAGTTCATAAGGTAAAACCTTTAATGCAAAGCTTTGAAGAAGAACTTAAGAATAAGTTCAAGTGATAAAACCCTTTGATGCAATGCTATAAGAAATGAGAGTTTTCAAAACACTTTCATGAATGCTGTCACACGCGCACACATATGCTATGATTTGGTTCATATGATTTTCATAAAACGGGATAAGGGTAGGGAACAACTTTGCAAGATATGAACCAACTTTATAAAAACATTGATGCCCGCAAGCTAGGCTTCTCCATCCTTACTCCAGAAAACATGACCATTAATAGGGTGTCGGGCCGAGATCAACAACACCCTAACACATACACACATGCACCATCCTCCACCAAGTTTCACTTCGGGGAGCGACCCCTAGGTGACCATTAACCATTGATTTGGGAATAGATTTGCGGTCCATTCCTGACAATTATCCTGACTTAACCAAACCTCCTGATTAAAGTCGGTATCAATCGCCTAGTGTGGCGGCCGGTATTAGTGATGTCGTTGGCGCTCACCTCCCGAGCATCACCTCTACACATAACCGTCGGGCCCATACCATTAACCATTGATTTCTTGCACCATTGATGACATCCAGAATAAATCCGAATGTATGAACCATTGAACATATGCATTGAACCATTGATGCAATACTTTGAAAACATGAACCATTGATGCATTACTTTGAAAACATGAATCATTGATGTTATACTTTGAAAACATGTGCCTTTGATCAATGAATAACTAATACGATTGGGTTCTTTGAAGAATCATCCCTTATAAAGGGTATTTCAAAACAAGAATGTAAAGCGCTAGGCATAGAGTTTCAAAACGATTGAATCATTAAGTATTCATGGTTCCAGTTGAAAACATTTATAACCTCACCTATTAATAACAGTAGGTAGGACAGATTATGCAGTGCCCTGGGGATTCCAGTGCTCAACCTTAACTCCTGTAAGTGTGTACTAAGGTGAGCTAAGACACACTTCTATCACGATGCACATAAACATATAAAACATGTACAGAACATGTAATGACAAGAGAGTAATACCATTTAAGGTATTAGAGAAGGATAACACACAAAGGAATCCTTAAAGTGAGTTATCATTAACGTGGGACTATGATCTTACTATAATCGATTAGGAATTAATCAAATTATGAATCCTATCGCAAAACCTTAGGTTATAAAACAAGTCCTCGAAAGAAAACACATTTTGAAATCACATTTTAGACCCCGGATTTGAAAACCCTAAGTGCAAATGTCTATTAAGAAAGCACAAGTTTTAATTCACTTTTACTATTCAAAAGTACTATTCACAGTTACTATTCACTTATCGGGTCAAAGGGTCGGGTCAAACCCACACACTAAACACACACTCATGCACACACACGAGCACACTCACACACACACGGCATGCACATACACACACCCTAATTCAATTATGATCTCGATTATAACCTATAGTTTCAAGTTCATGTTATTATAAGCAAGTGTGATCTAGGTTAAAGGCATAACCTATGGTTAAGAGATCTAATTAAAGCATAACATCAAGTTATGAAACACTATGCTATCTTAGGTTATAACATGTGACACTATCAAAGTGTATAACATATGATCAAGGCACTATTCCATTAATCCATATCATATCATAAGCTCAAGTCATAACATATGAGTCATGTAACATTGTAACAATGTAATAACATATCATAGACATAATTCATAGCACATCAAGACCATTAATCATGTAATATTTATCAATTGAGACCATATAGTAACATGTAACAAGTTATGATATAATTGATCATAGGTTACTATTCCATTGCATAACATGCTTGAACATAAATTAAATATCATAATCATGCATCAATTATCATCATTTAATAGCTCCATAACATGATCATACCATAACATAAACTAAACTAGAACATAACATAAAAACATAACATAAAATAAAAACAACTAACCTAGCAAAGGGGGGAGTGCCTCATGGCAAGAGGGGGAGAGAGGGAGGAAGAAAGGGAGTTGTTAACACAACATATGAGCAAGGAATTCAATGGCATGAGGGGGGGTATTTATAGGTGTTGCGAAGCCCCTCACCTTGGAAATAAAATGTAAGGACGGGTAGGAGAGCAAAATGGTAAAACTTCTCTTGGAAGCTAACTTTGTTCTTGAAGCTAAAATGGGACTGCTGGGGGGTATTTCGGTATTTTCACTGACAAAACGTTAAGGTGAGTGTCTGGAAGTATAACCATTCCATCCGGCCAAAAATTAGCTTCGAAACGCATATTCATACGTCGAAATCGGATTTACCGTTTGAAAGATACATTAGTTTTAGTGAATAAAAGTTTTGAGCCCGAAACTCAACACGAGTGAAAAACGACTTTCGAGAATGATTTTCAAGTCCGGATTGTTTCCAAAATTCAAGAAATAAATCGAGAAGCGTTTTGAGTCCAAAATCGACTATAAAACATTTTACCGTTAAAAAGTTGAAAACGTAGAGTGAATAGTGAATTCTTACGTACGAACATACGCTTCAAAATTTCAAGCTAGGGTTTGAATCAAGAGTTGTAAAACATCTCAAAAATCTTGAAATAGCTCAAGTAGTGCAAATCCGAAGAGAAAACATTTTCCGAATGAAAACCGTTCGTAGAAGGAATAGTGAACTAGGGTTTTCGAAAACGTTTTCAATAAAACAAAGCTCGGAATAGATTTTCAAGTCAAGATTGATTTCAATAGACTCGTCTCGACTCAAGGATCGATTTGACTGTAAACTTGGGTAGGAAAGATATCAGAATCAAAAGCTCATTTTTAGATGAATAGTAACTTTGGTCGATAAGTTCCCAAAATGCCCTTATGGTTCAAGAAAGTTTTCCGGAGCTTGGAAAGCAAGTTCAAAGGATAGGAAAACATGTGATATGAACCTATAGGGTTCCATTGAAGCATTGGGTAATATAGGCTTGGGAAATGAATAGTAAACTGTATCGAAGGTCAAGAATTCCCCCTAAAAACATGTCAGATCACATATGAGCACAAAGTTCATGTAAGAATGCAATGCATGAAGGTTTATAAAGTTGAATCACGGTCTATAAACGCTTTACCAATGCCCTTAGTTTACCATTTTCTTCCAGGCCCTGTTTTGGGCTGTTACATACGGAGTCTCTTTTGAGATCTTTTCCGACCACAAGAGTCTTCAATATTTGTTCTCTCAGAAGGAATTAAACAAGAGACAGAGGAGATGGATGGAGATGTTGGTGGATTATGAATGTACGATTCGTTACCACCCTGGAAAAACTAATATGGTCGCGGATGCACTTAGCCGGAAGGCTAGTGTGTCTAGTGTGAAAGTGGAAGTTGAAGAAGAATCTGAGTCTTTCAAGCTGAGAGCTAGTATTCAGAATATTACCGTTCAACCGGACCTTCAGCAAAGATTGTTTGAAGCGCAAAGAGTGGATTCCGAGGTTCAGAGGTTAGTGCAGAAAGCTAGAAATGATTCAGAGAGTCCTTATGGGTTTGATGACACCGGGCTTCTAAGGTTCAAGAACAGAGTTGTGGTTCCGGAAGAATTGAAACGGTTGTTGTTGGAAGAAGCTCATCGACCAGGGTATTCGATACATCCCGGGGGAAATAAGATGTATAAGGATTTAAAGAAATTTTATTGGTGGAATGGACTTTAGCGGGATGTGATCAATTTCGTGAGGCATTGTTTGACTTGCCAAGTTGTGAAAGCAGAACATCAGAAACCATCGGGGTTACTTCAACCGTTACCTATCCCATAATGGAAATGGCAACAAGTGGCGATAGATTTCGTTACGGGTCTTCCACGAGTGAAAGGTGGCTTGGATGGAATTTGGGTGATAGCGGATCGATTAACGAAATCAACACATTTTCTGGCTATTAGGATGTCGGATAAGGTGAATAAATTGGCTAAGAAATATGTTGATGAAATTGTGCGACTTCATGGTGTACCGGTTAGTATTGTATCAGATCGGGATCCGAGGTTCACTTCTAGGTTTTGGCAAGAATTGCAAAGGAATCTGGGAATAAAACTTCAATTCAGCACAGCTTTCCATCCTCAGACAGACGGGCAATCCGAGAGATTAATCAAATATTTGGAGGATATGTTGAGAGCATGTGCATTGGATTTTTCGAGTTCGTGGAACGACCAATTACCCTTGATTGAGTTCGCCTATAATAACAGTTTTCAAGCATCGATAGAAATGGCCCCATATGAAGCTCTCTACGGACGAAAATGCAGATCACCGTTGTTCTTTGATTTAGAAGAATGGAATTGGACGAAGCAAGAAGGTGTGAAACGAGGTGAGAATAAAGAAAAACCTTCTAAGGCCGTGCAGGAAGCAATTGATAAGGTCCACATAATCAGACAACGGATGAAAGCAGCCCAGGACCGACAGAAAAGCTATGCAGATAAACGAAGGAAGGATCTTGAGTTTACATTCGGGGATAGAGTGTTTCTGAAAGCTTCACCTCGAAAAGGATTCACTCGAATTGGTAAGGGAGGAAAGTTAAATCCCCGATATTTGGGACCTTATGAAATTCTGGAAAGAATTGGAGACCGTTTGGACCTACCCCCGAGTTTTATAGGAATTCATAATGTATTCCATGTTTCTCAGCTTCAGAAATATTATCCGGATGAATCCGAGATCTTAACCGTTGAAGAAGTGGAACTTGAGCCTAACCTTACCTTCGTGCAGAAACCGGTTAGAATTTTGGATCGAAAATTTCAAGAATTAAGAAACCGGCAAATCCCACTAGTTAAAGTTTTATGGAGAAATGATAAGTCGAAAGAGGCTACGTAGGAGACGGAGGAGAAGATGAAAAGATTTCATCCCGAATTGTTTCTGGTTGATAAATGAATCCGAGGACGGATTCTCTTAAGGGGGAGAGGTTGTGACGACCCGAGTTTTCACACGTGCAGGTAAGTGTTACGTGCGTATTTACATTTAATTATATGATTTTTATATTTTGATTTGTTAATTGAGTTCGTTATAATTTGATTTATTTGTTTAAAATTTCTTATGATTGTCTTTATGAGCTATGAATATGTGATCGGATTGTGAAAATGTAAATTCCGTGAATGTGGTATTAATTGAATGAACTTACGTGTTCCGTGCTATCCGTTGACTTGATTGTACTGTATTTGAATGTTTTGGACTCAATTGGAAATTGAGTTTGGGCTTAATTGCCACTTTTTGAATGTTTAGGGACCTAATTGTATAATAGGCCACCCTGAACTGTTTTCGCGGTATCTTGAGCTCCGGACCTCGAAATCGAGATCCGTAACCGGCGTTGAACTTGTTTCGACATTACCTATCCTTTAAACTTGATCTTGTACCTTTTCAATATCATTTGAACCTTCGACAACGAACCTTTTCATAACCTCGACCTTATAACTTGTTGAACCTTTTCTTAAACGAACCGGACCTGGATCAACCCGTATCCTACCCATTTCTTTACTAGATATTAACATTCCTATCCCTTCCTACCCATTTTAATCGATCAAAATCAGCCAAGTCAAGAGCAAGGAAGAGAAGCCAAGAAACCCTCCATTTTTGGATCATCCAAGCTTTGAGCTCAAGCTTAACCAATCCTCCATTTTCCTCCAAGGTAATTGGTGATTTATAACCTCCATCTCCTCCTCTATATTTTCATCTAATTGAGGCATGATAGAAGTTGAGGATTCATGTGTTTGAATATATGAGAATGAATTGAGGGTTTGGGTTGGATCATTGGTTTTGATGGTTTAAGGTGAAACTTGATGCTTGATAAATGATTCTTGTAAGCTTTCTATCATTCTTACATGTTTAAATTCAAGGTTGGATGAGGAGGACATGTTATGCCATTGTTGAAGCTTGAAGTTTCCATGATTTAAAGCTTGATATTTGGGTGATCTTTTGCCAACTTTGTGGATGAATTCTTGCTTGTATGAATGAGTGATGTGATTTGGATGAATTTTGTGTCTTGATATCATGTCTAAGTGTGGTTTGAGAGCTTCTTGGTGGCTGCCCTATTTTGCCAAGCTTTTCCCTCGCGTAACAGAGCTGATGCTCTGTTATTTCTTTCAAAACGATGAGTTGACACGGACGTGTCAGCTTTGAACTGAAAATGGACACGGCCGTGTTGGGCTATCGACTTTGAATTTTTTCTGATTTTAACCTCGGACACGGCCGTGTCCAAATCCTTTGAAAATGTAACACGGCCGTGTCAAGCCTTCGACTTTGAATTTTCTGATTTTTAAACCTCGGACACGGCCGTGTCCATTTCCCTTTGAAACTCAACACGGCCGTGTCATTTGAAATGGCAGCCTTGGGAAGTCTCTTATCTTGCTTGAATTGCATGCGTGACTCGTATTGGTGGTTGATATCAAACGTGACTTCAATTTAAGTTATGTTTATGATTGTTATATAAATGCAAGAATGAAAGTTATGAACGGTTATATGCTTTCTGACATTAATAGTGCACATGAACTTGTCCGTTACATTTTAAAGCATTCATATCAACCATAGCATTGCCGAGCGTCTTATTTGGTCATATTCAGTCTCATTTCACCTGTCTTGCACAGATTTTGATTCCTTTGGAGATGAGGCCGGTCAGTGAGGCTCGTGTGTTCTTCTTTTGCCGTTCGAGGTGGGTTTTTCTTCTACTTAGCTATATGCCCGTATAAATACCTTTAACGTGAAAAGTTTTTGACCAAAGTATATATATATAGAGTCATTTTCAAAGAGTAAATGTTTCCAACGTAAGGCCCTTATTTTATAAATCCTACCAAATGTTTTGGCGAGAAAAGAAAGAATGAATGTTATGCACGAATGGGGCCCAGGGACTTAGTGTGAGTGGCTATCCGGGGAGGCATGGGCCGACGGTGATCCCTCTCATTAGTTCCACCAATTAACGGCGTAACCGTTCCTCATTAGGAGTTAGCGGGGAATGGACGCTGAGCGCCATCTGGGGAGTCATGTAACCCCTTTTGGTCAATGAATGGGTGGTCGGGTCTTGCAAGCCCGTCACCAAACCGGAGGAAGAAGGTGTAAATGTTAATGAATGTGCACAAAAGAATGATTGTATGAAAAGAATGAAAGAATGAATGTTTAAATGTTTTACACATGGTGTTGGTTGGAGATAATGCACGCCCACTCGCCGGGCCAATAATGACCTAATGTTAATGATTCGTTATAATCCCTTTTGATGATCTTTATTCACCTACTTGGGAAATTCTTTAAAACCTCACTTGGGATTATGGCTTGCATGTGATTGTTTAATTACCGTTATATATTCTATTATACCCTGTTTTATACCCACCAGTCCCTTTTGGACTGAACCCGGTTGGTCTTCAGGTGTTTTGTGCAGGTGTTGAGGGAGCTAGGCGGGAATACGAGTCCTAGGTCTTGCATTCGCTTCTAGCTCTTGTATTTTGGGGTTACACTTGCATACTCGTACTTTTGGTTATTGTATATAAATATTGTTTTGGGCCGTGATGGCAAGTGAATGTTGGTTATGATTTGGAACGTAAATGTTGGTACATAGAGCGTAGAGCTCAATATATGGAATAACCGTTGGTACCTAGAGCATATAGCTCAAATTATGATATGTGACTTATTGCTTCCGCTTTTCCTATTACTCTACTACTTTGGTTGTTGTGGTTATTGGGGTTTAAGTGATAGGCTAGTCCCGCCTGGCTTAGATGTGTGTGTGTGTGTCCCCGTTCGCCGTGATTTGGCTCCGGTATGGATCGTCCATTTCATATTCGGGTCGGGTCTCGGTGCGGGGGATGTGACACCTTGCGCTCGGGTGTTACACACCCCTAGCATGATATATATGATTTGGAATTATGTTTATATACATTATAATGCCTTACATACCTCGATCTTGTGTGATAATATGCTAAGTATGATTCACATGTTGTTAATTACTTTCCATATGATTTGAAAGCTTGTTATATGACTCATATGACTTCATTTGATTGTAATTGCTAAGTTATGCCATCTTTTGATATTCATTGCACATCATGAACACATCTGCAATCTTTTCAAGCCGTGCGTCATCTTAATTGGTTTGAGTCGAGTCTTACCCCTGTAAGCATGTTTGTCCTATTAGGTGGTGAGTCTCCGGACGAGAAGCTTGTTTGCTCGTGGTTGGCTTTTGGACTTCTTGGTGAAGGTGAGGCGTTATAATACAAAATGTTTTCAAAACTGTGGACACATATGGCCTATCATAAATGACGATTTAACTCCCGTTTTCAAACCTATATGTAGGCGTTATAGGCCAAGTCTTGTGAGCTTTGCTCGTATTATTGATATTTGCTTTTGGAAAACGGTTTCCAAGTAAAAAAACTTGACTTGGTATACGGGATAAGTACCCAAAATGCTTTTGGAACTTTCATGGAATATTATGTATGTGTGAGTTGTGTAGCGAGGTTATGATGTACCTTGCAAGGACGCTTGCTTAGGGAAATCGAATTTGAGCTCGGGGACGGAGTTGAGCGATATTCCGGGAAGGCAAGGGCCGACGGATGTCCTCATACAAAGTTCCCACTGTGGACAAGACTACTAAGACTCCGAGGAGGTTTCGATGTTGAAGTTTTCTTGGGAAGAGCTAGGTTTCATGGTTCGAGAAGTAAGGATGGAGTTCTCTGTAACGCCCCGACTTTTCAAGTCGTTCAGGTATGAATTATGTGATAGTTATGTGCGCATTTAATTTATTTTAATTACGTTATTAATTGTTTTATTTTATATTATATGAAATTATGAAATAATTGAATTATTTGAAAATGTTTGAATTTGAATTTATATGAATTTTGAACGATTTGCGTTTGTATGAATTGTTGCTTGCTGTTTCTACGTGAAATGAATTCGGAATTTTGTGAAAATTTAATATGTTGGACTTATATGTGTTATGAATATGGATATATGATCGTTTCATAATTTCGGGTTCATTTGCATGAGTTATGAATTTATTTTGTTTTTGGAATCCAAATCGGGGGCTAACGAGCAATTAGCGCACCCTTGGTTCCGTATTTGTTATCTTGAGCTCGGGAATTCGGATTCGAATTCCGTCAACTCCGTTGCCTTCCAATCGACGATGCGGAGACAATGGAACAAGCCTCATACCTTTTTGAAATCATTAAGACCTCCAAAATCCAACCGTAACGGACAACTCGTGCAAGAAGAGCTCCTTTTGGTTGACTAGTCTTCATGGTGGGACCCTTAACACCTCTTAAACCTAACCATACCTTAACCATGGCTTGTGTACTTGAGTTAAACCCTTTCTCCTACCCTTTTAGCTCTGAAAACCGAACCAAACACTTCCCTTCTCAGCTGGAACTGATCGAGAGAGAGAGAGAGAAAGAAAGAAGAAGAAAACCTTGGCCCTTTTGTGATTTTGAGCTCAAATCACCATCTTCCTTCACCAAATCTTTAAGGTATGAATATCTATGTCTTCTCTACTCTATTATACTTGATTTCATCTACTTACAACATGTTTTGGATCAGAATTGATTAGGGTTTGGATTATGAGTTTGGTATGAACTTTTAGGGATTTTTGTTCTAGTGACCTATTTGCTTGTGTGGCTGATTTTCTTGCTTATACATGAGTATATGAGCTTGTTTCTTGGACAATTTCTTTCCCAACTGATAGTATATGATTTTAGGAGGATTTTATCTCTTGACCCTTTTATGAAATATTGAGATATGGAGCTCCAAACTTGATGATCAAACTACTTCCCCTGTTTTGTGACTGCTGTGTGAAATTATGTGTTGTTGCTTGATCATATGGCCTCCATTTCGTGTGAAATTGCATGGAGTTTATGTACACTCATTACTCTATATGTTAACATTCATGTTTCAAGTATTTGGATCCATTTTAAGCCTCAAAACCGAAAGGCATGGCCTGTTGTTATGCATGCTTCATGACAGACTTGTTGCTGTTGCGTTTTGTAACTTGTTGGGCATTCTAATGTGCTTTAAATTATACCATTTTGCATATATATGAAGTAACTTAGTAGTTTAGTATGTTAGCATGCATTCCCCAAAGTTTCAGATCCAAATTCAAGCCCTAAGTACTTGATCAAGGCATGATTTAACCAATTGAGCCCATATGTGCGATTTTGGCGCCCCAGACTTGCTGCATGGTTTTGGTGCCCTTAACGTTTGTTTTTGTAACACCCCGACTCACAGTCGATACAGGTAAATTATGTGATTTAATAATATTTGCGTTTTGAATTATTTGTATATGACTTATTGGAATTATTTGAACTTATATGAATTTATTTGAATTAGTGTTGCATGTGTTTTATTCGTTTTATTTGAGTTGGCCTTATTTGAACCTGTATTTGTTGAACCGAACCAACTTGAACCGGAAACCTTGAACCGAACCCGTGAACCGAACCGGCTCAGCCTTAAAGGCTGAACCATTCTTCCTCCCTCATTCTTCACGTTAATTTTCAGCAACATCAAAGCCAAGAGAGAGCCAAACCCCAAGTTTGATCATCCAACTTCCCAAGCCAATATCTCTCTCGTTTCTTCGTCTTTTCTCGAACTTAGGTAGGTTTCGGAATCCTCTCGTCGTGCTTGTCGTTTCCATGGTTTAATTTCTGAGTTTGGAGTGAGTTTGCATGCCTTTGCATCCCTACGTGAATAGTAAGGGTTTATCTAAAAACTTGGAAATGTGCTCTTTGCTTGCTATTCTTGATTCCTAGCTTCATTTATGAGTGGTATATGATGTAGGTGTTGTATTTATTGCATAAAATCCATGGTTGGTGAAGTATTGATTGTTGATCATGATTTTTAGCTTGAAGTTTCAATCCTTTGATCATGCCTTTTTAGTCCGTTTTATTGAGTTATTTGAGTGTTTAATTGTCAAGCATGATTTATGTGAATTGTTTGTGCATTTTGGGAGGTTGTGGCAACTCTTAGGGATGAATTTTGGCCATTTTTGGCTCTTAAATGAGCTTCCCCTGTTTCTGTGAGAAAATTTTCTGTTCCAGCTTCGAACCAGGCCGGAACGGCCGTTCCCGCCCAGTTTTAAACTGGGAACGACCGTTCCCAGGCTCGGTACTGTTCATCCCGAGAGTGGGAACGACCGTTCCCAGTTTGTACTGGGAACGGGAACGGTCGTTCCCAGGGCCGGAACCCGTTCTACTGGAGCAAATCCACGATCGTGGATTTTTCCTTTTGGAAAAATCCGCGAGGGTGGATTTGAGGCAGTAGCTTGGGAAAAATCCATGGGGGTGGATTTTTCCCTTTGGAAAAATCCGCTAGGGTGGATTTTGCCATTTCTTTCCTTTGATTTATTTATACATTTGTATGATTTTAAATGCTTTTCTTTTGCATATTAATTGTATAATTTGATTGTTTTGCATAATTAAATTGTAATTAAGTATGTGTGCTATGATTTTGTGAATTTTATGAATTAATTGTGACATTTTATCTTGAACATGAATCATGCATTTGCCGAGCGTCTTCTTTGGTTCATATAGAGTCTAAGTCTTGGGCTTTCGTGTTTTCTTTTCAGAGGAGGTTCCAGTTGACGAGCCCGAGGCGTAGGTTCACGTCTGCTCATATTTTTGATCACGCACAAGGTGAGGTTTAGGATTTTTATTAGCTAAACGACCTAAAACCTTATGTGACGTTTTCCAGCCGTGCATGTGACTATATATTATATATATAGATATGTATGTGTTGATTAGAATATGTTTATGATCTTGTGAACAACTTTGCTTTGGAAAAAGATATTAAGTAAGCTTATGTAAGCTATATTTTGGAAAAAGCTTTACGATTCTGTTAGCGAGATAGCCATGAAAGATTTGGCATGTGATATGATATGATTTGTATGTGTGGATCCAAGGAGCTACGGGTAAGGAACCCTCGGGACGGTTCGGGCCGTCGAGGTTCGGCCTGTGCGTAGTCTCCACCCGATATATCACACGCGACCCCTGGGAGTTTGGGAAGGTGTGATATTTCGATGCCTTCGGCTTAAAAACCGGGGAGGGCACGACGTGGGTTCGCTACCCCTCGTGAGTCTGTATATGTATGGATGGTTAGGGCCGCCGGTGGCTCTTCCATCATTGGTGTAGAGGAGTATGTATGATTTCTGTTTTGTTTGTTCTGAGGAGTAAAGGTTGGAAGCTCGTTCTCGCCGAGCATTATGTTTGTTGTGTATGATTGAGAAGTATGAATCGGGATAGTGTTTATGAAATGTTGTAAAGTATATGTATTTGTTTTGGAAAGTTTTAGTCTGTAAAACCTATTCCGGTTCATAGTTTCACCCTTTGCTTTGTGCTCTGCTCTATATATATGTAGGGTGTGGGTGTGCGTTAGCCCCCTCACTCAGTCAGTTGACTGACTCCTCGTTTACTCTTTTAGTTGCAGGTTTTGGGAGCGTGAGCTAGGCGGAGAAGTGTGTCTGCTTTATGCACTTGTCAGTCTAGGTCTCGTTAGGTGCATTTACCTTCTTGCACTTTATTATTTTGTATTAGTATAGCTATGATTTGTATATACCTACTGATTATTTTGTTCGAGCCGGGATGGCTTTTGTAAGTGATGTGTTGGTACATATATGTAAATACTTTATGGATAGGTGTGAGTTGGTATCTATATATATATGTGATGATTGTGCTTGTTGCTTTTATTTATTGCTTCCGCGCACTCTGTTTCAGTTCTGTTAGCTCCGCCTAGCCTAGAGCGTGTGTTTGGTCTCCCGTTCGCTATGATTCGGATTCGGGTGCGGACTTTCCATTTCGTATTCGGGTTCGGATTATGGTGCGGGGAATGTGGCCCTACGTGTGGGTGCTACATCCTTAAGTGGTATCAGAGCGCGGTTGCAAAACCGGGCTCTAGTGTCGTGTGGGTCTGTCTAAGTCGTACGGCTTAGGGCAACGTGATTGTGTGACTATATGCATCTATGATTTGAATGTGTGATTGCTTGATTAATTGATTACCTGATTATTTCTTAAATTGTATACATATTCATACTCTAATATACATGCATCTATATTGCTTGAATTTGTGAATTTCAGGATGCCTCCAAGAAGACACAATCACCGTGAACAAACCCCTGATTTGAATGAACCGGCTCAACAGAATGCACCTCCGCCACCACCTATGAATGCGGAGAATATCGTCCAAGCCCTACTCAATCAGCTCCAAAACAATCAAAGGGGTAATGCCAATCTGGGTGAAGGACAAGATATTTCTGCTGTATATCGGGACTTCCGGAACAACAACCCTCCAAAGTGGTATGGAGGAGATGATATCAAGGCAGAAGAATGGTTGTCGGAAATTCGAGGTATTTGGGAGATATGTCCAGGGACTTCTCAGGACAAGGCTATTTGCACCGGGCGTATTATCCAGGGGCCAGCGGCTATTTGGCTAAGGAGTGTGAGATCCAAGTTGGAGAGGACGGGTATGGAATTTAACTGGGAGACGTTCGTGCAGGAATTCCATGAGAAATACATCCCTCATAGTGCACAAGAACGTCGCCTGCAAGAGTTCACAAATTTAAGACAAGGCAATCGGACGGTGGAGGATTATTTATTGGAGTTTGAGAGGTTAGCTCCGTATGCTACTCACATCACCGACCATGATGATCATAAGGCCCGAGCTTTTCTTCATGGACTTCGCCGGGATATTCAAGAAGCTTTACAAGCGGCGAATGTGAGTACTTGGGCCAAGGTCACCAAGAGGGCAATACAAGTTGAGGCCCAAATGGCTCGGTTGAAGCCTCCGCCTTTCTCTTCTACACGGGTTGCAGGATCCGGTTCTGGATTGGGTAAGAGGCCCATTTCTTTTGCTCCACGAGCTCCTGTCCCACCGGCTTTTCGTCCCCAAGGTTTAGGGAACAAGAAGCCCCGTATTACCGGTCCCGTGGCACCTCCTGTTGCTCCAGTTCGACCGGCTCCAGCTCAGGGACCACCCGTTTGTTCACATTGTCAGGGGAGACACCCAGTGGAGCGGTGTTGGAGACTTCAGGGCAGATGCTTTGTGTGCGGGTCCTCTGATCACTTGGTGAATGCTTGCCCGAATAAGAGGCCGGTTGTGCAGGCACGTGTATATGCTTTGGACGGAGAGGAGGAAGCTGCTGATGTCGACCCAAACGCCGTGATAGAAGGTACAATCAACATTCATGGCATATCACTACACGCATTGTTTGATCCCGGGGCTACGCATTCATTTATTTCCCGGGATATTGTTGCTTCTTTGCCTGTACTTGATGATTTATCTGCGCATGTGTATGTGGTGAATACTCCTTTGGGAGGATCTGTGGAAGCTGACAGGGTGTTCAGGGAGTGTCCGGTGGTGTTTGAGGGCCGAGTTTTTCCTGCAGATCTGATAGTTCTACCGTTGAAGAAGTATGGGGTTATTCTTGGTATGGATTTTCTCTTCAGATACCGAGCTCAGTTGGACTGTCATGAGAAGAAGGTTTCGTTGGGGTCAGTGGTTTTTACGGGTGAGAGGGTGAAGTCTAGCCCGTTTGTGTCTTTTATGGAAGCAAGTAAGCTCCTCCGGGACGGCGCGACAGGTTTTGTGGCCTATCTTTTGAATAAACCGAAGGATCAGGCCAAACTTGAGGAGACAGAGGTCGTGAGCGAGTTTCCCGATGTTTTCCCTGAGAATTTGGGTTCTTTGCCACCTGATAGGGACATCGAGTTTGTAGTCGACCTTTATCCTGGAGCTGAGCCTTTCTCTAAGACACCGTATCGGATGGCTCCTGCTGAGTTGAAGGAGTTGAAAACTCAGCTGGATGAGCTTTTGACTTGCGGTTACATCCGTCCGAGTACATCCCCGTGGGGTGCTCCTGTGTTATTTGTGAAGAAGAAGGATGGGACTTTGAGGATGTGTATAGACTATCGCGAGTTGAACCGGATGACAGTGAAGAATAAGTATCCTTTACCTCATATCGAAGAGTTGTTTGACATCTTGCAAGGGTCGCAGGTGTACTCTAAGTTAGATTTGAGGCAAGGGTATTACCAACTTCGTATCCGGGAAGAGGATATCTCTAAGACTGCGTTCAATACCCGTTATGGACACTTCGAGTTTGTAGTGATGCCGTTTGGGTTAACTAATGCTCCAGCCGTGTTCATGGATATGATGCACCGAGTGTTTAGACAGTATCTTGACAAGTTTGTGGTCATTTTCATAGACGACATCTTGGTGTATTCTAAGTCTGCAGAAGAGCACGCCTCTCACCTCAGAATTGTGTTGGAGACACTTAGAGAGCACAAGCTTTATGCCAAATTTAGCAAGTGCGAGTTCTGGCTCGACAGAGTGTCTTTTCTGGGTCACATAATTTCAGGTGAGGGGATTGAAGTTGATCCTTCCAAGATTGAGACCGTGGTTCAGTGGGAAAGACCGAAGAATGCCTCCGAGATAAGAAGTTTTCTCGGGTTAGCGGGTTACTATAGGAGATTTGTGAAGGACTTCTCCAAGATTGCTTGCCCGTTGACTCGATTAACCAAAAAGGAGGTGAAGTATGAGTGGGATGATGGGTGCGAGAGAAGTTTCCAAGCTCTGAAGGAAAGATTAACTTCAGCACCAGTTCTTACCCTACCCGAGGGATCCGAGGGCTATTCAGTTTTTGCAGATGCTTCTAAGGAAGGACTCGGATGTGTATTGATGCAAAATGGCCGAGTGGTGGCCTATGCTTCTAGGAAGTTGAAGGAACACGAGAAGAACTACCCCACTCATGATCTTGAGCTTGCAGCGGTTGTGTTTGCTTTGAGGAAGTGGCGTCATTACCTCTATGGAGCGACTTTCGAGATATTCACGGATCATAAGAGCCTCAAGTATCTTTTCACTCAGAAGGAGCTTAACAATAGACAGAGGCGTTGGATGGAATTCTTAGAGGATTATGACTGCACGATTCAGTATCATCCGGGCAAGGCTAATGTCGTGGCAGATGCGTTGAGCAGAAAAGCAAGTGTTTCAGGCTTGAGTGCAGAGTCTTCAGGACAGGGTTCGACAGTTTTAGTTTCAGTAGCTCGGTTAGCTAACATCACAGTTCAGCCGGATTTGAAACAGAGGTTGTTGGATTCTCAGGCTTCGGATGCAGAGATTCAGAGATTAGTGGTTCGGTCTAGGATAGACCCCGAGACGAAGTTTGGGTTTGATGATTCCGGTTTGTTCAGGTTCAAGACCAGGGTTTGTGTCCCAGAAGACCTCAAGAGGTTAATACTTGAGGAAGGACATCGTTCTGGATATTCCATTCACCCCGGTGGTACGAAGATGTACCGAGATTTGAAGGAATTCTTCTGGTGGAATGGCATGAAGAGAGATATCGCGAACTTTGTGAAGCAGTGTCTCACGTGCCAAGTGGTGAAGGTAGAACACCAGAAACCGGGAGGAACTCTCCAACCACTTCCGATTCCTGAATGGAAGTGGGAGCAAGTGACTATGGACTTCGTGTCCGGCTTGCCGAGATCAAGAGGAGGTTATGATGGAATTTGGGTGATAGTCGACCGATTGACCAAGTCTGCTCATTTTCTCAAGGTGAAGATGTCTTACAAGACTCCGAAGTTGGCCGAATTGTATTGTAACGAGATTGTGAGACTTCATGGGGCGCCTGCTAGTATTGTCTCAGATCGTGATCCGAGGTTCACAGCTAAGTTTTGGCAGGATCTTCAGAGTAGGTTGGGTACGAGGCTTAATTTTAGCACCGCTTTTCATCCTCAGACAGATGGACAATCAGAGAGACTGATTAAGTATTTAGAGGATTTGTTGAGGGCGTGTGCTTTGGATTTCCAGGAAAAGTGGGATAAGCATTTAGCTCTGGTTGAGTTTGCCTATAACAACAGTTTTCAGACTTCTATTGGTATGGCTCCCTACGAGGCACTATATGGAAGGAAGTGTAGATCGCCTCTATTTTGGGACTTGGAAGATTGGCGGTGGACTGAGGAGAACAAGCTCGAAAGAGCTACACCTCGAGAGAGATTGGATAAGACCACTGCCAAGGTTAAGTTGATTCAGCAGAGAATGAAGGCAGCTCAGGACCGTCAGAAGAGCTATGCGGATAAGAGGAGAAGGCCCCTTGAGTTTGAAGTCGGAGATAAGGTGTTCTTGAAAGCATCTCCGAGGAAGGGATTTTCTCGAATAGGTCGAGGTGGGAAGCTTAACCCAAGATACCTTGGACCTTTTGAAATCCTTGAGAAAGTTGGAGAAGTGGCGTATAGGTTGGACCTACCGCCGAGATTGACCGGGATACATAATGTGTTTCATGTTTCGCAGCTCAGGAAATTTTATCCCGAGGAATCAACTATTCTCCCTGTGGAAGAGGTACAACTTGAGTCGGATTTGACGATAGTAAGGCACCCGGTTAAGATTCAAGACCGGAAGATACAAGTGTTGAGGAATAAACAGATTCCCTTGATCCGAGTTCTTTGGAGAGATCAGAAATCCGAAGAGTCTACTTGGGAGACTGAGGAGAAGATGAGACAGTTGTACCCAGATTTGTTCTCAGGTCAGACAGTTAACCTGGGGACCAGGTTCTCTGAAGGGGGGGAGGTTGTAACACCCCGACTCACAGTCGATACAGGTAAATTATGTGATTTAATAATATTTGCGTTTTGAATTATTTGTATATGACTTATTGGAATTATTTGAACTTATATGAATTTATTTGAATTAGTGTTGCATGTGTTTTATTCGTTTTATTTGAGTTGGCCTTATTTGAACCTGTATTTGTTGAACCGAACCAACTTGAACCGGAAACCTTGAACCGAACCCGTGAACCGAACCGGCTCAGCCTTAAAGGCTGAACCATTCTTCCTCCCTCATTCTTCACGTTAATTTTCAGCAACATCAAAGCCAAGAGAGAGCCAAACCCCAAGTTTGATCATCCAACTTCCCAAGCCAATATCTCTCTCGTTTCTTCGTCTTTTCTCGAACTTAGGTAGGTTTCGGAATCCTCTCGTCGTGCTTGTCGTTTCCATGGTTTAATTTCTGAGTTTGGAGTGAGTTTGCATGCCTTTGCATCCCTACGTGAATAGTAAGGGTTTATCTAAAAACTTGGAAATGTGCTCTTTGCTTGCTATTCTTGATTCCTAGCTTCATTTATGAGTGGTATATGATGTAGGTGTTGTATTTATTGCATAAAATCCATGGTTGGTGGAGTATTGATTGTTGATCATGATTTTTAGCTTGAAGTTTCAATCCTTTGATCATGCCTTTTTAGTCCGTTTTATTGAGTTATTTGAGTGTTTAATTGTCAAGCATGATTTATGTGAATTGTTTGTGCATTTTGGGAGGTTGTGGCAACTCTTAGGGATGAATTTTGGCCATTTTTGGCTCTTAAATGAGCTTCCCCTGTTTCTGTGAGAAAATTTTCTGTTCCAGCTTCGAACCAGGCCGGAACGGCCGTTCCCGCCCAGTTTTAAACTGGGAACGACCGTTCCCAGGCTCGGTACTGTTCATCCCGAGAGTGGGAACGACCGTTCCCAGTTTGTACTGGGAACGGGAACGGTCGTTCCCAGGGCCGGAACCCGTTCTACTGGAGCAAATCCACGATCGTGGATTTTTCCTTTTGGAAAAATCCGCGAGGGTGGATTTGAGGCAGTAGCTTGGGAAAAATCCATGGGGGTGGATTTTTCCCTTTGGAAAAATCCGCTAGGGTGGATTTTGCCATTTCTTTCCTTTGATTTATTTATGCATTTGTATGATTTTAAATGCTTTTCTTTTGCATATTAATTGTATAATTTGATTGTTTTGCATAATTAAATTGTAATTAAGTATGTGTGCTATGATTTTGTGAATTTTATGAATTAATTGTGACATTTTATCTTGAACATGAATCATGCATTTGCCGAGCGTCTTCTTTGGTTCATATAGAGTCTAAGTCTTGGGCTTTCGTGTTTTCTTTTCAGAGGAGGTTCCAGTTGACGAGCCCGAGGCGTAGGTTCACGTCTGCTCATATTTTTGATCACGCACAAGGTGAGGTTTAGGATTTTTATTAGCTAAACGACCTAAAACCTTATGTGACGTTTTCCAGCCGTGCATGTGACTATATATTATATATATAGATATGTATGTGTTGATTAGAATATGTTTATGATCTTGTGAACAACTTTGCTTTGGAAAAAGATATTAAGTAAGCTTATGTAAGCTATATTTTGGAAAAAGCTTTACGATTCTGTTAGCGAGATCGCCATGAAAGATTTGGCATGTGATATGACATGATTTGTATGTGTGGATCCAAGGAGCTACGGGTAAGGAACCCTCGGGACGGTTCGGGCCGTCGAGGTTCGGCCTGTGCGTAGTCTCCACCCGATATATCACACGCGACCCCTGGGAGTTTGGGAAGGTGTGATATTTCGATGCCTTCGGCTTAAAAACCGGGGAGGGCACGACGTGGGTTCGCTACCCCTCGTGAGTCTGTATATGTATGGATGGTTAGGGCCGCCGGTGGCTCTTCCATCATTGGTGTAGAGGAGTATGTATGATTTCTGTTTTGTTTGTTCTGAGGAGTAAAGGTTGGAAGCTCGTTCTCGCCGAGCATTATGTTTGTTGTGTATGATTGAGAAGTATGAATCGGGATAGTGTTTATGAAATGTTGTAAAGTATATGTATTTGTTTTGGAAAGTTTTAGTCTGTAAAACCTATTCCGGTTCATAGTTTCACCCTTTGCTTTGTGCTCTGCTCTATATATATGTAGGGTGTGGGTGTGCGTTAGCCCCCTCACTCAGTCAGTTGACTGACTCCTCGTTTACTCTTTTAGTTGCAGGTTTTGGGAGCGTGAGCTAGGCGGAGAAGTGTGTCTGCTTTATGCACTTGTCAGTCTAGGTCTCGTTAGGTGCATTTACCTTCTTGCACTTTATTATTTTGTATTAGTATAGCTATGATTTGTATATACCTACTGATTATTTTGTTCGAGCCGGGATGGCTTTTGTAAGTGATGTGTTGGTACATATATGTAAATACTTTATGGATAGGTGTGAGTTGGTATCTATATATATATGTGATGATTGTGCTTGTTGCTTTTATTTATTGCTTCCGCGCACTCTGTTTCTGTTCTGTTAGCTCCGCCTAGCCTAGAGCGTGTGTTTGGTCTCCCGTTCGCTATGATTCGGATTCGGGTGCGGACTTTCCATTTCGTATTCGGGTTCGGATTATGGTGCGGGGAATGTGGCCCTACGTGTGGGTGCTACAGTTTTGGCCTTAGCGTTCTAAATGAAATATGCTCCTAACATGCTAAATAGGTTGTATATCAAGTTTCATAAGATTTGGAGTTGATTTGGTATGCTATTGGATTTATTTGTTCCAGTTTCTTTCCTAGCATGAGTTGTTGCAACTTTGGACCATTAATTAGCTTGAAATGCATGAATTCTTGCTACCTTAACTTACCTATATGTGTTAGATTGATGTTTATTTGGTTTGGCATGAGTTTTGCCCTGCTTGTTGTATGTTTTTTCGCCACTGATGTAAATCCGCGAGGGTGGATTTTTCCCTTTGGAAAAATCCGCCGGGGTGGATTTGAGGCAGTGGGACTGGACCAAATCCATGGGGGTGGATTTTTCCCTTTGGAAAAATCCATGGGGGTGGATTTTGTCCAGCCTGTTTTTTTTACTCTGATTCCATTTTTCTTCATTTGTTTGATATTCCTCCACCTCTTTTATGACTTCTATGCTATGCTAACATGTATTATCTTGAGTATTATGAAATTTTATGATTTTTCGTGGAATATTTTCCGAGATATGCTTCAACGTGTCTTCTTTGCTCCTAATGTGTGCATGCATGGATTTTGCTCTTAAGTTTGAACCCTAATTGTTATGTATTTCTTATTTAATGACTTGTATGATACGTATACATGTTATACTACGTGTTATGATCGTTATTTGAATTTCTTGGACTAATTTAGTATGGTTTATGGAGATGTTGAACTTTAACAATTTAAACGCTTCTTGGAAGGAATGAAATGAATGTTTATATGTCCTTAAGACATTAATAGTGCACATGAACGTGTTCATTACATAATATACTCTTTTATGCATTCATATCATGATCATCACATTGCCGAGCGTCTTATATGGTCATTTTGAGTCTCACTTCACCTTCCTTGCACAGATTTTGATCCCGTTGGAGACGAGGCCGGTCCGTGAGGCTTTTGTGCCCTTCTTTTGTCGTTTTAAGGTGGGTTTCTATTCTATTTAGATAAAATGACCCAATATACCCTTATGTGCCAAGTTTTAGCCAAAGATATAATTATCTATTTATATATATATCGAGTCATTTTCGGGTAAATGATTTTAAACGTATAACCTTTCTTTTATGAATCCTACCTTATATTTTGGCGAGATATGATTGTTATGATTGCTATGAATTCACGGGCCCTGGAACTTAATACATGTGGCTATCCGGGGAGGCAAGGGCCGACGGTGATCCCATGTGTTAGTTCCCACCAACTACGGTGATACCGGACCTCGCTAGGAGATTAGCGGGGAATGGGAGCTGAGTGCCTTTGGGGGATTCATGTACCCCCTCTGGCCTATGTATGGACCGGTGGTCGGGTCCTGCAAACCCGTCCACCACTTGGAGGGAGAAGGTGTATATGTATGATTATGAATCGTATGATTGTGCACAAATATGTTATGTATGATAACCAATGAAATTATGAATATGAATACACAAGGTGTTGGTTGGAGATTATGCACGCTCACTCGCCGAGCTTGAAACCCTATGAATAATTAAGAATGAATATGAACGTTGTAAACCCGTAGATGTCCTTCTTTGTTTTACCCACTTGGGGAAACCTTCTAAAAACTTCATACGGGTTTATGGCTTGCATGTATATGTTAAATTCTGTGATATTTATATACTATGCCTGTTTTTATACCCACCAGTCCCTTTTGGACTGAACCCGGTTTGTTTTCAGTGGTTTTTGTGCAGGTTAAGGAGTGCTAGGCGGGAATACAAGTCGTCTAGGTCTTGCATTAGTGTTTAGCACTCTAATTTTGGTTACACTCGCCCTCATGATTTCCTTTTGTATAGGAACATGGTTATGGAACGTTATGTTGTTAGAACTTGAAATACTTGGTTGGATTTGTATATGAATCCTATTTTTTGGAGCTTGAATGCTCATGGTATATATATATATGATTGTTATTGCTTCCGCTTTATTGTTGTTGCTCTGATTTATGGTTTAAGGGTTAGTCCCGCCTAGCCTAGAGAGTGTGTGTGTGTCCCCGTTCGCCGTGACTTAGCTCGTGTGTGGATTATTCATTTCATATGCGGGTCGGGTCTCGGTGCGGGGGATGTGGCACCTTGCGCTCGGGTGTTACATTCTCGTTCTCGCTGAGCCGGTTTTGTATGTGGTTTGTGATCCGTTATATTAGAAACCCTACATTGATTTTGAAAGTTAAACGGACCATGAACACCTTTAATTTGAGCATGCATTAACTCTCTTATATCACTTATATTATGTATACTCCTCCTCACCGGTTCCTTTTGAGCTGACTCCCCTTACCCTTCGTGTCCGCAGGTCGCGTTTTGGAGTCAAGCCAGGCGGGGTCGTTTGAGATTCTTATCTTGGGTCTAGCTTGTACTTGTTTACGCTTGTTGCGTACTTTACTTTATAACTTATGTTATGCTTTGAGATTCATGGATTTACTATGTTGATGCTGTACTCTTATGTTTAGTTTGGATCGTGTTGGTCAATACTATGATTTTTACATTTCCACACTTGAGCATTTTGTGCTGGACCGTGACGGTCACTTAAATGTTGAACGGATGAATTTATGCATTTGATATGTTTCGATTTAAGCTTCCGCGTAGTTGTGTTTGTTTACTGGCTTTGTGAGTTTAGTACCGCCTAGCTAGGTTGTCCGTTTGTCACCGCTTGCTTCGGTCCAGGCGGGTATATGGATAGAAATTCTATATACAAGCTAGGTCCGTAGCGCGGGATAGGCGTGGATGCCCTTGTAGGGGTGTTATAGAATGACATCTAAATAAATCAAACTATTGGAAGTCGAGTTCGGGGGGAAAAAAAATAAAAAAAATAAAAAAAAAACGTAAATAAGAGAAACTAGAGATACATTGGATTTCGGGTAAGGAAGAAGTGGGATTGAAAAGAATTAAGAAAACCAATCAACGCGATTCGAGTTGAATTTCCGTGTTGTGAAGCTAATTTTGGAGATATAGCGTAACAAATGGAAACGATTAAGAAAGGCAAAGAGTCCCTAGAGGGGAAATGGAAGCAAGGTGATGGCTAGGAATAAGACCCTGGATTAACTTAGGGATCGGTCTTGGAAAAGTACTCATACAACAATCTATGGATCAATATTGGAAGAGAGTTCGGATAATACCAGGAGATCGGTTATCAAGAAGAAATTAAGAAGCTGATTTCATAGGTGAAGAAGACTCTAGGTTGAAGAAATTACAATCTCGGATCGTAGGGATATACAAGCTGATGCATGAACATTCATAGAAATCTTGAAGACCATGGGAAAAATAAGTGATGATCAACAAGTTAAAGCAAGTTCGTGATTAGAGAAACGAGAACCAGTTACCGAAGTAAAAACTTACTACCACGGTGACAGGTTTAAAACATTCATCGCAAGTGCATCATACTAATTTTGCATTATTTTACTCTTCCTTATTTATATACATTGTGCACCTCTATTTTCCATGATTGTCGTAATGTGTTACATAATTAAATGGTACGTGCATTGACATCTTAACCCATCATACATTGTTCAGTGTTTACTTGATAGGAATTTTTCCTCGAAACTCATCCGTCAAGTGTTACTTCAACCGAGTCATTGTTGAATCAAGATAAGAAGAATTTAAGATCGCAGAGTTCGAGGAAAGAAAGAGGAAATACCAAGGCTTGGGAAAGTAGAATTGGATTTGGAACAAAAGAAATAGATTGTTATCTCTACGGATCACTCCAAAGTGAATGTGACCACTTTCACCGTACAAATAGCTTAGCTAGGATCATTTACACCGAGGGAGCTAAGTCGAGAAGCAATAGAACGAGTTCAAGGAAGTGGATAGGAGTTCTTAAGGGGGGAGAGCATGACTGGGAGATGATTTAGAAATCCTTGGTTGTGCTCGAGTGGATTATTCTTAGAGGGAACAATGGAAATGCAAGGGTTAACAAGTAACCGGATCTTTACGAAAGATACGTGATGAAGGAAAGATAGAGCACTCGATGAGATTTCAAGACCGAACTGGGGAAGATCAAGCAGGTTATGGAGTATAATAAACAATCTATGGAAATGTGGCATTGAAAATTAATGTAAGGTTGGAAAAGAGACAAGTGCTTCAAGTTACGAAAATAGGTATTCGGGGAGTTCTTTGGGATTTGAAATAACAAGGCCGAGTACGGATAGATCGAGGATAATTTTGAATTTTTTATTTGAGCTATTTGATGATGGAGCTATGGAGGATTTATAAGAATTGGTAAGCAAGGTAATGAACAAGAGAAGTCGAGTCAATCTCTATACTTAACAACCGACAAAGTGAGAACTAATTCAACCGTGGGCTTTGGAAGCAGAATAACTCGGAAAGCTCATAACATGAATAAGATGGAATATTAGCTCGTCAATAATTGTTCTATGATAAGCCAGGAATGTTAATAAGATTTCAGGTTATGTCCAAACTGTTAGGGACAAACTCGAGTAGCCGAGGAAGGGCTTATGTTTAACATCCCATTCGTCCGACCATTCCAGGTACGCCTCTACGAGAGAGTTACGTGTTTATTTAATTATTTAATTATGTAATTTGGTGCTATTTTAATGTTAATGTGATTATTTGTAATTAATTTTATTTAATTGTTTAACTTATAACATGAGTTTAACATTTATGTATGCGTCTCTGGTAATTTGCTCTGTTTATACCCGAATTTGATTCCGTTTCTTGCGAATATTTGATATATGAGAACTACTTGAGTTATGAACATGATTATACGCTTGTTACGTGTTTTAGAGTTTGTTTTATGTGGTTCTTGGCTCGTTTTGTATAAATGATATTTGTGTTAGGGACAAAAGGGCCTAACGAGCTTTAGCGCACCTTGTGTTCCGGAAAGCATAACTTGAGCTCGGGAAATCGGATTCAAATTCCGAATGATATGTCGGACTTGTAATGAAGAAATGAAGACAAAGAACTTGGCCCACATTTTTCTAAGCCCGTTTGATCCTCCGAATTTCATCCGGATTGAGCCCGTTGTGACAGATTTACCACCTTTCACTAATTAAGCCATATCTTCACCAATCCTTGACCAAATTAGGTGCTTCTTGGGCCCACATATCACCCACTTGATCCCCTATCCATTAATTATCCCCTCATTTCGTTTTTCAGCAGCCAAGAGAGAGAGAAGCAGAAGAAACCGAGGAAGAGAGAGAGAAGAGAGGGTTTAGCCATTTCTTCAAGTTTCAAGCTCGTTTCTCCTTGGATTCGCCTCAAATTTGAAAGGTAAGTCCGGATTCTTGTTTTTTAGCTTCTCCTATTTCTTTTAAGTGTATTTTGGCTGAATTTCCTTGAGGTTTGAGCATAGTTTGTGGGAATGCATGAATAGTTAGGTTTTTGTCCCCTTTTGTTGAATCCTTGCTTTCCTTGCCTTGTTTCTTGAATTGATGAGATATATGTGATATAGATGACTTTCTTTCTTCATTTATATGCATGAATTTCGTGACCTTTGAGTTATAGTGGAGTTACCATTGTTGTTCTTGTATGAAACTTGAAGAACTTGAACAAGTTGATGCATCTCTTCTTTCCCCTCACTTTAGGTTCGGTTTTGGCATGATCTAGGGCATAAATCTTGGAATCTTTGTTGCATATATCTTGTATAATATGTTAACTTGGTCCCTTGTTGATTGGTTTTCAGTTTGGAGGGTTTGGGGTTGAAGAAATGGAGTTTTTCCCGCTGAACTACCAGCCACGCCCGTAGATATTTTGTCTTGATTAAACCCACGGCCGTGGATGAGATGGTGGTTTTCTTGAACATTTTTGTACCATATCCATGGCCATGGATCCCTTCTTTAATAAAAACCCACAGCCATGGATCTGGAAAAAGAGACTTTTGGCCCCGAACTTTCTTTTCTTGGTTCGTTTTGTCCGTTTCCCTCCCCGAACTTGATCCCTATGTTGTGTATGCTTGTTTATATGTATGATATGTGATTCCATGACTTGCGATTGCTTGAATTTGATGTGTTATATGTTAGGATTATGTGTTATGTGTGTCGTATTAAGTTTATGGATTCGTTTGACGTGAAACATGTCTTATGCCATCTGATATGCGCTTTATACTCTCTTATGTGATTGTATGATTTCATACCTTGTTTCTTCGCCTTGCATGTGCTTTCTCTACTCCTTATATGAGGTATATGCATTGCTAAAGTGTGGTATGACTCGTTATGTGGATTGCATGAATTTGTTTACATTAGATATGTGACGTGTGTTTCAATATGATACAATATGACCTAAGTGCTAATCCGTTTGCACCCTTTATGCATCATTCGCATTCATATGCATATGCCGAGCGTCTAATTAGTTCATTTTGAGTCTAATATTGTCCTTTGCCCTTTGTTTTATTCTTAGGTTTGTCTCGAGGTTGAAGATGTAACACCCTGCATTTTCGGAGCAAGATACGATGTCATTTTCGTGCGATTAGATTGTTATTTATTTAACTTTGCATGTGCTTGAATTGATTATTTCATGCTTTAATTGTTTAGTTGACTCAATTTTAATCTTATAAAAATATCTGAACTTAATTGAGGTATGTGTTTAGTATCTAATTTCCCTTTAATATAAATTTTGTGGGTTAATTTGTAGTTTTATAAGGTTAAGGACTTGATTGAACTTTGTCTAATTGTTTGAGACTCTCTTCCTAATTTGTTAATTTCAAATTTGGGCTTAATTGAATCTTATTTAAAGTCTCGGGGGGTACTTTTATAATTTTAGGAACGTTAATTGGACTTAAATGATCTTATTCGGAATTGGAGGACTCAATCACTTTACCCAAACTTTCAAGGCACTTGATTGCAAATTCGAAAACTGAGATCCCTTATATCTCGTGAAACCCTAGCTGCTCTTCATTCCTTCTAATTCCACTTTCGGCTGTGAGCAGTAGCAGCATCTCTCTCTCTCTCTCTCTCTCTCTCTCTCCCTCTTCTGATAAGTAGCAGCGCAACAGTTGCTGTGTCAACCACCATCCACCGGCAACGCCTTCTTCTTGGGCGTTCTCCACCGTCGCCATCTCATCGGCAAGGCGAGACCCCCCCCCCATCTCAGCCTTACAAGCTCAACAACTCCATCGTGCCGCCCTCATCGCCAGCGAACCACCACCTTCGCCATCTCAGTCGCCACCACCACAAGCACACAATGACTTTGGTTATTCCGGATCCGGTGAGTTCTCTCCACGCCGCCACCCATTACCGCCATCTCCACCCCAAGCAAGCTCTTCTGCCGCCGTGCACCAACAGCCATGGCGGTCTGGCTACAGATCCGACCACCATAACCTAGATCTAAGCAGATCCGAAGATCTCCCTTTCCGCCTCCATAGACCCCCTTCCTCCTTTTCAGCTACGGCATAAGCCCTCTCGTCGTCTCGCCGCCGTTAGCCATCACCGGCCTTACAACCATGCATTCTGGCGAGATTGCCAGAGAACGAACTCCAGATCTTCTTCAGCAAACATGTTTCATGCCGCCGTCTCCTCACTTCTCTCAGATCGGATTCACCTCCATCAATCGCCATCGACTAGCACGGCGAGCCACCCTCCATCTTCATCACGATTTCAGTAGCTGCGGTACAACAATAGTAGCTGCTGCCTCCCATGAATTGTAATCCCTCTTCTACATAAGTTTTCTTTTGTTTAGAATAAATTGTTTTAATTTAATTAATTGACTAATTAGTTTGGTTAGATTATATTATGGATTTATTCCTCGATAAGATTTGCATAGTTGTTAAAAATCGACTTTAGTGAACTGGACTCTTGAATTGTTGTCTGTAATGTTTAACTGAAATGTTATGGTATGAAATTGATATTTAGTTTATAATTTTTGGTACTGAGGGACTTGATGGGATCGAGGATGCATGAATTATTTTGTAGGGATGGTAATGATAATGTTATTACTCTTAAGTGAATGAATGTTGGTGATAACACGTGATACTTTCGATCTTTCACACAGTTAGTGTCTATATTCATTAATGTATGACCGTAAGAAAGAAAAGAATGGCTTTTAATTCGGAGTTATTCTAAATCTAAATTTAATCGAGTTGAAGCTAATTGGAACTTAATTGTAATTTGATAAATTGTTGACTAATTGGAACTTAATTGTAATTTGATAAATAAATATGTTGACTAATTGGAACTTAATTGTATTTTGATAAATAAATATGTTGACTAATTGGAACTTAATTCCTTAAATGAGGTTCACGTAACAATTCCAACTAGCTAATTGAACTTAAATTGATGTTATACATGTCTAATTATATGGTTTCTTGCTAATTGAGACATTAATTGTGCTATGCAATATTATGAATTATTACATACATGCCAACTTTTATATGGATTGGGTATTCACTAAATTCGGTATCCGAAAAAGTAATAGTTTTATTTGGATTAGGAATTCTAACCCTGGCGTAATTTTGCTTTGGAATTTTATTGACTGGAGAGACTTATATGGTTACAATTGGTTTAAGTGGAACTTGAACGTGGGATTCCCTATTTATGTGGCCTAATTGTGTTTATGACTCAAATGATTTAATATAGAAGTGTATGTCTCGATCTAAACAAAATTTGGGTTGAAAAGGCTTGTCTTGAATGGTGTTTAATTGTTTTTTGAATTAGATCCATTGAATTGTATAATTGCTTGCATGGAACATCAATTGTACACATGAACACTTTCATGACATTCTTGTAATTTCGGTGAACATGTCATACTACTCCGTGTCATCTCATAACCATCGCCGTGGGTCTATGTGGTTCATGATTGAGTCTTGTCTCATGAGTACACTATATTTCCTTTTCTACACAGTGATCTCCATGGCGGAGATAACCCGATCAAGTTTGCATTATCTTCTCAGTTTTTGCGTCTCATCGTTTCTCAGGTGAGGTTTAGGATTTTGTATAGTTATGCGACCTATGGCCTTTACATGCTGATTTCTACCCTTGCATGCGAGTATACCATACTATAGATATGTATGTGTTGGATATGATTGGTTTATGACCTTATGCGTGCATTATGCGTGGGCGGGTGCCTTCGGGCTATATCCCTGCAGCGTGGGAATATACGTGCGTGTGTCCTGTGTGGGCGGGTACCTTCAGGCTATATCCCTGCAGCGTGGGAATATATATAAAACCAGCTTTTGAGGCATATGTAAGCTATTTTGGAAAATTCACTTGTGTTATGTTTCTGTAGCGAGTTGGCCATGAAATATTGGCATCTGTATGTATGTATGTATGTGGATCCAATGAGCTATAGGATAGACAACCCTGGAATGGTATAGGACCGTCAGGGATCAGTCTGTGTGTAGTTCCATTTGAGATATTTTTGTGCGACCCGTGCTGTAGGGAAGACGTGATATCTTGAGCCTTCGGCTAAGGCCGGGGAGGGCACTTGTGGGTTCGCTACCCCTTGTGAGTCTTTACGTTATAGATGGTTAGGGCCAACGCGTGGCTCTTCCATTATTAGAGTAGAGGATGGATTGATTTTGCTTTATGTCCTAAGGAGTAAAGGTTGGAAGCTCGTTCTCGCCGAGCATTTGATTTGTTATGTAAGGAATCATGAATCAGGATGAAGTCTTTATGAAAAATACTTTCTAAACTTATATCTATATCTATTTGGGTTATTTCGAAATGTTTTGGTATATAAAACCTATCCTCGGTTCATGAGTCCATCCTTTTTTCTGTGCTATGCTCCTTATATATATATTGTGGGTGTGCGTTAGCCCCCTCACTCAGTCAGTTGACTGACACCTCATTTTATCTTTTAGTTTGCAGGATTCCTTTTGGCTTGAGCTAGGCGGAAATGAGTCTTTGGTGTCTCACTTGTCAGTCTAGTTGGTGTTAGGATGCATTTGTCGCACACTTTACTTATGTTATGTGTTTATGTTTCACACTTGAAGGTTATGTTTATGTTCTACTTTGACTTAACCCCATGTGGGGTTAGTAAGCTAGTATTTGGATGTTATTAGATATTGTTGACACTTATGCTGATTATTATATTGGATTATGAATTGATATTCGGGACTAGGTATCTATGCTAGTTGAACCCGTCACTTGTTTTGAATGTTGGAATTGCTTTTGTACTCTGAGTCTGTCGAGATAGATCTGCCTAGCATAGTGTGTGTGTTTGTCTCCCGTTCGCTCTGATTCGGATTCGGGTATGGACTTCCATTTCGTGACCGGGTCTGGGTCACAGTACGGGGGGTGTGGCATCCTCCGTTTGGGGTGTTACATCCTTAAGTGGTGTCAGAGCTCTAGGTCATAAAACTGAGCTCTGGAGTCCTGTTGAGTCTGTCTAGGTCGTACGGTATTGGAATAATTACGCATTGTATCCATTTGGCATGATACTTTGACTTCTCGACATGAATTGTTTCGTGATTACATGACTGTGTGCACATTATGACTTCGATTATGCAGTATCACATTTTACGTGCCATATTAATTACAAGTAATTGTTGCATTTACTTGACATGCATGTTAAATTTCATGTGCATCCTTAACCGGCATGCATCGAATTTAGTGTTTGAATTTCAGGGTGTCCTATGAGTCAACATTGAGATTTCCCTCCATCAACACTACTTATTGGCACTACAACGGAAACACACCATAATTCGAAGATGAAAAGAGTCATCACCAAGATCAATGGTCCTAAAAAGGTTCAGAGTTGAAAGAATGAGATTTACTATATTGACTTACTATCTTAAAGTCAATTGAAAGAAGAAGTTTGACGAATTTTCGCCTTGAGGATTCGTTCATTTGAAAGTAGTCAACTTGTTGAGGGAAATGAGTCAATGGAGGAGAATCTGATCAAGTAGAACCGATTTGAAAGAGTTTGATGAGCTTTCGCCTTTATGATTCGTTTATTTGGAAGTAGTTACCTTGTTGATGGAAACGAGTCAATGTAGAAGAATCCGATCAAATAAGATCCGATCAAGTTCAAGGGTTGTGGATAGGTAACCATGTTACTTAAGTAACGAGCTACAAACCATCGGTGAGTGTTAAAGGTTTCGGTGCCGTTTAGAGTTAACAAGACAAGATTGGTTGTTGGCTCTTTGGGTGTTTCTTCAAGATAAGATGGAAGACACTGCTGAGGTGGGAATAGATCACTTAGATGTCAAAAGACTTTACTCAAGTTTTAGAATCGAAACCCATGAATTGCTTTGGGAAGTGCCTAATACCACGACCGTCCATCGTAACTCTGAGATAGATTTCTGATTGGCAATCGAATTATGGGCAATTCCTTGAGGATGAGCATATTAAGGTTTAACACATGAGTCAGAGTTCTTGAAGGAGACTGTGGATGATTCGGGTTGAGCAAGGATTATGGTTGAGTAAACTGTTGGATGATAGACATAATTGTTGAATTGCCTCTTCACATCAAAAGATTTAAGATAAGAAGCTCAGATGACGAAGATTGCATCATTGTCGGCTTAATCAACTCCTACCAGCTCGTCTCAACTTCCTGTCAAGAGTTTGACACTACGGTGATCGGTACGCCAAGCATTCATGGCATTTGCATCGCTTAAATACTCTTACCTTATTTTGCTTGATGTGTGTGATGACTATGGTTTTAATTGTGATAACTTGGATATCTGATCTAGCATTGATAACCTGGAATATCTGTTTTTGGTGAACTATTGCTGAAATGAATAAGTTATGTGTTTATGTGGATTAAGCATGTCCATGTGATTTAAAACTCCCTTGATTGCTCACTAACCTCGCATATAACATACATACATACTGCAACCTTGTTTTACAGGGATTCCATCGCGATATCCCCCTTGAGTCGAGGTGTGAGCGTTGCACCTATACTCAAGGGACACCGATACCAGTTGTATAAGGTACACCAAACATGCATCACATACTTTTGTTAAGTGTTACTCTGATGAGTGTATGTATAAATAACTGATAAGTGGATATATGTGCAAGAGAGACCATAGGTTCCCTCTTTTATGTGTTAGAGAGATGTGGGATTCTCTCTATTTATATGCGAGAAAGATGCTGGATTCTTTCTAAGTTTCATGCACGAGAGATGCTGGATTCCCTTGTACTTAGTTATTCGGGAGATGCTGGATTCTCTTGAATTTAGAGGTTTGAGAAATGCTGGATTTTCTCAAATTAGAATGTTGGGAGATGTTGGAATTTGTCCCACTTAGGCCGAGAGACGGGGTTCTCTCAATTATGTTCTTGAGAGATGGGGTTCTCTCAATTCTGTGTCTGAGAGATGGGGTTCTCTCAAATCTGTGCTCGAGAGACAGGGTTCTCTCACCTTACGTGCTGAGAGATGGGATTCTGTAACGCCCCAAATACCGGAAGTTCAGGTAAGCACGCCACGTGCGGGTCTTCGGGGAGTTGGGGGTTTAATTTTATATATTTACTTGCTTATTGTAATTTCATTATAATATTATGTGCATTATACATTTCTATGTATTTATATGAATTAGTTTTAATGTGAAAATTATGAATTAACTGATAATGTGCCTAATTTTATTATGTGACTTTAATTGATCATCTCATAAAATTTATGGACTTAATTGCATAACATGGATTGGAGTTAAATGATCTTTGGTGTAGAGATATAACTTGATTGCATTCATTTAAATAAATAAGGGACTTGATTGCAAATTGGGGTGATTCTTTAAGTTAGTGGGGAGATATATTATATCATGTATATACAATTCTTCCCTCACATTACATTACATACACTTCATACAGGAATCACACACATATACCTAGTAAGAATCGGTTCTTACACCATCAAGAGAGGGAAGGGATTGCATCAAATTTCAAGCTATATTTGAAGAACTTTGGAGCTAAGATCATCAACATCATCACATCTTCACCTCATCATTTCTTTTCCTTCATTTCAAGGTATAAATGGAAGAATTGCTTGATCTCTTGATTATTTGGTTGAGTAGGGTTTGTGATTTATGGTGTGATTCATTGGTTATAAATGGTTGGAAGCATGTTTAAGATTTTAAGTTGAAAGTTAGAATGAAAGCATGAGTTTTATGAAGGTTGATAACATGAAATTTTATGGGTTTTGATTGATGAATTCTTGATGATTGATGTATGTTTCATGGTTTATATGCTACCTAAATGATGTGTTTGAGTTATATACATGTTATATGATTGTTTTGGAGCATTTTGGTTGAGTTTGCTTTGGGTTTTGATCCCTTTTCTTTCTCCTCCGAAGCAACCCCAGTTTTGCCCCTTTTTACAACCCTGGAAGGGTACTCGGGCGGGTACTTTTGTGCCGAAAAGCTTCTGGACAGCTTTACCCGATCGGAGAACTTTTCCCTTGAATTTTTCCCGGTCGGTTACTCCCTCATCCGAACTCCAAATGAACTGATTTTTGAACCATTGAAAACCTCTGGAAGTCTACAACAACCTCCAATTAGAATCATCTCAATATCATTTCTAGTTTATGAGATATAATCAATTCTTTTAGGTGTCGCCACTTTCCCAACAAACTACATTCGCCTAACTTCAGGCTTATGCCATTTTCTCCTCGCTTTGAACTAGAAAACGTGCCATATATCATCGGAAAGGTCTTAGTGTCTAGTTTCTCACCCAACCAATAAAACTCAATTCAAACTTCTAAAACTCAAGATATATCCAATACTCTCCAGCTTGTGCGTTTTCGAAAATTGTTGGTTTTTGTCAAACTTCACGATAACCCTTCTTATTGCTTTCCTTTCACTTCCTTGGCTCATGTATGTGACTTATATGTGTTACATATTTGGTTTATTGATAATCATGCTCTTATTTGACATTCCTTAAATTGTTATTGCATAACCTATTGGTGCATGACCATGTCGTTCGTCTAAAATGGTTCATAAGAGTCGAGTTTCATGTACACTTGTCCTTGTTACATAGATCACGGTCCCGGTTTCAAGAAGCCTGCTCCGTAGGGTTCTCTCTTGCTTCCTTTTTGGTCGGTTTGTCAAGGTGAGGTTTATATTCTAGATAAATAGAACACTTACAACCCCGATGTGACTCTTTTGGCCATAATGTACCTATATATCTATAGCTTTCGAACTTTATGATTTTCAAATGATTTCACTAGACCAATTGATTGATTGATTGATTGACGGATTGATTGTTTTGGCGAGTCATTGGATTGCACTTTGGGCCCGAGGATAGTGGCTCGAGCCAACCGGGAAAGCATGGGCTGACAGGTAACTCGAGTGCTATCCTCACCAAATTGGGATGACCCCTGAACCCCCTAGGAGATTAGGGGAGGAAGGAGTTCCGGGCTTAGGGATTCATGTACCCTCTGCCCAAACTGATTGGATGGTGGGGCCTTGCAATCCCACCATCACCCGGAGGAAGAAGGAGTTACTGAAACTGCTAAGTGTGCACAATAATTAATTGCTTGATCACCTAATGACCTCATAATTGATTGATTGTACACAGTCGGAGTAAGGTTGGAGAATTACCCTCACTCGCCGGGCCACAAATTGATTGTATTGAATTGATTAAATTGGTGAATTGAATTTTTTGTAACCTCGGGCGATAGTATCTCCTATTTTAATGAATTGTATTGTTATTTTCCAAAAATTATTACCCGAGATTATAACTTGCATGTATGTGTGCATATATTTATTTATACCCCTCGCTCAGTCCGTGTTGGACTGACACCTCAATTTTTCAGTTTTTGCAGGTTCGTGCTAGGCGGGAATTAGAGTCTAGCTTGTCTTTTATTCGGGTCTAGCACTTCACCTTCATATTTTGTTCATGTATGGATACTTGTTACATTTTGTAGAATGCCTTAATCCATGGTGGATACAAGATTGTATTGATATGTAAATGTTGGTATCTATAAGTAAATATGTAAATATGGTACATATAAGTATTGAATGCTATTGCTTCCGCTTTTATTGCTCTGAATTGTTTATTGGTATTATTTGAGGGTTAGTCCCGCGTAGCTAGTGAGTTATTTTTTTTATTGTCTCCCGTTAGCTATAGGCTTGATTCATGTATGGGTTGTCCATCTCATATGTGGATTGAACTATAGTGCGGGGGATGTGGTGCCTAGCGTTCCGGATGCTACAGATTCTCTCTTGTTTGTTGTGGTTGTGTTACGCGTTGTCCTGGCTACGGTCTGCAGGTGACGAGTTTGCGACGCCATCGAGGTTGGGCATAGTGACAGCTATCTGTCTCATGGGAATGGTTGGACAAACTTGATGAAAGCAACGGTCCAGCACTCAAACGGATCCCAATTACAACGAGACATCGCGAGAAAGGTTCAATAAAGACAATGAGAGTAAACTTCACAACGAAGGTTGTGTTTTATGCAACTCCTCGAGAAGGGGTAAGACATTATCAACTCCAAGCTTCTCTAGCTCAGGAGTGGAACCTGGGGACCAGGTTCTCTTAAGGGGGGAAGGGTGTAACACCCCTCATTTTCGGAGCAAGATACAATGTCGTTTTCGTGCGATTAGATTGTTATTTATTTAACTTTGCATGTGCTTGAATTGATTATTTCATGCTTTAATTGTTTAATTGACTCAATTACAATCTTACAAAAATATCTTAATTGACTCAATTGTTTAGATTGTAAACTTAATTGAGGTGTGTGTTTAGTAACTAATTGCCCTTTAATTTAAATTTTGTGGGTTAATTTGTTGTTTTATAAGGTTAAGGACTTGATTGAACTTTGTCTAATTGTTTAAGACTCTCTTCCTAATTTGTTAATTTCAAATTTGGGCTTAATTGGATCTTATTTAAAATCTCGGAGGGTGCTTTTATAATTTTAGGAACGTTAATTGGACTTCAATGATCTAATTCGGAATTGTAGGACTCAATCACTTTACCCAAACTATCGAGGGACTTGATTGCAAATTCGAAAACTGAGATCCCTTATATCTCGTGAAACCCTAGCTGCTCTTCATTCCTTCTCATTCCCCTTTCGACTGTGAGCAGCAACAACATCTCTCTCTCTCTCTCTCCCCCTCTTCTTATAAGCAGCAGAGCAGCAGTTGCTGTGTCAACCACCATCTGCCGGCAACGCCTTCTTCTTCGGCATTCTCCACCACCGCCATCTCATCGGCAAGGCGAGACCCCCCCCATCTCAGCCTTACAAGCTCAACAACTCCACCTTGCCGCCCTCATCGCCAGCGAACCACCACCTTCGCCATCTCAGTCGCCACCACCACAAGCACACCATGGCTTTGGTTATTCCAGATCCGGTGAGTTCTCTCCACGTTCCACCCATTACCGCCATCTCCGCCCCCATCAAGCTCTTCTGTCGCCGTGCACCAACAACTATGGCGGTCTGGCTACAGATCCGACCACCATAACCCAGATCTAAGCAGATCCAAAGATCTCCCTTTCCGCCTCCATAGACCCCCTTCCTCCTTTCCAGCTAGGGGATAAGCCCTCTTGTCGTCTCGCTGCCGTTAGCCGTCATCGGCCTTACGACCATGGATTCCGGCGAGATTGCCAGAGAAGGAACTCCAGATCTTCTTCAGCAAACACGTTTCATGCCGCCGTCTCCTCACTTCTCTCGGATCGGATTCGACCCCATCAACCGCCATCGACCACCACGACGAGCCACCCTCCATCTTCATCACGATTTCAGTAGCAGCGGCCCAACAACAGTAGCTGCTGCCTCCCATGAATTGTAAACCCTCTTCTGCATAAGTTTTCTTTTGTTTAGAATAAATTGTTTTAATTTAATTAATTGACTAATTAGTTTGGTTAGATTGTATTATGAATTTATTCCTCGATGAGATTTGCATGGTTGTTAAAAATCGACTTTAGTGAACTGGACACTGGAATTGTTGTCTGTAATGTTTAACTGAAATGTTATGGTATGAAATTGATATTCAGTTTATAATTTTTGGTATTGAGGGACTTGATGGGATCGAGAATGCATGAATTATTTTGTTGGGATGGTAATTATAATGTTATTACTCTTAAATGACATGAAATAGATAGCAATTTAATTTCCAAGAGTTTCAATTATGATCAAAGCACCCATTAAATCACATTTATAATTAGAAAATAGACAATTAAATACGTTCAATTTAAGATCGGAAATGAAATAAAACATGAAATAGGTAATAATTAAATTCTAGAACTAAAATAAATCAATTAATACTTTATAATATCAATATAGCAAAACATTAATCATGTATGAAATAATATGATTCATAATTATATATATATATATATATGTATATATATATATATATATATATGTTAGGAATAGTGCCCTAGAAAGCCGATTGTATATCCGCTTTGTGCTTTTCCTTATTGTAATCACAGACAATCTTTGAATGAAATAACGAACTGAGGCAACACTTCTTAATATGCTCTTGCTTGGTATGCGTTTACTTTATCTGTGCATGTATGAGAACTCCCCTAATCCTGATGACTTTAGGACTCTACCATTTACGTGAAATGGTTCATGAAACGAGCCCTATATCACATAAGTCATGATTAGTAAAATACTCCAAGCCGATGAGTCCTACCGACAGTGGGAGTGTCAACCTGACTCCTCTAGGGCTTGCTTGTGGGATCACGCCCTTAAGAAGGACCACCTTGTTTCATGGAGGTGCAAAGTGTATAGTTGATACGTGCGTGATACATGAGGGTGCTTACTTTAATAAGTAAGTTCACTGAGGTGCCCCGTGTGAGAACATTCCTAAATGGGAAAGGAAGTTTCTATTTCAGGAAATAGAAACTTCCAGATTAGGAAATATCTCATGAGTCATTGATGTGATTAATTGATCCTTAGACTTGAGGTTCCTTGTCACTTTATGAGTTTAGGAAATAACTCTATAGTCTTAGGTATAAGCTTTAAAGGGTGTCGCCTTAGACAACTGATTCAAGGCTTATGCTGGGGCTGCACAAGTGATTCATGAAAGTGAATGAGAATCAAGAAAGGACCTACACTAGCATTAGCAAGGTGATCTCTTATTGTGTAAGTCATTCATATGCCATATGGAGTCCTTGGCCAAGACAGTAGATCAAGACATCACGAAAAGGGTTTCTTGGATTGAGATCAAATGGATATGAAATGCACTTAGCTTTAAGACCGGATTATTAGGGTTATGATTATTCCCTTACCCTAGATCTTGGTTGAGAGATAGTAAGTAGGAGGATTGTATCTCACATGAATCAATGACTTAAAGGTTCTGTCGAATCCGAACATTCCAATTCAGCTAGGGGTTAAACACCTGTTGCTAGACTATGGTCGTTTAATCTGTGGACTGATTAATTAATTACTGAATTAATTAATTAGGGTCACTGCTAATTGAATTAAGAACCTAGAGGGTCACACACAACAACTTGGTTACATGAGTTGAGGCTTTAAAATGATTAAACGAGTTAATCAGACCAAGAGGGTTCCACACGTGTGGGTCACGTGAGTGACACGTGTCCTTGTGACACTTGTCCCACACGTGTAAATATATATATTGTATATATATTAAATAATTAAATGTGTTAATTAATTAATAGTCTTTGGTTTAATTTTGAATTAAAAAGGAAGTCTAATTTTGGAGAAAATAATCTAGCTAATTAATTATGAATTAAGTAATTAGATAAAATAAGTTATTTATTTTAAATAAATAAAGTATAAAATTATCCAAAAATAGTTTGGATATTTTAGCTCTCTTGAAAGTTGATTGGAATTTGAATTCAAAGTAAAAGTCAAAATTACTTGATGATCAAGTAATAGGAGAGAGGGACCAAAACCCTAGCCCATAAGGATTAGGATTTTCGGCCAGTCCCGTAATATAAATAGGGGAGCTCGAGCTCCCTTGGAAGCTAATTGGAAATTCTTTTAGTTCATGTGTTGAACACCATCCTTTCTCCAAGATAAACAAAACCCTAGGTTAAGCCTAAACACTAACTAGAGAACTAAAATCCTTACTAGTTAGATTGTAGTCAAGTTGGTGGACTATGTCTAGAGAGCTTCAAGTTAGAAGTTTGAAGATTCGAGCTTTACCAAGGAGAGGGGATCAAGCCGCGAGAGGAGCGTTCTTGGGTGGCTTCAAACGCTTCAAGAAAGAATAAAAGAATAGTAAGTTTCGTACCTCTATGAATTTGGTTACACGATTGCGAGTCCTAGATGCGAATTAGGTATTCATGAGTTCTTTTAGAAAGCCTGAATTACGAAACTGTAATTTTTTCTTGAATTTCTGAAACTGTTTTCTTAAATTGTGTTTTTGAAAATCGTTTGGATTCAAATTTGTTTAAATCGTGTTTTTTGAATTTTGGATTGCTATTGGTTTTGAACTAAAAGTACGAAACACGAAATAGCGTTACGAAAACACGAGCCTGGACGTGCTAAGGCGTAGCACGCCCAGGCCCGCGCGCCCGCGCGCCCAGCAGTCCTGCAACCGCGCGGGACTGCCCGCTACTGTCGCCCGCCAGTGCCTAGGCGCGCCGCACATTCCTCCCACAACCGCGCGGGAGCCTGCCGGCCACGCCTGCCCGTCCCCGCCCAGCTGATGCGCGCTGCGTTGGTGCGCGCGTCCATGCGTGCGATGCTGCGCGTCTGCCGGGCTTGGTCTCGGGCGGGCGTGCAGTCCGTTCCGGGCCGTTCGTTTCGTGATCTTGAATTTCGTGTTTAGTCCAATCCAATCCCGATTTAATTTTTCTGAAAAATTTTCTTTATTAAATTTGAATTATTTTTAAAATAATTGTTTAAATTGGAATTTTGAAAATTTAAGCGATTTAAATTTTAGAAAAATTGCAATCTTTATTTTCTGAAAATATTGAAAGAATAAAATTGTTAATTTTCAGAAATTAATTGGAATTTTATTAGTTTGTTGTTTTTCGGGTTTTATTGAAAAGGCTCAAGAACAAGAATTGCATCTAAGTCGTGTTTTAAGCTATTAGAGCTTAAAGCAAGAATTTTAATTTATTGGTTAAATTTAAATTCTTGCAATTTAAGCATGTTAGGTGATCATGGGTTTAGATCTATGTATTGAGGTTGGAGCCCTATAGTTGCGTTTTTCAATTGAGGTTGGAGCCTCACTTATGTGCGTACTGTTATGTGATTTATTAGGGGCTTTCCAAATTACTGTTTTTGAGGCCGGGGTATACCCCGTGTAATTGTCTAAGGCCAATATGAAGATTGAGCCTTATTACTTTATGTCTTTTTCCTTTTATTGTAATTTGAGAGTAGAGATAGGTGGTGAGGTTTTATTTTCATTTTGGTGACAATGCACCCATGGAGTAAGATGGACCACATTCAAGTAACAAGGAGGCCATAAGTGAAGACCCCTCAAAATGTTAGGGAGGGGAATCTCAATTGTAAAAATGTAATAGAGATAGGGCTCGTATTTTGTTACCGCTTTCCCTTATGTGATTTAAACTATTTATGTGGCATGTATGTTAGAACTTGTGATTGTGGAGTGACTCCCACACATCACGCATAAGATAGGTAGAACCCATGATCATTACATGTTAGTATCATGCTAGGACATGTTATCTGTTTATGTGCTTGTTTGAAATGCATTTAAGTGTACTTCCATTAATCAAGACTAATAAAATTGGATAACATATATGTTGGTGAGGTCGAACCAGACAACTCTCCGATTGATTCGAAAATTCCCATTAAATATTAAGCTAATTTCGAACAAATAGGTATTCAATTCGAGATGCAAATTTTGAATTAAATTCCTAGCATTCCATAAATAGGTTTTAAGTTTAGTAAGTGAAGCTAGTTATTGTCCGCGAGTCGTGGGATAGCTAGTGGAGCTTATTAGTTCTTAGTTACCTAATTGATCATTTTAAATGGTCAATATTTCGTGGTCAATTTTGGCAAGACCGATATCCGCGAGTCGTAGGTCGTTTGAACTAAGTTTTGATCATGATCTTATGATTGATGGGTCTAGCTTAACGCCTAAGTAAATATGGGTGTCGCACGAGTCGTGGGTCCATATTGAAAGATAGGTGATGCAAAAAAAAAAAAAAAAAAAAAACAATTACTAAGAGTTCTAAAGGTGTTAGAATTGGTAAGTTGTAGCTACCTAGGGTTTTACTTAGAATGTCCTCGAGTCGTGGGTTCGAGGTAAAATGCCTAGGATCTTAGTACCCATTGGGAAACGTGTTCCTCTAAGATCTTTGGGAATTCTAGATCTTTGAAAAACAGTGGGAGCTACATTAGATTAAAGACCTTATCTTTTGTATATCGTTATAATTCAGCATGCTCACTAGTTCTCTGTTTTACCATTTAGGTCCTAGATTCTGTGATTCTCTACGTGTTTTGAAATGGCAACCAAAAACCCTCTTGTATCGATCGTCGAGTCAAACAAGTTGACTGGTCCCAACTATTCTGATTGGCTAAGGAATCTAAAAATCATTTTAGATTCTTAGAAGAGAACTTATGTTCTCTTCGAAGGGGAGCCTAGTCCCGAAGGGGAGGCTCCCACTCGGCCCGAGCTGGACGCGATTCAGAAGTCGAAGGATGATAATCTCCAAGCCCGTTGCCTTATGTTGGCTAACATGTCTCCGGACTTGCAACGGCAACATGAGGCCATGGAATTCACTTGGGAGATTTAGGGCCACTTAGAGCAACTTTACCGTCCTCATGAACGTGTTACAAGGTATAACACTTCAAAGGAATTGTTCCACTTGAGAATGAGGGAAGGTTCAAGTGTCCATGAATATGGACTTAAGTTTCTCGCCCTTACTGAGAAACTTGCTTCCATGGACATGCCACTGAAAGATGAGCTTTCAGTAGACTTGTTGCTAGCCTCGCTCCCACCATCATTCAACCCATTTGTCCTTAACTTCAATATGAATCATGCTCATGCTACTGTAGCTGAGCTGATTAGTCAGCTTGTGACTGCTGAAAGCACGATCAAGAAGGACAATAAGGTTCTGATGGTGAATGCTCCATCTTCCTCTTTTGGGCCTTCTAAAGGTAAGGGTAAGAAAGCCCAAAAGAAGAAGAAGAAACCCCTTAGGCCCACTGGTGGCGTTTCGAAGGGGAAGGCCCAAAAGAAGAAGCGTGATCAGAAAGAGGATGTTTGCTTCCATTGTGGCAAAGCGGGACATTGGAGGAGAAACTGCCCAGAGTACAAGGCTACTCTAAATAAAGGTATCTTTCTCATTGAAATAAATCTTTCTATTAATTCTAGTTCTTGGGTACTTGATACCGGTTGTGGAACTCATATCTGTAATGATGTACAGATGCTAAGTGAAGTCCAACAAACTCAAAGGAGGAGAATGTGTCTTGAAGATCAGCGATGGCTCAAATGTTGAAGCTCGAGTTTTAGGCACAATTAGATTAGGTATAGATAGTTTTGAGTTAGTCTTAAATAAAGTCCTCTATGTACCGAGCATTATTCGTAATATAATTTCAGTTCCAATATTAGATTGTGAAGGTTATGAAACTTATATTAAGAATGGTAAATACTTTATCAAACGGAACAACTCTTCCGTTCACATCGGTACTCTAAGTAATGGACTTTATCTAACTCAAAATATCAATATTATGAATATACAACGAGAAACTAAACGTAAGAGAGATGAGAAAGTTTCAGCTCCCTTATGGCACGCTAGATTAGGACACATTTCCAAGAACAGAACTAGCAGGATAAACACTTTAGGATCATTCTCTGAAAATGATCTTAAGGAGTTAACTTCTTGCGAATCCTGTCTCAAAGGAAAAATGCCCAAAGTTCCTTTTAAAGGATCTGTGGAACGTGCCACTGAGGTTTTGGATTTGATCCATACTGATGTTTGCAGACCGCTTAGTGTAAGCACAAGAAACAATCATCAGTATTTCATAACCTTTACCGATGACTTTAGTCGATATGGTTATGTATACTTAATGAAGTATAAATTTGAAGCTTTTGAGAAATTCTTAGAATTTCAAAAGGAGGTTGAGAACCAAACTGGTCACAAGATCAAAGTACTTCGATCTGATCGAGGAGGCGAGCATCTTAGTGAAGAATTCCTTAATCATCTCAAAGATAATGGGATTATCTCTCAGTGGACTCCTACGGGAACTCCTCAGCTTAATGGAGTTTCTGAGAGAAGGAATCGAACCCTACTTGATATTGTTCGTTCCATGATGAGTTTCACTGACTTACCACCTTCTTTCTGGGGTTATGCCCTAGAAAGTGCAGCAAAGATTTTGAATCTAGTTCCCTCTAAGTCAGTCCCTAAGACGCCCTATGAAATGTGGCATGGTAAAACCCCTAGTTATTCTTACTTAAGAATTTGGGGTTGTCCTGCTTACTTGAAGAGGACAGTCGGAGATAAGTTAGAATCTCGTTCTAACTTATGCTACTTTCTAGGTTATCCTAAGGAATCCACAGGATACTACTTCTATGATCAATCTGAGCAAAAGGTGTTTGTTTCCGAAAATGCTACTTTTCTGGAGGAACCGTTCCTTAAAGAAAACAAAGGCAAGATCATAGAATTAGAAGAATTACAAAGTGACCCCACACCACCCACTGAAGAAACGTCTCATTCTGATCAACCACAACTAATCACGAATTTCGATACACATGTAAATCCTCCCCTAAGGCGTTCTGAACGCACTCCTAGACAGCCGGAGAGATGGTATGGATTCTTCCATGGGAGATAAGTTATAATCTCGTTATAACTTATGCTACTTTGTAGGTTATCCTAAGGAATCCATAGGATACTACTTCTATGATCAATCTGAGCAAAAGGTGTTTGTTTCCAAAAATGCTACTTTTTTGGAGGAACCGTTCCTTAAAGAAAACAAAGGCAAGATCATAGAATTAGAAGAAGTACAAAGTGACCCCATACTACCCACTGAAAAAACGTCTCATTCTGATCAACCACAACTAATCACCAATTTCGATACACATGTAAATCCTTCTCTAAGGCGTTCTGAACGCACTCCTAGACAGCCGGAGAGATGGTATGGATTCTTCCATGAAATCTCTCAAAAGGATAATGATCCTTTAACATATGAGGAGGCACTTTCAGATTCTGACTCTGAAAAGTGGATAGAAGCCATGAAATCCAAAATGGATTCCATGAACTCCAACCAAGTTTGGACCTTGGTAGATTTGCCTGATGGGATCAAACCCATAGGTTGCAAATGGATCTTTAAGAGAAACCTTGGAGTTGATGGAAGCATTGCAGCCTACAAAGCAAGACTGGTGGCAAAAGGATTCACTCAATGACCCGGCGTGGACTTTGATGAAACCTTTTCGCCAGTTGCAATGCAAAAGTCTATTCGAACCATGCTTGCCATTGCTGCATATTATGACTATGAGAGATGACAAATGGATGTGAAAACTGCCTTTTCTCAATGGTGATATTGATAAAAACATTTATATGGAGCAACCCATAGGTTTCACATTCAGTGGGAGTGAGCGAAAGGTTAGCAAACTCCAAAGATCAATCTATGGATTGAAACAGGCTTGTAGGAGTTGGAATATTCGATTTGATGAATCAGTTAAAGCGTTTAGCTTCGTTCAAATTTCGAATGAATCATGTGTGTATAGAAAGGAATTGGAGACTTCAGTACAATTCTTAGTACTTTATGTTTATGACATCCTTCTTATTGGGAATTCGATGGATGACATGAAAGTGACTAAGTTATGGTTATCGAACCAATTCGAGATGAAAGATCTTGGTGATGCGTCCTATATCTTTGGAATTAAAATCTAACGAGATAGATCTAGAAGGTTAATAGGACCATCACAGTCGAAGTACATTGACAAAGTATTGAAGAGATTCAATATGCAGTCAGCAAAGGTTAAGAACCTTCCTATGAGTGTAGGAACATGTCTTTCAAAGAAGATGTGTCCTAAGACTAACTTTGAGAAGGAGAGAATGACTCATACACCTTATGCGTCAGCAATAGGTAGCATAATGTATGCAATGTTATGTACTCGACTGGATGTGGCTTATGCACTTAGTGTGACAAGTCGTTTCCAATCTGACCCTGGAGATGGTCACTGGGCTGCCGTGAAGAATATTCTTAAGTACTTGAAAAGCACTAAAGATTTATTCTTAGTTTACGGAGGTCAGAAAGATCTTACTGTCGAAGGATACTGCGATGCAAGTTTTGCATCTGACTTAGATGATTTTAAGTCAATGTCAGGATATATCTGCCTGAACGGTGGAGCAGTGAGTTGGAAAAGTTCCAAGCAAACGACCACTGAGGCCGAATACTTAGCTGCAAATGATGCAGCTAAGGAAGGTGTTTGGATTAGAAACTTCATTCAAGAGTTGAATGTTGTTCCTAGCATGAAAGACCCCATTACAGTGATTTTTGACAACACTGGGGCAGTTGCTCAAGCAAGAGAACCAAGATCTCACCAACGGACCAAGCACATTATGAGAAAGTATCACCTAATCCGTGATATTATCAAAAGAGGAGATGTGCAAATTGAGAGGGTCGCATCAGCAGAGAAAGTGGCAGATCCACTTACTACACCCCTTAGTCGAGAAGCTTTCCAAAGACATCTTCAGAAGATGGGACTTAGAGTAGCTTTAGAATGGCTTTGACGGGCAAGTGGGAGATTGTTAGGAATAGTGCCCTAGAAAGCCGATTGTATATCTGCTTTGTGCTTTTCCTTATTGTAATCACAGACAATCTTTGAATGAAATAACGAATTGAGGCAACACTTCTTTATATGCTCTTGTTTGGAATGCGTTTACTTTATCTGTGCATGTATGAGAACTCCCCTAATGCTGGTGACCTTAGGACTCTGCCATTTACGTGAAATGGTTCATGAAACGAGCCCTATATCACATAAGTCATGATTAGTAAAATACTCCAAGCCGATGAGTCCTACCGACAGTGGGAGTGTCAACCAGACTCCTCTAAAGCTTGCTTGTGGGATCACGCCCTTAAGAAGGACCACCTTGTTTCATGGAGGAACAAAGTGTACAATTGATACATGCGTGATACATGAGGGTGCTTACTTTAATAAGTAAGTTCACTGAGGTAGCCCATGTGAGAACATTCCTGAATGGGAAAGGAAGTTTCTATTTCAGGAAATAGAAACTTCCAGATTAGGAAATATCTCACGAGTCATTGATGTTATTAATTGATCCTTAGACTTGAGGTTCCTTGTCACTTTATGAGTTAACTCTGTAGTCTTAGGTATAAGCTTTAAAGGGTGTCGTCTTAGACAACTGATGCAAGGCTTATGCTGGGGCTGCACAAGTGATTCATGAAAGTGAATGAGAATCAAGAAAGGACCTACACTTGCATTTGCAAGGTGATCTCTTATTGTGTAAGTCATTCATATGCCATATCGAGTCCTTGGCCAAGGCAGTAGATTAAGACATCAAGAAAAGGGTTTCTTGGATTGAGATCAAATGGATATGAAATGCACTTAGCTTTAAGACCGGATTATTAGGGTTCTGATTATTCCCTTGCCCTAGATCTTGGTTGAGAGATAGTAAGTAGGAGGACTGTATCTCACATGAATCAATGACTTAAAGGTTCTGTCGAATCCGAACATTCCAATTCAGCTAGGGGTTAAACACCTGTTGCTAGACTATGGTCGTTTAATCTGTGGACTGATTAATTAATTACTGAATTAATTAATTAGGGTCACTGCTAATTGAATTGAGAACCTAGAGGGTCACACACAACAACTTGGTTACATGAGTTGAGGCTTAAAAATGATTAAACGAGTTAATCGGGCCAAGAGGGTTCCACACGTGTGAAACCACACGTGTGGGTCACGTGAGTGATACGTGTCCTTGTGACACGTGTCCCACACGTGTAAATATATATATATTGTATATATATATTAAATAATTAAATGTGATAATTAATTAATAGACTTTGGTTTAATTTTGAATTAAAAAGGAAGTCTAATTTTGGAGAAAATAATCTAGCTAATTAATTATGAATTGAGTAATTAGATAAAATAAGTTATTTATTTTAAATAAATAAAGTATAAAATTATCCAAAAATAGTTTGGATATTTTAGCTCTCTTGAAAGTTGATTTGAATTTGAATTCAAAGTCAAAGTCAAAATTACTTGATGATCAAGTAATAGGAGAGAGGGACCAAAACCCTAGCCTATAAGGATTAGGATTTTCGGCCACTCCCTTAATATAAATAGGGGAGCTCGAGCTCCCCTTAGTGCTAATCGGCAATTCTTTTGGTTCATGTGTTGAACACCATCCTTTCTCCAAGATAAACAAAATCCTAGGTTAAGCCTAAACACTAACTAGAGAACTAGCATCCTTACTAGTTAGATTGTAGTGAAGTTGGTGGACTATCTCTAGAGAGCTTCAAGTTAGAAGTTTGAAGATTCGAGCTTTACCAAGGAGAGGGGATCAAGCCGCGAGAAGAGCGTTCTTGGGTGGCTTGAAACGCTTCAAGAAAGAATAAAAGAAAAGTAAGTTTCTTATCTCTAGGAATTTGGTTACACGATTGCGAGTCCTAGATGGTTAAGTATACATGCATAACATATATTTCATGCATAATTATATGTATATAATTATATGTAGCATACATGTATTTTATATATATATATATACACGCTTCAACAAAGGCTGCTTTTCTGATTCGTGTTTTCCAACAATATATATATAATTATATGTAGCATACATGCATTTTATAACAAAATATGTTAAAATTATAACATGCAAGCAAACTACCTAAACCCATGCATAACATATATTTCATGCATGCAAACACTTAAGAATAATAATATGCATGCATTAAATCCATGCAAAACAAATACACTACTATATATATATATATATATATATATATACACACACACTCTGCACATAGGAGAGAAGAAGCAACAACCATTAAGTAGGTATATAAACACACACACACACACAGAGCAGATAAAGGAAGAACAGAAGCAGCAGAATGAGGAAGAAACAGAAGCAGCAACGCGGTAAGAAAGGAAGAAAGAAACAGAAGCAGCATAAAGGAAAAGAAAGAACAGAGGCTGCTGCGGCAGACTACCCGCCCGGGTAGATTTCCAGCGCCAAACTCCCCGGCCGGTTAAAAAGATGCAGAAGGTTTCTGCAGCAGGAGTACCGGGGAGAGTATCGCCTATGTTCAAACTCTCCCCGGGTACTCCTACGTTCAAACTCTCCCCGCCCGGGGAGAGTATCGCAGTTCAGCAGACAGCAGCAACAGCTTGTACCGAAACAGGGGAAAGGACAAGGGAAGAAGAACAGGCCAAGACAAACACATAAACTTCAACCAAGCTCAAACCAACAATTAAGGTAATAACACAACATCATAACAGGGCTTAACTCATGCAATTAATCTCAAAATGGGCAGCAACACCTCATCGAAAAGTAGCAGCAGTTACGCGAAGAAAACAGGGGAACCGAATGAAAACAGGGCAAGAATCCGCATGAAGAATCAGCCAACAACTAATACAAGCATACTCAACCATAAATGAGAGAAAAGGATCATATATATAACACCGAAACAAGTTGTAAGCCAAAGGAATTCAAGAATTCATCAATTCTCCCTCAAACCTAACTATTCACACATGTCATCAAAACTCCATGAAAACTGACTTAGAATTAGGGATGAATGGATCAAAATGACCTGAGATGCATGTATAACATAATCCTAACTCACCTTGTTGATTGGATGAAAGTTGATAGAGATTTGAGCTCCAAAATCTCAAGAATTGGCACAGTGACGGGAAACCGGAATGCAGGAGCTTTGGCTAAATTTTCTTGCTTCTGTGGGGGTGTGTGTGATTAGGTCTGAGTATGGGGAGATATTGGGATGAACTAGGGTTAAAGGACTCCAACCATAGTTAATTTGGTTAAGAATTGAAAGAGTTATGGCCATTTCAATGAAATGTGGTAGTTTTCATGCCGTTTCGTTTTCCGGTTGAATTTCGGAGGTCCAAATGATTTCAGAAAAATATAAGGCTAAGTTTATTAAACCCGAATCTTCGATACGAGTTCAACGAAGTTGACGGAACTTGAATCCGAGTTCCCGAGCTCAAGATATCACATACGAAACCAAGGGTGCGCTAGTTACTCGTTAGCCCCCGACTTGGTTTCACAAATCAAATTAAATTAGTTAACACATCAAACGAGATCGAAAACATGAAACGAGCATACGGACATGGTTATAACACATAAATGTACAACATACTAAATTTTCACAAATTTTCAAATTCAATTCAATTAGGAACGACACTCAAAAATGTCATACATGCGCATGTAGTTGAAGAATTCAATTAAATTCAAATAATTCAAATATTTATAAAAATAAACGAAAATTCAAATAAATAAAAATTAAAACTTAACGGAAATGTAATATAATAATATAACAATTAATCTTATAAAAAGAAAACAACTAAATTAAATTTCAATTAAATTTTAAAAGTCACGTAATTATAAAATTAATTAATTAGAATAATTAAGGGTATAAATAGTTATCATTAACACTTATTCATTAAATTAAACATACTAAATTTATCGGATTAAAATATAATGAAATATTAAAATGAAATAAAATAAACTAATAACAATTTATATTAAAATTAAATATTTAAAACACTTGTAAACAATTAATCACATTATTAAATAATTTAATTGTGCAAATTATAAACAAATACGACATATTAGCATAAATGACAAACCGGGGCGTTACACCTTAGGCTGAGCAATCCCTTAAATCTAATTAAAGCAGCCTAAGTAGTGGATTCACATAAATTGATCTTCTCAGTCATAACCATCCCACGATTAACCCCTATTTCACCGATGTCCCTCTACCATCGCATCTCCAAAGTCGAACCTCCCATTCTGACTCCTAAGCATTAACTTTAACTTCGTCTATGAAGCCACGCATCTAGCATTCTCCATATTCCTCCCCGGTGCATCCTTCCTATCCTCTATACCTCAAAAAAAGCTTGCAAAAAGGCGATAGTACCGTGATACTTGGCCGTGGTTTGATATCATCTTCATAACCTAGAAATCATAGCTTATTTCAAGAGTACATACATGCGATTAGTGCATGCTCATGGCACGTATTCAACACGAAAGACATTGATCCAATGTAAGAATACAATATCTAATTTCAACAAGATTCAAAAAGGAAAGCAATTCCATATTCAAGATTGATGCAATGTATACATTGTCACGTAGTTCCTATGCCGTACGACCTAGACTGACTCAAACACTACACAAAGAACACCAGTTTTGCAACCGGGCTCTGATACCACTTAAGGATGTAGCACCCCGCAAGTGAGGCACCACATCCCCTGCACTATGGCTCAACACGAGTAACGAAATGGGAAGTCCGCACCCGTATCAAACCATAGCGAACGGGAGACAAACAGAACAACCCTCCTAAGCTAGGCGGAACTTAGACCCTGCAAATATAACCAACCAACAAAACATAATTCATCGGAAAACTAAAACCCAAACACATGCATTGGGCACGGGCCTAAAGAAATTAAACACACGAACCACAAGCAGACTTGGGCTCCTCGGGCCTCTTTTTAACTCATAACAAAGCCCGGCAAGGGAAATTCAGTAACAAATACATAAAGAATCAAATTCGTAATCTTACAAGGTCAAATCATACACAATTCAAATACATATGCGAGTGCAGAGACTCTTCTAACTTAACTTGGCCGACTCAAAGACTCAACACAAATCCGCCTAGCTCGAAACTCCAACGCCAAACCTGCGCACTAAAAGATTGGGGAGGGAGAGAGTCAGTCTCTAGAAGATTGAGTGAGTAGGAGCGATACATATCTATAAAAATAGGCACATGCAAGTCATAAATCCCCGAGCAAAGTTTTATTTAAAGTTAGTTCCCAAGAAGGGCTAAAAGATAACTAGCAATGCCCGGACTTTACAACTAAATCATATTAAATTCATTAATTTCATAAATCATTCATAAACATAAAAGCTCGGTGAGTGAGCGTGTATTATCTCCAACCAAACTCCGACCGTGTACGACAAATATCATTAATACATTGAATACGTGATGTTGGAATAAATTATAATACACACAAATCATATATCATAACATAAGACATAGTGGTTTGGGCAATCCGTGTCCCGGCCTTCCCGCACGGTGCATAAGAATCATAACAAAATCATAATCATAATATAATCATAATCATAACATAATTCCAACCTTCTTCCTCCGGGTGGTGGATGGGTTAGCAAGACCCGACCTAACCCGTCCACCGGTCCATATATAGGCCAATGGGGGTATATGAATTCCCCAATGGCACTCAGCTCCCGTTCCCCGGTAAACCTCCTAGCGAGGGCCAGAATCACCGTAAATGTGGTGGGATTAGTACAAGGGATCACCGTCGGCCCATGCCTCCCCGGATAGCCACTTGCACTAAGTCCCTGAGCCCGTGTATTCATAATCATGTTCATAATCATATTCTCGCCAAAACATTTGATTCATAAGAACATAACATAACATATTTCATAATTCATGAGAAAAGGTTTACTCGATCATAATTTGCTCGATGACTCTACTTTGAAAAACAAAAAAAAAAATAATAAAAAAAAAATATATATATATATATATATATATACACATAAGGTTTTGGCCAAAACTTGCCACATAAGGGTTGTAGGGTTCGCTACACAGCTAAAACAAAAACACCCTCACCTGGAATACCACGAGACATAAAGCATAAGTAATGCGGGTGCCTATTCAAATCGGAAGTCTTCGCCCTGGACATGAACTGTACAATAGAAGGAACAATGTGTAGTCGTGAGAATTGACTCAATATGAGACCACGTAGACGCACGGCATGCTATGCACATGATATGAGATGCATAAGAAATAAAATTCATGTCATGGAAATGATCATGTGCACGATTAATATTTTAGGGACATATCAACGATCATTACATACCTTTCATGAATCATTCAAATTCATTAAGTTCACCACTTTCATAATCATACCAAATTAATTCAAGGAATTCAAATGATACACATAATACATATTATACCATCTATAAAATTCATATAAGTTATTAAAAGGAAGCAATATGTCACTTAGGGTTCAAACATGAAACATCAGAGCATACGTATACCATTTAAATTCATTTAAGTTCATATCTTTCATCTATCAAGCCAAAGCAATCCAAGAATTCCCAATAACAAGCATAACACGTCATATAACACGTATACATATCATACAAGTCATAAAATAAGAAATAAGAAGTAATTAGGGTTCATCTTGGAAGCAAAAGACCCATCCATGCGCACATTAGGAGCATTAATGACATATTGAGCCATAACTCGGAAAATATTCAACGAAAACTTACCAAATTTCACAACACATAAGATAACACATTATATGACATGTTAATGAAGTGATTGAACAAAAAACAAGTCAACAAAGCCATGCCATTCACGTTTGAAAATGGAAATTCCATGCGGAAAATGAGAGGGTCGCGATTTCCTTCATGAAATGGTAGCGGCCGCTACCCATGCAAAGTTACGATTTTTGATCAATTTTTCCATAAACTCAAAAAATGGCCAGATTCAGGTCACCCAGCATGTGATTCAGGTCTCGGGCGCGACCTCAGAGAGCAATCAAAGCCAACATGAGAGGGAGTCGCGGCCGGTACCAAGTTTGCTCTTGGTTCGGTCGCGGCCTCTACCCTACTCGTTCCTACAGAAAATGCAGCCAAAAACAGAGCAGCAACAAAGGTACCTTCAACCAACATGCTCAGCTATGGAATGATCATAAATATGAGATGAAAAAACTAAAAAACAACACACAAAAATGCTCTCCATGTGTTGAAACGTGAGATGAAGGAATGGATGATCATTTCATGACTTTTCTTCAAAACTCCATTAATGGTAGCTCATGAAACACTTAACCATCATAAAATACATGATCATGAATGTAAAGAGTTAGTTAAGACAATCATATTCATGCTTGGAATCAATCTAAATCATCAAAGAATGAGAGAGATCAACACATGTATCAAAAACCTAACTATCTATTCTCTTTAGCCATAAACCCATGAAATCATGCTCAAAATTGGGGATGAATGAGTCAAAATGACTCATATTGAATGTATAACATAACCCTACACTCACCTTGTGAATTGATGGAGGTTTGGAAGACATTAGAGCTTGAATCTCCAACGTTTGGCAAGGGCTAAGGGATTAACTGGAAGGCAGGGACTTTGGCCTGATTTTTCTCTTGTTTGTGAGGGTTGGTTCGGTTGAGCGGGATAAGGGTCAGATATTGGGCTTAACTAGGGTTCCATAGCCTCCAACCATGGTTAATTTGGTCAAGGTTTGAACGAGATATGACATTCTTAGTGAAGGGTGGCACATTTGCATCCATTTCGGTTTTCGGTTGAATTTCGGGGGTCCAAATGATCTTAGAAAAATATGAGGTTAAGTTTATTGAACCTAAATTTTTGTTATGAATTCAACGGAGTTGACGGAACTCGATTCCGAGTTCCCTAGCTCAAGATATCACATAAGGAACCAAGGGTGCGCTAAGTGCCCGTTAGCCCCCGGTTTGCTTCCAATCACACGAAATAAATTTAAAACGCAATCAAACGAATCCGAAAATCTAAAACGAGCATACTTACACATTGATGACACACATATCTACAACATATTAAATTTCCAGAAAATTCCGAATTCATTTCATATAGTAACGGCGCGCAACTTGTCACGTAAATGCAAATTGACCAAGAATTCATATAGTTTCAAAATTCAAATAAAATTGAAGAATCCATTTTAAATATTTAATAAAGATATAACGAAATGTATATAATGGAAAATTAATAAAAATTACAATTAGTAATTAGCAAAAGTGATTAATTAAGCAATTAAGTAATTTAAACGCGCAATTAAGGAGCACATAAGTTATTCATATTAATTCCAATTCAATTATTGCATATATTTCAATTAATCACATATTTAACAGTTAAATAAAGAAATTTAAATATAGAAAACACTTATAGCCGATTAATTCGTGCAATTTAGTAAACACATACGTCATATTAAAATACGAAAAGTTGGGGCGTTACAACGGGAGACATAATTAGACTTGATATGAACCATATAGACGCTCGCCGATTGCATATGGATGCATATGATGTAATGCACTTCACATACTTTCACATGGCAACCAACATATTATCACGTACGTAGCGCGTAATTTGAACATCTAAAACATCAAATAAACATATAACATATTTAATAAGCACCTAATATATCACATTATATCATTCCTCATGCCTCCCTAAGCTTAATTAACATAAACAAGGTAAAACATGCAAGAAGATATCACACGTACCACTTAAACGTGCATGCGAAGTCACATTTACACTTAATAATCAAAGCCATAAACTTAAAATAAACAATAAAAGGCATCATACACACATTCATTCAACATGTTGGGATCATGATGGGGTGGGAGAAGGCAAATATAAACAAGAATAAAAAAAGATGAACAAGTAAACAAGGGAAAACATCACAAACGAGCAAGGGAAACGGCCGCACAAAACCTCCACGTGGCAGCCATTACCCTGAGAGACGGGCGTGTCTCAGGTCAGTAGCTCAGCCCAAAGCTACTACCTTGAGACATGCCCGTGGCCTCCAAAACAACACAACATCAACACGGGCATGTCACGCCTGTGACAACTTTGTGTTCGAGTTGTTGCAACTGCAAAAAGGGGAGAGAAAAGGGGAAAAATAGGGCAGCCACACACCTAAAAATTCACACATAAAACCATGAAATTCCATGTAAAATCATCACTAAAACATCCCCTAAATCATCAATAACAGCCACGGTATCAAGGAGGAGCAACAAGGTTCAATTCATTCAAAAACTTTCAAGAAAACTTAAGTTCTTCCATGGTGAATCTTCACACACACCCTAAGCACGAAACTAACGCATGAAAACAAGTCATGGATGCTAAAATTATCACAAATCATGTATCAAACATCCAAGAAAACAAGTAGAAGGCATGGATTCAAAAATAGCTTCAAACCTAACTATTCATCAACTTGCCCAAGGCATGCTTAAACATGAATGAAAATCAAAGATTCAAGAGGAGAAAGATGTATCAATTTGCGGAGAGTCCAAAATAATACATACCCTGAAGAAATGGCGGAGATCGGAGAAGAAACGAGCTCAAAATGCGAAAGGGGGTGGAGGTTCTCTTCTCTTTTTCCTTTCTTTTTCTCTTCCAGCTCTGTCTCATCTCTATCTTCAGCTGGGGGCCGAAATGGTCTAAAGGGGAGAGTAGAGGGGTGAATTAGGGACGTGTGGGTCCAAGTTTGGGGTCATTTGGATAAGAAATGAGAAAGTTATGGCCATTTTAGTGAAAGGTGGTAGATCTGCGCGTTCGGTACAGGCAAAATTCTGGTAATCAAGCGGGCTTAGAAAAATATGAGGCCAAATTCTCTAGCTTCCAATCTTCATTGTGAATTTAACGCCACTTCCGGAATTCAAATCCGAATTCCCGATCTCGAGTTACACCTTCCGGAACCCAAGCTGCGCTAAAACGAGTTAGGCCCTGAAGTCCCTAACAAATAAAACGGTTCGAAAACCGTATCAAACGAACTCAAAAACTTGAGATGAGCAATTAAATACATTCATAACACATATAAATCATACATATCACATATTCACCCAAAATTGAAAACAAGAACGGAGGCAAATGGGTTAAAAACGAGTAAGAAGGGCGAAACGTTCAAAAATAATATATAAGGTTCAAATATTCAATTAAATAATTCATGGATTTCACATAAAGAATAAAATAAATATGTAATTACGTAAATAAATAATTTAAATACACACGTATCACTCTCGTAGCTGCATACCTGTATGGCGGACGAGCGGGATGTTACACACCGCACCCAAACAACGGAGATTAGATAAAACAAATATTGTCTGAGTACCAAAATCTGTATCAGGATTAACAACTAGTGTAACTGCATAACATGAACTAATATTTGCAATATACAAGAGAATGCATATCAGTTCATGGAAGAACCTACTTGAACTCTTCGAAATTACCTAAATTGCAGTGTTTTAAGTAATAGGTTATCAAGATGTGAAGAAAGTCCAAATTCTTTTAAAGATTACCATATGACTAGTGTTCATACGAAGGTGCTTAACTGTAACTAATTTGTGTTTTTATGAAATGGATAGACCGGAGCAGGGTTCATTAAAGTGGATTGTTGGAAAACACGAATCAGAAGGCAGCGGAATTTAAAAAATTTACCAACAAAAGGACCTTAGACTCGCAATCGTGTAACCAAATTCATAAAGATAGAAAACTTACTTTTCTTTTATTCTTTCTTGAAGCGTTTCCAGCCACCCACGAACGCTCTTCTCACGGCTTGATCCCCTCTCCTTGGTAAAGCTCGAATCTTCAAACTTCTAACTTGAAGCTCTCTAGAGATAGTCCACCAACTTGATCACAATCTAACTAGTAAGGATGCAAGTTCTCTAGTTAGTGTTTAGGCTTAACCTATGGTTTCATTTAATCTTGGAGAAAGGATGGTGTTCAACACATGAACCAAAAGAATTGCCAATTAGCTCCTAGAGGAGCTCGAGCTCCCCTATTTATAAGAGGGGGAGTGCCGAAATTCCTAGTCCTTAATGGGCTAGGATTTTGGTCTCTCTCTCTCCTATTACTTGATCATCAAGTAATTTTGACTTTGACTTTGAATTCTAATTCAAATCAACTTTCAAGAGAACTAAAAATATCCAAACTATTTTTGGATAATTTTATAGTTTATTTATTTAAAATAAATAACTTATTTTATCTAATTAATTAATTCATAATTAATTAACTAGATTATTTTTCTCCAAAATTAGACTTTCTTTTTAATTCAAAATTAAACCAAAGTCTATTAAATAATTAACCCATTTTATTATTTAACATATATATACAATATATATTTATACACGTGTGGGACACGTGTCACAAGGACACGTGTCACTCACGTGACTCACACGTGTGGAACCCTCTTGGCCCGATTAACTCGTTTAATCATTTTAAAGTCTCAACTCATGTAACCAAGTTGTTGTGTGTGACCCTCTAGGTTCTCAACTCAATTAGCAGTGACCCTAATTAATTAATTCACTAATCAATTAATCAGTCCACAGATTAAACGACCATAGTCTAGCAACAGGTGTTTAACCCCTAGCTGAATTGGAATGTTCGGATTCGACAGAGCCTTTAAGTCATTGATTCATGTGAGATACCATCCTGCTACTTACTATCTCTCAACCAAGATCTAGGGCAAGGGAATAATCAGAACCCTAATAATCCTGTCTTAAAGCTAAGTGCATTTCATATCCATTTGATCTCAATCCAAGAAACCCTTTTCTTGATGTCTTGATCTACTGCATTGGCCAAGGACTCCATATGGCATATGAATGACTTACACAATAAGAGATCACCTTGAAAATGCAAGTGTAGGTCCTTTCTTGATTCTCATTCACTTTCATGAATCACTTGTGCAGCCCCAGCATAAACCTTGCATCAGTTGTCTAAGGCGACACCCTTTAAAGCTTATACCTAAGACTACAGAGTTAACTCATAAAGTGACAAGGAACCTCAAGTCTAAGGATCAATTAATCACATCAATGACTCGTGAGATATTTCCTAATCTGGAAGTTTCCATTTCCTGAAATAGAAATTTCCTTTCCCATTTAGGAATGTTCTCACACGTGGCACCTCAGTGAACTTACTTATTGAAGTAAGCACCCTCATGTATCACGCACGTATCGACTATACACTTTGTACCTCCATGAAACAAGGTGGTCCTTCTTAAGGGCGTGATCCCACAAGCAAGCCTTAGAGGAGTCAGGTTGACACTCCCACTGTCTGTAGGACTCATCGGCTTGGAGTATTTTACTAATCATGACTTATGTGATATAGGGCTCGTTTCATGAACCATTTCACCTAAATGGCAGAGTCCTAAAGTCATCAGGATTAGGGGAGTTCTTATACATGCACAGATAAAGTAAACGCATACCAAACAAGAGCATATAAAGAAGTGTTGCCTCAATTCCTTATATCATTCAAAGATTGTCTGTGATTACAATAAGGAAAAGCACAAAGCGGATATACAATCGGCTTTCTAGGGCACTATTCCTAACAATCTCCCACTTGCCCGTCAAAGCCATTCATAAGCTACTCTAAGTCCCATCTTCTGAAGATGACCTTGGAATGCTTCTTGACTAAGGGGTTTAGTAAGTGGATCTGCCACGTTCTCTGCTGATGTGACCCTCTCCATTTGCACATCACCTCTCTTGATAATATCACGGATTAGGTGATACTTCCTCATAATGTGCTTGGTCCGTTGGTGAGATCTTGGTTCTCTTGCTTGAGCAACCGCCCCAGTGTTGTCACAAAACACAGTAATGGGGTCTTTCATGCTAGGAACAACATTCAACTCTTGAATGAAGTTTCTAATCCAAACACCTTCCTTAGCTGCATCATTTGCAGCTAAGTATTTGGCCTCAGTGGTCGAATCTGCAGTGGTTGTTTGCTTCGAACTCTTCCAACTCATTGCTCCGCCGTTTAGGTAGAAAATGTATCCTGACATTGACTTAAAATCATCTAAGTCAGATGCAAAGCTTGCATCGCAGTATCCTTCGACAGTGAGATATTTCTGACCTCCGTAAACTAAGAATAAATCTTTAGTACTTTTCAAGTACTTAAGAATATTCTTCACGCAGCCCAGTGACCATCTCCAGGGTCAGATTGCAAACAACTTGTTACACTAAGTGCATAAGCCACATCCGGTTGAGTAGATAACATTGCATATATTATGCTACCTATTGCTGATGCATAAGGTGTATGAGTCATTCTTTCCTTCTCAAGGTTAGTCTTAGGACACATCTTCTTTGAAAGACATGTTCCTACACTCATATGAAGGTTCTTAACCTTTGCTGACTCCATATTGAATCTCTTCAATACTTTGTCAATGTACATCGACTGTGATAGTCCTATTAACCTTCTAGATCTATCTCTATAGATTTTAATTCCAAGGATATAGGACGCATCACCAAGATCTTTCATCTCGAATTGGTTCGATAACCATAACTTAGTTACTTTCATGTCATCCTTCGAATTCCCAATAAGAAGGATGTCATCAACATAAAGTACTAAGAATTGCACTGAGGTCTCCAATTCCTTTTTATACACACAAGACTCATTCGAAATTTGAATGAAGCCAAACACTTTGACTGATTCGTCAAATCGAATGTTCCAATTCCTAGAAGCCTGTTTCAATCCATAGATTGATCTTTGGAGTTTGCAAACCTTTTGTTCACTCCCACTGAATGTGAAACCTCTGGGTTGCTCCATATAAATGTCTTTGTCAATGTCACCATTGAGAAAGGCAGTTTTCACATCCATTTGCCATGTCTCATAGTCATAATATGCAGCAATGGCAAGCATGATCCGAATAGACTTTTGCATTGCAACTGGCGAAAAAGTTTCATCAAAGTCCACACCGGGTCTTTGAGTGAATCCTTTTGCAACTAGTCTTGCTTTGTAGGCTGCAATGCTTCCATCAACTCCAAGCTTTCTCTTAAAGATCCATTTGCAACCTATGGGTTTGACCCCATCAGGCAAATCTACCAAGGTCCAAACTTGGTTTTAGTTCATGGAATCCATTTCGGATTTCATGGCTTCTATCCACTGTTCAGAGTCAGAATCTGAAAGTGCCTCCTCATATGTTAAAGGATCATTACCCTTTTGAGAGATTTCATGGAAGAATCCATACCATCTCTCCGGCTGTCTAGGAGTGCGTTCAGAATGCCTTAGAGGAGGATTTTCATGTGTATCGAAATTCGTGATTGGTTGTGGTTGATCATTAGGGGACGTTTCTTCAGTGGGTGGTGTGGGATCACTTTGCACTTCTTCTAATTCTATGATCTTGCCTTTCTTTTCTTTAAGGAACGGTTCCTCAAGAAAAGTGGCATTTCTGGAAACAAATACCTTTTGCTCAGATTGATCATAGAAGTAGTATCCTATGGATTCCTTAGGATAACCTACAAAGTAGCATAAGTTAGAACGAGATTCTAACTTATCTCCCACTGTCCTCTTCACGTAAGCAGGACAACCCCAAATTCTCAAGTAAGAATAGCTAGGGATTTTACCATGCCACATTTCATAGGGCGTTTTAGGGACTGACTTAGAGGGAACTAGATTCAAAATCTTTGCTGTACTTTCTAGGGCATAACCCCAGAAAGAAGGTGGTAAGTCAGTGAAACTCATCATAGAACGAACCATATCTAGTAAGGTTCGATTCCTTCTCTCAGAAACTCCATTAAGCTGAGGAGTTCCCGGAGGAGTCCACTGAGAGATAATCCCATTATCTCTGAGATGATTAAGGAATTCTTCACTAAGATATTCGCCTCCTCGATCAGATCGAAGTGCTTTGATCTTGTGACCAGTTTGGTTCTCAACCTCCTTTTGAAATTCTAACAATTTCTCAAAAGCTTCAGATTTATACTTCATTAAGTATACATAACCATACCGACTAAAGTCATTAGTAAAGGTTATGAAATACTGATGATTGTTTCTTGTGCTTACACTAAGCGGTCCACAAACATCAGTATGGATCAAATCCAAAACCTTAGTGGCACGTTCCACAGTTCCTTTAAAAGGGACTTTGGACATTTTTCCTTTAAGACAGGATTCGCAAGAAGTTAACTCCTTAAGATCATTTTCAGAGAATGATCCTAAAGTGTTTATCTCGCTAATTCTGTTCTTGGAAATGTGTCCTAATCTAGCGTGCCATAAGGGAGCTGAAACTTTGTCATCTCTCTTACGCTTCGTTTCTCGTTGTATATTCATAATATTGATATTCTGAGTTAGATAAAGTCCATTACTCAGAGTACCGATGTGAACGGAAGAGTTGCTCCGTTTGATAAAGTATTTACCATTCTTAATATAAGTTTCATAACCTTCACAATCTAATATTGGAACTGAAATTATATTACGAATAATGCTCGGTACATAAAGGACTTTATTTAAGATTAACTCAAAACTACCTAAATCTAATCTAATTGTGCCTAAAGCTTGAGCTTCAACGTTTGAGCCATCCCCGATCTTCAAGACACATTCTCCTTCTTTGAGTTGTTGGACTTCACTTAGCATCTGTACATCATTACAGATATGAGTTCCACAATCGGTATCAAGTACCCAAGAACTAGAATTAATAGAAAGATTTACTTCAACGAGAAAGATACCTTTCTTTAGAGTAGCCTTGTACTCTGGGCAGTTTCTCCTCCAATGTCCCGCTTTGCCACAATGGAAGCAGACATCCTCTTTCTGACCACGCTTCTTCCTTTGGGCCTTCCCCTTCGAAATGCCACCAGTGGGCCTAAGGGGTTTCTTCTTCTTCTTTTGGGTTTTCTTGTCGTTACCTTTAGAAGGCCCAGAAGAGGAAGATGGAGCATTCACCATCAAAACCTTATTGTCCTTCTTGATCGGGCTTTCAGCAGTCACAAGCTGACTAATCAGCTCAGCTACAGTAGCACCAGCATGATTCATATTGAAGTTAAGGACAAATGGGTTGAATGATACTGGTAGCGAAGCTAGCAACAAATCCACTGAAAGCTCATCTTTCAGTGGCATGTCCATGGAAGCAAGTTTCTCAGTAAGGGCAAGAAACTTGAGTCCATATTCATGGACACTTGAACCTTCCCTCATTCTCAAGTGGAACAATTCCTTTGAAGTGTTATACCTTGTAACACGTTCATGTGGGCGGTAAAGTTGCTCTAAGTGGTCGTAAATCTCCCAAGCGAATTCCATGGCCTCATGTTGCCTTTGCAAGTCCGGAGACATGTTAGCCAACATAAGGCAACGGGCTTGGAGATTATCATCCTTCCACTTCTGAATCGCATCCCGCTCGGCCCGAGTGGGAGCCTGCCCTTCGGGACTAGGCTCCCCTTCGAAGAGAACATAAGTTCTCTTCTCAGAATCTAAAATGATTTCTAGATTCCTCAGCCAATCAGAATAGTTGGGACCACTCTACTTGTTTGACTCGAGGATCGATACAAGAGGGTTTTTGGTTGCCATTTCAAAACACGTAGAGAATCACAGAATCTACGACCTCAATGGTAAAACAGAGAACTAGTGAGCATGCTGAATTATAATGATATACAAAAGATAAGGTCTTTAATCTAATGTAGCTCCCACTGTTTTTCAAAGATCTATAATTCCCAAAGATCTAAGAGGAACACGTTTCCCACTGGGTACTAAGATCCTAGGAATTTTACCTCGAACCCACGACTCGCGGACATTCTAAGTGAGAACCCTAGGTAGGTACAACTCACCAATTCTAACACCTTTAGAACTCTTAGTAATTGTTTTTGCATCACCTATCTTTCAATATGGACCCACGACTCGTGCGACATCCATATTTACTTAGGCGTTAAGCTAGACCCATCAATCATAAGATCATGACCAAAACTTAGTTCAAACGACCCACGACTCGCGGACATCGCCCTTGCTAAAATTGACCACGAAATATTGACCATTTAAAATGATCAATTAAGTAACTAAGAACTAATAAGCTCCACTAGCTATCCCACGACTCGCGGACAATAACTAGCTTCACTTACTAAACTTAAAACCTATTGATGGAATGCTAGGAATTTAATTCAAAATTTGTATCTTGAATTAAACACCTATTTGTTCGAAATTAGCTTAATATTTAATGGGAATTTTCGAATCTACCGGAGAGTTGTCCGGTTCGACCTCACCAACATATATGTTATCCAATTTTATTAGTCTTGATTAATGCAAGTACACTTACATGCATTTCAAACAAGCACATAAACAGATAACATGTCCTAGCATGATACTAACATGTAATGATCATGGGTTCTACCTATCTTATGCGTGATATGTGGGAGCCACTCCACAATCACAAGTTCTAACATACATTCCACATAAACAGTTTAAATCACATAAGGGAAAGCGGTAACAAAATACGAGCCCTATCTCTATTACATTTAACAATTGAGATTCCCCTCCCTAACATTTTGAGGGGTCTTCACTTATGGCCTCCTTGTTACTTGAATGTGGTCCATCTTACTCCATGGGTGCATTGTCTCCAAAATGAAAATAAAACCTCACCACCTATCTCTACTCTCAAATTACAATAAAAGGAAAAAAACATAAAGTAATAAGGCTCAATCTTCATATTGGCCTTAGACAATTACACGGGGCATACCCCGGCCTCAAAAACAGTAATATGGAAAGCCACATAATAAATCACATAACAGTACACACATAAGTGAGGCTCCAACCTCAATTGAAAAACGCAACTATAGGGCTCCAACCCCAATTTAAACCATCCATGTGCATAAATTAAAACCATACATAGATCTAAACCCATGATCACCTAAAATGCTTTTGCGAGAATTTAAATTTAACTAATAAATTAAAATTCCCGTTTTAAGCTCTAATAGCTTAAAACACGACTTAGATGCAATTCTTGTTCAAGAGTCCTTTCAATAAAACCCGAAAAACAATAGACTAATAAAATTCCAATTAATTTCTGAAAATTAATAATTTTATTCTTTAAATATTTATCAGAAAATAGAGATAGTAATTTTTCCAAAATTTAAATCGCTTAATTTCTCAAAAATCCCAATTTAATCAAAATTTTAAACTAATTTTATTTTAGCAAAACTGATTTTAAAAGATAAAATTAAAATAAAATTAAATGGGATTTTAAGGACCAAAAATACGAAACACGAGAAATACGAAAACACGGGCCCGGGACGACGTGGGATCGCCCGCCCGCCGCGCAGGAACGCGCGCTAGGCGCGCGCCAGCGCTGCGCACAGCCGGCAACGATTGCCGCCAGCGTGCGCGCAGACGTGCGGCGTGGGCAGGCAGTCCCGCCCATCCCTGGGCGGGCGCTCCCGCGCAGTTGCGGGAGGAACAGGCGGCTGTCCTGCACGGTTGCGGGACAGGCGAGCAAGGCGCCTAGGCGGGCGGGATACCTCCCGCGCGGATGCGGGAGGGCTGGGCGGCGGTGATGAGGCTTGGGCGTGCGACGTCCTAGCACGCCCAGGCCCTTTCTTTTCGTGTCCCGTTTCGTGTTTTTGGGTTTCTCCAAAACCCGGTTCAATCCAAAATTAAAAAATTCGATTTAAACATATTTCAATCAAAACGGTTTTCAAAAACACAATTCAAGAAAAAAGTTTCAGAAATTCAAGAAAAAATTACAGTTTCGTAATTCAGGCTTTCTAAAAGAACTCATGAATACCTAATTCGCATCTAAGCCTAAGAATTTCTACCATATTTAGAATAATGGAGACGAATCAGAAACACGATTAGCAAGGTGGCTCTGATACCACTTGTTGGAAAACACGAATCAGAAAGCAGCGGAATTTAAAAAATTTTCCAATAAAAGGACCTTAGACTCGCAATCATGTAACCAAATTCGTAGAGATAGAAAACTTACTTTTCTTTTATTCTTTCTTGAAGCGTTTCAATCCACCCAAGAACGCTCTTGTCGCGGCTTGATCCCCTCTCCTTAGTAAAGCTCGAATCTTCAAACTTCTAACTTGAAGCTCTCTAGAGATAGTCCACCAACTTGATCACAATCTAACTAGTAAGGATGCTAGTTCTCTAGTTAGTGTTTAGGCTTAACCTAGGGTTTCATTTAATCTTGGAGAAAGGATGGTGTTCAACACATGAACCAAAAGAATTGCCAATTAGCTCCTAGAGGAGCTCGAGCTCCCCTATTTATAAGAGGGGGAGTGCCGAAATTCCTAGTCCTTAATGGGCTAGGATTTTGGTCTCTCTCTCTCCTATTACTTGATCATCAAGTAATTTTGACTTTGACTTTGAATTCTAATTCAAATCAACTTTCAAGAGAGCTAAAAATATCCAAACTATTTTTGGATAATTTTATACTTTATTTATTTAAAATAAATAACTTATTTTATCTAATTAATTAATTCATAATTAATTAACTAGATTATTTTTCTCCAAAATTAGACTTTCTTTTTAATTTAAAATTAAACCAAAGTCTATTAAATAATTAACACATTTAATTATTTAACATATATTTACAATATATATTTATACACGTGTGGGACACGTGTCACAAGGACACGTATCACTCACGTGACCCACACGTGTGGTTTCACACGTGTGGAACCCTCTTGGCCCGATTAACTCGTTTAATCATTTTAAAGCCTCAACTCATGTAACCAAGTTGTTGTGTGTGACCCTCTAGGTTCTCAATTCAATTAGCAGTGACCCTAATTGATTAATTCACTAATCAATTAATCAGTCCACAGATTAAACGACCATAGTCTAGCAACAGGTGTTTAACCCCTAGCTGAATTGGAATATTCGGATTCGAGAGAACCTTTAAGTCATTGATTCATGTGAGATACAATCCTCCTACTTACTATCTCTCAACCAAGATCTAGGGCAAGGGAATAATTAGAACCCTAATAATCCGGTCTTAAAGCTAAGTGCATTTCATATCCATTTGATCTCAATCCAAGAAACCCTTTTCTTGATGTCTTGATCTACTGCCTTGGCCAAGGACTTCATATGGCATATGAATGACTTACACAATAAGAGATCACCTTGCAAATGCAAGTGTAGGTCCTTTCTTGATTCTCATTCACTTTCATGAATCACTTGTGCAGCCCCAGCATAAGCCTTGAATCAGTTGTCTAAGGCGACACCCTTTAAAGCTTATACCTAAGACTGCAGAGTTAACTCACAAAGTGACAAGGAACCTCAAGTCTAAGGATCAATTAATCACATCAATGACTCGTGAGATATTTCCTAATCTGGAAGTTTCCATTTCCTGAAATAGAAACTTCCTTTCCCATTTAGGAATGTTCTCACACGGGCACCTCAGTGAACTTACTTATTGAAGTAAGCACCCTCATGTATCACGCACGTATCAACTATACACTTTGCACCTCCATGAAACAAGGTGGTCCTTCTTAAGGGCGTGATCCCACAAGCAAGCCTTAGAGGAGTCAGGTTGACACTCCCACTGTCTGTAGGACTCATCGGCTTGGAGTATTTTACTAATCATGACTTATGTGATATAGGGCTCGTTTCATGAACCATTTCACCTAAATGGTAGAGTCCTAAAGTCATCAGGATTAGGGGAGTTCTTATACATGCACAGATAAAGTAAACGCATACCAAACAAGAGCATATAAAGAAGTGTTGCCTCAATTCGTTATATCATTCAAAGATTGTCTGTGATTACAACAAGGAAAAGCACAAAGCGAATATACAATCGGCTTTCTAGGGCACCATTCCTAACATGGATAACATAAATGGAAAGAGTTTTTGCCTAGCTCCAGACTCTGCCCCAGAATGCCATACCTCAACCAAGGGAAATCCTGCTACTAATGATTGGAATCCAGCTGCTGCTGAAAGAGTACAAAGCAAAATAATTTATTTTTAAAGCAAATTTCAAATTTAGTTACTAAAGTATCGAGGTTATATCTTTCAGTATCCTTAAATCTGATCTCTTCTCTGAATGAAAAAGACACGAAGCAAACAATTTAGCCACGAAACAAAAACCAATACAAAGATTTAAGAAAAAAAATCACAAAGATCCTTAGCCTATTTCTCACATGGGAAAATATACGTTCAAGAAACGAACTAAGGTTTAATAGATTACTAAATACCAAACAGGCAATGAACAACTAGAGAAACAACACAAGATGATCGAAACCTGAATCGGATAGGCAAAACATTATCATAAACGATGAAAGTAAAACTTAAAATCAAGCTTTTCTCAGGATAATGAACATTTGAGCTGTAAAATAATTGTCATATCCTGGGGATAGCTAAAAAGAAATTTCATACCTTAAGTGTAAGAGTTGCCCAAGAGTGATCTGCACACTCAAGTTCTCCTTTCAGTTCATTGAAATTTTCCTAGAAAATGGAAACCATTTATTAGCACAGGTAACAATAATCCTAAAATCTAATAAAACATCTACTTATTCCTGTTTATATAGGTAGGAAAAAAAACACCAAATTAGGGCAAAATGCCCAAGTTAAACTACTTTTTCACAGCAAATCATCAATAATTAGAACCGCATCATCCTCAGATTATGTTCTATAACTTAATTTAACTACGGATTATGGATTATTGCAACCTTGATAGCAATACTCGTTGATTAGAAGAAATTAGAACAGTAATCGGAAGGCAAAGCAAGGTTACCTGGAAGAGCTTGGGCAAGTCTGATGCCGGCACATCACCAGAAAGACCTGGAAGATGTCTTAAAACATGCATGAACACAGATAAAACTGTCATTATCTCGAAAAAGAACCCCAGAACCCGAAAAAAGCCATAAAACACGAAGAGGACGAGTTTTTTTATAATGAAGCGATGGGAATCAGACAAGGATTTAAGGTTTCCAGAAGTTAGAAGAAAAAATGATGGAAAATTAAACCAACCCACAAATCAAAAACACTTTTCTAGAGATCGAAAAAGAGCGTCCCCCGACTAGATTCCCATGAAATTGGCTGGAGAAGATGGGTTGCTTCAATTTCCTTCCCTTCGTTGCTGGTTGGAGAAGAGGGTTTCCCTCAATTTTTTTTGACAAAATTCAGAGGTTGAGATGGATTTGTAACGCCCCGATTTTCAGACAGTCAGGTACGCTCGACACGTGTGGGTTTCGAGCGTTAGGACTTTATTTTATTATTTTCGTTTAATTAAGTTATAAGTGTTATATTAAATTCTTATCAATTGTTTTCAACATGATTACGTGAAATTATATGATATTCCTTTCAATTTAACAATTTTTGTATGAGTGGAATTTAATTGCTACATGAATTAATTGTTCAAATTATATAATTTGCATGATTGTCCTTAATTGTTCATTTACATAAATTAGAGGACTACATTGCATGAAAACCTTTTGGGACCTAATTGCTCATTTCCAAACTTGATATATGTAATTGCATAACTTGTGAAGTTGGGAGATTAAATCATAAATATTGCATATTTCCCTAAATATACCGATATATGCATCTCTCTCTTCCTCACCATTTCATTCATCAAGAATCATCATCCTCTCCCTCTCGGTATTCACTCAAGAAGAAAGGGGAATTGGGAAATCATCATCTTCAAGCTAGAATTTGCTAGGAAACTTCATGAATTCAAGCTTAAGCATCCATGATCATCCATCTTTCTTCCTCCAAGTTCATGTAAGTGAGGATTATGTGATTTCTTGAATTTATGTATGAAGCTAGGGTTTATAATTCAAGCTTCATAATTCATGATTTAATGTTAGAAGCATGATTAGGAGCCTTAGGCTTGAATTCCAAGTATGATTCTTGAAGAATATGAGATTATGGGATAAATTTATATATATGCTCAAGTTGGTGATTATGATGATTAAAGCATGATTTATATGTTTTGATGGCATATTAAGGTATATTGAGCATGTATACATGCATATTTCCAGAATTCTTGCATGTTGGGATGATTTTGGAAAGATTGGGGATGCTTGGTTTTGTCCCGAGAGCATCCCCTGTTTTGTTCTGTTCTCTGTTCTTCCTGCGTAACGGGAACGGCCCTTCCCGTTCCCTTTGTAAGTAGGGAACGGCCGTTCCCATTGTTTGAATGATATGCTTGGCGGCGAGGACGGGAACGACCGTTCCCATTTTGGCTTGCAAGCCGGAACGGCCGTTCCCATATTCGGGGAGCCCGACAGCGGGAACGGCCCTTCCCACTTTGAACTGGAACCTGGAACGGCCGTTCCCAGCTCTCTGGTAGTGCAGAAATATTCTGCACAAAATTACAATTTTGGCCCCTCGTTCCAATGGCTTAGTTGATCCCGAATTGCTATTATATGATTGATTATATGTCGAAACAACATGTTTTCATGTTACATTGTGTATTGCTCGATGTCTCGTGTATGATTATGCCGTGCGTCATTATATGAATAATACGACTGAATTATGGTCTCATGCACGCACATTGTCCCGTTTCTTGTCCAGTTATTCTCCAGGGCGGAGATTGTGGCTCATGAGCATGTTCACGCATTCACGAGTCGTGTGTCGCCTGTCAGGTGAGGTTTAATTTCTAGTTACATAGAACCCGTATATCCCTTATGTGATATTTCGGCCAAAAGGTATTTATATTGATAATTTCCATAAACTATTGACCACGATTTATAGCTACATTTTATCAAGTCATATATTATTTCACGCAAGTCATGTTTCAAGCAAGCAAGCCATGATTGTCCATGTTCATGATTTCAAGCATGTTTAGGCGAGTAGCATGATCGTTCACGATGGGCCCGAGGGTAGTTACTAGAGCCAACCGGGAAAGCAAGGGCTGACGGGTAACTCTGGTGCTATCCTCACCACATTTGGGGTCACCCCTGAATCCACTAGGAGGTTAGTGGAGGAAGGAGCTCCGGGCTTAGGGATTCATGTACCCTCTGCTCACCATGTCGTGGATGGTGAAGGCTAGCTACCTTCCCATCATTGGAGGGAGAAGGAGACTGGGGACGAGTCCGGCACCACGGATGCGCCTCGGGTTATTTCATGATTGTTACTCCATGAATATGTTACCTGATTACACTATTGCACGATAGCACGATAATTGATTGCATGATCACCTCTTGATTAATACACAAGCAAGCATGTCCATGTTCATTTGGAGTAAGGTTGGAGACCGCCCTCACTCGCCAGGGCCATGTATTGATTGATTGCATGATAAGGAACAAGTATTTAATATTGACAGTTGTATTCTCGGGTGAAGCTATGTTTTTATTGAACTTGTATAATTATCTTTTATAAACCTTTACCCGAGAATATAACTTGCATGTTATCTGCGCTAGTATATATGTAAACCCCTCACTCGGTCTTCACAGACTGACGCCTCCACCTTTCAGGTATTGCAGGTGCACGCTAGGCGGGAGTGAGTCGAGTCGGGTCCAGTTCATGTAGTCGTGTCATCCGTGGTTCGTGCATTTAATTATTATTATTATTATTATTAGTGTTAATTCTGGAATTGTAGTTATTGTTATTCGTTAATGGAAGATGATAATGTATTGATATGATAGTCTAGATTATGCACTACTTGATAAATGAGATATGTCATGATTGAACTGAAGGAAATAATTGCTATTGTTGAAGTACGCATCCGCTTTGTCATGTCGCATGTTTAAGTTTCCCGCCTAGCTTGTCGTGTATTGCATTGTCACTCGTTCGCTATAGGTTGGTTCATGTACGGATTGGCCGTTTCGCATGTGGATTGACCTATAGTGCGGGGGTGTGGCACCTCCACGTGTACCGGGGTGCTACAGGATTGGCTAGAGAAGAGGGTTTCCCTCAAATTTTTTTGACAAAGTGCAAATATGTCCCTCTGTTTTTTTAGTGCAACGCCAAAAGGTGAGTCTAAAATAAATAAAATTATAATTATCAAATTGTGAGATGGTTTTTAGATGTCATAATATATATATATATATATATATATATATATATATATATATATATTGAGACAATTTATTAAAAATGTCATAACAAGTCTATTATATTGTGAGGCCTCGTAAAAAAAACGTCATGTTATTATTAGATTAGTTTAGTAAATAAATAATTTGATAGATGAAAAAAATTATATCAAATAAGATGAATTTAAAAAAAAGCATCACAACAGGTGGTCTACTTTGAAGCCTTTTAAAAAGCGTCATAATAGGGCATCACAACAGGCCGTTTTTCTAATAGTGGATTAATAATATGCATAGATAAATAAATAATTAAATATAATATTTAAAAGAGTTAGATATTTATTTTTGCTAAACAAGTTGGTCAAAAGGAGACTTTTGGTCAAAGGGGAGAGTCTTTCTCTCCAACCAAGGAATCAAATAGCAAAAGGGATAAGAATCCTTCTCCATTAAGGATTAGGGGTTCGAACCCCTTAGCTATAAATACAAGGCTTCGACCCCCTTGTAAGTTGATACACAATCTCCTTCTCCAAATTATATCACACAAACCCTAGAGCCTAAACACTAAATATAGAACTAACATCCTCCTTGTTTAGATCGTGATCGAGGTTGGTGTAGACAATTCTCTAAAGGGCTACTTTGGTGGAGTCTTAAAAGATTCGAAGGAGCTTTGGGACTTGCCGCTTGAAGAGCGTTTGTGGGCGGAGATTCAAAGTAAGTTTCTTATAACCCTACGAATTGTAGCCGGAGATTTGAAGTTTCTTGTGGGCGGAGATTCGAAGAGCTTTGGGACTTGCCGCTTGAAGAGTCTTAAAAGATTCTAAGTAAGTTTCTCAGAACCCTACAAATTGGGAATAAGAATTGCAAGATTCGATCTTCGTTTGGGATTTTTTTGTAAAATTTCGTTGTGTTACTGTTTTGTATTTTCCTAACAGGTATAACATTATGGAATTGTTCCATATTCCAATGAGGGTACAAACGTGCTTGAACGAGGATCTTCCATCCACAATCGTTCACTGAGAAATGAGTTCTCAGTGCACTAATTGCTCACATTGCTTTCACCATCATTCAACCCTTTTATATTCAACCACAATGATGCCACTGTAGCATAGTTATTCATTTAGTTGATAATACTTGAGAGCATCCTTAAGAAGGAATAAAAGGTTATGATGGTTAAATCTTCTTTTAAAACCCACTAAGGTAAAGGCTTGAATGCCTTAAAGAAGAAGAAACCCTTAAAACCGGATTGAGGGGTAAGTAAAGGGCACGCCTAAAAGACAATAGAGATCATAATAGGAAGTTTGCTTCTATAGTCACAAATAAAGACTTTTAAAGAGAATTGCAAAGAGTATGGGTACTCTGATAGGTTATCTCATTTAGTAATTCTAATAGGATTGGAATTCACTAATCTTGAGTTAATTTTACATAATTTGTTGTGCAAAACTTAAAGCACTAATGTTTTGAACATAAAACAAGATAACAAAAGTAAGTGAGATGATAAAGTTTCGAATTACTTAGGCACATTATGAGATGAAAGGATTAGTGAGTTAAACATCTTAGGATCATTTTACAAAAATGGACCTAGAAATTTAACTTCCTGTGAATCCTGTCTGAAGGGAAAGTTTGCCAAAACCCAATTCATGTGAAACGTAGACTATACCAAGATTGCAATGGATTTCGATCCATACTTATGAGTGTAATATGCTTAAGGTAAGCACTACATACAGTCATCAGTTTAATCATTATGAATGATTGTACTTGGTGAAGTACAAAATCGAAACTTATATGAAATTCCTAGAAATTTAAAAGGAGGTTATGAACCAAAGTAGTCATAAGACATGAGCAATTCGATCTGATTGAGATGGCGAATACCTTAGTGACTAATTCCTTTGTCATCTTACAGATAATAGGATTATCTCTCAGTAAACCCAATCGAGAACACCTTAGTATTTCTAAATGAAGGAACAAGACCTTATAGGATATGGTTCGTTCCATAACATGTTGTACTGACTTATATTCGTTCTAGGAATAAACCCCTAGAATATGCATTTAGAGATTCCAAATCTAGTACCTTCCAAAACCAGTTCCTTGATTGCTCTATGAAATGTGGCATTCTATAATTCCCTAATTATTCTTATCGAATAATCTGGGGCAATCCTCTTAAGTGAAGAGGATAGTGGGAGATAAACTTGAAGTGTCGCGCCCCGAGCGCGTGACGCCACATCCCCGACACTAAAACCCGACCCGCATATGAAATGGGTAGTCCATACAGGTGCCAGGTTAGAGCGAATGGGGACTCACTCACTTGCTATGCTAGGCGGGAGCTAACTTTCGAAACCAAATAAGCAATAAAAGAGCCAAGTGCAAGTTAAAGAACATGAGCGGAAGCATAAATTTTACAATAACATAATCAATGAGCTCACACGCTCGAATTCAATAACATTAAAGCGCTCCCAGGCATTCATAACCATAAAGAATAATGAAAGGGGTGTGAGTTTAACATAAAAGAAACCTATACACGACTCATCAAGACCCTACGGACATAAAATCCCGCCTAGCACTCCAAAATCTGCAAAAGAACTGAAAACAAAGTCGGGTTCAGTCTGAAGGAGACTAGTAGTTATAAAATAGGGCATAAGTATATACATTACAGAAATTAAACATATACATACATACCATAATCCCGTGTGAATTTTTACAACAATTTCCCAAGTGGGTAAAACAAAGAAAAGCATCAATGGGATTACAACTATCATATTTATTCATTCATTCATTCATAAGGGTATTTATGGCCCGGCGAGTGGGTGTGTATAATCTCCAACCTTCACTTCGTGTAAACATAATACACTAATTCATAAGTGATCATACAACAATCTTTCATGGTCATTCATGCGATTCTTTCATAAACGTTCATATACACCTTTTTCATCCCGGTGGTGGACGGGTTTGCAAGGCCCGACCACCCATTCATAAAGGTTCCCCTTCCTCGCTAATCTCCTAGCGAGGTCTGTTTCATCGTAGTTCATGTAGGACTAATACATGGGATCACCATCGGCCCTTGCCTCCCCGGATAGCCACATGCACAAATTCCCTAGGCCAGTGCATACATTTACGTTCTCGCCAAAATCATTGGGTAGGGATTCCTAAAATAAAGGCTTTACGTTGGAAACCATTTACTCTAGAAAAGACTCGATATATATATATATATATACTAGTTTGGCTCAAAACTTTTCACATAAGGAATATATCGGGTCATCATAACTATTACTAGAGAAACCCACCTGGCTACACCTTACCGAACACAATCAAGAAAGACAGAAGACTAGAAGTAGCCTATGAACCCGGCATGTCTCCACCCTGGAGAAAACTGTACAAAAGACAACACGGTGCATTCGCGAGACTCAAGACTCCAAATGAAACACATATAATGCACGACAATGCTTTAACATGATAAGACATGCATAAGTAGTAACAATGTGCTATGGGGATGTTCATGTGCACAATTAATGCCACTTAGACACATAAGTAAGTCATTTATTCATTACACGAATGAATCGTGTTCATTCATTCATAACATATCATAATACATGTTAATAATGTATAGGCATTAAATTAGTGTCAAAGGAAGCCATTAACATATAAAGAAAATAATAGTTGCAAGGAAGGCCATATTGTAACATTTAAACGTTCACAATTTAATTTCACGTTTACACACTGAATTCATAACATAAAATTCATAAACATATCAAAATATATCATATATTATCAAATAATCAAGAATATAAGTTATTCAAATCACATACGGAGCCTGGGGAAGTGGAAGGAAAGCAAAAACATGAATTTGAGCAAGTTTTCGTAAGACCTGACAGTTTTTTGAAATGCGCAAGCTGTAAACAATTGAACATATCTTGAGTTCTAGAAGTTAGAATTGGGATTTGTTTTTGGATATGAAACTAGACAAATAGAGCTTTCTGAAAATATAAAATTTGAATTTTAGTTCAAAGCGATGTGAAAATGGCGAAGGTTTGAAGTTGGATGAATGCGGTGTTTCGGAAGAATGGCAACACAAAATTAAAACGACCATCTCTCACAAACCCAAATAGATAATGAGGTGATTCCCAGAGAATACTCTAGACTCAAAAAGGTTTCTACTGTTCGAATTTCAGGTCAATAGGAGTTTGGATAAGTGGGTCCCCGCCGGGGAGACTTCGGGGTAAAATGTTCCCCGCCCGGGGAGAACCTGTTCAGAAACTTTCAGCACAAAGGTCCCCACCCGAGGACATTTCAAGCACAAAATTTCCCCGCTCGGGGAGCCTCTCTGGGCTGCAAAAAGATGTAGAACAGGGGATTGTTCGTGGATGTGACACCCCGACTTTCAGACCGTACAGGTATGACGTATGTGCGCATTTAAAATTATTATTTACGCATTTTATATTTATTCTAATTGTTATTTGAATTATTTAATTTTAATTCTTCTATGAATTATTTGAATGAATGTGCATGTGAATTTTTCGGTTATTTGAGTTGGCCTTGTTTGAACCCGTATTTGATGAACCGAACCAATTTGAACCGGGAACCTTGAACCGAACCCGTGAACCGAACCGGCTCAGCCTTAAAGGCTGAACCATTCTCCCTTTTCCTTCATTTTACGTTCAGCAACAACTCAAGCTAGCAAGAGAGCAAAAACCCAAGCTTTGATCATCCAACTTCACAAGCCAATAACTCACTCGTTTCTTCGTCTTTTCTCGAGCTTAGGTAGGTTTCGGAATCCCCTCGTCATGCTCTACGTTTCCATGGTTTAATTTATGAGTTTGGTGTGAGTTTGTTGTGCCTTTGCTCCCCTACGTGAATAGTAAGGGTTTAGCATTAAAGGTGAATTCTTGCTCTTTGCTTGAGATGATGGATTTCTAGCTTCTTGTATGAGTTGTATAGGTTATATATGTTGCATTTATTGCATTTTATGATAGGTTGGGTGAGCATTTATTGAGGTTCTTGATTCTAGCTTGAATTTTTCATTCATGTGATCATGGCTTTTAATTCCATTTTCTTGAGCTATTTGAGTGACGACATGTTAAGTATGATATATTTGAATTGTATGTGCGTTTTGAGAAGTTATGGCAACTTTAAAGGTTGGATTTTGGCCATTTTTGGCATATTTTCGAGCTTCCCCTGTTTTCTGTGTAAAACTCTGCTCCAGCTTTTCGAACCAGGCCGGAACGGCCGTTCCCGCCCAGTTTTAAACTGGGAACGACCGTTCCCAGGCCTTACTGTTCATGGACCGAGAGTGGGAACGACCGTTCCCAGTTGTACTGGGAACGGGAACGGCCGTTCCCATGTCCGGAACTCCTCTCTACTGGAGCAAATCCACGGGGGTGGATTTTCCTTAAGGAAAAATCCGCGAGGGTGGATTTGAGGCAGTAGCTCTTGGAAAATCCATGGGGGTGGATTTTCCCCTTTAGAAAAATCCATGGGGGTGGATTTTTCCCCTTTAGAAAAATTCAAAACCTAGAAGTTGCTACTACTTCTCTTTGCTTTAATTATGTATTTTATGACTTTAATTGCTTCTCTTTTGCATGATTAATTGTTATAACTATGCAATTATATGACTTAATTGCGAACATGATCCATGCATTTTGCCGGGCGTCTAATTGGTACATTATTGAGTCTAAGTCTCGGGTCTTGTCTTCTTTTGTTTCAGAGCCTCTTCCGGAAGTTCGTGAGCCCGAGGTTTAAGTGTTCGTTCGCCCGTTTTGCCTTCCTTCTACTTTTGCAAAGGTGAGGTTAGGATCCTTTGTACTAGATAAGCGACCTAAAACCTATTACGTGTTGTTTTCTTGCCCTGTATGCGAATATATATATTTATATATATGTATTACATACGAATGCTTAAGGTATGTTATGATCTTGTGAAATAAGCTTTACGTTTCCGAAATTGGTATAAGTATTGGCATAAGTAAGCTATATTTTGAAATTCGTTATTCGTATAGGATATGTTTGAGCGAGTTGTACCCTGAAAGATGGGAGTTTGGTTTGATATGGTTTGTTGGGCCCGGAGACGTGGGTAAGGGAGACCCGGGACGACCACGGGGTCGCCGGTTATGACCCCTGTGCACGTTCTCATTTGAGGTATTCACGTACGACCTATGGAGGTTGGGAAGGCGTGGTATCTTGAGCCCTCGGTGGATAACCGGGGAAGGCATATCGTGGGTTAGCTGCCCCGTATGTGTTTGGTAATGTAGGTGTTAGGGTTTGATTCCCGATACACCATGGATGTGGGGTGGATGTGATTTGAATTCGATTTTATGTTATGTTGGATGGAGTAAGGGATAGTCCGTTCTCGCCGGACTTCTGTTTATGTTATGTTTGATAGATTATGGATCGAGATAGGTTTTCCTCTTTATTATATGTTATCTTTGGAAAATGATTTGGTATGTAAAACCCTAACCTCGATTCATGACTATCACCTTTGTAATATGCTCTGCTTTATATGTATTTAGGTGTGGGTGTGCGTTTAAGCCCCTCACTCAGTCGAGTTTTGACTGACCCCTCTCTTTTCCCACCTTCAGTGCAGGTTGTTTCGAGCTAGGCGGGGAAGTGCGAGTCTTGGTCTTGTACTTGTGTGTCTAGGTCGAGTTGCATTCATACTTCTTGCATTTTGATACTCTTTTATGTATTTGATACTAGGATCGTATTTTGCTGAATTATGGGCTTTTGATGTATATACTCGATCTTTTGGGCCGTGAGGCCATGGTATATGATGTAAATGTTAGTGGTAGAGCTCTTTTCGATCCTTATGTTTTGGCTTCCGCATTTATGTGTTGTTTTTGCGCGCTCTGTCCGTGTCTAGCCCCGCTTAGCCTAAGGAGTGAGTGTAGGTTCCGTTCGCTTAGACTTGGACTCATGTATGGAAATCCATTTCATATGAGGGTTCGGGTTTCAGTGCGGGGGATGTGGTGGCCCACCGCTCCGGGCGTCACATCCTGAAAGTGGTATCAGAGCTCTCAGTTGCAAAACCGGAACTCTAGAGTCGAGTCGTGTGAGTCTAGGTCGTACGGCTTAGGACAACGTGGTTATATGCATTTATGTGATTATTTGTTATCTTCTTGTTAATCGTGTACATGAACATGTACTAACCCTCACGCATATGAATTGGAATCTTTTCTTTTGTAGAAACATGCCTCCCCGAAGACACCACCGCCGAGATAGATCTCCGGAACATCGTCATCACCGAGATCATTCTCCACACCCGGAAGATAATAATCCACCACCACCACCCCAAATGGATCCGGGCAATTTCATGGAGAGATTAGCGGTATATTTGGAACAAAGGGCTCAGGAAAGAAACAATGCACCTCCAGCTGGGAATCATGGAGGAAATTTAATTACAGCTACTCTCCGGGAGTTCAAGAACCAAAATCCACCGGTTTTCGTGGGTGGAAATGACGTACAAGCAGAGGAATGGCTAGTGCAAACTAACCGGATATGGAATCTCATACCGTGTGGGCCTATGGAGAAGCTACAATGCACACTTACCATGATCCAGGGTCAAGCTTATAGTTGGTGGTCAAGTTTGCAAGGAAGATTAGAGGCTACCGAGGAGGAGATCACATGGGAGGTGTTTGTTCGTGAATTCAAGAATAAATATATTCCCAAAGCTACAAGGAATCGAAGGGTGAGAGAATTTATGGAGCTCAAACAAGGGGGTATGCCCGTCACTGATTATATCAACGAGTTTGAAAGGCTCTCTCGTTATGCCCCGAACATTGCCAATGATGATGAAAGCAAGGCTTCTCAATTCCTCCAAGGACTTCGGGAGGATATGAAAGATGCTCTAGAGGCTTCTAACACGAGTACTTGGGCGAAAGTCACGGACAAAGCTCTAAGAGTTGAAGAACGGGTTGTGATGAGGAGGAAGAGTACTCATACCGGACAAGGGTCTAGCTCGGGGAATTTTAATAAATTCGGGAAGAGGCCGGCATTTCAAACTTTTCAACAAGCCAAGCCTCAAAATAAGCAACCTCGACCCGCGGGACCCAATCAACCGAATCGACCTTTAGCACTTCCGGCTCCACCTAAAGTGCAATGTACTTATTGCAAGGGTCCTCATCACGTGGATAATTGCTTCAGGTTTCATAAGAGGTGTTTCATTTGTGGGGCGCAGGATCATATGGTGAACACATGCCCGAAGAAGCAAGATAACCCGAGGCCTGCAATCCAAGCTAGGGCTTACGCATTGGGAGTTGAGGAAGAGCAAACGGTGGAAGTCGACCCAAATGCCGTGATCGAAGGTACTATAAGCATTCATGGCACTACATTACATGCATTATTTGATCCCGGGGCCACTCATTCCTTTATTTCCCGGGATATTGCCGCTTCTATGTGCTTGCCTATTTCCTTGTGTGCGCATGATTACGTGGTTAGCTCCCCTCTTGGTGGTAGTTTAGTAACTTGCAGGGTTTTTCGGGGTTGTCCGGTTAGCTTTGAAGGCCGAGTTTTCCTCGCAGATTTGATTGATATGCCGATGCAGAGGTATGATATAATCTTGGGTATGGATTGGTTGTATGAACATGGGGCTCAGATGGATTGTCGGGGTAAGACAGTTTCTTTTGGATCAGTGGTGTTTAAGGGCGATAATGTGAAGTTAAGCCCGTTTATTTCTTTTGTTGAGGCGAGTAAACTGGTCCGGGACGGTGCGACAGGTTTCGTGGCCTATCTTTTGAATAGACCAAAGGATCAGGCCAAACTTGAGGAGACGGAGGTCGTGCGAGAGTATATCGATGTTTTCCCTGAGACTTTGGGTTCTCTACCGCCTGATAGGGACATCGAGTTCGTAATCGACCTTTATCCCGGAGCAGAGCCTTTCTCGAAGACTCCCTACAGAATGGCTCCTGCAGAGTTAAAGGAGTTAAAAACGCAGCTTGATGAGCTTTTAGCTTGCGGGTACATCCGCCCGAGCACTTCTCCGTGGGGTGCTCCCGTTCTATTTGTAAAGAAGAAGGATGGGACGTTACGGATGTGTATAGATTACCGTGAGCTGAATCGGATGACAGTGAAGAACAAATACCCTTTGCCTCACATCGAGGAGTTATTTGATATTCTGCAAGGCTCGAAAGTCTATTCCAAGTTAGATTTGAGGCAGGGTTACTACCAACTGCGTATTAGGGAGGAAGATATCCCGAAGACTGGTTTTAATACGCGCTATGGGCATTTTGAATTCGTTGTCATGCCGTTTGGATTAACTAATGCTCCAGCCGTATTTATGGACATGATGCACCGAGTGTTCAGGCAGTTTCTTGACAAGTTCGTGGTTATATTTATAGACGACATTCTGGTGTATTCTAAGTCCGCTGAAGAGCACGCTCAGCATCTTCGGATCGTTCTGGAAACTTTGAGGGAACACAAGTTGTATGCGAAATTCAGCAAATGCGAATTCTGGATCGATAGAGTTGTATTTTTGGGTCATATAATTTCAGGTGATGGGATTGAGGTTGATCCATCTAAGGTTGAATCCGTGCTTCGTTGGGAGAGACCTAGAAATGCCTCTGAGATTAGAAGCTTTACGGGGTTGGCTGGCTACTATCGAAGATTTGTTAAGGATTTTTCAAAAATTGCCGCTCCATTGACTCGTCTGACTAAGAAGGAAGTGAAATTCGAATGGGATGATAAGTGCGAGGCGAGTTTTCAGACATTGAAGGTGAAATTAACTTCAGCACCGGTTCTTACTTTACCCGAGGGTACCGAGGGTTATGCGGTTTATACAGATGCTTCGAAAGAAGGTCTTGGTTGTGTTTTGATGCAGCACGGTAGAGTGGTAGCTTATGCTTCGAGGAAATTGAAGGAGCATGAGAAGAATTACCCTACCCACGATCTTGAATTAGCTGCTGTTGTGTTTGCTTTGATGAAGTGGCGACACTATCTCTACGGTACCACGTTCGAGGTATTTACAGATCACCAAAGCCTCAAGTATCTCTTTTCTCAGAAGGATTTAAATGTAAGACAGAGGCGCTGGATGGAGTTGTTAGAGGATTATGATTGCACCATTCAATACCATCCGGGCAAAGCAAACGTGGTTGCCGATGCCTTGAGTAGAAAGGTGAATGTGGCTAATCTGGAAGCAAGTTCTTCAAGTTCGGGTTCAGAGATCTTGATTTCGGGAACTTGGTTGGCCAATCTTACAGTTATACCAGATTTGAAAGAACAGTTGTTGGAAGCACAGAATTCAGATGCAGAAATTCAAAGGTTTGTAGCTCGTTCCAAGAACGACCCGAATTCTAAGTTTGGATTAGATGATTCCGGTTTATTAAGGTTCGAAGCGAGAATATGTGTCCCAGAAGAGCTCAAGAGGATTGTACTTGAGGAGGCACATCGCTCGAGGTACTCGATTCATCCGGGAGGTACTAAGATGTATCGGGACCTGAAAGAGAAATTCTGGTGGAATGGCATGAAAAGGGACGTCGCGAACTTCGTGAAGCGATGTCTGACGTGTCAAAAGGTGAAGGCAGAACACCAGAAGCCGGGAGGAACTCTCCAACCACTTCCTATTCCCGAGTGGAAGTGGGAGCAAGTGACTATAGACTTCGTGTTCGGCTTGCCTAGAGTCAAAGGAGGGTTTGATGGAATTTGGGTAATTGTCGACAGATTGACTAAGTCTGCCCATTTCCTCAAGGTTCGGATGTCCGAGAAAGTTCCAAAGCTAGCCGAGTTATATGTTCGAGAGATTGTAAGACTACATGGAATTCCGGCTAGTATCGTTTCGGATCGGGATCCACGGTTTACTTCGATCTTCTGGCAGAATCTTCAGAAATGTTTGGGCACCAGGCTCAGGTTTAGCACCGCTTCACATCCTCAAACGGACGGTCAATCTGAAAGGCTAATTCAGTACTTAGAGGATATGCTTCGGTCGTGTGCTTTGGATTTCCAGGATAAGTGGGATGAGCACCTGGCTCTAGTTGAATTTGCTTATAACAACAGTTATCAGGGTTCGATTAAGATGGCACCTTATGAAGCACTTTATGGAAGGAAGTGTAGGTCGCCTTTGTTTTGGGATATCGAGGATTGGAGATGGACCGAGGAGAATAAGCTTGAGAGGGCCGAGCCTAAAGAAAACATTGTTGCTACTATTGAGAAGGTCCATACGATTAGACAAAGAATGAGGGCAGCTCAGGCTCGACAGAAAAGCTACGCCGATAAGAGAAGAAGGCCCTTGGTGTTTGAGGTCGGAGATAGAGTTTTTCTGAAAGCATCTCCAAGGAAAGGCTTCACTCGAATAGGTAAAGGTGGAAAGCTCAGTCCACGATACCTAGGGCCATTTGAAATTTTGGAAAGAATTGGAGAAACGGCGTACAGATTGGATCTCCCACCAAATTTGACCGGGATACACAACGTTTTTCATGTTTCTCAGCTCCGTAAGTACCATCCCGATGAGGCAACTATTCTTCCAGTTGAAGAGGTTCAGTTAGAGACGGATTTAACAATAGAAAAGCATCCGATTGCAATTCAGGACCGGAAGATGCAAGAATTGAGAAAACGGCAGATTCCTTTGGTCAGAGTACTTTGGAGGGATCAGAAATCCGAGGAATCAACTTGGGAAACGGAGGAGAAAATGAGGAATTTATATCCGGAGTTGTTTGAGGACTCGGTTCGGACTTGAGGGCAAGTCCTTTTTAAGGGGGAAGGATTGTGACACCCCGACTTTCAGACCGTACAGGTATGACGTATGTGCGCATTTAAAATTATTATTTACGCATTTTATATTTATTCTAATTGTTATTTGAATTATTTAATTTTAATTCTTCTATGAATTATTTGAATGAATGTGCATGTGAATTTTTCGGTTATTTGAGTTGGCCTTGTTTGAACCCGTATTTGATGAACCGAACCAATTTGAACCGGGAACCTTGAACCGAACCCGTGAACCGAACCGGCTCAGCCTTAAAGGCTGAACCATTCTCCCTTTTCCTTCATTTTACGTTCAGCAACAACTCAAGCTAGCAAGAGAGCAAAAACCCAAGCTTTGATCATCCAACTTCACAAGCCAATAACTCACTCGTTTCTTCGTCTTTTCTCGAGCTTAGGTAGGTTTCGGAATCCCCTCGTCATGCTCTACGTTTCCATGGTTTAATTTATGAGTTTGGTGTGAGTTTGTTGTGCCTTTGCTCCCCTACGTGAATAGTAAGGGTTTAGCATTAAAGGTGAATTCTTGCTCTTTGCTTGAGATGATGGATTTCTAGCTTCTTGTATGAGTTGTATAGGTTATATATGTTGCATTTATTGCATTTTATGATAGGTTGGGTGAGCATTTATTGAGGTTCTTGATTCTAGCTTGAATTTTTCATTCATGTGATCATGGCTTTTAATTCCATTTTCTTGAGCTATTTGAGTGACGACATGTTAAGTATGATATATTTGAATTGTATGTGCGTTTTGAGAAGTTATGGCAACTTTAAAGGTTGGATTTTGGCCATTTTTGGCATATTTTCGAGCTTCCCCTGTTTTCTGTGTAAAACTCTGCTCCAGCTTTTCGAACCAGGCCGGAACGGCCGTTCCCGCCCAGTTTTAAACTGGGAACGACCGTTCCCAGGCCTTACTGTTCATGGACCGAGAGTGGGAACGACCGTTCCCAGTTGTACTGGGAACGGGAACGGCCGTTCCCATGTCCGGAACTCCTCTCTACTGGAGCAAATCCACGGGGGTGGATTTTCCTTAAGGAAAAATCCGCGAGGGTGGATTTGAGGCAGTAGCTCTTGGAAAATCCATGGGGGTGGATTTTCCCCTTTAGAAAAATCCATGGGGGTGGATTTTTCCCCTTTAGAAAAATTCAAAACCTAGAAGTTGCTACTACTTCTCTTTGCTTTAATTATGTATTTTATGACTTTAATTGCTTCTCTTTTGCATGATTAATTGTTATAACTATGCAATTATATGACTTAATTGCGAACATGATCCATGCATTTTGCCGGGCGTCTAATTGGTACATTATTGAGTCTAAGTCTCGGGTCTTGTCTTCTTTTGTTTCAGAGCCTCTTCCGGAAGTTCGTGAGCCCGAGGTTTAAGTGTTCGTTCGCCCGTTTTGCCTTCCTTCTACTTTTGCAAAGGTGAGGTTAGGATCCTTTGTACTAGATAAGCGACCTAAAACCTATTACGTGTTGTTTTCTTGCCCTGTATGCGAATATATATATTTATATATATGTATTACATACGAATGCTTAAGGTATGTTATGATCTTGTGAAATAAGCTTTACGTTTCCGAAATTGGTATAAGTATTGGCATAAGTAAGCTATATTTTGAAATTCGTTATTCGTATAGGATATGTTTGAGCGAGTTGTACCCTGAAAGATGGGAGTTTGGTTTGATATGGTTTGTTGGGCCCGGAGACGTGGGTAAGGGAGACCCGGGACGACCACGGGGTCGCCGGTTATGACCCCTGTGCACGTTCTCATTTGAGGTATTCACGTACGACCTATGGAGGTTGGGAAGGCGTGGTATCTTGAGCCCTCGGTGGATAACCGGGGAAGGCATATCGTGGGTTAGCTGCCCCGTATGTGTTTGGTAATGTAGGTGTTAGGGTTTGATTCCCGATACACCATGGATGTGGGGTGGATGTGATTTGAATTCGATTTTATGTTATGTTGGATGGAGTAAGGGATAGTCCGTTCTCGCCGGACTTCTGTTTATGTTATGTTTGATAGATTATGGATCGAGATAGGTTTTCCTCTTTATTATATGTTATCTTTGGAAAATGATTTGGTATGTAAAACCCTAACCTCGATTCATGACTATCACCTTTGTAATATGCTCTGCTTTATATGTATTTAGGTGTGGGTGTGCGTTTAAGCCCCTCACTCAGTCGAGTTTTGACTGACCCCTCTCTTTTCCCACCTTCAGTGCAGGTTGTTTCGAGCTAGGCGGGGAAGTGCGAGTCTTGGTCTTGTACTTGTGTGTCTAGGTCGAGTTGCATTCATACTTCTTGCATTTTGATACTCTTTTATGTATTTGATACTAGGATCGTATTTTGCTGAATTATGGGCTTTTGATGTATATACTCGATCTTTTGGGCCGTGAGGCCATGGTATATGATGTAAATGTTAGTGGTAGAGCTCTTTTCGATCCTTATGTTTTGGCTTCCGCATTTATGTGTTGTTTTTGCGCGCTCTGTCCGTGTCTAGCCCCGCTTAGCCTAAGGAGTGAGTGTAGGTTCCGTTCGCTTAGACTTGGACTCATGTATGGAAATCCATTTCATATGAGGGTTCGGGTTTAAGTGCGGGGGATGTGGTGGCCCACCGCTCCGGGCGTCACAGTGGAGGGAAGAAAAGGAAGCAAAACCCACATCAAAACTCAACCAAAACACTCCAAATTGAAGGCATTAGTTCATATACACATAATCTATCACATATCTCAATCTTAAGGCATGAATTCAAGCATATAACAAATTACCATTTCCACACATTCAAGCTCCAAAAATGGTGGAACACTCATGCTTCAACCAACAACCCAAAATCCAACAAATATGCATCATATTAGCTCATAAACAACACATAACTTCAACTTTAGTCATGGAAATCAATCAAGCCAAAAGCCCTAACACAAACTCAAGAATTCTTCAAATACACATATGAACATATATACACACATACCTTGGAAGGGAGGAAGATAAAAGAAAGATTGGAGCTTAATTCTTGTCTTAAAGCTTGATGAAATTTCCTTGCTTCCTTGTCTCTTGTTTGGGCTAAATTTGGAAGAGAAGGGATGAAGGGTTTGGGGAGTTCTTGGGAGAGAAATGAGAGAAGTAGAAGAATGAGAGGGGGGGGGGGGGGGAGTGGGCATGTATGTCGTGTAGTTAAGGAGAAAAAGGGGAGAAATTGAAGTTTGGTCCCTCGATAATTTAAGTGCTTCAAATAGGGTCCCAAGGTTTAATAGGAGAACGATTGGGGTCCAATTCAAATTCGGTTGAGTCCAAGGATCTCCTCTAAGTTCAAATACGTAAATAATCAAAATAAAACATTTATTAGCAAGTAGACATATTACAACGAGTTTAGGCAACATAATCACTTAAGTAATATAGGTCACATAATAGCAATTAGTTAACGAAATTATTAAGTTAAACAGACACTTAGCAATTAAAACAGAATTAAATCACACAACACTCGACCTAAACCCACTCGTGACGTCATACCTGTACGTACAAAAATGCGGGACGTTACAACCCCTCCCCCTTAAAAAGGACCTATCCTCAGGTCCACTGCCTCGAGTACTGGTCTTTAAGCAACTCTCCCATGTTCCTCCCACGCGGGGTAACAACTCCTCATCACTAATTAGTTCGAAAAAAGGTTTTCAAGCAACAAGGGGTCTTCAGGAAGTATCAAGAACCTTCGTAGGCGTTTCGTGTAGCTTGTTGTTAGTCACGACCCTTATCTTACCAAAACCTAAACACTCGAAAGTCTAACCAGGTAGCAAGCAAAGACGAAAGAATCCTGTCTTTCGAGCAACAACGAGAAACCCCATCTCTCAAACAACAACGAGCGAACCCTGTCTCTCCAACAACAATGAGAAAACCCCGTCTCTCAAACAACAACCCAAGCGAACAATTAAATAAACAATCACGGAAATACTATACAAGGGAAAGGTAAGAAATATCAAATAAATGGAATATTATTCATACAAAAGCAGTTAATACAACAAGAGATCAAAGCACATGTACTATCATGAAGTTATTCGAACTAAAGTTGCATGTATGCATATTCCATGAATGCTTGATGTACCATTCACCGTAGTAATGAGATTAGAAGTTGGTAGTTTGTAATGCAGTTAGATGATCTGACCCCTAAGTGGATCGATTCCTTACTCTTCTCTCATTCTTTAGGGTGTGCTTGACAGGAAGGGTTGACGGACCCTTGGTTGACCCAGTTCTCGATTTCCATTCTAATCATCTCCCACGGTTATCTTCTTTAATTTAGTAAAGTTCTTGGAGTTCATTTAAACCTTTCGAACGTAACGGTCTCCATCTTCTTCGATCTTCTACCATCCATCCGTAAATCTTTTATAGTACGATCAACTCCTTAGTTAATCGAGCTCCAACCTATACAGTATACCTTCAGAACATTCCTCCTTGTCCAAGGTTTAATTCTACTGTCTTTGACTATACCAGACTCTGCCCCGTACTTGGCTCTAGGAACGGTTAATGATATCTCAGAAGTTTGGTGAATATATATAACTTTTCTTTTCCTGGAGAGTTGAGAAATCTGACGTCGGCCTAATCTCCATTCACTAATCTTCCAGACAACCTGGTTTAGTTGTTTGTTGAAGACTTGGTTAACTGGAATTCGTTGATGTCACCTTTAAAGTTGACAATTCGATCAGCTTCCCTTTCTCAAAACTGATTAGAAATCCATCAGAAGTTCTTTGATATTTCCATCATTAGCGCTTTAATAATTATCATTGCTGGCATTTTTATTATCCCCACTAGAAGTAAATTTCTTGGTAGAACCATGAATATAAGTTTATGCCGCAGTCATGCGCTCCCCCTTAAAAATTTTATCTTTACCTGTTGGACTCTATCCATCAAGCTATCCTTTATTCGGAGTTCTTTATTCCCCCGAAGCCATCTTCCTTGGAATGTGCAACCCTTGTGAGAGGATTGATTCGGTATATTATTCACATTCAATTGGAATTGATTAGTAGGAATGGAAACCTACTTCATAAATTCCAAGCTTCGGTTCTACTTTTCCAAGCCTCCGCATTTCTTCTTTTCCTTTTTAAATCCTCTTCTGATTTTCTCAAAGTCCGAAATCCCAATCTCTTTTCTCGTTCGATCCGAACATCCCTAAGTCAACCTAACTCTTAATTTCCGAACTACAACTCTCCTTTCTGTCTTAGCCTCGTCACAAAAATATTCTTCTCCTTCAATTCGGTTCGGTAGATCTTTAATTAAAGTAGTAGTTGAAATATCAAACGAGGAAGGCATCCTAATAAGTAAAGACTAAAGTAATGCATTTTGAGTTAAAATGTCAATGTTATGAAACACGTAGTACACTTGCAAACAATTAAAGATGCAACACGTTGGAGCAACTATATCAGTTAGGGATGCGCATATAAATAAAGGAATTTAAATAATTTAAAGCGATTTATGATGCACGTGCCATGAATGTAATACACCTGTCACCGTAGTGGTCAGCTTTTGCTTGACAACTTGTTCTTCATTCCTCTAGTTACAAGCTTCCCTCGAATTGTTGTTCATTTCTTGTTTTCTCACGGTCTTCAAATCTTCAAATCTTTCTTTTATCAACTAGTTATATCTCCATGGTATGAGATTGTGATTTCTTGAACCCAAATTCTTCTACGCCCATGGGATCAGTGTCTTGACTTCTTTCCAAGTATCGGTCTCCAAATATCGACCGAATCTTTACCATTGTTTTCACCTTCATCGAAGTTTCCTCAATCACTCTCGTGAGTTCAAATTGGTTGAAGGACTCATTCTCCAATTGTTCACACTTGATAACATAATTTCCTCCAAAAGCTCTTTGCCTTTCTTTGTCATTTCCATATCTCTCAATTGGACCTCACATCACAACATTTCAGCTTGGATTTGGAGAATGACTCCAATCCGATCGAAGATAGAACTTCTAGCCTCTTTATCTTCCATAGGTTTGTATTGGTCGTGTTGATTGACTTTCTTTAACTTCTTCCTAATTCGATTCCTACCTTCCATTCCTAGCGAAAAGATCTTCTCCCCTGACTTTAAACTTAGGAATTGGAAAAACACGGCCTTCAACCTTAGTAAGGCTTATACCAATAGGAAACCCCACAAGTGCGAGGCATAGGTTCTGCATCATAATTGTTGATCTTCAAGGCATTAATGAGAACTAGCATCCTCCCTTGTGGTTTCTGTCTTGACTTCTCCACCAATGAGGCTCTTTGAAACAATGAGAGAACTTTGGTGTACAGTTATAAGGACACCAAAGAGCATAGCTCCATTTAGGAACAGTCACGATCCTTGAATTCTTGTATGTAATCCCCGATGCATTCCTTATAACTTTCGTGCTAGAGAGAAGATCTTGTAATAGATTGTGGCTATCGTAGAGATTGGCCGTGGTTTGATATTATATTCGTAACCTTTTAATCACAACATAGTTCAAAAATAAATGCATGCGATTAGGGCATGCCCATGTCACGTAACTAACGCCAAAGCCACGGATTGATGCAAAGTGCAACAATTAGTTCAACAAAATATGAAAGAAGCATAATTCAATGTTCAAAGACAGTGTAATGCACAAGTTGTCAGGTAGATCCTAAGCCATACGACCTAGACTTGACATGATACGACACTAGAACTCCGGTTTTGTAACTGGAGCTTTGATACTACTTAAGGATGTAGCGCCCGAGTGCGTGACGCCACATCCCCCACACTAAGACCCGACCACATACGAAATGGGTAGTCCTTACCTGTGCCAGATCAGAGCGAACGGGGACTCACTCACTCGCTATGCTAGGCAGGAGCTAACTTTCGAAACCAAATAAGGAATAAAAGAGCCAAGTGCAGGTTAAAGAACATGAGCGGAAGCATAAATTTTACAACAACATAATGAAGAACTCACAGGCTCCAATTCAATGACAATAAAGTGCTCGTAGGCATTTATAACCATAAAGAATAATGCAAGTGCTATGAGTGTAACATAAATGAAAGATATACACGACTCCTCAAGACCCTACGAACTCCAAATCCAGCCTAACACTCCAAAACCTACAAAAGAAGTTAAAACAAAGTCAGGTTCAGTCTAAAGGAGACTGGTGGGTATAAAATAGGGCATAAGTGTAAATATTACGGAAATTAAACATATACATGAAGGCTAAAATCCCGTGTGAAGTTTTACAATAATTTTCCAAGTGGGTAAAACAAAGAGAAGCATCAACGGGATTACAACTATCATATTCATTCATTCATTCATTCATAAGGGTATTTATAGCCCGAAGAGTGGGCGTGCATAATCTCCAACCTTTCACCTCGTGTAAATATAATACATTAATTCATAAGTGAGGACACAACAATCTTTCGTTTTCATTCATGCGATTCTTTCATAATCGTTCATATACATCTTTTTCCTCCGAGTGGTGGACGGGTTTGCAAGGCCCCGCCACCCATTCATAAAGGTTCCCCTTCCTCGCTAATCTCCTAGCGAGGTTGGTTTCGCCGTAGTTCATGAAGGACTAATACATGGGATCACCTTCAGCCCTTGCCTCCCACCATAGCCACATGCACTATATCCCTGGGCTCGTGCATACATTCATGTTTTCGCCTAAATCATTGGGTAAGGATTCATAAAACAAAGGCTTTACGTTGGAAATCATTTATTCTAAAAAAGACTAGATATATATATATATATATATATATATATTAGTTTGGCTCAAAACTTTTGACATAAGGAATATATCGGGTCATCATAACTATTAGTAGAGAAACCCACCTGGCTACATGTGACACCCCGTTGTACAGTTTGGTCAGGTAAATTATGTCATTTAATTCCTAATTGTGTTTAGGATAGAATTATTTGAATTATGTGATGTAATTGCATATTTGATTTTAAATTCGTATTTTGAGATTTTGGGAATTTTAGAATTGAACCGATACCTTTTGAACTGAAACAATTAAACCAGGAAAACCTTGAACCAAACTGAGACCCAATTAAATCGGACCGAACCACCCCTTATATCCTTGAACCCTTCTCTTCCCTTTCATTTTTACCCAACATATCAAGCAAAAGAGGAAGAAGAGAGAGAAGCTCTCCAAGCCCTCCAATCTTCACAAGCTCATATCTCTTTCGGTTCTCTGTCACTTTTCAATCCAAGGTAAGTTTTTGAATCCCCATGATATCCTCTAACTTTCTACCGATTGTTTTCTTCTTAATATTGGAATTTGCTTGAGTTTAGGGAATTGAATGAATAGTAAGGGTTTCATGCCAAATTTGTAATATTTGATCCTTGGATTGAGTAGCATGATTTGTGACTTAATTTATATACTCTATATGATTAATATGTTGCATTTAATTCATTGTTTTGGTTGGGATTACATTTATTGCTTGGTATCATAAATGAGGTTGGGATGCATTTTGGTTGGTTTACGTATTCTTGAGCTTTGATGTATGATTCTTGGTTTTTTAAGCTACCTTTGGTGTTGTTATTGCATATGTTGTTATGGTGTAGCATTTTGTTGGATAAAAATTTGGTATTCTGGAGGATTGGTTCAAACCCCTGTTTTGTCCCCTAACTCACTGCCCAGAAATTCCAGTCAAAACGGGGCGTTTGGGCTGCCTTTGCATTTTGCAAACAGCCATTTCGAGGGTCGAAATTTGAGGCAGAAGGTTCTGAAACGGCCGTTTTGGCCTCTATTTCATTTTGGAAACGGGTGTTTGGGCTGTGCGGGTTTTTCAAACCTGAGTCTAACAAACGGGCTTTTGGAGTTTCTTTGATTTTTGTAAACGGCAGTTTGGAAGCTCGGACCTGAGGCAGTAGCAATCTGAACGGGCGTTTGAACTTCGTTCTTTGTCTGGAAACGGGCGTTTAGTTGTGCAAATTCGTTCCAGACGGTTCTGAAACGACCGTTTGGAAATCCTTTGAAAACTGGAACCGACCGTTTCGGAGGCCGCTGTAAGAAATTTGATTTTTTTACTTTTGCGGTTCGATCCATTTGCTCCAGAAATACCTTTATATGTCCTTTTTGGGTGTTAATATGCTACTTTCATGCTTCGGATTTGTCGTATGCCTTATTCGTACATGAGAATGCATTTTAAGCGTTTATATGGTTGATTACGGATCATTTTGGGCATGTTTTTGCATCTCATGCATAGTTTGCGTACCTTGCGTCATATTTGGTGCATTTTGAGTTTAAGTCTCGGGTGTTGTATCCTTTTTATGTTTCAGAGCCGAGTCCGGACACCGTCGATCCCAAGGTTTAGGTGCTCCTCTGTTCGTTCGTTTCTATTTTGCGCTCCTTTTGCTGCCAGGTGGGATTTAGGAACTTTTGTATTAGTTAATGACCTATGGCCTAATATGTGTTGATTTCTCCCCATGTATACAAATATATCTTATATATCTAAGAAATATGGATGTTTAAGATAAGATTTTGGTTTTATGAAATACCTTTGGGAGTTTTGAGAAACTTGATATATGAATAGGCATATGTAAGCTTTGTTTTGAAAATCTTTTGTAATTTGTTGGCTCGAGCGAGTTGTACCCTGAAAGATGGGAAGTTGGTACCATTTGGATTTCTTGGGCCCCGGAATTATGGGTAAGAAGCCCTGGTACGACAAGGGTTATCGGGTTTGGCCTGTGCGTAATTCCATTTGAGGTGAGCACGTGCGACTCTGGAGGTTGGGAAGGTGTGTTTACTTTGAGCCCTCGGTGAATGACCGGGGAAGACATATTGTGGGTTCGCAACCCCTTATGCTTTTGTATTTATGGTAGTGATTTGATTCCCGAATGCCGAGGAGTTGAGGATGGATTGGTATCCTGATTTGGTATTTCATTGCTGTGGAGTAGGTGGTCGTGTCCGTACTCGCCGGACAGTGATTTATCTTTTGTTTCGATGAATTGTGAATCGAGATAGGAATTTGGTGTATGTATTAGTATACTTTTTGAAATGTCTTGGTTTGTAAAACCCTACCCTCGATTCATGATCATCACCTCGTTATCTACTCTGTTATATCTATTATTGGTGTGGGTGTGCGTTAGCCCCCTCACTCAGTTGAGTTGTAGACTGACCCTCTCCTTTCCCCCCTTTAGTGCAGGTTGGCTCGAGCTAGGCGGGGAAGTGCGTCTTGCAGTCGTCCTTAGTGATCTAGGTCGAGTCAGCATTCATATGTATATACTTTTGGATGCTTGTATTAATTTGGCCCCGTGGGCGTTGTGTATAGTTGTGCTCGTGCCTAGCTTTGCATGATTGATCCTGTTTGTTGCTTCCGCTCTTTGTTTCTGTTCTTTTGCGCGCTCTGTTGGTTTAGCCCCGCTTAGCTTAGTGTGTGAGTGTAGTTCCTCATTCGGTTAGGCTTGGGTTCATGTATGGATTTCTATTTCATATGTGAATTTGTGTTTAGGTACAGGAGATGTGGATGGCCCACGCTCGGGCGTCACATCTTGAAGTGGTATCAGAGCGTTAGGATGCAAAGCCGGAGCTCTATTGTCGTGTTGGGTTTTCTAGGTCGTACGGTCTAGGACAATGTAGTTATGTGCATATTAATTGATCACTTATATGTTTTATGTGAACATTTATGTCATTATTTGTTCAATTGCTTATTAATTGTACACATGCACATGTACTAACCCTTACGCATGTATATTGAAATTTCTTAATTTTTCTTTTATAGGATGCCGCCTAGAAGAGAATACCGTGCTGACAGATCTCCGGTTAGCCGACACCGTACGGATCATTCTCCACAACCGGAACAAAACCCCCAACCTCAAATGGAGTCGGAAGGATTTATGCACAGATTGTGTGCTTCTCTTGATACCCGTTATCACCAAAATACTCCACCGACCATAAACCAAGAAGGGGGCTAGGTCACACAAGTCTTGAGGAAATTCCGAAACCAAAACCCCCGAGGTTCGAAGGAGGCGACGATATAAGGGCGGAGGAGTGACTTATACAAGTGGAACGGATTTGAGAGATCATTCCTTGTGGCTCCGTGGAGAAAGCAAGATGCACCATCACTATGGTGCAAGGACAAGCATACAATTGGTGGACTAGCGTTCGAGCTCGTATGGATGTCGTGGGAGAAGAGGTTACTTGGGAGGCCTTTACTAGGGAGTTTTGGTATAAGTTTATCCCTCAAGTAGCGAGAGATAGGAGGTTCCGAAAATTCATGGTCCTCAAACAAAGAAGTAAGACGGTCACCGATTATATTAATGAATTTGACCGTCTCTCTCGCTATGCCCCTCATATTGCCAACGACGACCGTGGAAAATCTCTACAATTTTTCAAGGTTTAAGGGAGGACATGAAGAACGCACTTGAAGCTGTGGAAACTCATACTTGGGCTCTTGTTACCGAGAAAGCCTTGAAAGTAGAGGATAGAGTGGTAGCTCAAAGAAAGGTTTCTTACACCGGGTAAGGTTCTAGTTCGGGGTTCAACAAGTATGGGAATAGGCAGGCACAATCATCTTTTAGTCCGGCCAAGCCTCAATTTAAACAACCCCGACCCGCGGGGCAAGCACCACCTATTGCACTTCCCGCACCTGGCCAATGCACCCATTGCCAAGGAAATCACCGGGTTGAGAATTGCTTCAAGTTGTACAAGCGGTGCTATTATTGTGGTTCACCGGATCATATGGTGAACAATTGCCCAAAGAAGAAGCAAGCGTTCGCCGCGGGAGGTTATCAAAGGCCGGCTATACAAGTGAGAGCTTATGCCTTGGGAGGCGAGGAAGAAGAGGCCGTTGAGATCGACCCCAATACCTTGGTGGAAGGTACAATTAGTATTCATGGCACTACATTTCATACATTGTTCGATCCCGGGGCTACGCATTCAATCATATCTCGGGATCTTGCTTTATCTATGTGCTTGCCTATCACTCTGTGTGCGCATGATTATGTGGTTAGCTCTCCCCTTGGTGGTAGTTTTGTGACTTGCAGGGTTTTCAATGGTTGTCCAGTGAGTTTTGAAGATTGGTTTTTTCTTGCTGATTTAGTGGAGATGCCGATGTAGAAGTATGGGATTATTCTCGGTATGGATGGGTTGTAGAGAGAAGAAGGTTTTGTTGGGATCGGTGGTTTTTACGGGCGAGAAGTTTAAGTCAAGCCCTTTCATTTCGTTTGTGGAGGCTAGAGAAATGGTCCGGGAAGGTGCAACGGGTTTTGTGGCTTATCTCCTAAACAAGCCTAAGGATTAAGCTAAACTCGAAGAGACGGAGGTTGTACAAGAATATGCCGATGTATTCCTTGAGAGTTTGGTTTCTTTGCCACCAGATAGGGACATCGAGTTCGTTATCGACCTCTATCCCGGATCTGAGCCTTTTTCGAAGACTCCCTATAGAATGGCTCCGACAGCACTCAAGGAGTTAAAGACACACCTTGATGAGTTTCTCACGTGTGGGTACATTCGTCCGAGCATTTCTCCTTGGGGTGCTCCCGTGTTATTTGTGAAGAAGAAGGACGGGACATTATGGATGTGTATAGATTATCGTGAGTTGAATCGAATGACAGTCAAGCATAAATACCCTTTACGCATATCGAGGAATTATTTGACCGCTTGCAAGGTTCCAAGGTATATTCCAAGTTAGATTTAAGGCAGGGTTACTACCAGCTGTGGATTAGGGAGAAAGATATCTCCAAGACCGGATTTAACACGTGTTATGGGCACTTTGAATTCGTGGTGATGCTATTTGGATTGACGAATGCTCCGGCCGTATTCATGGACATTTTGCACCGGGTGTTTAGGCCTTTCCTTGATCAATTCGTGGTGATATTTATAGACAATATCTTGGTGTATTCGAGGTCCATTGAAGAGCACGCACAACATTTGAGGATAGTCTTGGAGACTTTGAGGGAGCACAAGCGTTATGCGAAGTTTAGTAAGTGTGAGTTTTGGATCGACAAAGTCACGTTCTTAGGCCATATAATTTTGGGAAAGGGAATTGAAGTCGATCCCTCCAAGATTGAGACGGTGAAGAGTTGGGAGAAACTAAAGAATGCTTCGGAAGTTAGGAGTTTTCTTGGGTTGGCGGGTTATTATCGAAGGTTCGTACAAGATTTCTCTAAGATCGCCACCCCGTTGATTCAATTAACGAAGAAGAAGGTGCAATTTGAATGGGATAACAAGTGTGAAGAGAGTTTTCAGGTTTTCAAAGAGAAATTAACTTCGGCACAGGTTCTTACCCTACCCAAGGGCACTAAGGGTTAAGCGGTTTACACGGATGCTTCTAAGGAAGGTCTCGGGTGTGTATTAATGCAAAATGGTCGAGTGGTGGCTTATGCTTCTTGGAAGTTGAAGGAGCATGGGAAGAATTACCCGACACATGATCTCGAGTTAGCCGCCGTGGTATTTGCTTTGAAGAAGTGGAGGCACTACCTTTACGGGGCAACGTTCGAGGTGTTTACCGACCACAAGAGCCTCAAGTACTTATTTACTCAGAAGGAGTTAAATGTGAGACAGAGGCGTTGGATAGAATTCTTAGAAGATTATGATTGTAAGATCCAATACCACCCCGGAAAGGCTAATGTGATAGCCGACGCTTTAAGTAGGAAGGCAAGCGTGGCTAACCTCGATGTGGGATTTTCGAGTTCAGATTCGGAGTTGTTGGTTTCAGAGTGTTGGTTGATGAATCTTACCGTGAAGCCGGATTTATTCCAACATTTCTTAGAAGCCCAGAAGATGGGTCCAGGTATGTAAAAATTGGTGGCCAAGTTGGAAAGGCTTCCGAATCCTAAGTGCAATTTTGATGAGTCAGGTTTCCTGAGGTTTAAAACGAGAATATGTGTTCCGGAAGAGCTCAAGAGAATAATACTTGAGGAGGCACATCGTTCGAGGTATGTAATTCATCCGGGTGGTACGAAGCTTTATCGGGATTTGAAGGAGCGGTTTTGGTGGAATGGTATGAAGAGGGACGTCGCAAACTTTGTGAAGCGATGTCTAACGTGCCAAAGGGTGAAGACGGAACACCAAAAATCGGGTGGAACTCTCTAACCACTTCCGATTCCCGAGTGGAAGTGGGAGCAAGTGACTATGGACTTCGTGTCCTGTTTGCCTAGAGTGAAAGGAGGGTATGATGGAATATGGATGATTGTAGATAGATTGACGAAGTCGGCTCACTTTCTCAAGGTTCGAATGACGGACAAGGTACCGAAGTTAGCCGAGTTGTATTGTAGAGAGGTTGTCCGATTGCATGGGGTTCCGACTAGTATTGTTTCCGATCGGGATCCGAGATTCACATCGATATTTTGGCAAAATCTTCAAAAGTGCTTAGATACCAAATACAAATTTAGCACGACATCGCATCCTCAAACGGACGGACAATCTGAGATGTTGATACAATATTTGGAAGATATGCTCCGGGCATGTGCTTTAGACTTTCAAGATCAATGGTCGAGTTTACGTATAACAATAGATATCAAGCCTCAACTAAGATGGCTCCGTATGAGGCTTTGCATGGGAGGAAGTGTAGATCGCCGTTGTATTGGAAAATTGAGGATTGTAATTGGACCGAGGATGGTAAACTCATAAGAGCAACGCCGAGAGATTATATTAAGGACACTATTGAGAAGGTCCGACAAAATAAACAACGAAGAAAGCAGCACAAGATCGACAAAAGAGTTACGCCGATAAGAGAAGGAGTCCTTTAGAGTTCGAAATCGGAGATCGAGTCTCTTTGAAAACGTCTCCTAGGAAGGGCTTCACTCGTATTGGTAAAGGTGGAAAACTTAATCCACGATACCTCGGGCCTTTTGCTATTTTGGAGAGAATTGGAGAAACAGAGTATTGATTGGATTTGCCGCCTAACTTGACTGGGATACACAAAGTGTTTCATGTTTTGCAACTCTGTAAATGTTCCCCCGATGAAGATACTATTCTCCCCATCGAAGATGTACAGTTGGAACCGGACTTCACTATTGTGAAATATCCGGTGGCAATCCAAGACCGGAAAGTTCAAGAGTTGAGGAATAAGAGAATTCCTTTGGTTAGGGTACTTTGGAGAGATCACAAGTCCGAGGAGTCAACTTGGCAAACCGAGGAGAAGATGCAAAGATTATATCGGGGTTTGTTTGAGGAGTCGGTTCGAACTTGAGGACAAGTCCATTTTAAGGGGGGGAGGTTGTGACACCCGGTTCTACAGTTCGGTCAGGTAAATTATGTGATTTAATTCTTAATTGTGTTTAGGATAGAATTATTTAAATTATGTAACGTAATTGCGTATTTGATTTTAAATTCGTGTTTTGAGATTTTGGGGATTTTGGAATTGAACCGATACCTTTTGAAACGAAACAATTAGACCGGGAAAACCTTGAACCGAACCGAGACCCAATTAAACCGGACCGAACCGCCCCTTATATCCTCGAACCTTTCTCTTCCCTTTCATTTTTACCCAACATATCAAGAAAAAGAGGAAGAAGAGAGAAAAGCTCCCCAAGCTCTCCAATCTTCACAAGCTCATATCTCTTTCGATTCTCCGTCACCTTTTAATCCAAGGTAAGTTTCGGAATCCCCAGGATCTCCTCTAACTTTCTACCGATTGTTTTCTTCTTAATATTGCAATTTGATTGAGTTTGGGGAATTGAATGATTAGTAAAGGTTTCATGCCAAATTTATAATATTTGATCCTTGGAATGAGTAGCATGACTTGTGACTTTATTTATATGCTCTATATGATTAATATTTTGCATTTAATTCATTGTTTTGGTTGGGATTGCATTTATTGCTTGGTATCATAAATGAGGTTGGGATGCATTTTGTCGGGTTTGCATATTCTTAAGCTTTGATGCATAATTTTTGGTTGTTTAAGCTACCTGTGGTGTTGTTATTGCATATGTTGTTATGGTGTAGCATTTTGTTGTACAAAAATTTGGTATTTTGGAGTATTGGTTCGAACCCCTGTTTTTCCCGTAACTCACTGCCCAGAAATTCCAGTAGAAATGGGCGTTTGGGCCCTCTTCGCATTTTACAAACGGCCGTTTCGAGGGTCGGAATTTGAGGCAGTAAGTTCTGAAACTGCCGTTTCGGCATCTAGTGCATTTTGGAAACGGGCATTTGGGTTGCGCTGGTTTTTCAAACCTAAGTCTAACAAACGGGCGTTTGATGTTTCTTTGATTTTTGTAAACGGCCGTTTGGAAGCTCGGACCTGAGGCAGTAGCAATCTGAATGGGCGTTTGAACTTTGTTCTTTGTATGGAAACGGGCGTTTGGTTGTGCAAATTTGTTCTAGACGGTTCTGAAACGGCCGTTTGGAAATCGTTTGAAAACTGGAAACGGCCATTTCGGAGGCCGTTGTAAGATATATGATTTTTTGACTTTTCCGGTTCGATCCCTTTGCTCCCGAAACACCTTTGTAGCACCTGAGCGTAAGGTACCACATACCCCGCACCGAGACCTGACCCGCATATGAAATGGAAGTCCATACACGTGCCGAATCACGGCGAACGGGGACACAACACACAAGCTAAGCTAGGCGGGAGCTAACCCTTAAACCAATCAAGCACCAACAGATATATAATCAGAGTTAAAATGATAAATACACGGAAGCATAATCATAAGTCATAAGTCATAATCAACGTGGCCACACGGCCTATAAAACAAGTACGCCCGAATTCATAACAATTCATATCATATAGTAGAGTATGACAAAATAAGGTATGTAGTGAGTGCTAAGTACAAATGCAAGACCTAGACGACTCGTATTCCCGCAGAGCACTCCAAAACATGTATAACACAACTGAAAACAATACGGGTTCAGTCGATAGGAGACTGGTGGGTATAAAACGGGGGCATAATATATAAGTATCGCGGAATTTAAAAATATTCATGCAAGTAGTAATCCCGATGAAGTTTTTAGAATAATTTCCCAAGTGGGTGAAAACAAAGAAAGACATCTTCGGGATTACCACAATCATTTTCATTCATAAAGGTATTCGCAGCCCTGGCGAGGGGCGTGCATTATCTCCAACCAACACCTCGTGTAATCATAATCATTTTTCATAATCAATATTCATTCGTTATCATGCATAATCAATCTTTTGTGCACAGTCATACGATTCATAATCATGCATATACTCCTTCTTCCTCCGGTTGGTGGACAAGTTAGCTAGACCTGACCACCGGTTCATACATAGGCACAATGAGGGTACATGAATCTCTCAAAGGCACTCGGCTCCCATTCCCCGCCAATCTCCTAGCGAGGTCCGGAGTCGTCGTTAGTTTGGTGGAACTAGTACACGGGATCACCGTCGGCCCTCGCCTCCCCGGACCGCCACGTGCACTAAGTCCCGGGGCCCGTGTGATTCATAATCATATCATGCATTCGCCAAAATCAGGTAGGAATTCATACATAAAATGCTTCACGTTTAAAAATCATTTACTCGATAAAAAGACTCGATATACATATAATATAATTTTTGGCTTAAAACTTTTCAAGTAGGGATATATCGGGTCATCTTAACTAATAGAAGAGAAACCCACCTCGAAGATCACAAGAATTAGGCAGAAGCACCTCAAGGCTCGCCCTCGTCTCCAATCGTACCCGAATCTGTGCAAAAGAGACAGTGTAAGACTTAAAATGACCACTTATGACGCACGACAATGTTATGCATGTGGTATGAAATGCATACAATTTATAATTCATGAAATGAATTCAACTAGACAATTAATTCAATTAATACATTTCATTCACAATGGTTTCACGTTCATACGTTCCATAATTCATAATTTATATATGTCACATTAGGAAAAACATATAACAATTCCATATTCAAGAACACAATTTATTGTCATAAAATAATTGAAATAAAACAAATAATCCAATTTAAACATTTAATACAGACCTTTACAATTTCATCAAATTCATACAAATGCAAATATAAATATAACTTATATTTATATATATAAATATATATATATATATAAAAACTGAATATAAAATACAATATATATATACAATACATACGTATATATATAATATAAGATTGAATAATATATATATAATTACATATATAAAATACAATGCATGCATGCATATACTACAGTATATATATATATATATATATATATATATATATATATATATATATATATTACATGTACGCACACTTACACTTCATGCATGCACACACCTATATAATATACACGCACAGATCATATATATATTCATATATACTCACAGATTACATATATACAACATACACACACAGATCATAGATATATGTATATACACAGATCACAAATATATATGTATACGCGCAGATTACACATATATATGCACACACACACAGATTTCATATAAACATGCACACACACAGATTATATATACATATATATACAGAGAGAACACGCAGCGGCACAGCGATCATGAGCAGCAACACAGCAACATCACAGCAGTAGCAATTCACGCAACATTAACACAATAACAGCAGGAACAGGGCACAGACGCAACAAGAAGAAAAACAGAGCATCTACCTCACCATGCTTCCCAGAATATACAGCAGCAAACAAGACTCAACAACAACCCAAAAACTAACCAATCCAACCTTATAATTTCAGCAAGGAGTCATGCTATCAATAACCATAACCAAGGGAACATAACAGGCCCAAAAACAGACGCAGCAGCATCAGATTCCAGAAACAGAGAAGCAAAAATTTCATATCTAATAAAGCTGTGATTAAATCACTCAAATCAGTTCATATATCATAAATCATACCCCTAAGTTAATCTAAGATCCAAGAATTCAACAAAAATTAACTGGCAAGGTTTGAGCATATTTAAAGTCTCCCAGATTCAAAACTGTGCACTAATTGTTCCAAAATCCACAAAATTCAAACCACAGCCAAGAACAATCGGTAGAATGGATCTAGACACATTACACACATTACCTGCAAGAAAGAAGCGAGAAAGAAGAATGAAGTGTCTGGTCTCTCCCACTCTCGGCCAAGAACGAAGACGAGAGAAATGGAGTTCAAACTTGGCTGAAACGGCTCCTATGAATAGTGACGGGGCTGAGGTGATAGGGAGCCTGAAATGTGATGTGTTTGGTGTAATATGGTCAAGGTTAGGTGGGTTTAGGTTAGGGTATGGGCTAAGCATTAATTTAATGGCTGGAGAGGGTGTAATTTCAGTCGCGTCAAGTTTCGGTCTAATATCGAAGGTTCAAACGGGCTCAAAAAAATATAAGGCTTGTTTCGTTCAACCCGAATTCTCGATATGAGTTCAGCGAAGGTGACAGAACTTGAATCCGAATTCCCTAGCTCAAGTTACGGCTTCCGGAACCAAAGGTGGGCTAAATGCCCTTAAAAGTCCATTTGGTCACGTAAAAGAAATTAAATCCGAAAACACATAAAACGAGATCGAAAACTAGCGTCGAGCATACACACGTAAACATAACTCACATAAATTACACATATAAAAAATTCACAAAAATTGGAATTGAATTCGGACACGAACGACACTCGTTTCAAAGGCATCAAATAATTGTTCACAAAAATTCAAATAATTCCCCATATTTTCGTAAAATAATTCGGTAATTAAAATAATTATACAATTAATTCATAATGACACGTAATTAGCAAAATGATATTAATTAATGCATAATTAACATATAAACACATAATTAACATAATAATTAACATTAACGTAATTAAATAAAATTAATTAATCTAATTACGAAATTAATTAATTAAAACTAACGAACGTAAATAATTAAATTAAAATTAAATTAAATAAATAACCAAATAATCACATAATTAATTAATTTAAATTGCACAATTAATACACATACGTCATACCTGTACGAACGAAAAATCGGGATGTTACAACCTCTCCCCCTTAAAAAGAATCCGTGCTCGGATTCACGGTTCGTTCGGAAACAATTCTGGGTGGAACTTTCTCATTTTCTCTTCCGTTTCCCATGTAGCCTCTTCGGTCTTATCACTCCTCCAAAGGACCTTAACCAGTGGAATACGCCGATTTCTGAGTTCCTGAAATTTCTGATCCAATATCTCAATCAGTTTTTGTACGAAGGTAAGACTCGGTTCCAATTCCACTTCTTCAATAGGTAAAACCTCGGATTCATCTCTGTAGTACGGTCCCATATACCGGGGGTTCAGTTTTCCACCTCGACCAATTCTTGAGAATCCTTTACGTGGAGACGCTTTTAAGAAGACTCTATCTCCAACTTCGAATTCAAGGTTCTTCCTTCTTTGGTCAGCATAGCTCTTTTGTCGATCTTGAGCAGCTTTCATCCGTTGTCTAATTATTTGGACTTTATCTATTGCATCCTGCACGACCTTAGAAGGTTTATCTTTCTTTTCTCCTCTTTTCACTACTTGTTTAGTCCAATTCCATTCTTCTAAGTCGGAGAACAACGGGGATCGACACTTTCTTCCATAAAGAGCTTCATACCGTGCCATCTCAATCGAGGCCTAATAGCTATTATTATAAGCGAACTCAATTAATGGCAACTGCTCATTCCACGAGCTCTGAAAATCCAAAGCACACGCCCTCAGCATATCCTCTAAATACTTAATTAACCTCTCTGATTATCCATCAGTTTGAGGATGGAAAGCTGTGCTAAACTGAAGCCTTGATCCCAAATTCTTTTGAAGTTCTTGCCACAACCTCGAAGTAAACCTTGGATCTCGATCTGACACAATACTAACCGGTACTCCATAAAGTCTCACAATCTCCTCACAATACCTCTTGGCTAGTTTATTCACTTTGTCGGACATCCTGATGGCCAGAAAATGAGCTGATTTTGTTAAACGATCCACGATCACCCAAATCCCATCAAATCCTCCTTTCACCTTTGGCAAACCCGTAACGAAGTCCATGGAAATCTGTTGCCATTTCCATTCTGGGATCGGTAATGGTTGAAGTAGCCCTGATGGCTTCTGATGTTCCACCTTCACCACTTGGCAAGTCATACAATGTCTCACGAAGTTGATTACATCCCGTTTCAAACCATTCCACCAATAGAATTGTTTCGAGTCTTTATACATCTTGCTCCCTCCGGGATGTATCGAATACCCTGACCGATGGGCTTCTTCGAGTATACTCCTTTGCAACTCTTCCGGCACAACAACTCGATTCTTGAATCTCAGAAGTCCAGTATCATCAAACCCAAAAGGACCTTCTGAATCTGTTTGAGCCTTCTCTATTAACTTCTGAACTTTAGGATCAGTTCTTTGAGTATCAAACAATCTCTGTTGAAGATCTGGCTGAATTGTAATGTTCCGAATACAAGCCCTTAATTTGAACGACTCATCTTCCTTCTGAGTTTCCAACTCCAAACTAGCCACGTTAGCTTTCCTACTAAGTGCATCTGCGACCACGTTAGCTTTACCTGGATGGTATCGAATCGTGCACTCATAGTCTGCCAAATTTTCCATCCAACGCCTTTGTCTCTTGTTCAACTCCTTCTGAGAGAAAAGATACTGAAGACTCTTGTGGTCGGAAAATATCTCAAAAGAAACTCCATAAAGATAGTGTCCCCATTTACCCAGAGCAAAAATCACAGCTGCGAGTTCTAGATCATGAGTGGGATAATTTTGTTCATGCTCCTTCAACTTCCTTGAGGCATAAGCAATTACTCTTCCATTCTGCATCAAAACACAACCCAAACCTTGCTTCGAGGCGTCCGTATAAACCATGTATCCTTCTGTACCTTCAGGAAGTGTTAACACCGGTGCCGTTGTCAATTTCTCCTTCAAGAGTTGAAAACTAGCCTCATAATCTTCATTCCACTCAAACTTAGCCTCCTTTTTTGTCAATCGGGTTAAAGGACCAGCAATCTTCGAAAAATCCTGTACGAATCTCCGATAATAACCTGCCAAACCCAAGAAACTTCTTACCTCTGAGGCATTCTTTGGACTTTGCCACTGAGTAACTGTCTCAATCTTAGAAGGATCTACTTCCAGACCTTTACTCGAGACAATGTGGCCTAGAAAAGCTACCCGATCGATCCAGAATTCACACTTGCTAAACTTGGCAAACAATCGGTGCTCCCTCAAAGTGTTCAATACAATTCTCAGATGTCGAGCATGATCCTCAGGAGCCCTCGAATAGACCAGAATATCATCAATAAAGATCACCACAAATTTATCGAGGTAGGAACGAAAAATCCTGTGCATCATATCCAGAAAGGCAGCTGGGGCATTGGTTAACCCAAAGGGCATCACTACAAACTCATAATGCCCATATCGAGTGTTGAATCCTGTCTTAGGAATATCCTCTTCTTTGATTTTCAGCTGATAGTAACCTTGTCTCAAGTCGAGTTTTGAATACACCCCCTAACCTTTCAACATGTCGAATAAATCCTCAATATGGGGCAAAGGATACTTGTTCTTCACTGTCATCCGATTGAGTTCCCGGTAATCTATACACATCCTCAAAGTTCCATCCTTCTTCTTAACAAAAAGAACTGGCGCACCCCAAGGTGAAGAACTTGGCCGAATATATCCTATCTCAAGCAACTCTTCAATCTGAATCTTTAGTTCCTTCAATTCGGCCGGAGCCATCCGATATGGAGTCTTAGAAAACGGGTCGGATCCCGGATGTCGGTCTATCACGAATTCAATCTCACGATTCGGTGGCAAGGAATCCAAAGTCTCAGGAAACACATCAGTAAATTCCTTCACAACTTCGGCATCTTCTAACTTCACTTGATCCTTCGGCTAGTTAAGGAGATAAGCAATAAATCCCATGTCTCCCTCTCTTATTAGTATGTGAGCTTCTGTGAAAGACAGGAGAGGTACTGATTTTGAACCAACACCCACAATCAAATCATCTCCCAAAATAACCTTCTTCGTAAAACAGTCCACCTTGGCCCGATGCCGAAACAACCAATCCATCCCAAGAATAACCCCATATCTTTTCATAGGCATAATAATCAGATCTGTAGGATAATCTCTCCCTTCCAAACTGACTGAACACTCCCGAACAATCTGATCCGTCTGAAGACTTCCACCGAGAGGAGAACTCATCAAATAACAAGTATGTAAACAAGTAACAGGCAAGCACAGAGTAGCAGCTAAATCACACGAAATAAAAGAATGCGTCGCACCAGGATCAAAGAGTGTATGAATGTTCGTGGTATGAATGTATATAGTACCTTCCACCACGACGGTAGGGTCGGCCTCTGCATCTTGTTCCTCGCCCTCAAGGGCATATGCACGTGCCTGAATCATAGGTCTCGGTGCTCCCCTTTGAATCCTGGGTTCTTTTTAGGACAAACATCAGCCATGTGATCTCCCTTCCCACAAATAAGGCACAAACCCAATCTTCTTCGGCAGTTGTTATAGGAGTGGGTCGATCCTTCACAATGAAGGCATGGAGGTACAGTGTGACGAAAATCAGTAGAATTAGGTGCTACGAGTAGAGTCCTTGGGGCCTGTGGAGCTGATCCTCCCAATCGTAACTTCTTAATAGGAACCTTGTTCAGTGGAGCAGCATGTACCATCGGCCTCTTCCCAGAGCTCGATCCAGAATCTCTTCCCATAGGTGCTCTAAAAACTGGATCCTTCTTCTTGTACTCTTCCTCCTGTACTAAGGCTCTCTGAACAGTATCAGCAAAAGACTCAAAGTTATGCCCGGCCTGACCATGCCTCAAATCCTGTCTCAACCCTGCAATAAACTTTTTGGCCTTCCTCTTCTCATCCCGGGTGATGTGTGGAGCATACTTCCCGAGCCTGTTAAAAGCAGCAATATATTGGGCCACAGTACGGTTGCCCTGTTTCAAATCCATAAACTCCTGCTCCTTCCTCTCTCGAACTACCTCGGGAACCATATAATCTCTGAACTCCCTCTTGAAGATCTCCCAAGTTACGTCCACTGCATCAACTTCCAATCTCTCTTTCGTTCTCTCCCACCAATCATAAGCCTCGCCATCCAGCTGAAAGATAGCAAACTGAGCCCTCTCATGTGTAGTAAACTGTCTGATCTCGAAAATCCTCTCCAATTGAGTAAGCCATCCCTCTGCTACAGCATCATCTAAAGAACCCGAAAACCGAGGGGGGTTATAGCTCAGAAATACCCCATGAGAATCCCTGTGGTTCGGCTGAGGTGCTAACTGTTCTGCCTGCGGTGGTGGTGCTTGCGCTCTCCGTTGCTCAACAAAGTTATACACTGCTTCCATAAAATTCTCCATATTCATTGGAGGTGGTGGTGGCTGCAGTGATGGAGACCTGTGTCTATCTCTCCTTGGCGGCATCCTGTCCAAGAATCATCAAAATGCATGCTATTTTTAATTCATGCATGAAATGCGAATGATTCAATCAAAGTCAAGAGTTGGAGCACATAATCACATAAGAAATGCAAATGCAACACGTTGACAAGTTGTTCCTAAAAGAGTCGTACGAACTAAACTGACTCGACACGACACGAGAGCCAGGGTTTTGCAACCTCAGGCTCTGATACCACTTAAGGATGTAGCACCCGAGTGTAAGGTACCACATCCCCCGCACCGAGACCTGACCCGCATATGAAATGGAAGTCCATACACGTGCCGAATCACGGCGAACGGGGACACAACACACACGCTAAGTTAGGCGGGAGCTAACCCTTAAACCAATCAAGCACCAACAGATATATAATCAGAGTCAAAATGAGAAATACGCGGAAGCATAATCATAAGTCATAAGTCATAATCAACGTGGCCACATGGCCTATAAAACAAGTACGCCGGAATTCATAACAATTCATATCATATAGTAGAGTATGACAAAATAAGGTATGTAGTGAGTGCTAAGTACAAATGCAAGACCTAGACAACTCGTATTCCCGCCTAGCACTCCAAAACCTGCATAACACAACTGAAAACAATACGGGTTCAGTCTATAAGAGACTGGTGGGTATAAAACGGGGGTATAATATATAAGTATCGCGGAATTTAAACATATTCATGCAAGTAGTAATCCCGATGAAGTTTTTAGAATAATTTCCCAAGTGGGTGAAAACAAAGAAAGACATCTTCGGTATTACCACAATCATTTTCATTCATAAAGGTATTCATAGCCCTGGCGAGGGGCGTGCATTATCTCCAACCAACACCTCATATAATCATAATCATTATTCATAATCAATATTCATTCATTATCATGCATAATCAATCTTTTGTGTACAGTCATACGATTCATAATCATACATATACTCCTTCTTCCTCCGGTTGGTGGACAAGTTAGCTAGACCTGACCACCGGTTCATACATAGGCACAATGAGGGTACATGAATCCCTCAAAGGCACTCGGCTCCAATTCCCCGCCAATCTCCTAGCGAGGTCCAGAGTCGCCGTTAGTTTGGTGGAACTAGTACACGGGATCACCGTCGGCCTTCGCCTCCCCGGATCGCCAAGTGCACTAAGTCCCAGGGCCGTGTGATTCATAATCATATCATGCATTCGCCAAAATCAGGTAGGAATTCATACATAAAAGGGTTCACGTTTAAAAATCATTTACTCGATAAAAAAGACTCGATATACATATATTCTAATTTTTGGCTTAAAACTTTTCAAGTAGGGATATATCGGGTCATCTTAACTAATAGAAGAGAAACCCACCTCGAAAATCACAAGAATTAGGCACAAGCACCTCAAGGCTCGTCCTCATCTCCAACCGTACCCGAATCTGTGCAAAAGAGACAGTGTAAGACTCAAAATGACCACTTACGACGCACGGCAATGTTATGCATGTGATATGAAATGCATACAATTTATAATTCATGAAATGAATTAAACTGGACAATTAATTCAATGAATACATTTCATTCACAATGGTTTCACGTTCATACGTTCCATAATTCATAATTTATATATGTCGAAAAACATATAACAATTCCATATTCAAGAACACAATTTATTGTCATAAAATAATTGAAATAAAACAAATAATTCAATTTAAACATTTAATACAGACCTTTACAATTTCATCAAATTCATTCAAATGCAAATATAAATATAACTTATAAAATACATATATATATATATATATATATAAAATATAATATATATATATATATACAATACATACGTATATATATAATATAAGATTGAATAATATATATATAATTACATATATAAAATACAATGCATGCATGCATATACTACAATATAATATAATATATATATATATATATACAATACATACGTATATATATAATATAAGATTGAATAATATATATATAATTACATATATAAAATACAATGCATGCATGCATATACTACAATATAATATAATATATATATATATATACAATACATACGTATATATATAATATAAGATTGAATAATATATATATAATTACATATATAAAATACAATGCATGCATGCATATACTATAGTATATATATATATATATATATATATATATATATATATATATATATATTACATGTACGCACACTTACACTTCATGCATGCACACACCTATATAATATACACACACAGATCATATATATATTCATATATACACACAGATTACATATATACAACATACACATACAGATCATAGATATATGTATATACACAGATCACACATATATATATATATACGCGCAGATTACACATATATATGCACACACACACAGATTTCATATAAACATGCACACACAGAGATTATATATACATATATATACAGAGAGAACACGCAGCGGCACAGCGATCACGAGCAGCAACACAGTAACATCACAGCAGCAGCAATTCACGCAACATTAACACAACAACAGCGGGAACAAGGCACAAACGCAACAAGAAGAGAAACAGAGCATCTACCTCACCATGCTTCCCAGAATATACAGCAGCAACCAAGACTCAACAACAACCCAAAAACTGACCATTCCAGCCTTATAATTTCAGCAAGGAGTCATGCTATCAATAACCATAACCAAGGGAACATAACAGACCCAAAAACAGACGCAGCAACATCAGATTCCAGAAACACAGAAGCAAAAATTTCAGATATAATAAAGCTGTGATTAAATCACTCAAATCAGTTCATATATCATAAATCATACCCCTAAGTTCATCTAAGATCCAAGAATTCAACAAAAATTCACAGGCAAGGTTTGAGCAGATTTAAAGTCTCCCATATTCAAAACTGTGCACGAATTATTCCAAAATCCACAAAATTCAAACCACAGCCAAGAACAATCGGTAGAATGGATTAAGAATAAAATCTAGACACATTACACACATTACCTTCAAGAAAGAAGCGAGAAAGAAGAAGGAAGTGTCTGGTCTCTCCCACTTTCGGTCAAGAACGAAGACGAGAGAAATGGAGTTCAAACTTGGCTGAAATGGCTCCTGTGAACAGTGACGGGGCTAAGGTGATAGGGAGCCTGAAATGTGATGTGTTTGGTGTAATATGGTCAAGGTTAGGTGGGTTTAGTTTAGGGTATGGGCTAAGTATTAATTTAATGGCTGGAAAGGTTGTAATTTCAGTCGCGTCAAGTTTCGGTCGAATATCGAAGGTTCAAACGGGCTCAGAAAAATATAAGGCTTGTTTCCTTCAACCCGAATTCTCGATATGAGTTCAGGGACGGTGACAGAACTCGAATCCGAATTCCCTAGCTCAAGTTACGGCTTCCGGAACCAAAGGTGTGCTAAATTCCCTTAAAATTCCATTTGGTCCCGTAAAAGAAATTAAATCCGAAAACACGTAAAACGAGATCGAAAACTAGCGTCGACCATACACACGTAAACATAACTCACATAAATTACACATATCAAAAATTCACAAAAATTGGAATTGAATTCGGACACGAACGACGCACGTTTCAAAGGCATCAAATAATTGTTCACAAAAATTCAAATAGTTGCCCATATTTTCGTAAAATAATTCAGTGATTAAAATAATTATACAATTATTTCATAATGACACGTAATTAGCAAAATGATATTAATTAATGCATAATTAACATATAAACACATAATTAACATAATAATTAACATTAACGTAATTAAATAAAAATAATTAATCTAATTACGAAATTAATTAATTAAAACTAACGAAAGTAAATAATTAAATTAAAATTAAATTAAATAAATAACCAAATAATCACATAATTAATTAATTTAAATTGCACAATTAATACACATACGTCATACCTGTACGAACGAAAAATCGGGATGTTACAACCTTTATATGTCCTTTTTGGGTGTTAATATGCAACTTTCATGCTTCGAATTTGTCGTATGCCTTATTCGTGCATGAGAATACATTTTGAGCATTTATATGTTTGATTACGGATCATTTTGGGCATATTTTTGCATCTCATGCATACTTTACGTACCGTGAGTCATAGTTGGTACATTTTGAGTCTAAGTCTCGGGTGTTCTATCCTTTTTATGTTTTAGAACTGAGTCCGGATACCGTCGAGCCTGAGGTTTAGGTGCTCCTCTGTTCGTTCGTTTCTGTTTTTGCGCCTTTTGCTGCCAAGTGAGGTTTAGGAACTTTTGTATTAGTAAATGACCTGTGGCCTAATATGTGTTCATTTCTTCCCATGCATGCGAATATATCTTTTATGTTTAATAAATGTGGATGTTTAAGATATGATTTCGGTTTTGTGAAATACCTTTTGGAGTTTTGAGGAACTTGATATATGAATAGGCATATGTAAGCTTTGTTTTGAAAATCTTTTGTATTTTGTTGGCTCGAGCGAGTTGTGCCGTGAAGGATGGAAAGTTGGTACGATTTGGATTTGTTGGGCCCCGAAATTATGGGTAAGGAGCCCCTGTACGACAAGGTTTGTCGGATTTGACCTGTGTATAATTCCATTTGAGGTGAGTACGTGCGACTCTGGAGATTGGGAAGGCGTGTTCGCTTTGAGCCCTCGGTGAACAACCGGGAAAGACATATTGTGGGTTCGCAACCCCTTATGCTTTTGTATTTACGGTAGTGAGGGTTTGATTCCCGAATGCCGAGGACTTGAGGATGGATTGGTAGTCTGATTTGGTATTTGTTTGTTGTGCAGTAGGTGGTGGAGTCCGTACTCACCGGACAGTGATTTATCTTTTGTTTCGATAAATTGTGAATCGAGATAGTAATTTGGTGTATGTATTAGTATACTTTTGGAAATGTCTTGGTTGGTAAAACCCTAGGCTCGATTCATGATCATCACCTTGTTATCTGCTCTGTTATATTTATTTTTGCTGTGGGTGTGCGTTAGCCCCCTCACTCAGTCGACTTATAGACTGACCCTCTCCTTTCCCCCTGTTAGTGTAGGTTGGCTCGAGCTATGCAGGGAAGTACATCTTGGAGTCGTACTTAGTGGTCTAGCTGGAGTCTGCATTCATATGTATATACTTTTGGATAATTGTATTATTTTGGCCCCATGGACGTTGTGTATAGTTATGCTCATACCGAGCTTTGCATGATTGATCCTATTTGTTGCTTCCGCTCTTTGTTTCTTTTCTTTTGCGCGCTCTGTTGGTTTAGCCCCGCTTAGCTTAGTGTCTGAGTGTAGGTCCCCGTTCGCTTAGGCTTAGGTTCATTTATGGATTTCTATTTCATATGCGAATTCGGGTTTAGGTGCGGGAGATGTGGATGGCCCAGGCTCGTGCGTTGCACTACACCTTACCGAACACAATCAAGAAAGATAGAAGACTGGAAGTAGCCTATGAACCCGGCACATCACCGCCCTGGAGAAAACTGTACAAAAGACAACACGGTGCATACGTGTGACTCAAGACTCCTAATGAAACACATATGACGCATGGTAATGCTTTAACATGATATGACATTCATAAATAGTAACAATGTGCTATGGGGATGTTCATGTGCACAATTAATGGCACTTAGACGCATAAGTGAGTCATTTATTCATTACACGAATGAATCGTCTTCATTCATTCATAACACAGCATAATACATGCCAATAATGTATAGGTATCAAATTAGTGTGAAAGGAAGCCATTAACATATAAAGAAAACAATAGTTGCAAGGAAGGCCATATTGTAGCATTTAAACGTTCACATTTTCATTTCACGTTTACACACTGAATTCATAACATAAAATTCATAAACATATCAAAATATATCATATATTATCAAATAATCAAGCATATAAGTCACTCAAATCACATACGGAGCCCGGGGAAGTGGAAGGAAAGCAAGAACACGAATTTGAGCAAGTTTTGGTGAGAACTGACAGTTTTTTGAAATGCGTAAGCTGTAAAGAATTGAACATATCTTGAGTTCTAGAAGTTGGAATTGGGTTTTGTTTTGGATATGTGTGATACCCCTGTCCTACATCAGGAAAGTATGAAAGTTAAGTTCAGTTTATAAGTTAAAGAGTCCAAGTATAACAAATGGATATCACTTTTGGGTAGTGGTTTAGGCCCAATTTCAGGTTATACTCGGTGGGCTTGGAGACTTGCGCTCGCGTCCAACGGGCCCGCGGACCCGGGGCGTGACAAATGGTATCAGAGTCGCTCGTCAGCCGCAGGAGCTAAGTGCTATACGGGGCAAAGTGCTGCGTACATGTGAGCCACCTCTTGAGACTGCGGAGCAAAGTGCTACATGTGTGGGAGCCATCTCTTGAGCCCATAGGAGCTACCTCTAGAGTCCCAACGCAGACGAGTCGGTCATGGGCTATATGTCATGCCTCGACGAGGACGTCGCGATTCTGAAGGAGGGGTGATTGTGATACCCCTGTCCCACATCAGGAAAGTATGAGAGTTAAGTTCAGTTTATAAGTTAAAGAGTCCAAGTATAACAAATGGATATCCCTTTTGGGCAGTGGTTTAGGCCTAATTTCAGGTTATACTCGGTGGGCTTGGAGACGTGCGCTCACGTCCAATAGGGCTGCGGACCCGGGGCGTGACAAATGGTATCAGAGCTCTGGGTTGGGAAACCTGGAGTTTGGGAGTTTGAGTTCTTGACAAATAGTTAAGGATTCGAGTCTAGAGTGTTATAGGATAATTATTTATATGCCTTGTGTGCTTTAATTGTAACGCCCCAATTTCAGGTACGTACGACACGTGTGAGATTTTTTTTAGAGTTAAGAGTTATTTAATTCTTTTACTTATTAAATTCCTATATTTATGATAAATTGTGGAAATTCCACTCCAATATGTTTACGTGGAAATACGTTAAATATGTGTCGATTCAGGATTTTGGTGTTACGTGAATTAATTATCTAGACATGATTTAATTACCTAATTGTCCTTAATTGCTCATTTCCTTTTATTTAAGGACCAAATTGCATGAAAGCTTCTTGGACTAAATTGATTACTTTCCAAACCTTTTATACTTAATTGCATGACTTATAAAACTTGGAGAATTTGATCATAAATATTACATTTTACCCAAAAATGTCGGTATATGCATATCTTCTCCAACCTTCATTTATCATTTTCATCAAAATCATACCAATTGCTTCCTCCTTCACCGAACCGAAACCTCCATGGTAGAGAAGGGAATTTCATCCATTTCAAGCTAAAATCTTTAAGGAATTGGGGTAGCTTGGAGTCATCATCATCATCATCTCATATCTCTCCATTTCTTTCTTCCAAGGTAGACATGGAAATTATGTGGAATTTCTTGATTAGTAGGTGAATCTAGGGTTATGATTCAAGCTTGATAAATTGTGTATTTGAAGTTAGGAGTATGATTAGGAGCTTTGGGATTCAATTAGAGCAAGAAATCATGAGTTTTATAGAAATATTGGATAAATTCATATTTGGGTTCAAAGTAGAGATTCTTGATATTCAAGCATGATTTATGTGTTTTGATTACATATTAATGCATATTGAACATGTATATATGTTAAGCTTTAGAATTCTTGCATTTAGAATTGAAGTTATAAGTAATTATTAAGTTTTGTTGATTGAATCCGAGCTCCCCTGTTTCTGCTGCTATGTTCTGCATCTTCTGTAAAACGGGAACAACCATTCCCGTTCCCTTTGTAAGTAGGGAACGGCCGTTCCCATAATTTGAATAAGTGTGTAGGGCGGCGAAGATGGGAACGCCCGTTCCCACTTTGTCTCACAAGACGGGAATGGCCGTTCCCATGTTCGGGAGCATTTTCGGGAGTGGGGGAACGGCCATTCCCATTTTGCATTAAAACCTGGAACGGCCGTTCCCATACCCCTGGAAGTGCAGAAACATTCTGCATAAAATGTGAAATCCCAAACCCTTTTCTTTACCTTTATTTAACCCCAACATGATATTATATGATCAATTACATGTCATAATATGAATATATCATGCTACATTCATGAATGCATATCATCTCGTTGTATAGTCATGCCGTGCGTCTTATTTGGTAACATTGATAAGTTATTGTCTCACAAGTACACCGTGTCCTGTTTCTTGTCCAGTTACTCTCCCGGGGTGGAGATTGTGATCAATAGAGCACGTCCACGCATCCATGAGTCGTCGTGTCGCCTGTCAGGTGAGGTTTAGTTATTAATTATTTAGAACCCTATAACCCTTATGTGGATTTCGGCCAAATTACACATGCGTATAATTTTATAATCGTTTTCCAACAACAATGGATTTAATAACTACTCGTGTATCATGTTACAAGTCATGTTCCGTGAAAGTAAATCGTGTTTCCTGAAACTAATCGTGTTCATGACAAGAGAACCGTGTATCATGTTATCGTGATCGTGTTTGGAGAATTATCGTGTACCATGTATCGTGTATCGTGTTTATGGGCCCGAGGGTGAGTGTTTGAGCCAACCGGGAAAGCATAGGGCTGACGGGTAACTCATAACACCTCTCTCAAACCGTGGGGATGCCCCTGAATCCACCTGGAGGTTTGGTGGAGGAAGGAGTCCCGTACGTGGGAGTTATGCTCCCGACGTACGTCGTGTTATCGTGGGTGGTTCGGGCCTTGCAAACCCACCACCAATGGAGTGAAGGGTAGATTTCATGTTATTGATCGTGTGCACTTTAATGACTTGCATGATAACCTAATTAAATGAAAGTGCAACCCTTGTTCACTGTAAAGGTTGGTTGGAGATCGTGCACGCCCCTCGCCAGGGCCACTGATAGTTATAGTAGCCGTGAGTATCGTGTTAAACCTGATAGTTGTAATCTCGGGCGAGTCCTTGACATTCTTGCACTTATATTGTTGTTATTATTATTTTAGTTACAAAACCATACCCGAGGTTACAACTTGCATGTTCTTTGCGCTAATATATATCTATGCCCCTCACTCAGTCTTCCATAGACTGATACCTCCAGCTTTCAGGTTCTTGCAGGTGCACGCTAGGCAGGAGTCGAGTCATGTCAAGTCCAGTCCATGTAGTCGAGTCGATCACGGTGCATATTGTTTATTGTCGTGTTAGAATTGTTAATATAGTTACTTGTTATTTATATTCGGAGATGACAATGTATTGATATGGAAAGCTAGAACATATTTTGTCTTACGTGGCAATCGAGAAATGTCGTGACATGTTTATTGATTATATTTGATCGTGATTAGTTTATGCTTCCGCTTTCACTCGTTGCATGTATACATATCCCGCCTAGCTTGTCGTTTATTGCATTATCACCCGTTCGCTGTAGGTTGGTTCACGTACGGATTGTCCGTTTCGTATGTGGATTGACCTATAGTGCGGGGGTGTGGCACCTCCACGTGTACGGGGTGCTACATCTGAGGTGGTATCAGAGCCCGGTTGCAAAACCGAGGTTCTCGTGTCGTGTCATGTCAAGTCTAGGTCGTACGGCGTAGGAAGTATTTGGTAACTTGGGTATTGCATTCATTCTTGTCATTAATTGCTCACTACTTGACTTTATGTGCCGTGAAATTCATGTGATCAACGTGTCTACTTGAATCTTGTGAAATTAATTGTTATATTTGGCATCTGGAATTGTTTCTGAATATGACACGTGCATTGACATCTTAACCGGCATGCACAATTTTGTGATTCTTGTTAGCAAATATTCACTCCGGACTTCGGAAGGCTTAAGAAAGAAAATTTCATTTTCTTTCTTAAGGGGGAGAGATGGCCAAGGAACTAATTTAAGGAATCAAGTGTCAGCCGAACTACTACCGCGAAGAATTTCAATCCACGGTGAACGGTACACTTGAACATGCATATCACGTGCATCATATATTTCATTATTGTTACCTTTAATCTCTTGTTAGTTGGTTTTAATTGTTAGTCAAGAGACGGGGTTCTCTTGATACTTGTGCGAGAGACGGGGTTCTCTCATCGTTCGTTAGAGAGACGGGGCACTCTCATTCCTATGTGATGACTTGTTCTAGTGAAAGGTTAGATTTCCTCGCGAGTGTTTAGAATTCCGAAAAGTCGAGGGTCGTGATTTAACAGTAATGCAAGGAATCTCGTGATTAGAAGACCTCTTTCGGACTAATCCCAGACGGGGAATGGCCAACCCCGCGTGGGATGAAAACGGGAGAGTCAATTAACTTCCCAGAATCCGAGATACTGAATCCGAGGACGGATTCTCTTAAGGGGGAGAGAATTGTAACGCCCCAATTTCAGGTACGTACGACACGTGTGAGATTTTTTTTAGAGTTAAGAGTTATTTAATTCTTTTACTTATTAAATTCCTATATTTATGATAAATTGTGGAAATTCCACTCCAATATGTTTACGTGGAAATACGTTAAATATGTGTCGATTCAGGATTTTGGTGTTACGTGAATTAATTATCTAGACATGATTTAATTACCTAATTGTCCTTAATTGCTCATTTCCTTTTATTTAAGGACCAAATTGCCTGAAAGCTTCTTGGACTAAATTGATTACTTTCCAAACCTTTTATACTTAATTGCATGACTTATAAAACTTGGAGAATTTGATCATAAATATTACATTTTGCCCAAAAATGTCGGTATATGCATATCTTCTCCAACCTTCATTTATCATTTTCATCAAAATCATACCAATTGCTTCCTCCTTCACCGAACCGAAACCTCCATGGTAGAGAAGGGAATTTCATCCATTTCAAGCTAAAATCTTTAAGGAATTGGGGTAGCTTGGAGTCATCATCATCATCATCTCATATCTCTCCATTTCTTTCTTCCAAGGTAGACATGGAAATTATGTGGAATTTCTTGATTAGTAGGTGAATCTAGGGTTATGATTCAAGCTTGATAAATTGTGTATTTGAAGTTAGGAGTAAGATTAGGAGCTTTGGGATTCAATTAGAGCAAGAAATCATGAGTTTTATAGAAATATTGGATAAATTCATATTTGGGTTCACAGTAGAGATTCTTGATATTCAAGCATGATTTATGTGTTTTGATTACATATTAATGCATATTGAACATGTATATGTGTTAAGCTTTAGAATTCTTGCATTTGGAATTGAAGTTATAAGTAATTATGAAGTTTTGTTGATTGAATCCGAGCTCCCCTGTTTCTGCTGCTATGTTCTGCATCTTCTGTAAAACGGGAACGGCCATTCCCGTTCCCTTTGTAAGTAGGGAACGACCGTTCCCATAATTTGAATAAGTGTGTAGGGCGGCGAAGATGGGAACGCCCGTTCCCACTTTGTCTCACAAGACGGGAATGGCCGTTCCCATGTTCGGGAGCATTTTCGGGAGTGGGGGAACGACCATTCCCATTTTGCATTGAAACCTGGAACGGCCGTTCCCATACCCCTGGAAGTGCAGAAACATTCTGCATAAAATGTGAAATCCCAAACCCTTTTCTTTACCTTTATTTAACCCCAACATGATATTATATGATCAATTACATGTCATGATATGAATATATCATGCTACATTCGTGAATGCATATCATCTCGTTGTATAGTCATGCCGTGCGTCTTATTTGGTAACATTGATAAGTTATTGTCTCACAAGTACATCGTGTCCTATTTCTTGTCCAGTTACTCTCCCGGGGTGGAGATTGTGATCAATAGAGCACGTCCACGCATCCATGAGTCGTCGTGTCGCCTGTCAGGTGAGGTTTAGTTATTAATTATTTAGAACCCTATAACCCTTATGTGGATTTCGGCCAAATTACACATGCGTATAATTTTATAATCGTTTTCCAACAACAATGGATTTAATAACTACTCGTGTATCATGTTACAAGTCATGTTCCGTGAAAGTAAATCGTGTTTCCTGAAACTAATCGTGTTCATGACAAGAGAACCGTGTATCGTGTTATCGTGATCGTGTTTGGAGAATTATCGTGTACCATGTATCGTGTATCGTGTTTATGGGCCCGAGGGTGAGTGTTTGAGCCAACCGGGAAAGCATAGGGCTGACGGGTAACTCATAACACCTCTCTCAAACCGTGGGGATGCCCCTGAATCCACCAGGAGGTTTGGTGGAGGAAGGAGTCCCGTACGTGGGAGTTATGCTCCCGACGTACGTCGTGTTATCGTGGGTGGTTCGGGCCTTGCAAACCCACCACCAATGGAGTGAAGGGTGGATTTCATGTTATTGATCGTGTGCACTTTAATGACTTGCATGATAACCTAATTAAATGAAAGTGCAACCCTTGTTCACTGTAAAGGTTGGTTGGAGATCGTGCACGCCCCTCGCCAGGGCCACTGATAGTTATAATAGCCGTGAGTATCGTGTTAAACCTGATAGTTGTAATCTCGGGCGAGTCCTTGATATTCTTGCACTTATATTATTGTTATTATTATTTTAGTTACAAAACCATACCCGAGGTTACAACTTGCATGTTCTTTGCGCTAATATATATCTATGCCCCTCACTCAGTCTTCCATAGACTGATACCTCCACCTTTCAGGTTCTTGCAGGTGCACGCTAGGCAGGAGTCGAGTCGTGTCAAGTCCAGTCCATGTAGTCGAGTCGATCACGGTGCATATTGTTTATTGTCGTGTTAGAATTGTTAATATAGTTACTTGTTATTTATATTCGGAGATGACAATGTATTGATATGGAAAGCTAGAACATATTTTGTCTTACGTGGCAATCGAGAAATGTCGTGACATGTTTATTGATTATATTTGATCGTGATTAGTTTATGCTTCCGCTTTCACTCGTTGCATGTATACATATCCCGCCTAGCTTGTCGTTTATTGCATTGTCACCCGTTCGCTGTAGGTTGGTTCATGTACGGATTGTCCGTTTCGTATGTGGATTGACATATAGTGCGGGGGTGTGGCACCTCCACGTGTACGGGGTGCTACATTTATGTTATTTATTTGTTATAACTTAGAGTCAGTCGGATGTGTTGTGACAGGATGGCAGATGCTGATCAGATTGAGCCATACACTCCATCTCACCCATTCCCTACCGAGCCGGAGCATCATCCAGAGCAGATGTATAGTATTATGTATAGAGGAGACTTGAGGGCCCGAGGTCGTAGAGGGATGAGGGGCAGGTACCGAGGTCGTAGTATTTTCATCCGTGATTGGGATAGAAATGAGAGTTCCTTGGAGGATGAGTTGCACGCAGAGAGAGCTCATGCGAGGGACCTACATAGAGACCTCAGTCAGGTCACTAGAAAGAGGGATTCTGCCCGCAGGGAGTTGGAGGCAGCTAAGGGTTTTATTCGGAGGTTGTAGCTTGATATGGAGGCTGTGAGGAGTGATAGGGACCATTACCAGATGTTTTGGCGACGGGCACATCGTTTGGTGGAGGAGTTTCGTCGTCCTGTTAGCAGGGAGCTTAGGGAGGACAGAGAGTTTGATGTTGGACCATCTCACGTCGAGCCATTTGCGTTACGGTCACCGCCATTCCCGACACACGCTCCGATAGGGTCCCCACCCCACTGATCGTTGTTAGGGATCCTCTATGCTTTTGCTTGCTAAGCTGTCACGCTAGTGTTTTGTCTTGTATATATATTTTGTACCATACACCGTAGGCCTTATCACTTGTACAGTTGTACATATGTGAAAGTGTCTACTTCTGTAACTAGTGCATGATCTTCGGGTAACCCAGGGGTGGTACCCTATGACCTGATGTATAACTCCATCTTTTGAAATCCTATGTATATAGTGGATGGTTGTGTTAAATACGTTTTTTATCTTAAATTTTTAATTATATTAACATCATCCGATAAATTGTTACATGCATAATAGAATGGCTTCTAGAAGAACACACCAACACCCTGATGCCCCAACAGACAATGGTGAAAAAGCTGGGCCATCCAATCAGAGGCGGCGTATTAATGAGGCTGCTGAATTAGTTGATACAGTTCAGCAATTGGCACAGGTTGTTCAACAGCAACAGCAACAAGAACAACCACCACCCCCTCCACCACGACCAGTGGAACACAACCAGCAGGAACAAACAATAGATAGATTCTTGAGGCTTCAACCACCCAAGTTCTATGGGGAACCAGACAACAGAAAAGTTGAGAACTGGCTCTTTGCTTTGGAGAAAAACTTCTATGTGCTCCACTGTACGGACGAAAAGAAAATCGAGTGTGTTGTATACGTGATGGATGATGCTGCATCTCACTGGTGGCGTCTCACCGAAGAAAAGTGGATCAGGGAACATATTCCTCAAACTTGGGATAATTTCAAGGCTGAATTTACCAGAAAGTTCATCCCACTTGTTAAGAAGAATGCCCAAGAAAAGGAGTTCCTCAGTTTGGTACAAGGAGTATCCTCAGTGGTTCAGTATGAGGCAAATTTCACTCGCCTACTTCCTTATGCACCACACATAATGACAGATGAACGACGTAAGGTTCAGAAATTTGTTGATGGCCTAAGGACTGATATACAGTATCCCTTGATGACAGCAGACCTCCCGGACTACACCACAGCAGTCGAGAAAGCTTTGGAAGTAGAGGCTAAGCTTCAAAACATTCGTCTGATCAATCAGAAAATAGACAGGAATCTAGCATGAGGATCAGAGAATCGAGGAAAACCTTTCAATAGATCAATGAAAGGAGTAGGCCAGAAGCCAGCTAAAGCACCCGATGGAAAGCCACTACAAGAAAACAGCTAATTTCCGAAGGATTTCCGACCGAAAAAATAGTCGGATAAAGCCTCCTCGGAAAATTTTTCCGACGAACTACCGACGAACTACCGACGGAACTGAACAAATCACAAAAGGAAATTATCGACGGACTATCCGTCGGAAAAGCGTCGGAAATTTCAATATTCCGACGGATATTCCGTCGGTAAGTGGTCGGAAAATTTAATGAAAAAATAATATAATGAATTTTCCGACGGATTTTCCGTCGGTAATCCGTCGGAAAGTTGGAAAATTAAAAATCATATAATAAACTTTCCGACGGATATTCCGTCGGTAATCCGTCGGAAAGTTGAAAAATTAAAAATCATAAAATAAAGTTTTCGACGGATTTTCCGTCGGTAATCCGTCGGAAAGTTGGAAAATAAAAAATAATATAACAAATTTTCCGACGGATTTTCCGTCGGTAATCCGTCGGAAAGTTGAAAAATTAAAAATCATATAATAAACTTTCCGACGGATTTTCCGTCGGTAATCCGTCGGAAAGTTGGAAAATTAAAATTCATAAAATAAACTTTCCGATGGATTTTCCGTCGGTAATCCGTTGGAAAATGGAAAAAATCGGAAATTCATTGTTCATTTTCCGACGGATTTCTGTCGGAAGTCCGTCGGAAAATAATTAAATTTTTTTTTTTTTTTTTTTTTCTTATTCCTCCCTGTTCGAAATAACAAAATTATCTAGTTGAATTCCAACAAATTTAACCAATATCCATCAATTCAATAATACCAAATTCATCCAAAATATAATCTTCCGATCGATTGAATCATGATAAACTACTACTACTACTAATGTCACCAACGACAAAATAGCTATAACAACTACTGGTGACAAAATAGCTATAACAACTACTACTAATGTCACCAACGACAAAATAGCTATAACAACTACTACTAATGTCACCAACAACAAAATAGCTATAACTACTAACATCTATATACAATACTACAATTAAAATATTGTACTTCATCAACATACCAACACATCTCATATATATGCCTCACTCGCTATCATCACTTTCTTCCTCATCTTCATAGGGTATAGGTGTTCTTTTCTTGCTCTTACCTCTACCCTTGTATTTTTTCTTCGTACGGGCTTGTGATGATTTCAACATCTCACTAAATTGACGCATTTGTTCTTGCATAGTTTCGTTCAATTGTTGTTGCATTGAATTCATCACATTAGTTGCCGACTTATTAGCCACCTCATTAATCGCTTGTGAAAGCTCCTCCCTCGTCACATAAGGTCCGGCCTGAGATGAAGAGAAACTTGATGAATGGGCAGAAAATTTCGAGGGGCCTAAGATGTGTTTCATGTGGTTTAGCCCGATAATACGGCCTTTCTTGTCCCATCCCCCAGCAGCCTTTATCCACAACTCTGTGTCATCAAGTACCGGACTGTTGGGGTCCTCCAACAACCTTTGGGTCTTCTCGGCCTTCAACTCATCAAACTTTGCCTATGTAGACATATAAATTAAACTAAAACACTAAATATATCAATTTTATAATGTAACTAATTTAGACGAAACTTTAAAACAATATAAATGCACCTCAGTATCACGTCCCTTGGATGGAGGCAAGTCTGCAACCGCTTTACCCCTATCCTCTCGCCTCACATAGCCGACTCTATGTATCTCCCTCATTCCCATACGCTGTTGAGTTTGTTGTTCTGCTATAGCAATGTGTGTGTCCATGCTAATGGAACCCCCAGTGTAAACAGATGCCCCTTTATTTGATTTTCTATTACGTGCATTTGTTTCACACTTAGCAATAAACTTAGGGTCCTTCCATTGAAGACACAATGAAGCATACACCTCATCGAGAATCCATTCCGGTTTCTTCTTAGTATGTCGGATAACGTAGTACATATCAGACATCCTTAGCGCTAGGCGACGCTTAAATGCTCTGTACATATGAGCTTCATGTTCAGGCTGCCATTCACAATATTTCTGCATAATAAGATTAAAAGAATTACATTAGATGCAATAGAAAAAAAAGTAATTATGTTGTTTAGCGACCTTTCAAATAAAAGAACTACATTATATGAAATAAAACAATCCCCAGCACGTCCATAACACTAATTAAGATTAATAAAAACATCTATTTTACAATAAATCTCTCAACCAGCACCAAGTAAACCAAATGATTTGCTAATTGAGACATAGAATTAAAGATAGAGATTTGAACACAAATGTACCTTCTTTAATTGGACACATTCATGAAAAGAGAATCAATCTTGTGAAGATTCTTTAACTTAATCTTTACATGGTTTTTTTTTTAAATTACGTCATTATAATCAATTAGCTCTAAGCGCCACCACTTTCTCATTTCATTAAGCTATTTAAGGTAATTACCTTCCAGTCTTCGAACCAACTCAACCATTCTGGTTCAAGCAAATCAGTGGCTTTGGCGTAGGCTCGAGTTAGTCGACATTTCAATACATTAACTAATGCACTCGTCCCTTCTCTGCTGTGAACATAGCTAAATCAAGAAAATGGAACAATTTTCAGTTTTAGCAAAATATTAACTAAAAATGTTATTCAAAATTTAAAATAAATATAAGCTCACTTGAATCTCCCTTTAGGTTCTAAGAAGTATTTTGTAGAAGGTGCCAAATGCGGACGGTTATATACATTACTTATCCTAGTAGGTCCAATTGGACGCCACTCCTCCTCCTGCCCCTCCTCCTCCTGCCCCACCCCCTCCTCCTCCTCTTCCTCCTCCTCTTCGTCTCTTGGATTGCTATTCTGGATAAGATCAGGAGATGGAGTCAGATGATCATCAACAGGCGAGGATGCTGGGTTACTGTTAGGTGATGCAGTGGTGGTAGTGGATAATGTGCTCGTGTGAGAAGGACGAGCTGTGGATCTCATCGCTGCATTTGGAGCATATACAGCACGTTTCTTCTTACCAACACTCCCACCGCCTCTTAATCCACCATATGGTCCCTTGGGCTGCCGATTGTCCATCTGCATTAAATTAAATAATATATCAGTAATTATATTATATACAAACAATAACACCGTTCAATAAAAATTAATAAAAACTAAACATCTTATGAATTAAATGCACACAAAATAAACTAACCACTCATGATAGTCAGTATCATCAGATTCTAAGTATTCATCGTCATCAGATTCTTCATCCTCTGATGTCGATTGATTGACACACGAATTAAGAGCGTTAAATTCCCCTTCTAGAACATCGTCTATAATTCAGACATTATCCGTTAAATTTCCAACATCATAATCACAAGAAACTACATTTACAATAGCATCATCTTCATTTTGGTACGCCACTTCGAGGGACTCTTCAATTTCAACTAATTCTTTTGGTTTTGTTTTTATTACAGCCAGCCATTGTGCTTTATCGCCCTTTCGACTTGGATATGGAACATAATACACCTGATGAACATGTTGAGCAACTATAAATGGATCATAGCCTCTGTATTTTGCATTACGCTTAACCTCAACAATCATGCATTCTGGATTGGCAATACGCGTTCCCACTCGAGGGGTTGGATCAAACCACTCACACATAAATAAAACAACCTTTTTTATGGGTTCTCCAGCATATTCTAATTCGATGATGTCATCCAATATACCATAATAATCAGCATCCTCATTTTCTCCATCAAAATTTCCTTTGACAAACACTCCATTGTTCATTGTTTTCTTTCCAACTCCCCAAGATCTGGTGTGAAATTTGAAACCATTTACAAAATATTTATTCCAAGTTCTAATCTTTGTACCAGGCCCCCAAGAGAGTTGATGTAAAAATATATCAGAAATTCCATTATTTTTATTTTGAACCTATATTCAATTAAAAACTCGGCGTTAAAACTCATTATAAATATATTATTCCATTATGGTAGATAAGTAAATTATTAATACAAAACTTACGTATTCTCTGAACCATCTTGCAAATTTATCTATGAGCATCTCACTTCTATCTTCACCAGCTTTGATTTCATGGGCAATAAAATAGCTACAATTGTTCACAATAATTAAAATTTAGTTAACAAATAATAAAGACTTATTTATAATTAAGATTATTTAATTAACCAAACAATAAAGGCTTACGTACTTTCGATATACTGAGACCTCTTCACAATTCAATAGGACATGTAGTGAGGCTGCATGATATTCTTTATACTTCATATAACGAAAATTACATGCGCCAGATGGACGACCTGGTTGGTTGAAAATCGAAAGAGTTGGTGTAATTGATTCATCAATTCCACCGTCGTCATTCCGACTGACTCTATTCCTCATGGAGCTAACGTGATCTTCAAAATAATACGAGCAAAAAGTCGATGTTTCACGTCGCAAATATGCCTCACAAATAGATCCTTCCACTCGTGATTTGTTTTTCACGGTTCTCTTGATCTTTCCGAGAAACCTGTGTATTTGCATAAATTATATGTATATATATAATTAGTTTAGCATTAATATATTATTTTTTAGTTTATCATATATTTATATTATTTAAGTTTAAACAAAGGAAAAAAAAAGAAATACCTTTCAAACGGATACATCCATCTAAAATGAACCGGACCTCCATTACGAGCTTCCTCGATCAAATGAATTGGCAAATGCTCCATCACATCAAAAAATGCCGGTGGGAAAACTCTTTCAAGTTTGCAAAGAATAATGGGAATATTTTTCTCCATGGTATCAAGATCTTCAAGTTTCAAAGTACTTGAACACAAATCTTTGAAGAACTTACTCAATTCTGCTAATGGTTTCCAAACATCATCCGGCAATTCTTTGAATGCAATCGGCAAGAGCTGCTCCATAAAAATATGACAATCATGGCTCTTCATTCCATGTATCTTAGCTTGCCTCGGGTCAACACATCTTCCCAAGTTAGATGAATAACCATCTGGCATGCGTAGCTCTTTCATCCATTCACATATCATTCTTTTTTGTTCTATTGTGAATGCATATTTAGCTTTCGGTTTTCCCACACGTCCATTTGCCGTAGTCACCAAATGTAACTCCGGCCGATTACATAACACTGCTAGGTCCTCTCGTGCATTTGCATTGTCCTTGGTCTTACCCGGTATGTCCATAACTGTATTGAAGATATTATCAAAAACATTCTTCTCAATATGCATTACATCTAAGTTATGGCGCAATAGGAGATTCTTCCAATACGGCAAATCCCAAAAGATACTACGCTTCTTCCAATTGTGCCACTCACCAACACCGGGGATTGTCGAAGTATTAGGGTTCTCCGTGACTTTAGGAAAGTTGCACACTTGCTCCCACAATTCATGCCCGCTCCATGTATAAGGAGGAGGATCAGTTTCCGTACGATTCCTTTTAAAATTGATTTTATTCTGACGATAAGGATGATTCTTATCCAAGAATCGTCGGTGACAATCAAACCAACTTACTTTTCTCCCATTCTTCAAGTAAGTTGCCTTACTCTCACTCATGCAATATGGGCATGCAAATTTACCTGCAGTACCCCATCCCGACAACATGGCATAAGCAGGGAAGTCGTTAATAGTCCACATGACTGTACCTCTCATTTGAAAATTTTGTTTTGTTGATGCATCTTATGTACAAACACCGGCTTCCCACAACTCTTTTAACTCATCAATCAATGGTTGCAAATATATATCAATATTCTGCTTCGGGTTTTTAGGTCCAGGAATAATACATGTCAGGAACATGTACGGCATAGTCATACATAGTTCTGGAGGTAAATTGTATGGCGTCACAATAACCGGCCAACATGAGTAGGGAGTTGCGGACATGTTATAAGGAGTAAAACCATCCGCACACAAAGCAAGCCTGACATTTCTAGGTTCACTAGCAAAATCTGGATAGGTCTCATCAAAATGTTTCCAGGCTTTCCCGTCGGACGGATGGGACATTACCCCTTCTGGACCTCGGGTTTTCGCATTCCATGTCATGTGTGGGGCAGAGCTCATTGAGGCGTAGAGCCTTTTAAGTCTTGGGATGATAGGCAGGTAATGCATTCTCTTAACAGGAATTTGTTTTCGCTCACCTGTTTTCTTAACTTTTTTTACCTTGTACCGATCAGCACCACAAAACTTGCAACATGTGGCATCTTCAACAGTTTTGTAGTACAACATGCATCCGTTGACACAGCAATCAATCTTTTGCACGTCCAATCCCAACTCTTTTATTACTTTTAGTGCCTCGTAGTAGTTTGTAGGACCAGTATTCCCTGACGGGGAACAATCAGTAAAAAATTGGAGAAATCTATCCATTCCCTCATGCGCCACATTAAAATCACTTTGAAGGCTCATCATTGTCGCAGCAGCAGACAAAGGTGAATGTTTGTTGCATCCGTCCCACAAAGGCCTGTTAAGCTCTTTCAGAGTGTCGTAAAACTTCTGAGTTTCTAGATTAGGAGGTTCTTCGTGGCAACTTCTATATCCACCATCAACATTTTGTCGAGTGGCATCAACAAACATTTCATTGTACCTATTTAGTTGATCTTCGTAATCCATAGCTTTAGTACTACCCGATGGTTCATCAACCACATTTTGGGGATTAGAAGTTGCACCATACTCGAAAGACGGTTCTTTCTCACCATGATCAGTCCAGTACCAATAATTTGGTTTGAAACCATGTCTATACAAATGATCTCTCACTTCATCAGGTAGTTTAAAGTAGAATTTTGTTCGGCACTTATTGCACGGACATCAAATTTTTCCCTCAGCTATAAATGGATACAACTTGCTGGCATGTTCGATGAAAGTCTCAACCCCGTTCATAAATTCAATTTTGGTGCCTCCACGATTAGGGTGAGTCCTATCATACATCCAAAGTCTGTCCTCACGAATATCCATCTATTTGTCAAGAAGACATGTTAATCTTGTTTGGGAAAACATATATTATAGTAGATTTTAAAATCATCTTGTATTATTAAGATACTTATGCATATCATATGATATGTATATCATAGTACGTTGTGTTATTATTAAACCATACTTCAATTAATAAATCATATATTTTATGTCATATAAATTTATAGAATATAATTAATACACATTATATTATTAACAAAGGATAATGTTATTTGATAACCCTCATTATTAACAAAAAATTGTTAAGATATATACATATGTTAATAGAGTATATGGTATTATGAATTCAGGTAATCAACAATATCATAGTTTAATTCTAACATATAAGGTTCAAGTATACCATGCTAAGGTTAATAATCACAAATTGGCACATATACATAACTAAACAAAGTTCACATAAGTTTCATGTAATTACACATAGATCCCCTGTTGGATTCCCAAGTATGCTAAGATGATGCTTTCTATGTATCACATTTTATGTTCAGCAAGAAAAGACACTATCTATCAGTAAACCATTTAATTTTTCAGTGATTAAGCTGTCAAACCTTAAGTTGATCTTTCCTGGTAACTGAAAGACAGTAGCTGGCGGTGATAAAATCAGAGGAATGGACTCCCTGCAGCAACAAAGCCTTACATTATTTAAGGATATTATAAAACAGATTTTACAAAACTTTCATATAATTACACATAGACCCCCTATTGGATTCCAAGTATTTAAAGAGACCGACATAATTCAGATTAACGAGTCTTATACAAGCTAATTCAAGTATTCATACATTGTATTACTTACTAAATACAAGTACAGACACATATATCTTTCAAACGGTATAAGCCAAAGTCTTTAAATCTTTCTGTGGAAATATAGATTTTAGTGTGAATTTGACAAAAAACTGGAATATCAATGCAGCACACATTTCAAACAGAAATATTTTTACGATATTAAACGAACTCGGATTAAACTAAAATTTTACGGACATACTCTCAATACATGTGGGAATAACTCTGTAAAACAGTTTTATAAAATTCGAAGAATTACCCACTCTGATCAAGCTGTTAGTGCAGATCCGAAATAGTGAAAAGCTGTACAGTTTTGGAATTTTTTCGGGTATCAAACGAACTCGGATCAACATAAAATTTGGCAGACATAAACTTTGATATACTAACGATACATGGTTAAAACTGTTTTGAAAACGGATTTCGTATGAACTCAGAATTTACGTCTGAAGTTGCTGCACACAAGCTGTCAGTTTTTGTGCTATGCACTCCTTAAATATAAACATGCAAGAATGGACACCAAATTTGACGAAGATAAACTTTAATATGCTAAAAATGTCCAGCTAAAACAGTTTTAAAAAAGAACATCACATGAGTTCACAATTTGTATTTAAACTTGCTGCAGACCTGCTGTCAACCATATTTAAGTATCTAAACACCCTCATACAAGTGAGACCTCTTCCAGGAAAACCAATTTCAGCATCAAACATCGATCACAACCATTCTTAAACATGTAGAACACTTAAACATTGAAGATTCCAAGCTTGATCTACAAAATCCACAAATTATACAAAAACATCTCCTGTACAAATACAATTAAGACTTACCAAAGAATGATCTATCGCAGAAGATGCTAGAGATGTAGCTGCAGCCAAGGTCTCAAGATCTATCCCTAGATAAAACAAACGAGAGTAGGTATCAAAGTTGAGAAGATAATAAACCATAGCCACCAAATTTTAATCAGGATTAAACCTGCTAATGGACAAATAGACAGCATAAGACAGTTCATAATTACAAAAACCACCCCTGTTAGTATTTCAAAACTTTGTTTGAATATTACATAGTCCATAAGAAATGCGAAATAAAATACAGAATGTTTCCAAAGCATATGACTCAGATTACATCAATAAATGCTATTCGTATTTAATTTTGCATCAAACGAACAACATTCAAAGAAACAAATGAAAATTCATAATCTATCGCAGAGCAGCAAAAATCCCATCATGGTCATCACAACAGCCAATGCATGTAAATCAAGTACAACAAATCCACAAATCTTTAGAAACAGTGAAAAGCTGTACAGTTTTGGAATTTTTACGGGTATCAAACGGACTCAGATCAACATAAAATTTGGCAGACACAAACTTTGATATACTAATGATACATGGTTAAAATAGTTTTGAAAACGGATTTCGTATGAACTCATAATTTATGTCTGAAGTTGCTGCATACAAGCTGTCAGTTTTTGTCATTTAAAAAAGTTTCATATAATTACCCATAGACCCCCTATTGGATTCCAAGTACTTAAAGAGACCGACATAATTCAGATTAACGAGTCTTATACAAGCTAATTCAAGATGCAACAAGATCAAATTTTCAAAAAAAAATGCAACATAGACGAAACTCAAACAAGATCAAATTCAGAAATGCAACACGATTTAGCTTCACAAATGCAGTCCCCAAACAAGGTGACAAGGTTCTGTACAATTTCTTCAATAAACACAATGTCTAACTAAAAAAAAAGCATACAAAATCAATCTTTTCCAAAATCCATTATCATGATTTACAAAATGTTTATCAAATTTCAGCAATATTTTCAGGAATTCCAAAAACCTCAGTCTTAACATCGACATTTCAACAAGAAAATAACACAAATTTCTGAATATAAAACAGCGGAATATTACCTGAATATAAAGCAGCTGATTATCAGTCTTGAGAGAAATAAAATTGGGGAGGAACCAGAGAAAGTCCTGTAATGCTGCTGCCTCTATAAGTTCTGCCAAAACAAGCTCAGTGATGTCAGAGAGTGTGGATTAAAGAATTGAAGAATTGATGAAACAAAATTGAGGAAACGAGAAAGATTCATCCAAGTCTTGGAATTAAAAATAATCTTCAATGAATTCTTTTATCCTTGTACATACTTTCTTTTCTTGAATAATATTTCTACCTTTCACCAAAGGACAAAAACTTCGTGATGCTTTCATATTTTACTAGGATAATTACAATACCTGATGTTTGATCTAATTACACAAAGTTCCCCTGAGGTTTAAAGAATTACCAAAACTTCCCCTTTAAAGCTGAAGATGTAGAGAAAACGGTACAGCTTCATGACTTTGGCCTTTATTTGTCAAATGTATATTTTGTACCTAATGGTGTAGCTTCATGAGTCTCATGAACAAGGGATTTGTTACATCAGATACATGCAATAAGCTAGAGGAAACGGTGTAAACACCAGTCACACATAACACAAACACATTTCTCACAGTTTATGCATGACATTCAAGAATAAAATCAAAGAAAGCTCAGAATCAAGTTAAGCTTATGATAAACACACACTGATTGTAGACCATATCACGGAGAAAGGGTAATCTTGCTTGAAGTCAAAGTCCCAACCCAAACCCACAACTGATTAACCAAAAGTTCCACAAATCCAGACCTCTAACAACAAAACCCACATCAGGATCTACCCACATTCTTCTGCAAATCGTCAAAACACACACACTCCTAAATCCCAGTTCCACAAAACAAATACAGAAGGTCAAAATTAAAAATGAAGAAATAAATATGTTAAAAAATACCTAAATCGAGCTATTTATCCGCACATCTACCAGTTCTCTACGAAATGCTGAAAACAAAGGTCATTATGTGAATGTGTGTTCAAAAACCAGTTCTTCCAGTTCTTTTACGCTTGAGAAAAACCCATGATTTTAGTTTCTAGAAATTTTAATGAGATTAGAGGCTAATGACTTACAATTTCGGGAAAGAAATATAGCAGGGTTACCTAGACACGGAGGGGGCGGGCGGCGGAGGCGGAGAAAGAGACGGTCTGAGAAAGATAAGAAATGCCCCATTAGAGAAGAAAATTGAGAGAGACACAGGCAGGAAGACAATGACTTACCTGTGCGGTGATGGGCGCTGGCGGAGATGGAGGTGGACCGAAGGGTTGTAAGGAGAAGGAGACGGTGGTGTTAATGGCTGAGAAATGAATTCAGCATAGGGCTTTTTCATTCGCGGTAGGTGAAATATTAAGTGCGCCAACTATTTTTTTTTTTTTAAATTTTAAATGTTCCGAGGGAATTACCGATGGATATTCCGTCGGAATTCCGTCGGTGTATTCTAAAATATATTTTTTAATATTACATTAATATTTACCGACGGTATTCCGACGGATATATTCGTCGGTAATATCACCAATTTTGTAAAAATTACCGACGGAATTTTCCGTCGGAAATCCGTCGGAACATTAGTAAAATATATCAAAATACAACATTTAGAGTTTTCCGACGGATTTTCCGACGGAAGAATCCGTAGGAAATTGGCTCGAAATTTATATTGGCATTTACCGACGGAATACCGACGGGTATTCCGTCGGAAATTTTGTTTTCCCATTTTTAATATTTTTTGCTATTTTCGTCGGAAATCCGTCGGTATTCCGTCGGAAATTAGCTGTTTTCTTGTAGTGAGCAAGGAATCGGATATGGGGGAAAAGGTTGTGCCCACTGTGGCAACCCTAATCACATTGAAGCAAATTGTTGGAAAAACCAACATCAGAAGAACCAATGCCCAAAAGCTACAACTAATCAGGGATATATGGGAAATCGTCCGTACCTGGGGTTGGTCGTGGTCAACCGATGGCAAAGAGACCTGGAAGACCAAATGTACAAGCCCGAGCATAAGCCCTAGGAGGTGGAGAAAATCCTGAGCCCAACGCTGTCGTGGAAGGTATGCTTTGCATCCATGGCATGCATAATAAAGCTTTAATTGATCCGGATGCTACGCATTCATTTATATCATCACATCTCATGCATCAACTCCCTTCAGATATAAAATTATTACCGTATCATTACGAAGTGGTTTCACCAATGGGTCCGTGGGACCATTGGACGCGAGCGCAAGTCTCCAAGCCCACCGAGTATAACCTGAAATTGGGCCTAAACCACTGCCCAAAAAGGATATCCATTTGTTATACTTGGACTCTTTAACTTATAAACTGAACTTAACTCTCATACTTTCCTGATGTGGGATAGGGGTATCACAATCACCCCTGTTTCAGAATCGCGACGTCCTTGTCGCGGCATGACATATAGCCCATGACCGACTCGTCTTGGTTGGGACTCTAGAGGTAGCTCCTATGGGCTCAAGAGATGGCTCCCACACATGTAGCACTTTGCCCCGCAGGCTCAAGAGGTGGCTCCCATGTACGTAGCACTTTGCCCCGTATAACACTTAGCTCCTGCGGCTGACAAGCGGCTCTGATACCATTTGTCACGCCCCGGATCCGCGGGCCCGTTGGACACGAGCACAAGTTTCCAAGCCCACCGAGTATAACCTGAAATTGGGCCTAAACCACTGCCCAAAAGGGATATCCATTTGTTATACTTGGACTCTTTAACTTATAAACTGAACTTAACTCTCATAATTTCCTGATGTGGGACAGGGGTATCACAATTTGTCAAGCGCCGGGTCCGCGGGCCCGTTGGACGCGAGCGCAAGTCTCCAAGCCCACCGAGTATAACCTGAAATTGGGCCTAAACAACTGCCCGAAAGGGATATCCATTTGTTATACTTAGACTCTTTAACTTATAAACTGAACTTATATTGTGATACCCCTGTCCCACATCAGGAAAGTATGAGAGTTAAGTTAAGGTTATAAGTTAAAGAGTCCAAGTATAATAAATGGATATCCCTTTTGGGCTGTGGTTTAGGCCCAATTGCAGGTAATACTCGGTGGGCTTGGAGATTTACGCTTGCGTCCAACGGGCCCGCGGACCCGGGGCATGACAAATGGTATCAGAGCTATTCGTCCGCCGCAGGAGCTAAGTGCTATACGGGGCAAAGTGCTACGTACATGGGAGCCACCTCTTGAGCCTGCGGGGTAAAGTGCTACATGTGTGGGAGCCATCTCTTGAGCCCATAGGAGCTACCTCTAGAGTCCCAACGCGGACGAGTCGGTCATGGGCTATATGTCTTGCTGCGACGAAGACGTCGCGATTCTGAAGGAGGGTGATTGTGATACCCCTGTCCCACATCAGGAAAGTATGAGAGTTAAGTTCAGTTTATAAGTTAAAGAGTCCAAGTATAACAAATGGATATCCCTTTTGGGCAGTGGTTTAGGCCTAATTTCAGGTTATACTCGGTGGGCTTGGAGACTTGCGCTCGCGTCCAACGGGCCCGCGGACCCGAGCGTAAGTCTCCAATGGACCCACGGACCTGGGGTGTGACAAAATGAAACTAGACAAATAGAGCTTTCCGAAAATATAAAGTTTGAATTTTAGTTCAAAGCGATGTGAAAATGGTGAAGGTTTGAAGTTGGATGAATGTGGTGTTTCGGAACAATGTCAACACAAAATTAAAACGACCATATCTCATAAACCAAAATAGATAATGAGGTGATTCCAAGAGAATACTCTAGACTAAAAAAGGTTTCTACAATTCGAATTTCGGGTCAATCGGAGTTCGGATGAGTGGGTCCCCGTCGGCGAGACTTCAGGGTAAAATGTTCCCCGTCCGTTGAGAACTTGTGCAGAAACCTTCTGCACAAAGGTCCCCGCCCGGGGACATTTCAAGCACAAAATTTCCCTGCTGGGGGAGCCTCTATGGGCTGGAAAAAGATGCAGAACAAGGGATTGTTCGTGAGAGAAGAAAAGGAAGTAAGACCCATATCAAAACTCAACGAAAACACTCCAAATTGAAGGCATAAGTTCATATACACATAATCTATCACATATCTCAATCTTAAGGCATGAATTCAAGCAGATAACAAGTTACCATTTTCACCCATTCAAGCTCAATGGTGGAACACTCATGCTTCAACCAACCCCCCAAAATCCAACAAATATGCATCATATTAGCTCATGAACAACACATAACTTCAACTGAAGTCATGGAAATCAATCAAGCCAAAAACCCTAACACAAACTCAAGAATTCTTCAAATACACATATGTACATATATACACACATACCTTGGAAGGGAGGAAGACAAAAGAAAGAATGGAGCTTAATTCTTGTCTTAAAGCTTAATGGAATTTCCTTGCTTCCTTGTCTCTTGCTTGGGCTCAATTCGGAAGAGAAGAGATGAAGGGTTTGGAGAGTTCTTGGGAGAGAAATGAGATAAAGGGGGGGGGGGGGGAGGGGAGAGGGGAATGTATGTTGTGTAGTTAAGGGGAAAAAGGGGAGAAATTGCAGTTTGGTCCCTCAACAATTTAAGTGCTTCAAATAGGATCCCAAGGTTTAATAGGAGAACGATTGGGATCCAATTCAAAGTTCGGTTGAGTCCAAAGATTTCATATAAGATCAAATACGTAAATAATCGAAATAAAACTTTTATTAGCAAGTAGACATATTACAACGAGTTTAAGAAACATAATCACTTAAGTCATATAGGTCACACAATAGCAATTAGTTCACGAAATTATTAAGTTAAACAGTCACTTAGCAATTAAAACAGAATTAAATCACACAACACTCGGTCTAAACCCACCCGTGACGTCATACCTGTACGTACAAAAATACGGGACATTACAACCTTTACCCCTTAAAAAGGACTTGTCCTCAGGTCCACTACCTCGAGTACTGGTCTTTAAGCAACTCTCCCGTGTTCATCCCACGCGGGGTAGCAACTCCCCATCAGAAATTAGTTCGGAAAAAGGTCTTCAAGCAACAAGGGCTCATCATGAAGTATCAAGAACCATCGTAGGAGTTCCGTGTAGCTTATTGTTAGTCACGACACTTATCTTACCGAAACCTAAAAACTCAAATGTCTAACAGGTAGCAAGCAACGATGAAAAAACCCCATCTTTCGAGCAACAACGAGAGAACCCCGTCTCTCAAACAACAACGAGAGAACCCTGTCTCTCAAACAACAACGAGAGAGCCCCGTCTCTCAAACAACAACCCAAACGAACAATTAAATAAACAATCACGGAAATACCATGCAAGGGAAAGGTAAGAAATATCAAATAAATCGAATATTATTCATACAAAAGCAGTTAATACAACAAGAGATCAAGCACATATAGTATCATGAAGTTATTCGAACTAAAGTTACATGTATGCATATACCATGAATGCTTGATGTACCGTTCACCGTAGCAATGAGATTGGAAGTTGGTAGTTTATATTGCGGTTGGATGTTCTGACCCCTAGGTGGATCGATTCCCTACTCATCTTTCATTCTTTACGGTGTGCTTGAGTGGAAGGGCTGACGGACCCTTGGTTGACCCAATTCTCGATTTCCATTATGATCATCTCCCACGGTTATCTTCTTTAATTTGGTAAACTTCTTGGAGTTCATTTAAACCTTTCGAACGTAACGGTCTTTATCTTCTTCGATCTTCTACCATCCACCCATAAATCTTTTCCTGTGCGATCAACTCCTTGGTTAACCGAGCTCCAACCTATATTGTATACCTTCAGAACATTCGTCCTTGTCCAAGGTTTAATTCTACTGTCTTTGACTATACCGGACTCTGCCCTGTACTCGGCTCTAGGAACGATTAATGATATCTCAGAAGTTTGGTGAATATATATAACTTTTCTTTTCCTGGATAGTTGAGAAATATGATGTCGACCTAATCTCCACTCTCTAATCTTCCAGACAACCTGGTTTAGTTCTTTGTTGATGACTTGGTTAACTGGAATCCGTTGATGTTACCTTTAAAGTTGACAATTCGATCAGCTTCCCTTTCTCAAAGCTGATTAGAAATCCATCAGAAGTTCTTTGATAGTTCCATCATTATGGCTTTTATAATTGTCGTTGCTGGCATTTTTGTTGTCCCCACAAGAAGTAAATTTCTTGGTAGAACCGTGAATATAAGTTTATCCCGCTATCATGCTCTCCCCGTTAAAAATTTTGTCTTCACCTATTGGGCTCTATCCATCAACCTATCCTTTATTCGGAGTTCTTTATTCTCCCGAAGTCATCTTCCTTGGAATGTGCAACCCTTGTGAGAGGATTTATTCGGTATATTATTCACATTCACTTGGAAGTGATTAGTTGGAATGGCAACCTACTTCATAAATTCCAAACTCCGGTTCTACTTTTTCGAGCTTCCGCATTTCTTCTTTTCCTTTTTAAATCCTCTTCTAATTTTCTCGCTGTCCGAAATCCCAATCTCTTTTCTCATTCGATCTGAACATACCTAAGTCAACCCTAACTCTTAATCTCCAAACTACAATTCTCCTCTCCGTCTTAGCCTTATCACAAAAATTCACAGCTAGGTTTCTTTAGTTCGCAAATCTTGTCACGAGTCCGACGATACTTTCGAAATTCGAATCCGAATTCCTTAGCTCAAGATATAAATTTCGGAACACAAGGCGCGCTAAAACTAGTTACTAAGGATGTAATGTCCCACATCGGAGGAAGAGGAGAACTAAGCCTTCCTTATAAGGGGGTGGATACCTCTTCCCTGTAGAGGCCTTTTCCTGGGTGGGCGCCATTGGCTTAAATTCCACCGGGAATAATAAAACCGTGAGGCTATGCTGACTTATGGATAGCAAAGAAGACAATATCTACGGGCGGTTTTTTGGGCTGTTACAAATGGTATCAGAGTCGGGGCCTGGGCCAGTATGCCAGCGAGGACGCTGGGCTCCCATGGGGGGTGGATGTAATGTCCCACATCGGAGAAAGAGGAGAACTAAGCATTCCTTATAAGGGGGTGGATACCTCTTCCCTGTAGAGGCCTTTTCCTGGGTGGGCGCCTTTGGCTTAAATTCCACCGGGAAGAACAAAACCGTGAGGCTATGCCGACTTATGGATAGCAAAGAGGACAATATCTATAGGCAGATTTTTGGGCTGTTACAATACCACTTAAGGATGTAGAGCCCGAGCGCGTGACGCCACATCCCCGGTACTAAGACCCCGACCCGCATATGAAATGAGTAGTCCATACACGTCACAGATCAAAGCGAATGGGGACTCACTCACTCGCTATGCTAGGCGGGAGCTAACTTTCGAAACCAAATAAGCAATAAAAGAGCCAGGTGTAGGTTAAAGAACATGACCGGAAGCATAAATTTTATAATAACATAATCAACGAGCTCACAGGCTTGAATTCAATAACATTAATTCGCTCGAAGGCATTTATTGTTGGGAAAAACACAATCAGAAAGCGCAGCGAAATTTAAAAATTTTCCCAAAAAGTAAGACCAGACTTGAAATTTCTATTTCTAATCTTAGGGATTCAAGAACTTACAAGAATCGTCGCTTTCTTGACACGTTTTGAGCCGCCCTCAAACGCGCTTCATGCGGTAATGGCAACCCTCGTTCCTCGAAAGATTCTTTCTACTTCAGATTCCAAAGTAGGCTTCCTCTAGAGTAATAATCCACACCAACCTAGATTCAAATCATGTTAGGGAAAGTGCTAGCGAAATAACATGTGTAAAGAAAGAAACATAAAACGAGATGAAAGAGAGGAAGAGAATTCTCCCAAATTCTTGAAGCCTTGTAGATTGGGCGTAAATCCCAAGTCACGCGTAAGAGGAAAAAGTCGAACCCCTTGGAATATTTATAGCCTAGGGTTTGAACCTCAACCGTAATTGGAATTGGATTACAACTTTGACTTTACTTCTATTTTCTTTATCTCCAAGTAATAGAAGTCTTATTCAAAATAAGATATCTATTCCTTCTAGAAAAGTGCTCCTAATCAAATTAGGAATATTTAATTATTCTAATAATAATTAAATATCTTATTCCAATAATATTTATTCTAATCATATTAGAATTAATATCAACTAGAATAATAAATAGAAGATATTTAGTATTTATTTATTTATTCTAATCAAATTAGAACAACTTAAATAATTAAATACTTAGAATTAATTCTCTAACTAATTCCATGAAGGACTTTAGAATTAATTAATAATTAATTCTAACGGCCTAAAATTAATTCTCTGTTTAGTTTTATTTGGCTTTACAATTAATTATATTAGGGATCTATAATTAACTCTCCTAATTAATTATATCTGGGCTTTATAATTAATTCTCCAATTAATTAACATATGCTCCAATTATTCAATTGGACCACACGCCCCAACCACTCTCTCACGTGCCACACATGTACATTTACACGTGTGGTCTCATTTTTATCAACTACTTGATCTTTCTTTCAATACCCTTTGAATCCGGCATTTGTGTGTGACCCCCTAGGTTCATTTTCAGTTAGCAGTGAGACTAATACACTTTATTAGTTCACAGATCACATGACCATAGTCTAGCCACAGGTGTGTGACCCCCACCCGAATAATGAATATATATTCCGAAAGAAACTTTCAGTCAATGACAGTTGTGAGGTACGATCCTCCTACCAACCCATCTCTCGATTAAGATTTAGGGCATGGGAATAATGAGAGCCCTACTAATCTCAATCTTAAATGAAAGTTAATTTCATATCCATTTGCTCTCAATCCAAGAAACCCTTTTCTTGATGTCTTGATCCACTACCTCGACCGAGGGTTTAGGATGGCATATGAACGACTTATGCAATAAGAGATCTTCTTGCATTACAGCAAGTGTAGGTCCTTTGTTGATTCTCATATGCTTCCATGTGTCACTTGTACAGCATAAGCCTTGAATCAGTTGTCTAAGGCGACACCGTTTAAAGCTTATACCTAAGACTACAGAGTGAGCCCACAAAACATCAATGGGATATCAAGTCAAAGGGTTCATTTACTCATGCCATTGACCTGAAAGATATTTCCTAATTCGGAAGTTTCTATTTCTAGGTATAGAAACTTCCTTTTCCATTTAGGAATCTTCTCACGCGGGACACTTCAGTGTACCCGTTTTAATAACGAGCACCCTCATGTATTGCGTAGGCATCAACTATGCACTTTACAACCCAGGAAACAGGATGATCCTTCTTAAGGACGCAATCCCACGAGCAAGTATCAATCGAGCCAAATCAACACTCCCACTGTTTGTTGGACTCATCGACTTGGAGTGGTTTCTGATCCGGCCTTGAGTTAGGGTTTGTTTCATATGTCATTCACCTAATGACAAAGTCCCTAACAGCCTTATGGATTAGGGGAGTTCTAATAAATGCGCACGTAATGGAAACACACAAAACACGCATTGGCATATAAAGAAGTGTTTGCCTATGATAATAATCAATCGTATATTATTCAAAGATTTTCTGTGACACAAGGAAAGTCTCAAAGCAGATCTCGACGAATCGGCTTTCTAGGGCACTATTCCTGACATTTATAACCATAAAGAATAATGCAAGGGGTATGAGTGTAACATAAAAGAAAGCTATACACGACACCTCAAGACCCTACGAACTCCAAATCCCGCCTAGCACTCCAAAATCTGCAAAAGAACTGAAAACAAAGCTGGGTTCAGTCTAAAAGAGACTGGTGGGTATAAAATAGGGTATAAGTATAAATATTGCGAAAATTAAAAATATACATGTAGGCCAAAACCCCGTGTGAAGTTTTACAATAATTTCCCAAGTGGGTAAAACAAAGAAAAGCATCAACAGGATCACAACTATCATATTCATTCATTCATAAGGGTATTCACAGCCCCGTGAGTGGGAATGCATAATCTCCATCCTTCACCTCGTGTAAACATAATACATTAATTCATAAGTGAGCATATAACAATATTTCGTTCTCATTCATGCGATTCTTTCATAATCGTTCATGTACACCTTTTTCCTCCGACTGGTGGACGGGTCTGCAAGGCCCGGCCACCCATTCATAAAGGTTCCCCTTCCTCGCAAATCTCCTAGCCAGGTCGGTTTCGCCGTAGTTCATGTAGGACTAATACATGGGATCACCGTTGGGCCTTGCCTCCCCGGATAGCCACATGTACTATGTCCCTGGGCCTGTGTATACATTCATGTTCTCGCCAAAATCATTGGGTAGGGATTCATAAAACAAAGGCTTTACGTTGGAAATCATTTACTCTAAAAAAGATTCGATATATATATATATATTAGTTTGGCTTAAAACTTTTCACATAAGGAATATATCGGGTCATCATAACTATTAGTAGAGAAACCCACCTGGCTACACCTTGCCGACCACAATCTAGAAAGATAGAAGACTGGAAGTAGGCTATGAACCCGGTACGTCTTCGCCCTGGAGAAAACTACACAAAAGACAACACGATGCATACGTGAGACTCAAGACTCCAAATGAAACACATATGATGCACTGGAATGCTTTAACATGATATGACATGGATAAGTAGTAACAATGTGCTATGGGGATGTTCATATGCACAATTAATGTCACTTAGACACATAAATGAGTCATTTATTCATTACACGAATGAATCGTGTTCATTCATTCATAACACATCATAATACATGTTAACAATGTATAGGCATCAAATTAAGGTGAAAGGAAGCCATTAACATATAAAGAAAATAATTACTGCAAGGAAGGCCATATTGTAGCATTTAAACGTTCACATTTTCATTTCACATTTACACACCGAATTCATAACATAAAATTCATAAACATATCAAACTATATCATATATTATAAATTAATCAACCATATAAGTTATTCAAATCACATACGGAGCCCGGGGAAGTGGAAGGAAAGCAAGAACACGACTTTGAGCAAGTTTTGGTGAGAGCTGACAGTTTTTTTGAAATGCGCAAGCTGTAAATAATTGAACATATCTTGAGTTCTAGAAGTTGGAATTGCCTTTTGTTTTTGGATATAAAACTAGGCAAACAGAGATTTTCGAAAATATAAAGTTTGAATTTTAGTTCAGAGCGATGTGAAAATGGCGAAGGCTTGAAGTTGGATGAATGCGGTGTTTCGGAAGAATGGCAACACAAAATTAAAACGACCATATCTCGCAAACCAAAATAGATATGAGGTGATTTCAATTGGAGAATACTCTATACTCAAAAAGGTTTTTACAGTTTGAGTTTCAGGTCAGTCGCCCGGGGAGATTTCAGGGTAAAATGTTCCCCCCCCCCCCCCCCCCGGGAGAACTTGTGCAGAAACTTTCTGCACAAAGGTCCCCGCCCGGGGACATTTCAAGCACAAAATTTCCCTGCCCGGGGAACCTCTCTGGGTTGGAAAAAGATGCAGAAGGGGGGTGGGGGGGGGGGGGGGGAGGGGTTCGTGGGGGAAAGAAAAGGAAGCAAAACCCACATCAAAACTCAACCAAAACACTCCAAATTGAAGGCATAAGTTTATATTCACATAATTTATCACATATCTCAATCTTAAGGCATGAATTCAAGCATTTCACAAATTCAGGTTCCAAAAATGGTTGAACATTCATGCTTCAACCAACAACCCAAAATCCAACAAATATGCATCATATTAGCTCATAAACAACACATAACTTCAACTCAAGTCATGGAAATCAATCAAGCCAAAAACCCTAACACAAACTCAAGAATTCTTCAAATACACATATGTTCAAATATACACACATACCTTGGAAGGGAGGAAGATAAAAGAAAGATTAGAGCTTAATTCTTATCTTAAAGGTTGATGGAATTTCCATGCTTCCTTGTCTCTTGCTTGGGCTCTATTTGGAAGAGAAGAAAATAAAGGGTTTGAGGAGTTCTTGGGAGAGAAACGAGAGAAGAAGAAGAATGAGATGGGGGAGGGGGAGGGGTGTATGTCGTGTATTTAAGGGGAAAAAAAGGGGGGAAATTGCACTTTGGTGCCTCAACAATTTAAGTGCTTCAAATAGGGTCCCAAGGTTTAATAGGAGAGTGATTGGGGTCCAATTCAAAGTTCGGTTGAGTCCAAGGATTTCATATAAGATCAAATACTTACATAATCAAAATAAAACAGTTATTAGCAAGTAGACATATTACAACGAGTTTAAGCAACATAATCACTTAAGTTATATAGGTCACACAATACCAATTAGTTCACGAAATTATTAAGTTAAACAATCACTTAGGAATTAAAACATAATTAAATAACGCAACACTCAGCCTAAACCCACTCGTCACGTCATACCTGTACATACGAAAACGTGGGGCATTACATGAAGTGAGCTCAACTTTGTACAGCAATAGAGGATATTATTTCTACAATTCACTTAAGCAAAGGTTTTTTGTTTCAAGGAATGTACCTTTCTTAAGGAACCGTTCCCATAATAGAAGAAAGGCAAGTAGGAAGACCTCAAAGAAATTTGAGGACAAATACGCCACACCACATATAGAAGAAATGAGGCCATCTGATGAAACATTGCCAAATTTTAGAGTAAGTACACGTGTGAAGTTCTCCTTCATAATGCGTTTTGAACGTATTCCTATAGCCTAAGAATTACTTCTGAGGAGGTACTATTAGATTTGGAATATGAGTAGTGTAAACAAGCCTTAAAATCCGAGATGGATTCCATGTGCTCAAACCAAGTTTTGACTGTAGCACCCCGAGCGATGGGCACCACATCCCCCGCACAAGAGTTCGACACGTGTAACGAAATGGAGAGTTTGCACACGTATCAGACAATAGCGAATGGGAGACAAACAAAACACACTCCTAAGCTAGGCGGACTAGACCCTCAATCAGAGTGCGAAATAATTCAAATTAGAGCGGAAGCGATTTAAACAAGTCATATCACATACCCAAGATCAACATATATGTATAAAGTCATAAGGATTATACTAACATCATAAACAAATGTACAATACCCAACCCGGGCCAAAATATTCTAAGTATTCAAGTGTAACAAGGTACCATAATACATATCTCCAAAAGTAGATCATAGATATCAAAGCTAAAACCACTAAAATGCAAATGAGACTCGAGCTATACCACAAGTAAGACTCTACGACCACTTTCCACCTAACTCAACTCAAACTGTACATGCAACTCAAAAGAAAATGAGAAAAAAAAAACAGCGAGGGTTAGTACTAATGACTAGTGAGGGGCCAACACATGTACCCATAATACGTATAGAGCAAAGCACTTAACGAAATTCATAAAAAGATCCATGAACCGGAGCTGGTTTTTGCATGCCAAAATATTTCCCATCATAATAGATATATATACTTAAAGGAGTTAAAGGCCATAGGCCAAAATGACCAATTTTAGTTATTTAGAAATCCATTCTCGTTTCATAGATCATTCTAATTCACACAACTCGACGAGTACGAGTTATTCCTCCAATTTCTCTAAAACAGAACATAATCATAAACAAAACATAAATCATAAACCATCCTTTCTCTGGGTAATAGAAGGGTTGACGGCCCTAGCTGTCGTTAAATTTCACACGAAACAAGGCTTAATTATGTCCTTGAAACCTTCAACGGTTGCTTTCGCTGGCTCGAGAGAAATGCCCTTCCTTAACCTCCTAAGGTTAGGCGAGACTCTTAAAGGAAAGTGTTGATCGGAGAGCTCGCGACCCCACAGTCGTCCCGAGATACTATAACACTCTCTGGAGCCCAAATTATAGTTTAAAAAGCACAATTTCCAACCAAGCTTATCTTTCAAAGCCCATAGCTCGCTTACACACGCACACGTATCAAAGGTTTTCAAATTAAGCATAAAATAGCTTATATATGTATACAAAGCATTTTCAAAGTCTTATAAACAACGGGACAAGACCTTAAAGCACATATCATACACATATTTAACATATAATATATATAACTCGCATGCGGGATTCAAAACAATTAGGGTTTTAGGTCATTGTATCTATAAGAACAAAACCTCAACTTGTAAACGTGTAGTAGTGACAAAAGAAAGTGAATCGGACGCCTAAGGTGTAGCACCCCAGAGCGAAGGACACCACATCCCCCGCACCATAGCCCGACATGTGTAACAAAATGGGAACTTCGCACACGCATCAAACTACGGCGAACGGGAGACAAATAAAAACTCTCCTATGCTAGGCGGTCCAGACCCTAAATCAGAGTGCACGATCAAAACAAATATCACATGCGGAAGCACCAGGATTCAAACATGGTCGGATTATAAACATATATACAAAATCTAAGCGAGTCAAATTATACGAATAATCTCAAATTTGAATTCATAATCATATACATGCTTCAAAAGTTCAAAAGTACTGAATAAACTGAATAAAATGCATGAGACTCGCTAGACTATCCAAAACTCAAAAGAAGACCGCCGCCTAGCACAAACTGAAGACCTGCACCTGTAACTCAAAGAACAAAAAGGGGAAAAAGAAAACAACGAGAAGGGTCATTCCTAAAGACTGCTGAGGGGGCTAACACACGCACATGTACATATACGTAAGAGTATAGCATATTCAAATTAAAGAGTTCATTAACCAGGGCATGGTTTTTGCATTCTAAATCATTTTAGCCCTTGATACTACATATAAGAAAAAAGCGGGTTTAAGGCCGAAGGCCAAAATCAACTAATTTTATAAATTAGAAGTCCATTCCCGTTTCACGAATAATATCATAATCAAAATCGAAATAACTTAACCAACACAAGTTTCTAACCAACCTAACTCCTTTCATAAATAAATTCGAAATCGAAATACAAACAAAGTTCTAAATCAAACCTCCTTCTCCAGGTGGGGATGACGTTGCGCATCCTCAATCTCGATTCTCTCGTCATAAGATTGGAGTCGGGCGATCCTACCCGATCCACCGACGGGGTTACCATCGGCCAAAAGGAAACTTGCCTTTCCCTTGACCTCCCGAGGTTGGGCTAAGTCTCCCAAAGTGGAGTTGTGTTGATGAGAGAGCTCGGAGATCCCACGGCCCACCCATGATCACATACCACTTCTCCGGGGCCCAATTTATAAGTTCATAAGTCAAAAGATCTAAGTTTTCAAAATTTTTGAATTTTATGGACTCAAATCTCAAAGTCCAGAGCTCGCTAATTCAAAATCACACATACTAACCCTTTTCAAATCAAACAAACAAAAATATAGTTTACGTATATGTATAAAAGTATTTTTCAAACGATTCATAACAAAAAGGGCCAATTCCCTCAAAATACTAATCAAACACGTATTTATATAAATATATATATACATAGGTCACATGCGGGCTCAAAATTCCCTTAGGGTTGTAGGTCATACTAACTAAAAGAAAGAAAACCTCACCTTGTCGACCAAACCGAACAAAACGAACTCAAAACACGTCTAAGAGACCTTCTCGTCACCCACGGGACGAACCTATGGATAAAACAAATAGCAAAAGATAACCTTAGACTTGAAATGTACCAATTAGACGCTCGACAAATCCATATGGATGCTAATGATGCATAAAGAATACAATGAAATATCACTTACGTCACTTGATATCATATTAAATCATATCGGATCATAAATCACATATTTCAGGTTAAACAAATCGAAAACATCACATAACGAACATGACACGTCATATAACACGTTTGCAAATCATTCATACCATAAAACAGACAAGGAAATTACATGCAAGGCAATCAAACAAGGTATGAAGTCATATAGGCACGTTGAAGCTTATATAATGCATATTAGGTCATATATTGCACATAAGAGCATCGAATTTACGTCAAATGAATTCATGGATTTAGCATAGTGATCATATTACATCATATTATAACATATTATAAGCACTCATGTGTTTGAATTGCATAAACAAGGCAAAGGAATGCAAGAAGGCATCAGACGTATGTTTAAACGTTCTTGTAAATAAGTCACGTTTTCACTTATTAAACAAAGCAATAAAATCAAACAATTAATGGAACATATTACATACTAATACATTAACATATTGGGATCATAACTGGGGTTGGAGAAATTGAATAAAATCATAAACGAAATAAGAAACAAACAACGAAATGAATCGGGCGGACAAGGAACAAAACACACGAATTCAACCACAAAGTGAGGGGGGGTAACGGGGGTTACCAATCCTTAGAAGGATTGGGGTAACCCCCATTGAGGAGGTAATAGTTGTTACCTCCTCAATGCCCAAACGGGTTAATACCCGTTACCAGGCGCAGACTGCTCTTCGTCTACAAGCTTCTAGCCCTGTTTCTTCCTCATCCATGGCAATAGCTCTCCAGCAACAACAAGGAAACAAGAGGCAAGGAAAATCTAGTAAATCCCACACAAAACAATAGCCATTCACTCTACACACAAGAAGGAAACAAGATTTAAGGCAAGAGATCACATATATCATCTTCTCCTCAAGTTTCATGAAAGTATAACAATGGTGGATCAATTTACAGTAAGTTTCCACGAAATTCATGCTAAAAAATGAAACATATAAGTCATGTACATCACATAACACTCATCAAATCAAGAAATGGAGCAAGGATAGCATGGATTCATCAAGGAAGTTCATATAACCTAACTATTCATCAAATCAGCCATAGCATACTCAACAAGGGATGAAAATGGACAAATCATGACTTAAAAGAAATCTAAGAATTTGGAGGTTAAAATTCTGAACTTACCTTTCGAATTTGAGGCGGATCCGAGGTCGAACGAGTAAGAAATCTCAAGTTGTGAGCAAAATGGGTCGGTTTAGTTAAGAAACGGGTTAGTTATGAGCAAAACGGGTGAGGGTCACAAATCTGTCACACGGGTCACATTACGGGCAAAATTTGGAGGAACAAACGGGTTTATAAAAATATGAGGCCAAGTTCCCTAGCTTCTTTTCTTCGTTACGAGTTCGTCATCACTTTCGAAATTCAAATCCGAACTCCCGATGTCGAGTTATGCTTTCCGGAACCCAAGGCACGTTAAAACAAGTTAGGCCCTTAAGTCCCTAACAAATAAAATGGTTCGAAAACCGTATCAAACGAAAAAAAAATCTTGCAGCGAACACATAAACACATTCATAACACATATAATTTATACATATCACTTAATCACAAAAGTTAGAATTGAAAACGGTTTCAAACGGATGAAAACGAAGCAAATAGATCATAAACATTCAAATATTCTCAATTAATTCTTAACAAATAATTTCAAATAGTACAAGAATTATGAAATAATAATGTAATTAACACATAACCGCATAAATAAATAATATAAATGCGCATTTAGCTCACTCGTGAAGGCGAACCTGTACGCCGGACGAGCGGGATGTTACATATGGAGCAACCTCTTCGTCAATCGGACGGTCAACTGGACAAAACAAACAACAAAGGATACTCTTAGACTCAAAATGTACCAAATAGATGCTCGGAAAATGCATATGAATGTAAATGATGCAAATGAAATGAAAAGAGATCATACTTAGATCATATAAGTTCATAATATACATATGAGCACTTAAATCACGTTATAAATTAAAAATATAAATTATAACACATCAATTAACAACTTAACAATGTAAGTAAGACATAAAAGATGCATCGAATTCAAATGAAAATGTAACATCCCGCTCGTCCGATTTATAAGGTACGTCATGTTTCAACCTATTAATGTGTTTAATTATGTGATTTTGTACTTTGCTCGGCCCTATTTTGAACTCTTTAAGAGTTTAGGGGCTTGTTTGTAATTTTCTCTTTTTAGGGGTTTACGGTCATTTCCTCGTTTGATCGAGATTTCGACCTCTTTGACCCCTTCAACGCGTCCGGGGCATTGAAACAAGTCCGTAGACTCTAAGCTTGCCCAATTCTGACGTCGTTAGCTCCTCCTACCAATCGTTTTGCGCGTGAGGACCCGAGATAAATACCCCGGATCCTCGTTTTACGTGCCATAACTCCAGCTCCAGACTCAGCTCTCTTCTCTCCCGCGACACGTTATTGTTCACACAGTGGAGGTGTATTTTCACACAGTGCCCTAACTTGCTCGTTTCTCGACGGATTTCGACGAACCACTAGTCCATTTCGATTATCTCGACGATGCGGTCACAACCGTACGAAGAACTCGACCAATTGACAACTGACGGTGGAGATATCCGCCATTTTTAGATACGGCTGGAGGAGGTTGGCAGAGCCGTCACTTCACCGCCCTTTCGCGGCGGCTTCCGGCCACTTTCCGGCGACACGCACGCCCTACCCAGATGTAGGAGCTCCTGGCGCAACGCGGGACGTTGACGGCGCGGCCAATGGCCACCGGACGGTGGCGCACGCGCCGCTTGAAGCACATGTCGCCGCCGCGTGAACAGTGTCACGGCGGCACTCCGACGCCCTTTTTCGACGAAGGTTAGTGTTTTCCAAGGTTTTCCGAGCCCCTGAGGTCATTTCCGGGGAGGTGTGCGGCAGAAGAAACTTCAACGGCCAATGGGGGCTTTTTCGGCCATCTTTTGGCCTCGGGCCCTTCACAAAAGTTGTTCGGAATGACGAGAACTAGTGGCCTATGATCACACGACTCTTAATTCAACCGTTTGGCGGTGGTTCACGGCGGTGCAGCGGCGGTTCGCGGTGGCGGAGGTCTCCGGGGATTTTTCCGGCGAGAAACCTTAGGGCTTTCGTAAAGCTCGTCACGGGTAATCCGATGCCTCTTTCGGATCTCATTTTGGTTCACCGGTTTGAAAGTAATTGAAGTTTGAATTTTAAATTGGATTTTCGTATTCTTGGATTTTAAATAAGAGACAATGGGCTTGGAATTTGCAGAAATTGATCGAGGAATTGGGTTGAGCACGACGAATCCTTGCATGGGTGAATTTTTCGGGATTTTTCCGGCACGCTCCGGCGGTGGCCCGCCACTGTTCCGTCGGCTCCGGTGGCGGCGATCTGGTGGGCTTCGGACAGAATGTCCGTCTCGTTATGGTGAGTCCGTTGCCACTTTCCGTTCGTTAATCGGACACTCGGTTTATTTTCTGTGAATTTATTTGTGTAATTGTGAATATTTAATTATTTGTTCTAATTGTAATTTAATTGCGATTTGCTTGAATTATCGATTTATATGAACCCCGATGTATACGAAATCTTACATTTAATGAAATGTGATATGCATTGATGCTTTGAATTGTAAATTGAACCCCGTTATGTCAAAATTGTATTAGTTGTTAATTGTTTAAAATGTAATTCGTGCTTGTATGTTCGATAAATTGATTAATATGCATTGCTTGGTATTAGAAAATATGTAATTAATTATGAATGTATAAACTTATGAATCGTTGTTGATATTAGTTTCGTTTCATGCCATTTGGGTATAATTCTTGTACAAGGGGTGTTTATGTAAATTTTTAGAAAATACAAATTTCTATAACTTGAATTAATTGAACCTTATCATTTGAAAACGATGAAGCTAATTTTGATTTAAGTAAAAGTTGAATTAGCATGCCTTGGATGATTAATTTGAGACTTTTGCAATTAAAGTTTAATTACCTAAATTGAATTTGGATTTAATATGTAATGCATGAATTGAATATGTAAAATATGAATTGTATGAATTGAGTAGGGTTAGAATTTGATTTGTAACCTCATGAAATTTGTATGAATTAGGAAGCATGCTATTATGATTTATTTGATTTATTAATATGTGTCAATTGATATGAAAGGGGCTACGTGAATTTGCATGAAATGTATAATATGATTTGTCTTGCCTTTCAGTTTCCCTAATCTGCTTTAATTGTGCGTATAAACATGCCTTAATGTTTTGTTTTGCATAGAATTAATATGAATTTGAACCCTGCTTATGTGATTGCATTTCGTAAGTGCTTGAGCATTGTCGTGCGTCTCTGTGTAGTTGTCTGAGTTTGAGTCTGAGCCCTGTGTTGTGTTTGTGTGTTCAGTTGGTTCAGGTGCACCCGGGGTGGTGACAAGTGAGTCGTGCAGGTTCCGGGGTGGACCTTCTGCTTTGTGTTCGACTGTGTTTGGTACCAGGTGAGGTTAGGATATAGTTATACCCTATTGCAACGTGGCCGTTTTCGGATGCATGCGGTTTATAAGCCTTATGTATATGTAGATATGTGCGAAGTACGTATTTTACTGGTTTTGTCATATGATTTGATTTGAAAAGTACGAATCGCTATGTATAAGCCTATGTATGCTTTGTCTCAGTTCTGTTAAGATTTCGAGGTCAGTCTGCGTGATATGTACGTACAATATGATAAGTACGATATGCATAAGATATGTTCATCTGTCTGTGTGTGTGAGTATAAGTTTCGTCTGGTAAGTGTGATAAGTTTAGGCTTTGTTTCGTTTGTATCCGATTCAAGCAAGTCTCCGATTTTCTGTTGGTTTTGATCTGTTTGGGCCCCGAAGTTGTGGGTAAGGGAGACCCGGGGCGACCATCGGGGTCGCCGGTTAGGACCCCTGTGCACTTCTCCACCAACGGGAGACTTAGTTCTCCTATGCCGGCGGAGCGCATTTTGGCTAGCCGTCGAAGGAACCGGGAGGGATCCTCCGGTTCACATGTTTCTTTCTTTGGTGGGTTGAGAGGGGCACCTCTCTTCCCCAAACGGTGTGGAGGTGGGATTGATTTATGATTCGTTTTGTGTTTCGCTTCGTCTTTGTTTCTGTGTAAGTGTGTTTTGTCTGTCGGTCTATCATAAGTTCGTGAAACGGGGATAGATTATTAAATTAAGATAAAAATTGATTTTAAGTTAATAAGATTTGTTCAGATATGTGTGTTAAGTCTGCATGAATCTGAGTTGTGCCTGAAGAAGCTTTTGATTTAAGATTTGTTTGGTCTGTCTGAGAAGTCTCCCTATATGTATATTATCACGGGAAAATGTTTTGGCATGCAAAAACTAACCCCGGGTTCACGAATGTCGCTTCTTCTTTGTGCTGTGCTCGATATATATGTATAGAGTGCGTGTGTCAGCCCCTCGCTCAGTCTTTGGCTGACCCCTCCCCTTTTATGTTTTAGTTCGCAGGCTTTGCTTTGGAGGTTGTTGGAGTTCGTGCTAGGCGGCTGTGTGTCGGGTCTGTAGAGTCTGTGTCTGTTCGTTTAAGTTTGTTAAGTATTTTATTCTGGTTTATGATTCGTAAATTCTGTATAAGATATGTTCTGTGCAGGTTGGGAATCTACGTTTTGAATATTTGGAATTCGGGACAGGTTAGGACAGGTGCTCGGATTAGTTGAACCCGTTTTGATGTGTAATTATTCGGGACAGGTTAGGACAGGTTTGCCGAACTTGTTGAACCCGTATATTTGATTCTATTGTATGAACTGCGTTGTATGCTTGGCGTGTAAAAGTTTTTGTAAGTTGGCATTTCGTGCTACTTCCGCTGTCACGTTTTGCATATTTTCTTTTGTACAGGGTTAGATACCGCCTAGCCAGTGCGTGTATTTTTGTTTGTCACCCATTCGCTGTGACTTGGCGCGTGTGCGGACTTTCCATTTCGTACACGTGTCGGGTCATAGTGCGGGGGATGTGGCGCCTCACGTGCGGGGTGTTACATCTATAAGTGGTATCAGAGCTACCAGGTTCAGAACCGGTACTATGGAGTCTTGTCGTGTCAGTCTAGGTCGTACGGCATAGGAATACGTGCGCATTGCATCCGTTTTCACGTGACATTTGGCTTCCTTGTATGAATTGATTAGAACTTATGTGAGTGTGCGTATGCTATGATTATGGTTATGCAATATTATACTTGATGCTTTTTAAATTCTAGCAGCCATGTTTTGCAGTTGCATTTAATTAGGTGCTCTTAATTATTTCCCTTAATTGACACGTCCACTCACTGACCAACATGCATAGATATTCGTTCAATTTGTGATTTGTAGGTGAATGCGTGTAAGATAGAACGTCGGGCTGTGGTCAACTTCTTTGTACAAAGCGATGTTCGTAGCCTCATAAATGGTTTGATGGAAGTAGGTAGATAACATCCTTCAGATAGGTGTGAAAGCTGCTATGGAACCTCTATCAGACTTGGCTAGCAAGGATGGTACGCTAAAGCAGGATTGACCAAGCAAGGCTAAGAGAACACTTAAGAATTTGAGGAGCACTGCAGTTCTGAATTAGATGTCAGGATTCTGATCACTATGAGTGGGGACATTTGCCACCAAAGGAAATTGGAACTTTGACGCTGTTGCTACGGTGAACGGTACACTATGCATTCATGGCACGAGCATACATGCATAAATTATTCGATTAATTTGTTATTTTGTGAGATACTTGCCGAGTATGTTATGTGTTGATTGTTGAACTTTCTACTTTTTGCTTTTGCTTTTACTTTTGCTTATGTTCTTGAGTGAAAGGGAGATTTGATTCTCTCTGATTACGTGCCAGGAAGAAGTGGATTCTCCCTGTAACGCCCCAGCTTTCGGCAATTCAGGTATGATCGACACATGTGCGTTTGAGAGTTAGATTTTAATTATTAATTGCTCATTTCTTTAATTTTCCATAGCATGACATAATTTTATAAAATTATATTCTATGTGTTTTATTGAAAATTCATATCATATTATAATTATCGCATAAATTGAATGTATTGCAATGTGAATTATTTTTCCCGAATGTGATTTAATTCTTTTATGGCCTTAATTGCTCATTTTCATGAATTTGGGATTAAATTGCATCGGACTTGAATGATCAATTAATAGGGAAGTGGACTTCATTGCATGACTTATTAAATGGAAGGATTTAATTGCAAAATTGGCCATCTCTCCCCCTTTCTTAGCAGCATACACGTACCATTACATTCCCATTTCATACAAACATTTCATCTTTGCTCCATTTTCTTCCCTTGCCAACCGAACCCAAACCCTCACTTTGAAGAGAGGAGATTTCATCCATTCAAGTTAGTTTTTGTGGGATTTGTGATTATTGAGGCATCATCATCATCACTTCTTCATCCTAGCTTCCATTTCTTGTATTTGAGGTAATTTTGGGACTTTGATGATTTTCTTGAAAATATGTGATAGATAGGGCTTTGTTAAGGTTTGAGTAAATTGTGTATTTGTTGTTGGAAATATGTTTATGAACTTTGAGCTTGAGATTGATGCATATATCTTGTGAATTATGGACTTGGAACATGAATGAGTGTGTGGGTTTGTAATGATGGATTATGGATGATCTAAAATGGGAAATGAGTGTTTAAATGAATTGTTATTGATTATATGTAAGCTAATATGTTTATTGTATCAAATATATGCATTACATATTGGCTTGAAGCCATTTTTGGTGGTTGATTGTTGTTACTCCATTGCTGCTCTGTTTCTGTTCTTCTTCAGCTGCTCACGTATTTTGGGAAAGGCCATTCCCAACCCCAGTTTAAAACTGGAACGGCCGTTCCCATTATTCGGAGTCAGGCCAGCGAGACTGGGAACGGCCGTTCCCATTTTGGCAGTGTGCCGGAAGGGCCGTTCCCAGCTAAAACGTTATCCCTTTTTAAAAAACGTTGGCGCGTTTCTGAGGGCAATGGGAACGGCCCTTCTCATTTTCAAAGGGAGGCGGGAACGGCCGTTCCCATAGCGTCTGAAGAGCAAAAAGCTACTGTATTAAAATCGACTTTCACCACCATCATCCAATCACTTCTTTGACCCCTAATTGCTATTATATGATTGCATACATGTCAAAACGCGATATTTTCATGGTACATTGTATTTTTCCCGTCATCTCGTTGCATTTCCGTCGTTTGTCATATTTGGTACATTTTGAGTCGTGTTTCACGGACATTTGTCTTTCTTGCACAGACCAGCTTCCTGGTGACGGGGAGTAGGCCCCGTAAGCTATTTCCTTGGTTGTTTTTGGGTCGTTCAGGTGAGTTTTAATTTTAGATACATAGGACCCGTATAACCCTATGTGAAATTTTAAGCCAAAACCTATCTATATATTTATAGTTTTCAAACGAGATTGGTTTCAAAGGATTTATCGAACTATTGATTAATTGATTGATTGATTTGGCGAGTATTGTATTGCATTGTGGGCCCGAGTGTATTGGCTCGAGCCAACCGGGAAAGCATGGGCTGACGGGTAACTCGACAGCTATCCTCACCAAATTGGGATGAACCCTGAACCCCCTAGGAGATTAGGGGAGGAAGGAATTCCGGGCTTAGGGATTCATGTACCCTCTGCCCAGATTGATTGGATGGTGGGGCCTTGCAATCCCACCATCACCCGGAGGAAGAAGGTGCCATTGAAACTGCTAATTGTGCACAGTAATAAATTGCTTGATCACTTAATAACGTAATAATTAATTGATTGATTGATTGTACACCGTCGGTGTAAGGTTGGAGAATTGCCCCACTCGCCGGGCCACAAATTGATTGTGTTGAATTGGTTAAATTGAAATTGAATTAGTTGTAACTTCGGGCGATAGTATTCCTTTTTATTCTATTAAATTGTATTGTTTTCCAAAAATTATTACCCGAGATTAAGACTTGCATGTTTGTGCGCTTATATTTATTTATACCCCTCGCTCAGTCTGTGTTGGACTGACACCTCAACTTTTCAGTTGTTTTGCAAGGCGTGCTAGGCGGGAATTTAGAGTCTAGATGTCTTTAAATTTGGGTCTAGCACACTTCATTCCCACATTTGGTTCATGTATAGCTACTTGGGATATTTTGTATCATGCCTTGTTATCTATTTTGGAGATGATATTGTATTGATAGTGTAATTGTTGGTACCTATTAGTAAATAAATAAATATGCTACCTATAAATATCGAATGAATATTATTGCTTCCGCTTTTATTTACTCTGAACTGATTGTTGGGTTGGTTTTAATTGAGGGTACCCGCCTAGCCTTGTGTCGTTTTATTGTCTCCCGTTCGCTGTAGCTTTCATTCATGTATGGATTGTCCATTTCATATGTGGATCGGGGCTATAGTGCGGGGGATGTGGTGCCTAGCGTTCCGGGTGCTACATCCTACGGTGGTATCAGAGCCCGGTTGCAAAACCGGGTCTCTAGTGTCGTGTCTTGTGAGTCTAGGTCGTACGGCATAGGAACTAATTGTCAACTTGAGAGTCTTGCATCGTTATTTGATATATTTGAACCTACTTGACCTCTTTGGACTTACTTGAATTTGGTGAATTGTTCGAACTTTATAACTTATGTGCAATCTTGAATTATTTGCACACATTGGCATTACTAATCGAACATGCACAATAGTGACTTGATTTCAGGATGGCTCGCGATAGACATCATCGTGAACGTTCTCCAATAGACATCGTCGTCATCATCGCCGGGAGAGATCACCACCTCCTCCTCCACCTCCTCAGGCTCAGCCACAGGATTTTATGAACACCGTGGTGGGTCTTATTGATCAGAGAGTCCGGGATTATGTTTCTCCAGCACCACCAGTTCCACCACCACAGCCAGGGGCACAAATTTCAGCTGTTTTTAGGGTGTTCCAGAACCAGCATCCTCCCAAGTTTTTTAAAGGAAATGATATTCAAGCCGAGCAGTGGCTCAGGGAGATTGAGAGAGTTTGGGAGCTCATTCCTTGTGAGTCCCAGGAGAAGGCCCGTTGTACTATTTCTTTGATTCAGGGTGAGGCCTATTCTTGGTGGGAGAGTGCCCGGATAGTGTTAGAGGCGGCAGGCGAGGAAGTGAACTGGGAAGTGTTTGTTAGAGAGTTCAGAAACAAGTTCATTCCTCCATCTTCTCGCACTCGAAGATTGAAAGAATTTACAAAACTCAAGCAAGGAAGCAGATCGGTCTCAGAGTATATCGCCGAGTTTGAGAGATTGTCCCGCTATGCTCCTAATATAGCGAGTGATGATTTCCATAAGGCGATGCAGTTTGTTAAGGGCCTTAGACCGGATATTCAGGCAGCGATTGAGGTGGTTAACACGAGCACGTGGGTGAAGGCTACTAAGAAGGCCTTGTTAGATGAGGATTCGGTGAATGCGAGGCGGTCTACTTACCGTTCAGGTTCGGGCTCAGGGTCAGGATCGGGTTTCAGAGGTGCCGGATCAGGGTATAAGGGTTTAGGTTCGGGTTCTACTTCAGGCAAGAGGCCGATGGTTTATTCTTCTCCACCACCAGTTCCACAGGGCCCAGGGAAGAAGCCCCGACCAGCAGGACCAGTGATTAGAGCTCCAGTTGCTCCAGCTTTGCCACCACCACCGGAGAGGCCTGCTTGTACCTTTTGTGGACAGAGGACACACATTTATGAGAACTGCAGGAGGCGTCTGGGTCTATGCCTACTTTGTGGGAGCGAGAGCATATGGTAGATGGGTGCCCAGATCGCAGGATACCACCACCGGGAGCACCGAGACCACTGATCAGAGCTCGTGCTTATGCTTTGGAGGGTGAGCAGCAGGATGGTGATGTTGATCCAGCCGCGGTAGTTGAAGGTACCATTTGCATACATGGCACGAACATTCATACCTTGTTTGATCCGGGAGCTACTCACTCCTTTCTTTCGAGTGCTATATCTGTTTCTTTGTCTTTGCCTGTTACTCGCTCTTCTACATGTTATGTGGTTAGTATTCCGTTTGGTGGTAGTTTAGAATCTGATCGGGTGTTTAGAGAGGTTCCGGTGAGCATCGAGGGCCGAGTTTTCTTGTCAGACTTCATTGAGCTGCCGATGACTTGCTATGGATCCATTTTGGGCATGGACTGGTTGTACAACTATTCTGCCACAGTTGATTGCAGGGCGAAGAAGGTTCAGTTGGGATCAGATTTGGTAGTGGGTTGGAGTTCCAAGACTGTACCTCTACTTTCTTTTTCAGAAGCTCATAATTTGGTTCGAGAGGGAGCCACGGGTTTTATTGTTATATTCTCAACAAACCCAAGGATCAAAGTAAGCTGGAAGAAACGGAAGTAGTGAAGGATTTTCCCGAGGTCTTTCCTGAGGAATTGGATTCTTTACCTCCAGAACGGGAAATTGAGTTTGTGATTGATCTGTACCCTAATGCAGAGCCGTACTCCAAGACCCGTGTCGTACGGCTCCGGCCGAGTTGAAAGAGTTGAAGACTCGACTTGATGCATTGTTGGAGATTGGGTATATTAGACCGAGTTCTTCTCCCTGGGGTGCACCGGTTTTGTTTGTAAAGAAGAAGGACGGAACCTTGAGAATGTGTATAGACTATAGGGAGTTGAACCGGATGACGATCAAGAATAAGTATCCTCTTCCACATATCGAGGAGTTGTTTGACATACTTCAGGGATCGAAAGTCTACTCGAAGTTGGATTTGAGACAAGGATACTATCAGCTTCGAATCCGAGTAGGGGATATTTCTAAGACGGGATTTAACACTCGGTATGGGCATTATGAGTTTGTTGTGATGCCGTTTGGTTTGACCAATGCCCCAGCAGCTTTTATGGATATGATGCACAGGATCTTCAGGCCTTTTCTGGATAAGTTTGTGGTTATTTTTATTGATGATATCCTGGTTTTCTCGAAGTCTACCGAGGAGCATGCAAGACACCTTCAGTTGGTATTGAGGACATTGAAGAAGCATCAGTTATTTGCCAAATTCAGCAAATGTGAGTTTTGGATTGACAGGGTGTCATTCTTGGGTCACGTGATTTCAGGTAATGGTTTGGAGGTTGACCCTTCTAAGATTGAGTCGGTTTTGAAGTGGGAGAAACCTAGGAATGCCTCAGAGATCAGGAGTTTCTTGGGATTGGCAGGTTATTACCGGAGGTTTGTTAAGGATTTCTCCAAGTTAGCAGCTCCTTTAACCCGGTTGACGAAGAAGAATGTGAGATTCGATTGGAATGACGATTGTGAGAAGAGTTTCACTTTCTTGAAAGAGAAGTTAGTTTCTGCTCCAGTGTTAGCCCTTCCGGAAGGTTCTGAAGGTTATGCTGTTTATACGGATGCTTCTAAGGAAGGTTTGGGATGTGTGTTGACTCAGAAGGGTAAATTAATCGCTTATGCATCCCGAAAGTTGAAAGAGCATGAAAAGAATTATCCTACACATGATCTTGAGCTCGCCGCCGTAGTCTTTGCACTTAGAAAGTGGAGACATTATTTGTACGGGGTGTCTTTTGAGATTTTCACCTACCACAAAAGCCTCCAGTATTTATTCACTCAGAAGGAATTGAATATGAGGCAACGACGTTGGATGGAAAGGTTGGAAGATTATGATTGCACGATTAAGTACCATCCCGGCAAAGCCAACGTGGTCGCCGATGCACTTAGTAGGAAGGTTAGTGTGGCGAGCTTGGAAGTGGGTGAAAGTAGTGGAATCGAGCAAATTGTTTTAAGGGCTCGAGTTTCTAATATTTCGGTTCAGCCAGATTTGAAGCACAGGTTGTTTGAGGCTCAGAGTACGGATGTGGAAGTTCAGAAATTGGTAGCTAAGGCAAGAGCTGATACGGAGTGTCCATTCGGGTTCGATGAAACTGGTCTTCTTCGTTTCAAGAACCGAGTGGTTATGCCCGAAGAGTTGAAACGGGTTTTGCTCGAGGAAGCTCATAGATCGGCTTATTCTATCTACCCCGGAGGAAACAAGATGTATAAGGTCTTAAGACAATATTATTGGTGGCGTAGATTGAAGAAGGATGTGGCCGAGTATGTGAAGCATTGTCTCACTTGTCAGAAAGTGAAAGCCGAGCATCAGAAACTGGGAGGTCTTCTTTAGCCATTACCTATTCCTGAGTGGAAGTGGGAATAGGTGACGATGGATTTCGTGTCCGGATTACCTAAAGTGAAAGGTGGATTGGATGGGATTTGGGTGATTGTGGACCATTTGATGAAGTCTGCACGTTTTCTGCCGGTTCGGATGTCGTATAAGATTCGCAAGCTAGCCGAGCTTTATAACCGGGAGATTGTTAGACTTCACGGGGATTCCGGTTAGTATAGTTTCAGACAGAGATCCACGGTTCACTTCGAAGTTATGGCGTGAATTGCAAGAGGTTTTGGGTACCAAGCTCCAGTTTAGTACAACTTTTCATCCTCAGACGGATGGTCAGTCCGAGAGATTAATAAGATATCTCGAGGATTTTCTTCGAGCTTGTTCTTTGGATTTTCAGTCTTCTTGGCATGATCAGCTACCTTTGATTGAGTTTGCGTACAACAACAGTTTTCAGGCTTCGATTGGAATGGCACCGTATGAGCTACTTTATGGTAGGAAGTGTCGTTCTCCATTGTTCTTTGACCTGGAAGAGTGGAGATGGACTAAACAGGAAGGTGTTAAGAAAGGTGAGAAGTTGGAAAAACCTTCCAAGGCCGTTGAAGCTATGATTGAGAAAGTCCAATTAATAAAACAACGGATGGAATCAGCTCAAGACAGACAGAAGAGCTATGCCGATCGTCGCAGAAGGGATCTCGAGTTTGAAATTGGAGACCGGGAATTCTTGAAGGCGTCTCCACGTAAAGGAATTTCTCGGATTGGGAAAGGAGGTAAACTTAAACCTCGTTATTTAGGTCCTTATGAGATTTTGGAAAGAGTTGGAGAAGTTGCTTACAGATTGGACCTACCACCAAGCCTCGCGGGGATTCATAATGTATTTCACGTTTCTCAGCTGAGGAAATACTACCCCGATGAAACCGAGATCATTCCCGTTGAAGAAGTGGAATTGGAACCGAGTCTTACCTTTGTTCAGAAACCGGTTAAGATATTGGATAAGAAGTTTCAGGAATTAAGAAACGGGAAGATTCCCATGGTTAAGGTTCTTTGGAGAAGTGACAAGACCGAAGAAGCCACATGGGAGACCGAAGACAAGATGAGACGATTCCATCCAGAGTTGTTCTCTTCCGATCAGTGAATCTGGGGACCAGATTCTTTTAAGGAGGGAGGATTGTAACGCCCTAGCTTTCGGCAATTCAGGTATGATCGACACGTGTGCGTTTGAGAGTTAGATTTTAATTATTAATTGCTCATTTCTTTAATTTTCCATAGCATGACATAATTTTATAAAATTATATTCTATGTATTTTATTGAAAATTCATATCATATTATAATTATCGCATAAATTGAACGTGATTGCAATGTGAATTATTTTTCCCGAATGTGATTCAATTCTTTTATGGCCTTAATTGCTCATTTTCATGAATTTGGGATTAAATTGCATCGAACTTGAATGATCAATTAATAGGGAAGTGGACTTCATTGCATGACTTATTAAATGGAAGGATTTAATTGCAAAATTGGCCATCTCTTCCCCTTTCTTAGCAGCATACACGTACCATTACATTCCCATTTCATACAAACATTTCATCTTTGCTCCATTTTCTTCCCTTGCCAACCGAACCCAAACCCTCACTTTGAAGAGAGGAGATTTCATCCATTCAAGTTAGTTTTTGTGGGATTTGTGATTATTGAGGCATCATCATCATCACTTCTTCAACCTAGCTTCCATTTCTTGTATTTGAGGTAATTTTGGGACTTTGATGATTTTCTTGAAAATGTGTGATAGATAGGGCTTTGTTATGGTTTGAGTAAATTGTGTATTTGTTGTTGGAAATATGTTTATGAACTTTGAGCTTGAGATTGATGTATATATCTTGTGAATTATGGACTTGGAACATGAATGAGTGTGTGGGTTTGTCATGATGGATTATGGATGATCTAACATGGGAAATGAGTGTTTAAATGAATTGTTATTGATTATATGTAAGCTAATATGTTTATTGCATCAAATATATGAATTACATATTGGCTTGAAGCCATTTTTGGTGGTTGATTGTTGTTACTCCATTGCTGCTCTGTTTCTGTTCTTCTTCAGCTGCTCACGTATTTTGGGAAAGACCATTCCCAACCCCAGTTTAAAACTGGAACGGCCGTTCCCATTATTCGGAGTCAGGCCAGCGAGACTGGGAACGGCCGTTCCCATTTTGGCCGTGTGCCGGAAGGGCCGTTCCCAGCTAAAACGTTATCCCTTTTTAAAAAACGTTGGCGCGTTTCTGAGGGCCATGGGAACGGCCCTTCCCATTTTCAAAGGGAGGCGGGAACGGCCGTTCCCATAGCGTCTGCAGAGCAAAAAGCTACTGTATTAAAATCGACTTTCACCACCATCATCAAATCACTTCTTTGACCCCTAATTGCTATTATATGATTGCATACATGTCAAAACGCGATATTCTCATGGTACATTGTATTTTTCCCGTCATCTCGTTGCATTTCCGCCGTTCGTCATATTTGGTACATTTTGAGTCGTGTTTCACGGACATTTGTCTTTCTTGCACAGACCAGCTTCCTGGTGACGAGGAGCAGGCCCCGTGAGCTGTTTCCTTGGTTGTTTTTGGGTCGTTCGGGTGAGGTTTAATTTTCGATACATAGGACCCGTATAACCCTATGTGAAATTTTAAGCCAAAACCTATCTATATATTTATAGTTTTCAAACGAGATTGGTTTCAAAGGATTTATCGAACTATTGATTAATTGATTGATTGATTTGGCGAGTATTGTATTGCACTGTGGGCCCGAGGGTAGTGGCTCGAGCCAACCGGGAAAGCATGGGCTGACGGGTAACTCGAGAGCTATCCTCACCAAATTGGGATGAACCCTGAACCCCCTAGAAGATTAGGGGAGGAAGGAATTCCGGGCTTAGGGATTCATATACCCTCTGCCCAGATTGATTGGATGGTGGGGCCTTGCAATCCCACCATCACCCGGAGGAAGAAGGTGCCATTGAAACTGCTAATTGTGCACAGTAATAAATTGCTTGATCACTTAATAACGTAATAATTAATTGATTGATTGATTATACACCGTCGGTGTAAGGTTGGAGAATTGCCCCACTCGCCGGGCCACAAATTGATTGTATTGAATTGGTTAAATTGAAATTGAATTAGTTGTAACCTCGGGCGATAGTATTCCTTTTTATTCTATTAAATTGTATTGTTTTCCAAAAATTATTACCCGAGATTATGACTTGCATGTTTGTGCGCTTATATTTATTTATACCCCTCGCTCAGTCTGTGTTGGACTGAGACCTCAACTTTTCAGTTGTTTTGCAGGGCGTGCTAGGCGGGAATTTAGAGTCTAGATGTCTTTAAATTTGGGTCTAGCACACTTCATTCCCACATTTTGTTCATGTATAGCTACTTGGGATATTTTGTATCGTGCCTTGTTATCTATTTTGGAGATGATATTGTATTGATAGTGTAATTGTTGGTACCTATTAGTAAATAAATAAATATGCTACCTATAAATATCGAATGAATATTATTGCTTCCGCTTTTATTTACTCCGAACTGATTGTTGGGTTGGTTTTAATTGAGGGTACCCGCCTAGCCTTGTGACATTTTATTGTCTCCCGTTCGCTATAGCTTTGATTCATGTATGGATTGTCCATTTCATATGTGGATCGGGGCTATAGTGCGGGGGATGTGGTGCCTAGCGTTCCGGTGCTACATCCTACGGTGGTATCAGAGCCCGGTTGCAAAACCGGGTCTCTAGTGTCGTGTCTTGTGAGTCTAGGTCGTACGGCATAGGAACTAATTGTCAACTTGAGAGTCTTGCATCGTTATTTGATATATTTGAACCTACTTGACCTCTTTGGAGTTACTTGAATTTGGTGAATTGTTCGAACTTTATAACTTATGTGCAATCTTGAATTATTTGCACACATTGGCATTACTAATCGAACATGCACAATAGTGACTTGATTTCAGGATGGCTCGCGATAGACATCATCGTGATCGTTCTCCTATAGACATCGTCGTCATCATCGTCGGGAGAGATCACCACCTCCTCGTCCACCTCCTCAGGCTCAGCCATAGGATTTTATGAACACCGTGGTGGGTCTTATTGATCAGAGAGTCCGGGATTATGTTCCTCCAGCACCACCAGTTCCACCACCACAGCCAGGGGCACAGATTTCAGCTGTTTTTAGGGAGTTCCAGAACCAGCATCCTCCCAAGTTTTATAAAGGAAGTGATATTCAAGCCGAGCAGTGGCTCAGGGAGATTGAGAGAGTTTGGGAGCTCATTCCTTGTGAGTCCCAGGAGAAGGCCCATTGTACTTTTTCTTTGATTCAGGGTGAGGCCTATTCTTGGTGGGAGAGTGCCCGGATAGTGTTAGAGGCGGCAGGCGAGGAAGTGAACTGGGAAGTGTTTGTTAGAGAGTTCAGAAACAAGTTCATTCCTCCATCTTCTCGCACTCGAAGATTGAAAGAATTTACAGAACTCAAGCAAGGAAGCAGGTCGGTCCCAGAGTATGTCGCCGAGTTTGAGAGATTGTCCCGCTATGCTCCTAATATAGCGAGTGATGATTTCCATAAGGCGATGCAGTTTGTTAAGGGCCTTAGACTGGATATTCAGGCAGCGATTGAGGTGGCTAACACGAGCACGTGGGTGAAGGCTACTAAGATGGCCTTGTTAGTTGAGGATTCGGTGAATGCGAGGCGGTCTACTTACCGTTCAGGTTCGGGCTCAGGGTCAGGATCGGGTTTCAGAGGTGCCAGATCAGGGTATAAGGGTTCAGGTTTGGGTTCTACTTCAGGCAAGAGGCCGATGGTTTATTCTTCTCCACCACCAGCTCCACAGGGCCCAGGGAAGAAGCCCCGACCAGCAGGACCAGTGATTAGAGCTCCAGTTGCTCCAGCTTTGCCACCACCACCCGAGAGGCCTGCTTGTACCTTTTGTGGACAGAGGACACACATTTATGAGAACTGCAGGAGGCGTCTGGGTCTATGCCTACTTTGTGGGAGCGACGAGCATATGATAGACGGGTGCCCAGATCGCAGGATGCCACCATCGGGAGCACCGAGACCACTGATCAGAGCTCGTGCTTATGCTTTGGAGGGTGAGCAGCAGGATGCTGATGTTGATCCAGCCGCGGTAGTTGAATGTACCATTTGCATACATGGCACGAACATTCATACCTTGTTTGATCCGGGAGCTACTCACTCCTTTCTTTCGAGTGCTATATCTGTTTCTCTATCTTTGCCTGTTACTCGCTCTTCTGCATGTTATTTGGTTATTACTCCGTTTGGTGGTAGTTTAGAATCTGATCGGGTGTTTAGAGAGGTTCCGGTGAGCATCGAGGGCCGAGTTTTCTTGTCAGACTTCATTGTGCTGCCCATGACTTGCTATGGATCCATTTTGGGCATGGACTGGTTGTACAGCTATTCTACCACAGTTGATTGCAGGGAGAAGAAGGTTCAGTTGGGATCAGATTTGGTAGTGGGTTGGAGTTCCAAGACTGTACCTCTACTTTCTTTTTCAGAAGCTCATAAGTTGGTTCGAGATGGAGCTACGGGTTTTATTGCTTATATTCTCAACAAACCCAAGGATCAAAGCAAGCTGGAAGAAACGGAAGTAGTGAAGGAGTTTCTCGAGGTCTTTCCTTAGGAATTGGATTCTTTACCTCAAGAACGGGAAATTGAGTTTGTGATTGATCTGTACCCTAATGCAGAGCCGTACTCCAAGACTCAGTATCGTATGGCTCCGGCCGAGTTAAAAGAGTTGAAGACTCGACTTGATGCATTGTTGGAGATTGGGTATATTAGACCGAGTTCTTCTCCCTGGGGTGCACCGGTTTTGTTTGTAAAGAAGAAGGACGGAACCTTGAGAATGTGTATAGACTATAGGGAGTTGAACATGATGACGATCAAGAATAATTATCCTCTTCCACATATCGAGGAGTTGTTTGACATACTTCAGGGATCGAAAGTCTACTCGAAGTTGGATTTGAGACAAGGATACTATCAGCTTCGAATCCGAGCAGGGGATATTTCTAAGACGGGATTTAACACTCGGTATGGGCATTATGAGTTTGTTGTGATGCCGTTTGGTTTGACCAATGCCCCAGCAGCTTTTATGGATATGATGCACAGGATCTTCAGGCCTTTTCTGGATAAGTTTGTGGTTATTTTTATTGATGATATCCTGGTTTTCTCGAAGTCTGTCGAGGAGCATGCAAGACACCTTCAGTTGGTATTGAGGACATTGAAGAAGCATCAGTTATTTGCCAAATTCAGCAAATGTGAGTTTTGGATTGACAGGGTGTCATTCTTGGGTCACGTGATTTCAGGTAATGGTTTGGAGGTTGACCCTTCTAAGATTGAGTCGGTTTTGAAGTGGGAGAAACCTAGGAATGCCTCAGAGATCAGGAGTTTCTTGGGATTGGCAGGTTATTACCGGAGGTTTGTTAAGGATTTCTCCAAGTTAGCAGCTCCTTTAACCCGGTTGACGAAGAAGAATGTGAAATTCGATTGGAATGACGATTGTGAGAAGAGTTTCACTTTCTTGAAAGAGAAGTTAGTTTCTGCTCCAGTGTTAGCCCTTTCGGAAGGTTCTGAAGGTTATGTTGTTTATACGGATGCTTCTAAGGAAGGTTTGGGATGTGTGTTGACTCAGAAGGGTAAAGTAATCGCTTATGCATCCCGAAAGTTGAAAGAGCATGAAAAGAATTATCCTACACATGATCTTGAGCTCGCCGCCGTACTCTTTGCACTTAGAAAGTGGAGACATTATTTGTACGGGGTGTCTTTTGAGATTTTCACCTACCACAAAAGCCTCCAGTATTTATTCACTCAGAAGGAATTGAATATGAGGCAACAACATTGGATGAAAAGGTTGGAAGATTACGATTGCACGATTAAGTACCATCCCGGCAAAGCCAACGTGGTCGCCGATGCACTTAGTAGGAAGGTTAGTGTGGCGAGCTTGGAAGTGGGTGAAAGTAGTGGAATCGAGCCAATTGTTTTAAGGGCTCGAGTTTCTAATATTTCGGTTCAGCCAGATTTGAAGCACAGGTTGTTTGAGGCTCAGAGTACGGATGTGGAAGTTCAGAAATTGGTAGCTAAGGCAAGAGCTGATCCGGAGTGTCCATTCGGGTTCGATGAAACTGGTCTTCTTCGTTTCAAGAACCGAGTGGTTGTGCCCGAAGAGTTGAAACGGGTTTTGCTCGAGGAAGCTCATAGATCTGCTTATTCTATCCACCCCGGAGGAAACAAGATGTATAAGGTCTTAAGGCAATATTATTGGTGGCGTGGATTGAAGAAGGATGTGGCCGAGTATGTGAAGCATTGTCTAACTTGTCAGAAAGTGAAAGCCGAGCATCAGAAACTGGGAGGTCTTCTTCAGCCATTACCTATTCCTGAGTGGAAGTGGGAACAGGTGACGATGGATTTCGTGTCCGGATTACCTAAAGTGAAAGGTGGATTCGATGGGATTTGGGTGATTGTGGACCATTTGACGAAGTCTGCACGTTTTCTGCCGGTTCGGATGTCGTATAAGATTCGCAAGCTATCCGAGCTTTATAACCGGGAGATTGTTAGACTTCACAGGATTCCGGTTAGTATAGTTTCAGACAGAGATCCACGGCTCACTTCGAAGTTGTGGCGTGAATTGCAAGAGGTTTTGGGTACCAAGCTCCAGTTTAGTACAGCTTTTCATCCTTAGACGGATGGTCAGTCCGAGAGATTAATAAGATATCTCGAGGATTTGCTTCGAGCTTGTTCTTTGGATTTTCAGTCTTCTTGGCATGATCAGCTACCTTTGATTGAGTTTGCGTACAACAACAATTTTCAGGCTTCGATTGGAATGGCACCGTATGAGCTACTTTATGGTAGGAAGTGTCGTTCTCCATTGTTCTTTGACCTGGAAGAGTGGAGATGGACTAAACAGGAAGGTGTTAAGAAAGGTGAGAAGTTGGAAAAACCTTCCAAGGCCGTTGAAGCTATGATTGAGAAAGTCCAATTAATAAAACAACGGATGAAATCAGCTCAAGACAGACAGAAGAGCTATGCCGATCGTCGCAGAAGGGATCTCGAGTTTGAAGTTGGAGACCGGGTATTCTTGAAGGCGTCTCCACGTAAAGGATTTGCTCGGATTGGGAAAGGAGGTAAACTTAAACCTCGTTATTTAGGTCCTTATGAGATTTTGGAAAGAGTTGGAGAAGTTGCTTACAGATTGGACCTACCACCGAGCCTCGCGGGGATTCATAATGTATTTCACGTTTCTCAGCTGAGGAAATACTACCCCGATGAACCCGAGATCATTCCCGTTGAAGAAGTGAAATTGGAACCGAGTCTTACCTTTGCTCAGAAACCGGTTAAGATATTGGATAAGAAGTTTCATGAATTAAGAAACCGGAAGATTCCCATGGTTAAGGTTCTTTGGAGAAGTGACAAGACCGAAGAGGCCACATGGGAGACCGAAGACAAGATGAGACGGTTCCATCCAGAGTTGTTCCCTTCCGATCAGTGAATCTGGGGACCATATTCTTTTAAGGAGGGAGGATTGTAACGCCCCAGCTTTCGGCAATTCAGGTATGATCGACACGTGTGCGTTTGAGAGTTAGATTTTAATTATTAATTGCTCATTTCTTTAATTTTCCATAGCATGACATAATTTTATAAAATTATATTCTATGTATTTTATTGAAAATTCATATCATATTATAATTATCGCATAAATTGAACGTGATTGCAATGTGAATTATTTTTCCCGAATGTGATTTAATTCTTTTATGGCCTTAATTGCTCATTTTCATGAATTTGGGATTAAATTGCATCGGACTTGAATGATCAATTAATAGGGAAGTGGACTTCATTGCATGACTTATTAAATGGCAGGATTTAATTGCAAAATTGGCCATCTCTTCCCCTTTCTTAGCACCATTCACGTACCATTACATTCCCATTTCATACAAACATTTCATCTTTGCTCCATTTTCTTCCCTTGCCAACCGAACCTAAATCCTCACTTTGAAGAGAGGAGATTTCATCCATTCAAGTTAGTTTTTGTGGGATTTGTGATTATTGAGGCATCATCATCATCACTTCTTCATCCTAGCTTCCATTTATTGTATTTGAGGTAATTTTGGGACTTTGATGATTTTCTTGAAAATATGTGATAGATAGGGCTTTGTTATGGTTTGAGAAAATTGTGTATTTGTTGTTGGAAATATGTTTATGAACTTTGAGCTTGAGATTGATGCATATATCTTGTGAATTATGGACTTGGAACATGAATGAGTGTGTGGGTTTGTAATGATGGATTATGGATGATCTAACATGGGAAATGAGTGTTTAAATGAATTGTTATTGATTATATGTAAGCTAGTATCTTTATTGCAACAAATATATGCATTACATCTTGGCTTGAAGCCATTTTTTGTGGTTGATTGTTGTTACTCCATTGCTGCTCTATTTCTGTTCTTCTTAAGCTGCTCAAGTATTTTGGGAACGGCCATTCCCAACCCCAGTTTAAAACTGGAACGGCCGTTCCCATGATTCGGAGTCAGGCCAGCGAGACTGGGAACGGTCGTTCCCATTTTGGCCATGTGCCGGAAGGGCCGTTCCCAACTAAAACGTTTTCCCTTTTTAAAAAACGCTGCTGCGTTTCTGAGGGCCATGGGAACGGCCCTTCCCATTTTCAAAGGGAGGCCGGAACGACCGTTCCCATAGCGTCTGCAGAGCAAAAAGCTACTGTATTAAAATTGATTTTCACCACCATCATCCAATCACTTCTTTGACCCCTAATTGCTATTATATGATTGCATACATGTCAAAACGCGATATTTTCATGGTACATTGTATTTTTCCCGTCATCTCGTTGCATTTCCGCCGTTCATCATATTTGGTACATTTTGAGTCGTGTTTCACGGACATTTGTCTTTCTTGCACAGACCAGCTTCCTGGTGACGACGAGCAGGCCCCGTGAGCTGTTTCCTTGGTTGTTTTTGGGTCATTCAGGTGAGGTTTAATTTTAGATACATAGGACCCGTATAACCCTATATGAAATTTTAAGCCAAAAACTATCTATATATTTATAGTTTTCAAACGAGATTGGTTTCAAAGGATTTATCGAACTATTGATTAATTGATTGATTGATTTGGCGAGTATTGTATTGCACTGTGGGCCCGAGGGTAGTGGCTCGAGCCAACCGGGAAAGCATGGGCTGACGGGTAACTCGAGAGCTATCCTCACCAAATTGGGATGAACCCTGAACCCTCTAGGAGATTAGGGGAGGAAGGAATTCCGGGCTTAGGGATTCATGTACCCTCTGCCCAGATTGATTGGATGGTGGGGCCTTGCAATCCCACCATCACCCGGAGGAAGAAGGTGCCATTGAAACTGCTAATTGTGCACAGTAATAAATTGCTTGATCACTTAATAACCTAATAATTAATTGATTGATTGATTGTACACAGTCGGTGTAAGGTTGGAGAATTGCCCCACTCGCCGGGCCACAAATTGATTGTATTGAATTGGTTAAATTGAAATTAAATTAGTTGTAACCTCGGGCGATAGTATTCCTTTTTATTCTATTAAATTGTATTACTTTCCAAAAATTATTACCCGAGATTATGACTTGCATGTTTGTGCGCTTATATTTATTTATACCCCTCGCTCAGTCTGTGTTGGACTGACACCTCAACTTTTCAGTTGTTTTGCAGGGCGTGCTAGGCGGGAATTTAGAGTGTAGTTGTCTTTAAATTTGGGTCTAGCGCACTTCATTCCCACATTTTGTTCATGTATAGCTACTTGGGATATTTTGTATCATGCCTTGTTATCTATGTTGGAGATGATATTGTATTGATAGTGTAATTGTTGGTACCTATTAGTAAATAAATAAATATGCTACCTATAAATATCGAATGAATATTAGTGCTTCCGCTTTTGTTTACTCTAAACTGATTGTTGGGTTGGTTTTAATTGAGGGTACCCGCCTAGCCTTGTGTCGTTTTATTGTCTCCAGTTCGCTATAGCTTTGATTCATGTATGGATTGTCCATTTCATATGTGGATCGGGGCTATAGTGCGGGGGATGTGGTGCCTAGCGTTCCGGGTGCTACACTCCCTGTTTGTGTGATAGAAAGATGCAGGATTCTTTCTATAGTTCTGTGCACGAGAGATGTTAGATTCTCTTGTTCTTAGGTAATCGAGGGATGCTGGATTCCCTTGGATTTAGGGTTTGAGAAATGCCGGATTTTCTCAAACTAGATTGTCTGAGAGGTGTGGAATCAATCAGACTTAGGTTGAGAGACGGGGATCTCTCAATTGTGTGCTTGAGAGACGGGGCTCTCTCTTTTGTGTGTTGAGAAACGGGGTTCTCTCTTTTGTGTGCCGAGGGACGGGGTTCCTTCGCTTGCGTGTCGAGAGATGAGATTCTCTCTCTTGTTTGTTGCGGTTGCATTACTTCTGGCCAGACGACAGTTTGCAAGCAACGAGGACGTGATGGTATCAAGCTTTGGGTACAGTGGCCTAATGGTGATCAAATGAGCTTGAAGTGACCAATGGTCAAGTGCTCAGCGGGACCTCTATGACAACGAATCACTATGAAGGGAGTTGATGCCAAGCAAGGGAGAAGTATCCTGCAGAGATTGCAGTTCGCCTAGATCAGAGTTGCGCAGCGGAAGATTGAAGTGGAATTCGTTTCAGCTTTGTTCAAGATCCGACCTTAGGACCTGAGGACAGGTCCTTTTGAAGGAGGGGAGTGTAACGCCCCGATTTTCAGACAGTCAGGTACGCTCGACACGTGTGGGTTTCGAGCGTTAGGATTTTATTTTATTAATTTCGTTTAATTAATTTAAACGTGTTATATTAATTCTTATCAATTGTTTTCAACATGATTACGTGAAATTATATGATATTCATTTCAAATTGAGAATTCTTGTAAGAATGGACTTCAATTGTTACGTGAAGTAATTGCCCAATTTGTATTAATTGCATGATTGTCCTTAATTGTTCATTTACATAAATTGAGGGACCAAATTGCATGGATATGTTGGGGACCTAATTGCTCATTTCCAAACCTTTTATACCTAATTGCATAACTTAAATAATTTGGAGGGTTTGATCATAAATATTACATTTTTCCCCTTGAAATGTCGGTATATGCATCTCTCCCTCAATCATCTTCATTTTTCATGCCAATCATCTCATATTTGCTTCTTGGCTTTACCGAGCCAATTCCATTCAAGAAAGAAAGGAGAATTCATCACTTTCATCAAAGAATTTAAAGGATTAGGAGCTTGGAGGCATCATCATCATCCTCATCATCTCATGTCACTCCATTTCTTCCTTCCAAGGTAGATATGGAAATTATGTGAATTCTTGATGATATATCATGAAGCTAGGGTTTGAGGGTTACTTGAATATTATGTGCTCTAATTGTTAGAAGCATGATCTTATGCTTTAGACTTGAAATTCATGTATGATTCTTGAAGAATATGAGATTATATGATAAATTTGTATTTATGCTAAAGTTGGTAATTATGGAGATTAAGGCATGAGTTATGTGTTTTGGTTGCATACTAATGTATATTGAACATGTATACTTGCATATTTCCAAGAATCCTTGCATGTTGTGATGAATTTGGTAGGTTTGGGGATGCTTGGTTTTGTCCCGAGAGCATCCCCTGTTCTGCTCTGTTCTTTGTTCTTCTGTGTAACGGGAACGGCCGTTCCCGTCCCCTTTTGCAATTGGGGAACAGCCGTTCCCATTGTTTGAATGCTTTGCTTGGCGGCGAGGACGGGAACGCCCGTTCCCATTTTGGCTTGCATGCCGGAACGGCCGTTCCCATCTTCGGGAGCCGCTTCGGGACTGGGGAACGGCCCTTCCAATTTTTGTACTAAAGCCCGGAACGGCCGTTCCCAGGCCACTGGAAGTGCAGAAAGTTTCTGCACAAAATTACAATTTCCACCCCTCGTTCCAATGGCCTATTTGATCCCGAATTGCTATTATATGATTGATTATATGTCGAAACAACATGTTTTCTTGCCACATTGTGTATTGCTCGATGTCTCGTGTATGCTTATGCCGTGCGTCATTATATGAATAATATGATTGAATTATGGTCTCATGCACGCACATTGTCCCGTTTCTTGTCCAGTTACTCTCCAGGGCGGAGATTGTGGCTCATGAGCACGTCCACGCATTCACGAGTCGTGTGTCGCCTGTCAGGTGAGGTTTAATTTCTAGTTACCTAGAACCCGTATATCCCTTATGTGATATTTCGGCCAAAAGGTATTTATATTTATAATTTCCATAAACTATTGACCACGATTTATAGCTACATTTTGTCAAGTCATGTTTCAAGCAAGCAAGCCAAGATTGTCCATGTTCATGATTGCAAGCATGTTTAGGCGAGTAGCATGATCGTTCACGATGGGCCCGAGGGTAGTGACTAGAGCCAACCGGGAAAGCAAGGGCTGACGGGTAACTCTGGTGCTATCCTCACCACATTTGGGGTCACCCCTGAATCCACTAGGAGGTTAGTGGAGGAAGGAGCTCCGGGCTTAGGGATTCATGTACCCTCCGCTCAATATGTCGTGGATGGTGAAGGCTAGCTACCTTCCCATCATTGGAGGGAGAAGGAGACTGGGGACGAGTCCGGCACCACGGATGCGCCTCGGGTTATTTCATGATTGTTACTCCATGAATGTGTTACCTGATTACACTATTGCACGATAGCACGATAATTGATTGCATGATCACCTCGTGATTAATAAACAAGCAAGCATGTTCATGTTCATTGGGAGTAAGGTTGGAGACCGCCCTCACTCGCCGGGGCCATGTATTGATTGATTGCATGATAATGAACAAGTATTTAATATTGACAGTTGTATTCTCGGGCGAAGCTATGTTATTATTGAACATGTATAATTATCTTTTATAAACCTTTACCCGAGAATATAACTTGCATGTTATCTGCGCTAATATATATGTAAACCCCTCACTCGGTCTTCACAGACTGACGCCTCCACCTTTCAGGTATTGCAGGTGCACGCTAGGCGGGAGTGAGTCGAGTCGGGTCCAGATCATGTAGTCGTGTCATCCGTGGTTCGTGCATTTAATTAATAGTATTAATTTTGGAATTGTAATTATTGTTATTCTTTAATGGGAGATGATAGTCTAGATTATGCACTACTTGATAAATGAGAAATATCATGATTGAATAAATGAAACTATTTGTTAGAAATTATTTTATGCTTCCGCGTTATCTTATTGCATGTTTTAGTTATCCCGCCTAGCTTGTCGAGTATTGCATTGTCACCCGTTCGCTATAGGTTGGTTCATGTACGGATTGACCATTTCGTATGTGAATTGATCTATAGTGCGGGGGTGTGGCACCTCCACGTGTCAAGGGGTGTTACAGGGAGTTTGTAACATCCCGCTCGTCCTATTTATAAGGTACGTCATGTTTCAACCTATTAATGTGTTTAATTATGTGATTTTGTACTTTGCTCGGCCCTATTTTGAACTCTTTAAGAGTTTAGGGGCTTGTTTGCAATTTTCTCTTTTTAGGGGTTTATGGTCATTTCCTCGTTTGATAGAGATTTCGACCTCTTTGACCCCTTCAACGTGTTCGGGGCATCGAAACAAGTCCGTAGACTCTAAGTTTGCCCAATTCTGATGTCGTTAGCTCCTCCTACCGATCGTGAGGACCCGAGATAAATACCCCGGATCCTCGTTTTGCGTGCCATAACTCCAGCTGCAGACTCAGCTCTTTTCTCTCCCGCGACACATTACTGTTCACATAGTGGAGGTGTGTTTTCACACACTACTCTAACTTGCTCGTTTCTCGACGGATTTCGACGAACCACTAGTCCATTTCGATTATCTTGACGACGCGGTCACAACCGTACCAAGAACTCGACCAACCGAAGACCGAAGGCGGAGATATCCGCCATTTTCAGACGTGATGGAGGAGGGTGGCAGAGCCGCCACTTCGTAGCCCTTTTGCGGCGGCTTCCGGCAACTTTCCGGCGACACGCGCGCCCTACCCAGATAGAGGAGCTCCTGGCGCAGTGCGGGACGTTGACGGCGCGGCCAATGGCCAACGGACAGCGGTGCACGCTCCGCCTGAAGCACACGCCGCCGCCGTGTGAACAGTGTCACGGCGATTGTAACGCCCCATATTTCTGGATTTCGAGTAAGCACGCCACGTGTGTGTTTTGATGATTTTATATTAATTATTTAATTATTGCATTCATTAATTAAATGTGACATGATCATTTTATAAAATTACATTTTCTAAATTTATGAAAATTATTTCATTTCATGATTTATGTACTAAAATTGATTAATTGATTATGTGACATTAATTGATCATTTCCTTGAACTATGGGATTAATTGCATAAGAGGGCTTGGTCTTTGATTATTTAACTTCTCTAACTTGTAATTGATTGCTTGACTAATAAAATGGGAGGATTTATGTGCAATTAATTAGGATGACTCATAAAGTGGGAAGCATTAATATCTTCATTTATATCATATTTTAATCCATTACACACAAGACATATTCATACACATATTGCTCCATTGCTTGATCGATCAATTGCCAAGAGAAGGGAAGGAGGAGAATTTCTTGCTTTGAGATATTTGTTGGATTGATCATTCATCTTGAAGCATCATCATCCTCATTCAAGCGTATCAGCCGTATTCATGATTCCACACCGTCTCGTTGCATTTCGCCGTTCGTCTTAATTGGTTCATACGAGTCATGTCTCACTTGCACTTGTCATTGTTTGCACAGACCAGCTTCCTGGTGACGAGGGGCCGACACCTTAGGCGGTTTTCTCGATTGGTTTTGTCTGTACAGGTGGGGTTTAATTTCTAGGTATATAGAACCATATGACCCTTATATGGATTTTAAGCCAAAACGTATACGTATATCTATAGCTTTCCTCAAATGTTAATTGATTTTCACTGAACGACTTTATTGTACTGAACCGACTGTTTTGGTGAGTATATTGATTGCACTGTGGGCCCGAGGGTAGTAGCTTGAGCCAACCGGGAAAGCATGGGCTGACGGGTAACTCCGGCTCTATCCTCACCATTTGGGATGACCCCTGAAGCCACTAAGAGATTAGTGGTGGAAGGAGTTCCGGGCTTTGGGTTTCATGCGCCCTCTACTCACACTGATTGGATGGTTCAGTCTAGCTAACTCACCATCACCCCAGAGGAAGAAGGATGGACTGAAACTGTTACGTGTGCACTGTAATTGATTGCATGATCACTTATATAATTGATAACCTAATCATTGTACACTGTCGGAGTAAGGTTGGAGAATTGCCCTCACTCGCCGGGCCACTGATTGGCTGAAATGGAATTGATTGATTGATTGTTAAACTTGTTAGTCATAATCTCGGGCGATGTTATCTTTTTATTGAACTTATATTGTGGTTTTCATAACTCATTACCCGAGGTTAGGACTTGTGTGTTAAATGCGCTTATATGTATATACCCCTCGCTCAGTCTTCTTAGACTGACACCTCACTTTTTTCAGGTTTTTCTAAGGGAGTGCTAGGCGGGAAACTGTGTCGTCCGGAGTCGTAGTTTCGGGTCTAGCACCTATGTTTGTCTTTACACAATTTTGTAACACTTATGTTCATCACTATTTTGTCATGTATATATGGGAGATGATATTGTATTGATATGACGGATTGATTTTGAAACTTATGCTTCCGCTTATATATATCTTTCTGCATTGTTCTAAGTGGTTAAGGGTTAGTCTCCGTTCGCTATAGCTTTGATTCATATATGGATTGTCCGTTTCATACGTGGATCGAGGCTATAGTGCGGGGGATGGGACACCTCGCGTTTCGGGTGTTACAGCGGCGCTCCGGCGCCCTTTTTCGACGAAGGTTAGTGTTTCCGAAGGTTTGCCGACCCCTTGAGTTCACTTCCGGCTTCGTTTTCACCCAATTCTGGCTGTAGGTGGTGGTTCAGGGGAGGTGCGCGGTGGAAGAAACTTTAACGGCCAACGGGGGCCTTTTCCGGCCATCTTTTGGCCTCGGGCCCTTCACGAAAGTTGTTCGGAACGACGAGAACTAATGGCCTGTGATCACACGACTCTTGATTCAACCGTTTGGCAGTGGTTCGCTGCGGGGCAGGGGTGGTTCGCGGTGGCGGAGGTCTCCGGGGATTTTTCCGGCGAGAAACCTTAGGGCTTTCGTAAAGCTCATCACGGGTAAGCCGATGCCTCTTTTGGATCTCATTTTGGTTCACCGGTTTGAAAGTAATTGAAGTTTGAAGATTATAGTGTTTTCGTACTCTTAGATTTTAAATTGGAGACAATGGGCTTGGGATTTGCAGAAATTGATCGAGGAATTGGATTGAGCATGACGAATCCTTGCACGGGTGAATTTTTCAAGATTTTTTCGGCACGCTCCGGTGGTGGCCCGCCACTGTTCCGGCGGCTCCAGTGGCGGTGATCCGGCGGGCTTCGGACAGAATGTCCGTCTCGTTATGGTGAGTCTGTTGCCACTTTCCGTTCGTTAATGGGACACTCGGTTTATTTTCTGTGAATTTATTTGTATAATTGTGAATATTTAATTATTTGTTCTAATTGTAATTTAATTGCGATTTGCTTCAATTATCAATTTATATGAACCCCGATGTATACGAAATCTTACATTTAATGAAATGTGATTTGCATTGATGCTTTGAATTGTAAATTGAACCCCGTTATGTCAAAATTGTATTAGTTGTTAATTGTTTAAAATGTAATTCGTGCTTGTATGTTCGATAAATTGATGAATATGCATTGCTTGGTATTAGAAAATATGTAATGAATTATGAATGTATAAACTTATGAATTGTTGTTGATATTAGTTTCGTTTCATGCCATTTGGGTATAATTCTTGTACAAGGGGTGTTTATGTAAATTTTTAGAAAATACAAATTTGTATAACTTGAATTAATTGAACCTTATCATTTGAAAACGATGAAGCTAATTTTGATTTAAGTAAAAGTTGAATTAGCATGCCTTGGATGATTAATTCCAGACTTTTGCAATTAAAGTGTAATATGTAATGCATGAATTGAATATGTAAAATATGAATTGTATGAATTGAGTAGGGTTAGAATTTGATTTGTAACCTCATGAAATTTGTATGAATTAGGAAGCATGCTATTATGATTTATTTGATTTATTAATATGTGTCAATTGATATGAAAGGTGCTACGTGAATTTGCATGAAATGAATAATATGATTTATCTTGCCTTTCAGTTTCCCTAATCTGCATTAATTGTGCGTATGAACATGCCTTAATGTTTTGTTTTGAATAGAATTAATATGAATTTGAACCCTGCTTATGTGATTGCATTTCGTAAGTGCTTGAGCATTGTCGTGCGTCTCTGTTTAGTTGTCTGAGTTTGAGTCTGAGCCTTGTGTTGTGTTTGTGTGTTCAGTTGGTTCAGGTGCACCCGGGGTGGTGACAAGTGAGTCGTGCAGGTTCCGGGGTGGACCTTCTGCTTTGTGTTCGGTACCAGGTGAGGTTAGGATATAGTTATACCCTATTGCAACGTGCCCGTTTTCGGATGCATGCGGTTTATAAGCCTTATGTATCTGTAGATATGTGCGAAGTACGTATTTTGCTGGTTTTGTCATATGATTTGATTTGAAAAGTACGAATCGCTATGTATAAGCCTATGTATGCTTTGTCTCAGTTCTGTTATGATTTCGAGGTCAGTCTGCGTGATATGTACGTACGATATGATAAGTGCGATATGCATGAGATATGTTCGTCTGTCTGTGCGTGTGAGTATAAGTTTCGCCTGGTAAGTGTGATAAGTTTAGGCTTTGTTTCGTTTGTATCGGATTCAAGCAAGTCTCCGATTTTCTGTTGGTTTTGATCTGTTTGGGCCCCGGAGTTGTGGGTATGGGAGACCCGGGACGACCATCGGGGTCTCCGGTTAGGACCCCTGTACACTTCTCCACCAACGGGAGACTTAGTTCTCCTATGCCGACGGAGCGCATTTTGGCTAGCCGTCGAAGGAACTGGGAGGGATCCTCCAGTTCACATGTTTCGTTTTGTGGTAGGTTGAGAGGGGCACCTCTCTTCCCCAAACGGTGTGGAGGTGGGATTGATTTATGATTCATTTTGTGTTTCACTTCGTCTTTGTTTCTGGGTGAGTGTGTTCTGTCTGTTCGTCTATCGTAAGTTCGTGAAACGGGGGTAGATTGTTAAATTAAGATAAAAATTGATATACTTTTAAGTTAATAAGATATGTTCCGATTTGTGTGTTAAGTCTGCATGAATCAGAGTTGTGCCTTAAGAAGCTTTTGATTTAAGATTTGTTTGGTCTGTCTGAGAAGTCTCCCTATATGTATATTATCACGGGAAAATGTTTTGGCGTGCAAAAACTAACCCCGGGTTAACGAACGTCGCTTCTTCTTTGTGCTGTGCTCGATATATTTGTATAGTGTGCGTGTGTCAGTCCCTCGCTCAGTCTTTGGCTGACCCCTCCCCTTTTATGTTTTAGTTCGCAGGCTTTGCTTTGGAGGTTGTTGGAGTTCGTGCTAGGCGGTTGTGTGTCGGGTCTGTCGAGTTTGTGACTGTTCGTTTAAGTTTGTTAAGTATTTTATTCTGGTTTATGATTTGTAAATTCTGTATAAGATATGTTCTGTACAGGTTGGGAATCTATGTTTTGAATGTTTGGAATTCGGGACAGGTTAGGACAGGTGCTCAGATTAGTTGAACCCGTTTTGATGTGTAATTATTCGGGACAGGTTAGGACAGGTTTGCTGAACTAGTTGAACCCGTATATTTGATTCTATTGTATGAACTGCGTTGTATGCTTGGTGTGTAAAAGTTTTTGTAAGTTGGCATTTCGTGCTACTTCCACAGTCACGTTTTGCATATTTTCTTTTGTACAGGGTTAGATACCGCCTAGCTAGTGCGTGTGTTTTTGTTTGTCACCCGTTCGCTGTGACTTGGCGCGTGTGCGGACCTTCCATTTCGTACACGTGTCGGGTCATAGTGCGGGGGATGTGGCGCCTCACGTGCGGGGTGTTACAGAAAAGGCAAACATTCAGCAATAAAACAACAAACATAAGGTTAGAGCAAGAAAGGGGTGGTGACCGGGAAAACTCCCTCCAAGCCAGAAGGGACTGATGCCCATAAGTCCAGGCAGTAGCAAATCCTTCTTCAAACTTCAATGGAGAGATGGGGATGACCTCATCCAAGTGCAACAGCTGTGACCCCCGTCACAGCAGGCAGCAACTTCAATCTCCATGGTGACGGGCGTCACCTTCAATGCATGGATTCGGGGTGACGGGTGTCACCCCTTGCAGCCCCATTTTCATGGAGTTTTCCCCTGTTCCAGCCTGAAAGTAGCAGCAGCAGCAAGTATGAAAGGAAAGGAAGGTAATAACAACAGCAAACAACCTACAAAAGGCCATGAAAACAAGCTACACAACAACACTCAACCGAAACATGCATAAGTTCATGAAAGATTGCAAGAATTCCAAGTTTCTTCAAGTCTTAACTCAAGCACATTAATGGAATATCCTTTACTACACAACTACCAAGTGTTAAGTGTCAAAAATTGAAGTTAACAAGTTCATTTTATCAGCTTACATACATTAAACCACCTCAAAACTCAAGCTAGAACAAGGTTTCAAAAATGAGAGCTAAACCTTACTATTCATGTATATCTCCGAGCTCATATTAAATCTGATACAAATCACTAATTTCATGGATTAAAATAGGCATAAAAGAGAGGAGATATCAAAAATATTCTTACCTTTGAGATATAATGGAGTATGGAAGAGATTTGAGTTCAAAAATCACAAAGATGACAATGGGTCCTTTTTCTTCTTCCTTTCTTCACTTGGAGCTAAACTTTTCTCTTTATGCGGTTGTAATGTCCCACATCGGATTGTAAGGAGAACTAAGCCTTCCTTATAATAGGGGGTGGATACCTTACCTTGTGGAGGCCTTTTGAACTATGGTTCCGCCCTGGCTCAGAAACAAAACCGTGTGGGGGTGGTTGGCCCCTCCCAATGCGGACAATATTCACAAGGGGGTTTTCGGGCTGTTACAGCGGTTGTGTGGTTCGAGTTGCTGGAGTTAAGGGGAGAAGGAGAGTTAACTCAAGGTATTACAGGTCAAGGTTTATCTTAATTGGGGTTAAGATGGTCCCACAAACTTGAGACTAGTCAAAAGGTGTCACTTTGGTGCGAGGTGCTCGTTTCGGTGGAATTTCGGAGGTCCAGATTGTAGCACCCCTTAACACGTGGAGGTGCCACACCCCCGCACTATAGGTCAATCCACATACAAAACAGCCAATCCGTACATGAACCAACCTATAGCGAACGGGTGACAATTCAATACACGACAAGCTAGGCGGGATAACTCGAAAATGCGACATAATAAAGTGGAAGCATAATTCAACAGTATCAATTTGACATATCATGATATTTCTCAGTTACCAAATAAAATATAATCTAACTTATCATATCAATACATTATCATCTCCAAATAAAACAATAACAACAATAACTATCATTCCATAATTAACAATGAATAACCAAATACACGAACCATGGTTGACTCGACTACATGAACTGGACTCGACTCGACTCCCACCTAGCGTGCACCTGCAATACCTGAAAGGTGGAGGCGTCAGTCTGTGAAGACCGAGTGAGGGGTTTACATACATATTAGCGCAGTTAACATGCAAGTCATATTCTCGGGTAAAGATTTATAAAAGATAAATATATGAGTTCAATAATATAGCTTCGCCCGAGGATACAACTACCAATATTAAACACTTGTTCATTTTTATGCAATCAATACATGGCCCCGACGAGTGCGGGTGGTTTCCAAATGTACATGAAACATGCTTGCTTGATTACAAATTAATAGGTGATCACGCAATTCAATTACCGTGCAATCGTGCGATAGTGTACTCAATTAGCACATTCATGGAATGGAAATCATGCAATCAATACATGGCTTGCTCGTAACACGATAAGGTTTGTTCCTCCTGCGGTTGGACGGACAACCACCAGCCCGAAGACTAGCCCAGCGCCCTCACTAAGGAGAACCTGACCAGGAGAACACAAGTACACGATAGGGCTTTGTTCTTCCTGTGGTTGGACGGACAACCACCAGCCCGAAGACTAGCCCAGCGCCCTCACTAAGAAGGGCCTGGCCAAGAGAACACACGTACAAGATAGGGCATTGTTCTTCATGTGGTTGGACGGACAACCACCAGCTCTAAGACTAGCCCAGCGCCCTCACTAAGGAGGACCTGGCCAGGAGAACGCATTCACTTGCTTTCATGAACATGGCATGCTTGATTCGTGAACACTAACATACTTGAAATGATAAGTGATTTCATGAACTTACAATATAAATACCTTTGGCCAAAAATCACGTAGAGGTTATACGGGTTCTACATTACTAGAAATTAAACCTCACCTGATAGGCGACACACCACTCGTGAATACGTGAACGTGCTCATGCTCGACAATCTCCGCCCTGGAGAATACTGGACAAGAAACGGGACAATGTACGTGCATGAGACCTCAATTCAAGAATATTATTTCATATAAGACGCACGGTGTGATCAAGTACGAGACATCGCGCAATAAACAATGTAGCATGTAAATATCATGTTTTGGCACGTAATTGATCATATAATCACGAATTGGGGTCAATTAATCCATTGGAATTGGATTCCAAAATCTCAAGTTTATGCAGAATGTTTTCTGCACTTCCAGGGGTATGGGAACGACCGTTCCAGGTTTCAATGCAAAATGGGAAGGGCCGTTCCCCCACTCCCGAAACTGCTCCCGAAGGTGGGAACGGCCGTTCCCGTCTGTGAGATAAAGTGGGAACGGCCGTTCCCATTCCCGCCGTCTACCTATTATTCAAACTATGGGAACGGCAGTTCCCTGTTGCAAAGGGAACGAGAAGGGTCGTTCCTATTTTACAGAGGATGCAGAAGCAGGGACGAAGAACAGGGGATGCACGAATCCATCACCCAACTCGTGAATACGTGAACGTGCTCATGCTCGACAATCTCCGCCCTGGAGAATACTGGACAAGAAACGGGACAATGTACGTGCATGAGACCTCAATTCAAGAATATTACTTCATATAAGACGCATGGTGTGATCAAGTACGAGACATCGCGCAATAAACAATGTAGCATGTAAATATCATGTTTTGGCACGTAATTGATCATATAATCACGAATTGGGGTCAATTAATCCATTGGAATTGGATTCCAAAATCTCAAGTTTATGCAGAATGTTTTCTGCACTTCCAGGGGTATGGGAACGGCCGTTCCAGGTTTCAATGCAAAATAGGAAGGGCCGTTCCCCCACTCCGGAAACTACTCCCGAAGGTGGGAACGGTCGTTCCCGTCTGTGAGATAAAGTGGGAACGGCCGTTCCCATTCCCGCCGCCTGCCTATTATTCAAACTATGGGAACGGCAGTTCCCTGTTGCAAAGGGAATGAGAAGGGTCATTCCCGTTTTACAGAGGATGCAGAAGTAGGGACGAAGAACAGGGGATGCACGAATCCATCACCCAACCTCCCAAAACACTTATGATTTAATCCCACAAGCTAAAATTCATGAAAGGAAATAGGTATACATGCTTGAAAGACAATAATATTCAATATAAACACACAACCCAAGCTTTAATCGTCATAATCTCCAACTTGAGCTCATATATGAATCTATCATATAATTTCATAATTCTCAAGAATTACACATGAAATTCAAGCTTTGAGCATATAATCATACTTCTAGCACTAATAAACCAATCATCAAGCTCAAATCGTGAACCCTAGCTTCATCTGATAAATTCAAGAATCATGAAATATTAATCATATACCTTGAAAGGATGAAAGAAAGATATGAGATGGGATAATGATGCTTCAAAGTTCCTAATTCCTTCATGATCATGCCTTAAAATGATGAAAATCTCTTTCTCCTCTTTGGAAATTTGGGCTCGGTGAGAAGGGGCAAGAATGGATGATGATTCTTGATGAATGAAGAAGGATGATTGTGGAAGAAATGCATATAACGATATATTTGGGGGAAAAATGTAATATTTGCAATCAAATCCTTAAAGCTTGTAAGTCATGCAATTAAGTGTCAAAAGTTTGGAAATGATCAATTAAGTCCCCTAATGTTTTTCATGCAATTAGGTCCTCAAAGAAAAGAAAATGAGCAATTAAGGACAATCAAGCAATTAATACAAATTGGACAATTAATTCATGTAACAATTAAATTCCATATGTAACATAATTCCCAAGTTGGCATACATTTCATATATTTTCACGTAATCATGTTGAAACACAATTTATAAAATTAATATAACGCGTATGAATTGAATAATAAAAATAATAAGTAAAATCCTAACGCTCAAAACCCACACGTGTCGAGCGTACCTGACTGTCTGAAATTCGGGGCGTTACACAGATGGGCTTAGAATGTAACGCCCCGTGTCTTCGTACGTACAGGTATAACATCATAGGGTTTGATTCTTGCGCTTTAATTATTTAAGTATGCCTTTATATGATAATTTTAATGTTTATATGCTAAATGAGTTTATATGAAATTAGTTATTAAATTATGAATATGAATTTTGAACTTTTAAACTTCTAAGAGTTCGTTTTCGATCCGTCTGTGCCCGATTTAATTCCGTTTTGTGATAATTTAATATGCATGAGATATATGTGTTATGAACATGGCTATGTGCTCCTTTCATGTTTTCGGACTCGTTTGTTGTGGTTTTGAATTTATTTTTGGGAACGGGACCAAGACGGGATTAAAGAGCATTGAGCGCAACTTTGGTTCCAGAAGGCATAACTTGAGCTCGGGAACTCAGATTTGAATTCTGGAAGTGCCACCGGACTCGTAAAAAAGATGAGGAGCTAAGGAACCTAACTTTGTATTATTCTAAACCCCTTTGAACCTCCAAAATTTTATCAAATTGAGCCTCGCGTGCAATTCGGACCCTTCTTGGCCATTTTGTGCATAACTTATCCATCCTTTTACCAAATTAAAACGAAGATTGAACCTAACTAACCTTGGTTAACCCCTTCTTAAGCCATAACCCCTCTTATTTCATTCAAACATCAGATACATAGAATAGAAAGGGGATTTACCTCTTGCTACCCGTAATCACCAAGGAAGGAAGAAGAATATTATTCCTTTTTCATGTTTTGAGCTCGTTACACCACCGATTTGCCTCAAATTTGAAAGGTAAGTTTATGAACTCGTTGTCCATCTCCTTCTCTTTCATTTGACACCTTATTTGTTGAAATCCATGGAGAAATGAGCATGAGATGATGATCTTGGTGAATAGGAAGGGTTACAGCGTACTTGATGAATTTGGTTGATCTCTTGTGAATTCTTTGGAAATTATGCATCCTCTTTGATCTTAAGTCATGCTTTTATAATTCTATGAACTCATATTACTTGGTGATTGAGATTTGATGAAGTTCCTATTAATGAAGTTGAACCTTGGAGCTCAAATATGTGATGAGTTCTTAATTATAAACTTGTGCTTCGGTTTTGATCAAGTTTATGTTTAGTTATTGCGCCTATTTGGTGCTTCATGCTTGTACATTTCATGCCTTTGTATTGTCAAGTTGTTGCTGCCATCGATCAGGGCTTGTGTGTGCGTTATGTGCTGCTCGAAGAGAAGAAGAAATCACAGGGGAAGGCTACTGTCGGGGGTGACGCTCGTTACCCCCATAACAAAGAAATTGAGTAACCCCCGTTACCACTAACCATTTTCAAGCTTTGAATCGCCTGCCTCTGGTAACCCCCGTTACCATTTTTAGCTTTGAGACCAATAACCCTTACTCCCCCTTATTCGTGTATTGTTGTCTACCGTTTTGCCCTTTCATTCTTTTTCCATCCCGGTTTCATTCTCTGTTACCTATCCAAATGAGTTCCGATTGACCAGAATTTTGAAACACTTAAACCTCTTGAAGTCTAGAGCATTATCCATATAGAATCACCTTAAAATCATTCCTTGATTGTGATATATAATCGATCCATTTTGGTGTCGCCACTTTACCGAAAATTTGCTTTCTTCCAACTTCAAACCTTCGTCATTTTCACATCGCTTTGAACCAAAATTTAAAATATATATTGTCGAAAGTCCCTGTTTGTCTAGTTTCGTATCCAATAAACAAAACCCAATTCCAACTTCTAGAACTTACGTTCCATTTTCTACAGCTTGCGCATACGAAAAACTGTCAGCTTTCGCCAAACTTGCTCAAATCCGTTTTCTTGCTTTCCTTCCAGTTTCTCGGGCTCTGTATGTGGTTTGAATTAATTGTATGCATGATTAATTGATAATATATGATATTTTGATATGTTTATGGATTTTATGTTGTGAATTCAATGTGTAAAGGTGAAATGAAAAGGTGATCGTTTAGATGCTACAACGTGGCCTTCTTTGCCACTATTGTTTTCTTTATTGGTCTAATGAATTCCTTTCACCTAAAATTGATTCCTATGCATTGTTAACATGCACTTTGATATGTTATGAATTCAAAGAATGAACGAATGATAATGAACGGATACAATTTATTCGTGTAATGAATGAATAGCTTGTTTACTTGACTAAGTGGCATTAAATGCGCACATGAACATCTTCATAGCACATTGTTACTTCTTATGCGTGTTATATCATGTCACCGCATAGTTGCGCATCGTTTATGGTTATCTTGAGTCTCACCAATGCACTATACTGTTGTTTTGTACAGTTTCTCTAGGGCGGGGACGTGTCGGGGTCATATGATACTTTGAAGTCTTCTTTTCTCCTTGGTATTGTCCGGTAAGGTGTAACAGGTGGGTTTCTCTTTTATTAGTTAAGAAATGGCCGGATACACCCTAATGTGCAAGATTTTGGCCTAAATTTTATCTATATCTATATCGAGTCCTTTAATGAGTCAATGTTTTCAACGTAAAGCCTTTGTTTTATGAACCCCTACCATGAACACCTACAAAATGTTTTGGCGAGACATGATTGATCAAAATGAAAGGGGGCCCTAGGACTAAGTGTACGTGGCTATCTGGGGAAGCATGGGCTGACGGTGATCCCCGTCCACTAGTTCCACCAAAACTACGGTGATATCGGACCTCGCTAGGAGATTATTGAGGAATGGGAACCGGGCCTTTGGGGAGTCATGAACCCCTCTGGCCATAATTAATGGGTAGACGGGTCTTTGGCCGTGTTCGTCCACTAACCGGAGGAAAACAGGTGTAAGTTTTTATGATTGATTATGAATGATTATGAATGAATGATTATGAACGATTACGAATGAATGTTGTATGATCGCTAATGTAATTAATGAATGAATAATGCACACATGGGGTGAAGGTTGGAGATTTTGCCCACGCGCCAGGCTCATGAAATAGCCTAATGAATGAATGAATAAAAGAATTGGTGGTTATAATCCCGCGTGTTGTTTTCTTTGTTTTCACCCACTTGGGGAATGTTTTACACCTCCCACGGGATTATAGCTTGCATGTGTGGGTATTTAAATTTCGTATTATTACTGTCTTAAGACCTGTTTTATACCCACCAGTCTCTGAAAGACTGAACCCAGTTTGTTTTCAGTTTTCTTGCGGGTTTTGGAGTGCTAGGCGGGATTTCGGGTCCGTAGAGCCATGAGAAGTCGTGTATACTTTATTTTTTTGTTACAGTCATATCACTTGCATTGTGATTATGATTATGAATGTCTACGACCGCTTTAATGTTTAAATTTGGAGCCTGTGAGCTTATTGACTATGTTAACCTACGTTATTGCTTTCGCTCATGTTTCTTTAACCTGCACTTGGTTCTTTTATTGCTTAATTGGTTTCGAAAGTTAGTTCTCGCCTAGCGTAGCAAGTGAGTGAGCCCCCGTTCGCTCTGATCTGGCATGTGTATGGATTACCCATTTCATATGCGGGTCGGGTCTTAGTGCAGGGGATGTGGCGTCACGCGCTCGGGCGCTACATCCTTAAGTGGTATCAGAGCTCTAGGTTGCAAAACCAGATTTCTCATGTCGTGTTGAGTTAGTTTAGGTTGAACGACATATGAACTAATTATCAACATGTGCATTGCATGAATTCTTGTCATGAAATTGACGCAAATTGAAGAAATTCTATATGTTAATATGTTTAAATTCGAAGTTTGTTAACTACATGTATTTGTATCAATTATGTGTCTCGTTGTTCTAGATATGTTCCCTAAGCATATACTAATCCATATGCATCTATACTTGAGTTGAATCTTTGATTGTAGATTATCATTGTAATGCCCCGACTTTTCGGCCGTACAGGTACAACGTATGTGTCTACCAAATTTTGTAATTTAAATTTATATATATACTTTCTTTTATATGTTTAATTCTTTTATTTGTTTATATTATTTGAATTTAAATTTTTATATGAATTTTTCTTAACGTTATGCCCTTATGTGATATGACCGTGTGTCGTTCTTATACGATTAGAATTCCGATTTTTGTGTAAATTTAGTATGTTGGAGATTTATGTATTATGAACATATTTATATGCTAGTTTTACGCTTTTGGACTCGTTTGTTTGGGTTTTGGATTTATTTCGAGTTTTGGAACCAAAACGGGGTCTAAAGGGAATTAAGCGCACCTTTGGTTCCCGGTGACATATCTTGAGCTTGGGAATTCGGATTCGAATTCTGTCACCTCCATTGAACTTGAATTGATGGTTTGGATTCAATGAGACAAGTCTTATATTTTTCTAAGCTCGTTTGGACCCCAAAAATTCAACCGAAACAAGCCCTACCCGCCTATATGACCACACCTAGCCATTTTAATCAGAACTTTCCCCATACTTGACCAATTTAACCATGGTTTCACCCTAAATGACCCTAGTTAAGCCCCCAATCTGATGAAACAACCCCCATTTCGTTCCTCACTCAAGAGAAGGAAGAAAAACTCAGCCAAAGCCTAACACCAAACTCCACTTTCGCCAATATTCAAAATTGAGAGATTTTGAGCTCTAATCTCTTCCAAATTTCATCGAATTCAAGAGGCGAGTATATAATTGTAATATATATTCAATTATTGTCATTTTAATCCATGCATCCCTAATTTTGAGTTAGATTTGTTAGAGTTCTGAATACATGATTGAATAGTTAGGTTAATGGATGATTTCTTGATCATTTTGATTCCTTGGAGTTTTAGGTAGTTTTAAAGCATGAATATAGGTCACTCTAGTCTGCTTATTTCATTTATGAACTTTATTCTCTTGGTGGTTGAGGATTAAATGAGTTTCCATTAATGAACTTATTTCTTGAGCTTGAAGATGCAAGACTTGATCCTTCCATTTCCTATCTTTTCTTGGATTGCTTGAGCATATATGATTATGTGATGAATGTGCCTTGATTTGTGATCAATTTTGTGCCTTGGAGTGTTGGTTTCCTTGTCTTTTCTTCATCTTTTGGAACATGGGTATGTCATGGGTTTGTTTCGTTGGAGAAGAAGATGAAAAGAGGAGCAGGGCAGGCTCTCGGACAGGGGTAACGCCCGTTATCCCGATGCCTTACAAGGAGGTAACCTGTAACACCCCGGAGCGAAAGGTGTCACATCCCCCGCACTAAGGTCTAACACGAGTAACGAAACAGGGAGTTCGCACCTGTATCAAACCATAGCGAACAGGAGACACACAAAACTCACACCCACGCTAGGCGGCCTGGAGTGTAAAAAACTGTGCAAATTAAAATCAGAGTAGCGGAAGCAATTCACAAGACATATACAAATCCTAGGATCACATATATACATAATCAAAAGGGGTAGGGTCAAGTACACAAGCTACATGCTAGATCATATACAAATGCCATCAAGGCCAAAATAATAAGAGTAGTCATAATACATAATCCAGAATTACATAAGCAAAAGAAGGGTAACCCACTACGATGCATGAGACCCAAGCTAAACCACAAGTAAACCCAAAAGACACTTGCCGCCTAGCTTGACTCCCAAGAACCTGCAAACTCAAAAGAAAGGGAAAAGGGGAAAACAACAATGAGGGTTAGTCCTAGTGACTAGTGAGGGGGTTAACTCACACACTCGAGATATATATATAGAGAGAAAAGTAATTAATCAAAATGGAAGGATCCTTGAATCGAGAGTGGTTTTTACAAGCCAAAGTAATTCCCGTGATATAGATATACATAGGTTTAATAGAGAAGAAAAGGCCAAAGCCAAAACCAAATTTTAGATATTTGAAATCCACTCTCGTTTCCTAGATCACACACTAACTAAACTAACTCGGCGACTCCGAACTTCCAAATACGATGAACAAAGCAAAGCAAAACAAATCAAAATCCATCCCCAACACCGGTTGATAGAAGGGTTGATCGGCCCTAACTATCCACAAACACAGATGAGACAAGGTTTAATTACGACCTTGAAACCTTCGACGGTTAACTCCGCCGGCTCAAGAGAACCACCCTTCCTCAATCCTCCCAAGGTTAGGTGAGTCCCTCAATTGGAGATGTTGATGGAAGAGCTCGGCGACCCATGGGCGGACCCCCGAGATTACCATATCACACCCCGGGGCCCAAACAGATCACGAAAATCACACATACTTATCGCCAAGCTTATCTTTCAAAGCCATATCTCGCTTACACACACACACTTGCACGAAGCTAAACTTTTCAAACAAAGGCAAAATAGCTTATATATTTATACAAAGCGTTTTCCAACTCTTATAACAAATAGGACAATCCCGCAACATATGTATCATACACATATTTACCATATATTATACGTATTCGCATGCGAGGCTTCAAACCAAAAAGTGTCATAGGTCGAATAGCTAAAAGAACAAAAACCTCACCTTAACACGGGTAGCGGAGACAAAAGGGTTAAACCGGGTGGTCAGGGGGCAACCTAATCGTCCACGGTAAGATCCTCTGAACAAACCAAACAACGAGGGGTACTCTTAGACTTAACATGAACCACATTGGCGCTCGGTAAATGCATATGAATGCATATGATGCGTATGGGATGCTATAAGCGTAACAAAGTAACAATGAGAACAAAACTTGCACGTTTCTAAGCAATGAATTCACAACTTGGGAAAGAACAACAAAACACTTAGTACAACACAACCACAACATATAAGATACTAGTAATCAAGTTAAGGGACCAAGAAAGGGGTGGGGAAACGAAAGGAAAACAAAACGAATTGAGAAAACGTAGTTCGGAACTCAAAATGTTTCTACCCTGAAATTCAGGGCCGTGGATTTTTTCAAAGGAGACATCCACGGCCGTCGATGTTAAGGCAAAAACTTGCCGAAATCTGTCCCCATATCCATGGCCATGGGTTTTTCAAAGCATAAAAATCCATGGCCGTGTATCTGGTCCAGATGCGGGATTTTTGAATTCTAAGCTCCAAATTCAAGCAAACCTCAACCAAACCAACAAGAGACCAAGGCAACACATAATGGCAAGTAAAGGAAGTAATAAACCAAGCAATCCAAGTCATATAATGGTTCAATGAAGCAACAAGTTCAACTCCAAATGATGAAAGAAATAAAACAAGAAAATGGGGAGAAATCATCAAGATATATCATCCAAATCTCAAGAATTCATTAATGGCCAATCACTCAAAATCCAACTACCAGGAGAGAATATGCAATAAATGCTAAGAATCAAGTCCTAGGAGCAATATATCATCACCAAGAATCAAGGAAACAAGAATGGAAGCAAGAATCAACAATTTCCTCCAACAACTACTATTCACATGCTTGGCATAACTCAAGAATCCACCACGGAAATCAACTCAAGAGCACATAAAAGAGAGAGGAGAGAGAGTGGATTACAATCATAAACTTACCTTTCAAATTTGAGAAGCTTTGCTTCTGATTTGAGCTCAAAATCATCAAAATGGCAAAAGGGGTTTCTTCTTCGCTTCCTTCCTTGCTAGAGCTGATCGATGCCTTGTGGGTGGGAGAGAATGCATCGGTTTTAGGGGGTTAAGGGGCTGGAATGGGTGTTAACTGAATGAATAATACATGCTAAGAGTTTGGTTAAGTTCAAGTGGGGTCCACAAGGCAATATTAGGTCAAAAGATGGTTCTTAGGCGCAAGGGGCTCGTTTAGGTTAAAATTCAAAGGTCTTAATGAACTTAGAAAAATTTGAGGCTTCTCCCATTGAACCCGAATCATCGAGACGAGTTCAACGGAGGTGACAGAATTCGAATCCGAATTCCCGAGCTCAAGATACGCGTCCCCGGAACCCAAGGTGCGCTAAATGCTCTTTAGCCTCCTTTAGGTCCCGTCTCCAAAATGAACCCAAAAAGGCAAGAAAAGCAAATATCAAAACTTAAAACGAACACATAACCGAGTCCATAAAGCATATAATTAACACATATCACGAATTCACGGAAATCAGGATTAAATTCGAATCCAAAACGAACAAAATATGAAGCAAAGAAAGTTAAACATTCAAAAATAACCGAATTCATACCAAGGCAATTAAGTTCAAATAACTTCAATTATTTCACGTTTGCAATTAAATATCATGTAATCACTTAAATAAAGAATTAAATAACGCACATAATAGGTTACCTGAAAGTCTGATCAGTCGGGATGTTACATACCTCCGTCCTTCAAAAGGACCTGTCCTCAGGTCCCAGGCGAGGTCTTGAAAAGTTCCGGGTACAACTGTTTCATCTTATCCTCGGTCTCCCAAGTGGCTTCCTCCAATTTCTGATCACGCCATAAGACCTTCACAAGAGGGATTTATCTATTTCTTAGCTCTTGCATCTTTCGATCCAACACCTTAACTGGATATTTCTTAAAAGTCAAATCCGACTCCAGCGGAACTTTCTCAACTGGAAGGATAGAAGACTCATCGGGATAATATTTTCGAAGCTGTGAGACATAAAACACTATGTGAATCCCGGTCAAACTCGGCGGTAAATCAAGTCTGTAAGCTACTTCCCCAACTCCCACCTTTACCAATCCGTGCATACCCTTTTCTAGGAGATGCCTTTAAAAAGACCTTATTTCCTATCTCAAACTCTAAGGGTCGTCTTCTCTTATTTGCATAACTTTTCTGCCTATCCTGTACCGCTTTCAACCTCTCCCGAATCACCTTCACCTTCTCAATGGTGTCCTGGATTTCCTTAGGTTTCTTAGCCCTTTCGATTTTTCCGTCTTTAGTCCATCTCCACTCGTCAATATCCCAAAAGAGAGGGGATCGGCATTTCCTTTCATATAAAGCCTCATATGGTGCCATGCCAATAGAATACTGAAAGCTGTTATTGTAGGCATACTCAATCAAATCCAACTGCTCGTCCCACGAATCTTGATAATCTAAGGCACAGGCATGAAGCATGTCCTCGAGATACCTTATTAGCCCTTCAGACTGGCCATCCGTCTGTGGGTAAAATGCAGCACTAAATTGAAGCTTCGTCCCCAAGCACTTCTGTAATTCCTGTCAAAAATTGGATGTAAACTGCGGATCCCTATCTGACACAATACTGATCGGGGTACCATGTAACCTAACAATCTCCTTCCGATATAACCGGGCCAACTTAGGAACCTTATCGGACATCTTTACCTTAAGGAAATGCACTGACTTCGTCAACCGATCAATAATCACCCAAATTCCATCGGAACCTCCTTCGGTCCTTGGCAAGCCGGACACGAAGTCCATTGTCACTTGCTTCCACTTCCACTCGGGTATTGGAAGTGGTTGGAGAGTTCCTCTTGATTTCTGGTGTTCTGCTTTCACCACTTGACATGTTTGACATCTTCTAACATAGTTAGCAACGTCTCTCTTCATGCCGTTCCACCAATATAAAGTCCTTAAATCCTTGTACATTTTAGTGGTACCGGGATGTACTGCATACGCTGACTTGTGGGCTTCATCAAGTACCAACTACTTGAGTTCCTCAGGAACACAAACCCGAGCTTTAAACCTAAACAACCCCGAATCAACAAATCCAAACTTGGTTTCAGGATCAATCCTTGACTTAACTACCAATTTCTGAATCTGGTCCACAGATTGAGCTTCTAACAACCTCTGCTTCAAAACCGGTTGAACGGAAATATTTGCTAGGCGAGCTTTTGAAACTAGGGTTACCGAAACCTTCTTATTCAAACTCGATTCCAAACCCGAAACACTAGGTTTGCGGCTCAAAGCATCTGCAACTACGTTAGCTTTACCCGGATGGTATTGAATTTGGCAATCATAATCCTCAAGAAGTTTCACCCAACGTCGTTGCCTTAAATTCAAATCCTTTTGGGTGAACAAATACTTTAAACTCTGGTGATCTGTAAACACATGAAAAGTAGCTCCATAGAGATAGTGACGCCACTTCAACAAAGCGAACACTACCGCCGCGAGTTCGAAATCATGAGTGGGATAGATTCTCTCGTGATCCTTTAACTTCCTTGAGGAGTAGGCAACAACCTTACCATTTGCATTAACACACAACCGAGAACTTTCTTCGAGGCATCGGTGTAAACTGAGTAGCCTTCTGAACCCTCGGGTAGGGTTAAAACCGGTGTAGTAGTCAATCTCTCCTTAAGAGTTTGGAAACTCTTCTCACACGCCTCATCCCACTCGAATTTAGCCTCTTTCTTTGTTAACCGGGTCAACGGGGAAGCAATCTTCGAGAAGTCTTTCACAAAGCGCCTATAATACCCAGCTAACTCGAGAAAACTTCTCACTTCCGAGGTATTCTTTGGCTGCTTCCAAAGCATAACCGTTTCAATCTTCGTCGGATCCACTTCTATAGGAAAATAAAGAACTTCAGGTAAGGGATTGTTCGGTGGAAAGGAACTCTAAAGGAAAGTAAGACTAGATTTGGTTTTAGGGTGTTGGGATCGAACAAGAATAGAGAAGGGGGTTTCCATTACCAAGGGAATTAAAAAGTGTTGGAAAACAGGAATCAAAAAGCAGCGGAAATTGAAAAATTTTCCAACAAAAGGATCGAATACTCGCAATCGTGAATCCAAATTTGTAGAGATTAGAAACTTACTTTTCAATAATCTTTCTTAAAGCGTTTCAAGCCACCCAAGAACGATCTTCTCACGACTTGATCCCCTCTCCTTGGTAAAGCTCGAATCATCAAAACTTCTAACTTGAAGCTTAGTAGAGATATTCCACCAACTTGACTACAATCTAACTAGTAAGGATGCTAGTTCTCTAGTTAGTGTTTAGGCTTAACCTAGGGTTTAATTTATCTTGGAGAAAGGATGGTGTTCAACACATGAATCAAAAGAATTCAATCAATCATCAAGGGGAGCTCGAGCTCCCCTATATATAGCCAAGAGGAGGGGCGGCCGATCCTAGTTCTTACGGACTAAGGATTTGGTCCCTCTCTCTCTTATTACTTAATCATCAAGTAATTCCAACTTTGACTTTGAATTCTTATTGAAATCAACTTTTAAGAGAGCTAAAATATCCAAACCCTTTTGGATATTATTATACTTTATTTATTAATAAATAAATAATTTATTTATCTAATTAATTAATTCGTAATTAATTAACTAGATTATTTTTCTCCAAAATAAGACTTTCTTTTTAATTCAAAATTAAACCAAAGTCTATTAAACAATTAACACATTTAATTCTTTAATATATATATACAATATATATATATATATACACACGTGTCCCAAGGATACGTGCTCCTCACGTGACCCACACGTGTGGTTTCACACGTGTGGAACCCACTCGGCTTGATTAACTCATTTAATCATGTGACACCTCGACTCCGCGACTGTACAGAGCCTCTTCAGGAAGTTAAAGAAACAGAGGTTTAGGTGTCCGTGTAGCACCCGGAACGCTAGGCACCACATCCCCCGCACTATAGCCCCGATCCACATATGAAATGGACAATCCATACATGAATCAAAGCTATAGCGAACGGGAGACAGTAAAACGACACAAGGCTAGGCGGGTACCCTCAATTAAAACCAACCCAACAATCAGTTCAGAGTAAATACAAGCGGAAGCAATAATATTCATTCGATATTTATAGATACCATATTTATTTATTTACTAATAGGTACCAACAATTACACTATCAATACAATATCGTCTCCAAAATAGATAACAAGGCATGATACAAAATATCCCAAGTAGCTATACATGAACAAAATATGGGAATGAAGTGTGCTAGACCCAAATTTAAAGACAACTAGACTCTTAATTCCCGCCTAGCACGCCCTGCAAAACAACAGAAAAGTTGAGGCGTCAGTCCAACACAGACTGAGCGAGGGGTATAAATAAATATAAGCGCACAAACATGCAAGTCATAATCTCGGGTAATAATTTTTGGAAAACAATACAATTTAATAGAATAAAAAGGAATACTATCGCCCGAGGTTACAACTAATTCAATTTCAATTTAACCAATTCAATACAATCAATTTGTGGCCCGGCGAGTGGGGCAATTCTCCAACCTTACACCGACTGTGTACAATCAATCAATCAATTAATTATTACGTTATTAAGTGATCAAGCAATTTATTACTGTGCACAATTAGCAGTTTCAATGGCACCTTCTTCCTCCGGGTGATGGTGGGATTGCAAGGCCCCACCATCCAATTAATCTGGGCAGAGGGTACATGAATCCCTAAGCCCGGAATTCCTTCACCCCCTAATCTCCTAGGGGGTTCAGGGTTCATCCCAATTTGGTGAGGATAGCTCTCGAGTTACCCGTCAGCCCATGCTTTCCCGGTTGGCTCGAGCCACTACCCTCGGGCCCACAGTGCAATACAATACTCGCCAAATCAATCAATCAATTAATCAATAGTTCGATAAATCCTTTGAAACCAATCTCGTTTGAAAACTATAAATATATAGATAGGTTTTGGCTTAAAATTTCACATAGGGTTATACGGGTTCTATGTATCTAAAATTAAACCTCACCTGAACGACCCAAAAATAACCAAGGAAATAGTTCACGGGGCCTACTCCTCGTCTCCAGGAAGCTGGTCTATGCAAGAAAGACAAATGTCCGTGAAACACGACTCAAAATGTACCAAATATGATGAACGGCGGAAATGCAACGAGATGACGGGAAAAATACAATGTACCATGAAAATATCACGTTTTGACATGTATGCAATCATATAATAGCAATTAGGGGCCCAAGAAGTGATTGGATGATGGTGGTGAAAATCGATTTTTATGCAGTAGCTTTTTGCTCTGCAGACGCTATGGGAACGGCCGTTCCGGCCTCCCTTTGAAAATGGGAAGGGCCGTTCCCATGGCCCTCAGAAACGCACTAGCGTTTTTTAAAAAGGGAAAACGTTTTAGCTGCGAATGGGCCTTCCGGCACACGGCCAAAATGGGAACGGCCGTTCCCAGTCTCGTTGGCCTGACTCCGAATCATGGGAACGACCGTTCCAGTTTTAAATTGGGGTTGGGAATGGCCGTTCCCAAAATACGTGAGCAGCTGAAGAAGAACAGAAACAGAGCAGCAATGGAGTAACAACAATCAACCACCAAAAATGGCTTCAAGCCAAGATGTAATGCATATATTTGATGCAATAAACATACTAGCTTACATATAATCAATAACAATTCATTTAAACACTCATTTCCCATGTTAGATCATCAATAATCCATCATTACAAACCCACACACTCATTCATGTTCCAAGTCCATAATTCACAAGATATATGCATCAATCTCAAGCTCAAAGCTCATAAACATATTTCCAACAATAAATACACAATTTACTCAAACCATAACAAAGCCCTATCTATCACATATTTTCAAGAAAATCATCAAAGTCCCAAAATTGCCTTAAATACAAGAAATGGAAGCTAGGATGAATAAGTGATGATGATGATGCCTCAATAATCACAAATCCCACAAAAACTAACTTGAATGGATGAAATCTCCTCTCTTCAAAGTGAGGGTTTGGGTTCGGTTGGCAAGGGAAGAAAATGGAGCAAAGATGAAATGTTTGTATGAAATGGGAATGTAATGGTACGTGAATGCTGCTAAGAAAGTGGAAGAGATGGCCAATTTTGCAATTAAATGCTTCCATTTAATAAGTCATGCAATGAAGTCCACTTCCCTATTAATTGATCATTCAAGTCCGATGCAATTTAATCCCAAATTCATGAAAATGAGCAATTAAGGCCATAAAAGAATTAAATCACATTCGGGAAAAATAATTCACATTGCAATCACGTTTAATTTATGCGATAATTATAATATGATATGAATTTTCAATAAAATACATAGAATATAATTTTATAAAATTATGTCATGCTATGGAAGATTAAAGAAATGAGCAATTAATAATTAAAATCTAACTCTCAAACGCACACGTATCGATCATACCTGAATTGCCGAAAGCTGGGGCGTTATAGTCCGGTTGCTTCTTTTGTCCGGTTTTCACTCCGTTTCCACTTCAAGGTAAGGGTTAGGATCTTTTTTTTTAGATAAGCGACCTATGGCCTTTATGTTATTGATTTCCTATCCCGCATGTGGCTATATATGTAACGCCCCGTTTTTCTTATTTTGTGCTGCATGACGTATGTGTTTATTAAATTGCGCGAATAATTATTTATACGTGTTATATATATTTAGTTTTACTTTAATTATATTAAATGTTAATTATTTTATTTTAATAATATTAATATTAAATATATATATATTATTTTAATTATACTAATATTAAATATATTTATATAATATAAATATTTATATTAATTGTGTACGTGTGCATGAATATCGTTATGCATGCATTTATATTTATAAATTAATTAGGCATGCATGTATTCATTATATATATACGTATCTGATGTTATATTATTTATAATATTATGAATTTTATTGTTACATTGCGTATGAGTGACCTTTACGTGCTTCGTTTCTATTTAAATTGATACCGGAATTTCGTGCAAATTTAATATGTTGAACTTATACGTGTCTTGTATATGAATATTTGTTCGTTTTGTATTTCGGATTCATTTGCATGTCTTTCGGATTTAATTTGAATTTTGGAATCCAAGTCGGGGGCTAACGAGCACTTAGCGCACCCTTGGTTCCGTATTTAATATCTTGAGCTCGGGAACTCGGATTCGAGTTCCGTCAACTTCCCTGATCTCATAACGAAAATTCGAGTCTAGTGAACTTAGCCTTATAATTTTCTAGCGTCATTTGAACCTGCGAAATCCAACCGAAAGATGAAACGGCGACGAAACTGACGTTGCTGCACTTATATGACCATAACTTATTCATTTGTTGACCAAATTAACCATGGTTAGACTCTATAGAACCCTAACTCAACCCTTTATTCAGCCATAAACCCCCCAAACCGAACCAACCCTTCTCACTTGGAGTATATTGGCCAAGCATCATCTGCTTTCCAGGAAATCCCCGTAGCTTAAGCCCTACCAAGAGATTCAAGCTCAAATCTCTTTCCAAACCTCCTTTAATCCACAAGGTAAGGTAGGATATGTTATGTACATTCAATATAAGTCATTTTCATTCATTCATCCCTAATTTTGATCATGATTTCATGAATATATGGTTGCCTTGAGTAGATGTTAGGTTTTATGCAATTTTGTAGATCTCTTCCAATTCTTAAGCTTTTTGTATGATTCCAAGCCTGAAAATGATTGGTTTAACATCCTCTTCTCATTTATGATCATTGATTGCATGGTAGTTGAAGTATTTACGAGATATCAATTATGGAACATTGAGAAAAACTTCATGTAATGTCACGTATGCCTTCTTTCTTGTTTGAAATCATTTGGAACTGAGTTATACGTTGAATTAGTGTTCTTTTACTGCACATTTGATAGCCTAATTGACTTGAACTTAGTAGGATTACTTGAGATCAATTGTAGCACCCGAGCGTGAGGTACCACATCCCCCGCACCGGGACCCGACCCGTATATGAAATGGAAGTCCATACACGTGCCAAGTCCACGACGAACGGGGACACAACACACACGCTATGCCACCCATCTCCAAAAATAGATATACAAAAGCATCCCATTATTCAACGGCGCTCATGGCCTACAAAAAATCATAACGCTCTAAGAAATACTAAGATCAAATACAGAAGTAATGAGAGTATGAACATATGAGATTGAAAGGAAGTGCTAAACATAAATGCAAGACCTAGACGACTTGTATTCCCGCCTAGCACTCCTATACCTGCACAAACAACTGAAAACAACCGGGTTCAGTCTAAAAGAGACTGGTGGGTATAAAAACGGGGCATAAGATACATAATATCGCATAAATTAAACACATACATGCAAGCCCTAATCCCGTGTGAAGTTTGATAAGAATTTACCAAGTGGTTAAAACAAAAGAAAACATCAACGAGATTACGACGTTCATATTCATTCATAAATGTTCATAAGGGTTTATGGCCCGGCAAGTGGGCGTGCACAATCTCCAACCTACTCCTCGTGTAATCATAATTAATTATTCAATCATTCATTATCATACATAAATCTTTTGTGCTCATAAATACATGATCATAATCATTCATATACTCCTTCTTCCTCCGGGTGGTGGACGGGCTTGCAAGACCCGGCCACCGGTTCATACATAGGCCAATGGGGGTACATGAATCCCCCACGGGCACTCAGCTCCTATTCCTCGCTAAAACTCCTAGCGAGGGCCGGTATCACCGTAGTTTGGTTGGAACTAGTATATGGGATCCCCGTCAGCCCTTGCTTCCTCGGTTAGCCACATATACTAAGTCCCGGGGCCCGTGCAATCATAAATCATAAATATCTCGCCAAACATAAGGTAGGGTTCATAAATAAAAGAAAGGGGTCATACGTTTGAAATTATTTACACGAAATGACTCGATATATATAAATAAACAATTTTGGCTTAAAACTTTGCACATAAGAAATATATATGGTTGTTTTAACTAATAGAAGAAAAACCCACCTTTACTAAAGCAGAATAAAGGCACAAGCGTCTCAAGGCTCGCCCTCGTCTCCGACCAAACCCGAATCTGTGCAAAAGAAAAGGTATGAGACTTAATGACCACATATGACGCTCGGCAATGAAGTGCATATGACATGAATGCATAAATGATCATATTATATCAGTAAAATGTTCATGTGCACTATTAAGAGATTTAAATCATATAATCATTCATTCGTTCATATATTTCATTCAATTTCATAAGTTCATAAGTTCATATAAATTTCATAAATTCATAAATTCATAATACATATCCATTAATCTAAAATCCATTTAATAAGCATAACACATAATATTCAAATTCACAATTTGGAGTAAAATAAATAAAACGTTCAATCAATAGTCGGTAGAATAAATACGCGAAATGGAAATCAATTATTTTCACTAATTAAATTAAATCAAATAATATTTAAAATATATAATAAATATATATAATATGTAATAAACATATTTAATATATAATATAATAACATATATATACATAATATATATATATACGTACACACACACTAACATACCCATGCATGCATATATATTATATATTAAATACATATATATATATTACACATGTACTACACATGCATGCAAAAATTAATCCACCAATACATGCACACAGACAACATCACTCCCATGCACAACACACTCTGCACACAACATACAGCCATGCACAAAAATAATCAGCAGCAACGGATCAAAGAAGAAGCAGCAGAGTTCAAGCAAAAAGGGGTGATACCCCCGTGTCACCTCCTAAGCCTGGACCGAGACACCCCCGTGTCTCGGTACAGCAGCTCCAGCCCACACAACACCCCCGTGTCTCGCCGAAAAAGCAACAACGACACCCCCGTGTTGCACAGCAGCAGTTTCCCCTGTTACAGACAGCAAAACGCGCAGAACAGAGCAGCTAATCCAGCAAGAAAAGCAGGCCACAATTGCAACTAAACAAGGTACAAAATGCTGCAAGAAACTCAGCTAAACTCACACCAAGAAGCCATGAAAGACGCAGCAAAAGTAGAAGGAATTACAGCAGTTTTGACAGCTGAAAGTTCACGCCAGAAATAGGGCAAGACTCGAAGAAAACAGGGCATGCTTGCATTCAATCCTTCTCTATCTATTCACTCAGTTAAGGCCAACAAATAAGCAGCAAAACATCATGAATTCAACAAGTAAATCAGTTCCAAAAGTGATCAATCAAGACATGGAAGCGTACGTGACATATATGTGGGATTTCTCAAAGATGTCATAAATGATATCTCATAAATATCTCAACAACCACGAAATCAATGACCATAAATGATATGAGGATGTCAAAACTATCAATCTCAAGCTTGGAATCAATCAAAATCATTGAGAATCAAAGAAGATCAAGAATTTGCACAAAAACTCTTATTTTCGGAAATTGCCCAGAAAATAATGAAACCATGCTCAAAATCATGAATGAAAGAATGAAAATGATCAAAAATTAACATGTAATACAACCCTAAACTTACCTTGTTGATTGGTTGAAGTTTGGATGACATTTGAGCTCCAAAATCTCCAAGGGATGAAGGGTTTCGGGACTGGACTGTAGAGCAGTAGCATTGGCTGAGTTTTGGGGATTGTGTGAGGGTAATCTCGGTTAGGGCTTGATATGTCAAGATGGATGGTTGAGTTAGGGTTTCAAAGAATCAAACCATGGTTAATTTGGTTATGGTTTGGACAAGATATGGCTCATTTTATACAGCAAGGTCAAGTTGAATGCCGTTCCGTTTTTCGGTTGGATTTCTGAGTTTCAAATGACTTAGGAAAATTATAAGGCTAAGTTTACTAAACTCGAATTTTCGTTACGAGTTCAGCGGAGTTGACGGAACTCGAATCCGAGTTCCCGAGCTCAAGATATTAAATTCGGAACCAAAGGTACACTAAGTGCTCGTTAGCCCCCGATTTGGTTCCTCGAAACAAATTAAATCCGTTAACATATCAAATAAATACGAAAACATAAACCTAACATAAAATCATCTTCATAACACATATATATACGACATGTTACAAATTCGTGGCAATTCGAAATCATTTCATATAAGAACGAAGCACAAAATGGACAATAGGCACATTTCATGCAATTCATGCATAAATACATAAAAATTCATGCATATACATTAACTCCATGCATAAAATATTAATTCCCATGCAAAAATGAAATAAAATTCATGCATAAATAATTCCCATGCATAAATATGATTTTCATGCATAAATATATGATTCAACGTATAAATATATATTTGAATAATTAATTAATTAAAATGTGATTAATTAACATAACATATAATTAGCATAATCATTAAATTAATAATAAAATAATTAAACAAATATATATATATAAGACGAAATATATATATATAAAATTAATAATATTAAAATAAAATACTATAATATAATATAATAAAATAATAACAATTATCATAAAATTAAATATAAAACACATAAAAATAATTAATTCGCGTAAATTGGTAAACACATACGTCGTACCTTTACGTCCGAAAAGTCGGGGCGTTACATCAATCATGCCCTGTTTTCACGTGAGTGCTGCCCTGTTTCTTTGGTCTGAAAGTTGCTGTCAAACTGTTGCGCTGAGCCTTATTGTTGCTTTCAGTTTTGTGCATTGTTAAGGCTGGGTTGTTGTTGCATTTCATGCCATTTATTGCTGCATATATTGCCTAATTGTTGCTTGAGTTGTTGCTCTGTTTTTCGCCAAGAAACAGAGTTTATTGTTGAGCTGCTGCGTTCCGGCACAGGGGTGTCAACTTTCTTCTTTTCGGCGTGGAACGGGGGTGCAAGGGTGGTCTGTTTTCTCTGTACCGAGACACGGGGGTGCCTCGGTTTGTTCTGTGTTGTTGACACGGGGGTGTCACCTTGTAATTTCCATGCATGTTGTGTTCCGCGATGAGCTGCTGCTGCTGTTGCTCTCTTTAATCCATTGAGATGTCTTTGTGCAAGCTTATGTGTTTTATATATGATAAATGTACGTATTTATATATGTAATTTTGGATACGTGTGTGCATGGTGTTTAAGGATGTGCATATATATATTTATTACATGCATGCATAGGAGGTGTACGTGTGTACGTGTGTAATTACATATGTTTGCATGCATGCTTTGGTTTAAATTGTTTTATTGATAATGCATGCATGCTATACTTATATATATATATTTAGTTATGAATTTATGTTAATTAAATGTAAGGTTAATGATATGACTTAAGTACGGTTTAATTTATTTTAATTATGGAAATAATTGGTTACGTATTTCGTGTTATCTAATTTCCGATTACGACTTGAATGTCTTTAATTGCCTATTTTCTCTAGTTGTAAACATGATATCATATGATTGTTACATGAATGCTTGGATTGAATTGTTATAAAATGTGTAAGGATTGAACTTATTGAATATGAACGTTTCCAAGACCTAATATCACATCTTATGCATCCCTAACCTATGTTATCCCTATCATATATGGTGTTTGGCTTGAATAAATGCAAGATATGGATGATAGCAACCCTTGAAAATGAATCCACCCCGTATTGAACGTTGTGATGAGTTTCTTGATTATATGACCTCACAGCATGAAGCATATTTCTTTTGCATCTCCTATCATGATCATTACATTGCCGAGCGTCTTATATGGTCATATTGAGTCTCACTTCACCTCTCTTGCACAGATTTTGAGTCCGTTGTAGAGGAGGCCGGTCTGTGAGGCTCGTGTGTTGTGCTTCCGTTTAAGGTGGGTTTCTCTTCTATTTAGTTAAATGGCCCTATATACTCCCAATGTGAAAAGATTTCGGCCAAAAATATATATATGTATATAGAGTCATTTTCAATAGTAAATGTTTTCAACGTAAAACCCTTCTTTCATGAATCCTACCTAAAGTTTTGGCGAGAATGAACGAATGTTCACAATGAATGGGGCCCAGGGACTTGGTGTGAGTGGGGACCCGAGGACGCATGGGCTGACGATAAACCCTCACACTAGTCCCACTAATGAATGGCGTAACCGGACCTCGTTAGGAGTTAGCGAGGAATGGACGTTGAGTGCCATCTAGGGAGTCATGTTCCCCTTTTGGTCAATGAATGGGTGGATGGGCCTTGAAAACCCGCCACCAACCCGGAGGAAGAAGGTGGAATGTTATTGAATGCGCACGAAAGATTAAAATGCATGAAAAGATTGAATGAATGTGTGTTAATGAATTACACGAGGTATTGGTTGGAGATAATGCACGCCCACTCGCCGGGCCAATAATGACCTAATGTTAATGAATCTTTATAATCCCTTTTGATGATTTCTATTCACCCACTTGGGAAATTCTTTAAAACCTCACTTGGGATTATAGCTCGCATGTGATTGTTTAAATATTGTCGTATATGATATTATGCCCTGCTTTTATACCCACCACTCCCTTTCGGACTGAACCCGTTTGGCTTTCAGTTGTGTTGTGCAGGTGTCATGGGAGCTAGGCGGGATTTCGAGTCATAGGTCTTGTTTTCGTTTCTAGCCCTTTTGTATATTGGTCTTACACTTGCATATTGCACTTTTGATCGTTGTATATGAACAATAATGGAGCGCATTTGATGATTGAGTCTTGACGGCGATTAATGATGTATATGGATTATTTTGGAGCTTGAATGATCATTATTTATATTATGGCTAGTTATTGTTTCCGCATATGTATTTACTCTGATTTTATGGATTAAGGGTTAGCCCGCCTAGCATAGTGCGTGTGTTTGTCCCCGTTCGCTGTGATTTAGCTCGAGTATGGATCGTCCATTTTATATTCGGGTTGGGTCTCAGTGCTGGGGATGTGGTACCTTGCGCTCGGGTGCTACATCTTAAGTGGTATCAGAGCCTCGGGTTGCAAAACTCGGGTTCTCGTGTCGTCTGGGTCAGTCTAGGTCGTTCGGCATAGGAACTACGTGATAATGTGTGCATTGCATTGTAACACCCGAGCGCAAGGCGTCACATCCCCCGCACCGAGACCCGACCCGAATATGAAATGGACGATCCATACCCGAGCCAAATCACGGCGAAAGGGGACAAACACACACACTCTAAGCTAGGCGGGCTAACCCTTAAAACTATATAACAACATAAAACATTAAAGCGGAAGCAATAAATGAACATATACCATATATATATATATATACCATGAGCATCCCAGCTCCAAAAATCATTCATATACATCACCAATTGCCATTACGGCCAAAACATATACGCTCCACATCATTATACATATACAATGATCGAAATAAAAGTATGCAAGTGTAAGACTCAAAATATAGAGCGAGAGACGAATGCAAGACCTAGGACTCGTATTCCCGCCGAGCTCCCTCAACACCTGCACAAAACAACTGAAAACCAAACGGGTTCAGTCCAAAAGGGACTGGTGGGTATAAAAATAGGGCATAAATAGAATATATGACGGTAATTAAACAATCACATACAAGCTATAATCCCAAGTGAGGTTTTTTAAAGACTTTCCCAAGTGGGTGAATAGAATCATCAAAAGGGATTATAACGAATCATTAACATTAGGTCATTAGTGGCCCGGCGAGTGGGCATGCATTAACTCCAACCAACACCTTGTGTAAACCATTTAAACATTCATTCATTCATTCTTTTCATGCAATCAATCTTTTGTGCACATTCATAAACATTTACTCCTTCTTCCTCCGGGTTGGTGGTGGGTTTGCAAGGCCCGACCACCCATTCATTGACCAAAAGGGATCACCGTCGGCCCGTGCCTCCCCGGTTAGCCACTCACACTAAGTCCCTGGGCCCCATTCGTGCATTCGACCCTTTCTCGCCTAAACATTGGTAGGGTTCATAAAATAAGGCTTTACGTTGAAAACATTTACTCTTTAAAACGACTCTCTATATATATATATAATTTTGGCCGAAAGCTTTCACATTTAAGGTATATATAGGGTCTTGTATCTACATAGAAGAAAAACCCACCTTAAACCGTCAAAAGAAGAAAGCACGAGCCTCACTGACTGGCCTCGTCTCCAACGTGATCAAAATCTGTGCAAGAAAAGTGAAGTGAGACTCAATATGACCAAGTAAGACGCTCGACAATGCAATGACCATGATATGAATATATAAAAGATAAAATTATATTATGAAAATGTTCATGTGCACTATTAATACATTTAAATCACCTAAACAAGTCATTAACTTTCGTTCACTTTCAGAATTCCACATTTTCAATCAAGTTAATTCAAGAAATTCAAATATAAACAAAGTACAAGTTAAATCACATTTAAATTTAGAACATAAACAATTAAACACATTCAATCACATTTAAAATTAGAAATTAGATAATTAAATACATTCAATTAACTATCAAAAATTAATTAAAACATGAAATAGGTAACAATTAAATTCTATAATTCAATTAAATCAAATAACATTTAATATTTAATAAACATATATAAATATATAATTAAATATAATATACATATACTATATTATATTATTTATATATATATATATAAATATATACATGCATACGTAACCCATGCATGCAAAACCAACAATTTCATGAAATTTCCATGCAATAATATAGCACATGCATGCAAAAGTGTAGGTCTAATTATATACATATATGCATGCAATCATTATGCATACAAATCATGCATTAGCAATTAACAATTTATGCAAACAGAAAAAGAAAAAAAAAAAACGCAGGCAAATGTTCGGGAAAAAAAACAGGGTGATACCCCCGTGTCACCACTCAAGCCCAACCCGAGACACCCCCGTGTCTCGGTACAGCAATCTCAGGCCAACCCGCACCCCCGTTTCGCGCTGGAAAGAAGAACAAAGACACACCCGTGTCTCGACGTGCAACAGCAGCAACTCAACGCAAACAGCCCCTGTTTTTTCCTTGCTCAAAACAGAGTAAAAGAAGGCGGCACTCCAAGCAACTGATGCAGCAACATGAGGCACAAAATGCAACAACAAAATAGCTCTAGCAACTCACCCAAAACCACAAAACTGATAGCACAAACAAGGAAGGAACGCAACAGCAAAACCAGTCCAGAATCAGTGTCAAAATTCAAGAAAAACAGGGTATGATTGATCTCAATCAATCTCAACAAGTTCAGGCCAATTGAGCTATCCAAAACGCAGCAAAATAATACCATTTTATTGTATAAATCAGTCCCACTACAGTTAAAACATGAAAGGCAGTCATACGTGACCATTTCTTCAAAGCTTTTAAAAGAGCCATAATTGATATCTCATAAATACTTCAACTACCATGCAATTAATGATCATAAATGAGAAGAGGATGTCAAAACAATCATTCTCAAGCTTGGAATCATTCAAATCCATCAAGAATCGAAGAAGATCGACATAAATTCCCAAAACCGACTCTATTGCAAGATCAGCCGAAAATGCATGAAACCATGATCAAATTTGGGGATGAATGAATGAAAATTATCAGAAATGAACATATAATACAACCCTAAGCTTACCTTGTTGATTGGATGAAGATTGGATGAGATTTGAACTCCAAAATCTCCAAGGAATGCTAGGTTACGGGAGAGCACTGGAGAGCAGTAACTTTGGCTGAGATTTTTGAATTGTGTGAGGGTTGGTTCGGTTAGGGAAAGGTACAGCAGATTAGGTGGTTGAGTTAGGGTTCTAAAGCATCAAACCAAGGTTAATTTGGTCAACAATTGAATAAGTTATGGCCATTTTAGTGCAACAAGGTCAGTTTCGTCGTCGTTTCGTTTTTCGGTTGAATTTCGGAGGTTCAAATGACGTTAGAAAAATATAAGGCTAAGTTTACTAAACTCGAATTATCGTTACGAGTTCAGCCAAGTTGACGGAACTCGAATCTGAGTTCCCGAGCTCAAGATATTAAATACGGAACCAAGGGTGCGCTAAGTGCTCGTTAGCCCCCGACTTGGATTCCAAAATTCAAATTAAATCCGAAACACATGCAAATGAATCCGAAAATACGAAATGAACAAATATTCATATACAAGGCACGTATAAGTTCAACATATTAAATTCGCACAAAATTCCGGTATCAATTCAAATAGAAACGAAGCACGTAAATGTCACTCATACGCAAAGTAACAATAAAATCCAAAATATTAACAAATAAGGTAACATTTACATACGTATATAATATATTATGAATACATGCATGAAAATTTAATTTATAAATATACATGCATGCATACGTATATAATATATATAATAAATACATGCATGCAATATATAAGTTATAAATGTAAATGCATGCATAACATGCACACGTACACAATAATATATTTTTATATATATATATATATATATATATATATATATATATATATATATATTATATAAATGTAATTAATATTAATAACATTAATTTAAATAATTAACATTTAATATAATTAAAATAAAATTAAATACATAAAACACGTATAATTAATTATTTCGCGCAGATTGATAAACACTTACGTCATACCTGTACGGCCGAAATATCGGGGCGTATATATGGTATATGTTCGTTTATTGCTTCCGCTTTAATGTTTTATGTTGTTATATGGTTTTAAGGGTTAGCCCGCCTAGCTTAGAGTGTGTGTGTTTGTCCCCGTTCGCCGTGATTTGGCTCGGGTATGGATCGTCCATTTCATATTCGGGTCGGGTCTCGGTGCGGGGGATGTGACGCCTTGCGCTCGAGTGTTACATGCATCGATCTTGAACATGAAATTGTCTTTCTTTTAATCTTGGCCAATTACCTGTTGCATTTTATACGGGATCCGTGTCTTTCGTGTTGAATATGTGCCATATGCATGTACTAATCGCATGCATATACCTTCGAAATGAGTTATGATTTACAGGTTATGAAGATAATAAGAAACCACGGCCAAGTTCCACGATAAAGACGATCTATTGTTAGTTCTTCCTGAGGCATGGAAGCTAGGAGGGATACACCCGGGAAGAATGTAGAGAACGAGATGTAGGGTTTTCTAGATGGAGCTAGACTTCAAGGATTAGGATTCGGAATGGGAGGTTCGAATTTAGAGATGTGATGGTAGAAGGACACTTGGTGGAACAAGGATTGATTGTGAGATGGTTACGACTTAGAAGATTGACATATACGGCTCTGCTACATAAGGTGCCTTTGATTGGATGCAACGGGATCTTTCAACCTAATGAATGAAGTGAACAAACCTTGAAGGTATTTTGATACCGGATTTGGATCATTGAAGAGGTATCAATAATTAAGAGGAGTTAAGATAAAATGGGTCCGGTAGGAGTTGTGCACCAAGGGTCGACAAAGAAGGATTTCTGACTAAGCCTAGTGATTTGAAATCAAGTTTGTTGAAGTTAAGACCGGGAAGAGTCGGATTTGGGTGCTTTGGATTTCGATTAAGATGGGAAGCGAGTCTGGGAGGGAGTAGATAGAGGTAAGTACCTGGATAAATACAAATATAGGGAAGGTGGCAATATTGAGAACGGGATTCGAGTTCGTTTTTTCAAATCCAAGCTGAATTGTCATGTTGAGAAGTTGAATTGGAAGATATGGAGCAACAAATGGGAACGCTAAAGAAGGGCAAAGACTGATTGAAGGATTATTCTCGGGGAGAGACTCTTTGCAAGGAAATCCTGCGCTCAAGTATAAGCAATTGGAGGTGAATTAAACTCATAAAGAATAAACACGGGGAGTCTTGATCACGGTGATGGCGAGAAGTAGGGTTCAGAATTACATTGGGGTTCATTTTTGTAAGAGAATTTGAGCAAGGTTGAAGGACGATTCTCGGGGGTAAATGCAGAGGCCAAGTCAGTGAATGTCGAAGGGATCAGGGAGCCTGAAATTTCAATTCCAGATAGTGGAAGATACAAGTGAGGCGAAGAGATTCATGGAAGACTTGAAGACCGTGGGAAAGACCAGGCATGATTAGCAAGTCAAAGTAACCACTCTATTGCAGGAACGAGGAAAAGCTACCGAGCTAACAACTTACCATACTGGTGACAGGTTCCAAAACATTCATGGCACGTGCATCATATTTCGCATCAAATTATTATTTTCTTTACTTATGGTTGTGCACGCATTCCTATTTGATTTCGTTGCTTTAATGTGCTGCATATCAAATTGTTACAAGTGTGCCACGTGCAATGTCATTTTAACCCGGCATGCATTCTAGTGTTTATTTGATAGGAAATTCTTTCATCCCACATACCAAGTATTTCTTCGATCGGGCCACATCTGAGGTAAGAGGAAACGAAATAATGAGATTGTACGTTACAATGAAGGTGACGTCGGGAAAATAAAGAATTTCAAGTAAGGGATAGGTTAATGGAAACGGGGATTCATAAAGAGAAGTGAAAATTGAGTTGATTGTGGGGTGTTTGGATCGAACAAGAATAGAGAAGGGGGTTTCGATTACCAAGGGAATTAAATGGGAAGATGAGAGGTATAAATTTTGGGTTACTAGATTCGTTAAATCCCCCTCCCCCCTAATGAGATTCTCTTATCAAGGATTTTGATGAAAGAAGGATTGATGAGGTTCAAGGTGTAACGATAAAATTTTAAAGGGGAGAGGATGACCGAGAGGAGAATTTAAACTTGAAGTTGTGGCTGAAGAAATAATGAATAAAAATAACGGAGATAGATTTAGGAAGACAAGGGAGTTATGGGGGAGTTTAAGGAAACTCCTACATTGCGATAGCAAGAGGTAATCGATTCAAGTTACTATAGAAAAGAGATGTTGTTAATAAAGCTTGGTTCAATGAATTTGGAAAGAGATTTCAAAAGCAACAAACTGACAAGGATGAACATTAGGAAGATTTAAATCAAACTTCAAAAATCATCAAGAACATCCTCTCTTCGGTCAAGGAATTTTAGGGGCCGAATACTAAATTTCACCCTAAAGGGTTAAAAAGAGTGAAAATGGGCTAATCGAATGGAAGATAGAAGGGGATTTGTATAGCATAAATTTTAAGGTCGGGAATGAACTTTTAAAGGCGCCAAGGGTAGTTATCTTCAATGGAAGGTTAGGTTTTGTAACAGCCCAAAGACCCGCCGTTCGATATTGTCCGTTTTGGCCAAGGGTAGACCCCAAGCGCCTCACGGTTTTGTTATTGTCGTTGGTATTTAAACCCGAAGGTGCCCAACAAGGAAAAGGCCTCAACAAGGGAAAGGTATCCACCCCCTTATAAAGGAGGCTTTGTTCCCCTTTCCAACCGATGTCTGTTGACTTTTATATCAAATTCTACTCTAATATAACTAGTCAAATATTCTTTTTTTTTTTGAACTGTAATACCTAAGGTGCTTGTCCCACATCGGATTGGAGAGTGGTTTGAAGCTGCTTTATAAGTAGTGGATCCCTCTCCCCTGAGTAGAGGCCTTTTCCTGGGTGGGTGCCTTTGGGCTTAAATTCCACCGGGAAGAACAAAACCGTGAGGGTGGTGTCGCTTAGCCCACCAAAGCGGACAATATCGACAGGTGGGTTTTCGGGTTGTTACAAATGGTATCAGAGCCAGGGACCCGGATTCGGTGTGCCAGTGAGGACGTTGGGCCCTTATGGGGGGGTGGACTGTAATAGCTTAAGGTGCTTGTCCCACATCGGATTCGAGAGTGGTTTGAAGCTGCTTTATAAGTAGTGGATCCCTCTCCCCTGAGTAGAGGCCTTTTCCTAGGTGGGTGCCTTTGGGCTTAAATTCCACTGGGAAGAACAAAACCGTGAGGGTGGTGTCGCTTAGCCCACCAAAGCGGACAATATCAACAGGCGGGTTTTCGGGTTGTTACAGGTTTTGATATGGGTGAAGGAAATAACTATGGATCTGAAATTCGGGACGGATGATCAAGGGGAATCGGGGAGGACAAGCTCAGTTAATTAAAAAGAGTTGGTTGGTCGAATGAAGATTATGGGAAATGACGAAAGATCGAAGAAGATTGGAAGCAGGATAAGTCAGAAGGGAAAAAAGAATAAAATCCCTAGAGGATCTATCAATTGCTTTGTTGGGGTACCCTGAAGAGCTTAAAGACAAGTCGAGCGCTAAACTCACTTTCGGGACAGATCATGCATTGGACCCCAAAACTCACAGCTCCAAATTATGCCATTACGGTGAACGGTACATGAAGCATCTATGATACATACATCTATGCAAATTTAACTTAAATAATTTTTTTTTTTTATGTTAGGTGCTTTGATTCCTTATTATGTTAACTTACTTGGAGTAATTGATGATCAACGTGGATGATAGCAATTACCTGCTTTGGGTGTCTTAAATGAGTTTAATTAATGTTTTGCGTTGTGTTGCTCGGGAGTATTGGAGACTCCTTGCTTTGTTATTGTTTGTAAGAGACTAGGATTCTCTTATTTTCGTTCGCGAGACGGGGTGCTCTCTTTGCCTGCGAGAGATGGGGTTCTCTCATAACTGCTTGAGAGACGGGGTTCTCTCATTGTTGTTGGAGAGACGGGGTTCTCTCATTGTTGCTCGAGAGACGGGGCTCTCTCCTTGTTATTTGCGAGAGATGGGGAATCTCTCATTGTTTGTTTGAGCGAGTAGTGAATCCGAGGACGGATTCTTTTAAGGGGGAGAGCTTGTAACGCCCCGTTTTTCTTATTTTGTACTGCATGACGTATGTGTTTATTAAATTGCGCGAATAATTATTTATACGTGTTATATGTATTTAGTTTTACTTTAATTATATTAAATGTTAATTATTTTATTTTAATAATATTAATATTAAATATATATATATATATTATTTTAATGATATTAATATTAAATATATTTATATAATATAAATATATATGTTAATTGTGTACGTGTGCATGAATATCTTTATGCATGCATTTATATTTATAAATTAATTAGGCATGCATGTATTCATTATATATATACGTATGTGATGTTATATTATTTATAATATTATGAATTTTATTGTTACATTGCGTATGAGTGACCTTTACGTGCTTCGTTTCTATTTAAATTGATACCGGAATTTCATGCAAATTTAATATGTTGAACTTATACGTGTCTTGTATATGAATATTTGTTGGTTTCGTATTTCAGATTCATTTGCATGTGTTTCGGATTTAATTTGAATTTTGGAATCCAAGTCGGGGGCTAACGAGCACTTAGCGCCCCCTTAGTTCCGTATTTAATATATTGAGCTCGGGAACTCGGATTCGAGTTCCGTCAACTTCTCTGAACTCGTAACGAAAATTCGAGTTTAGTGAACTTAGCCTTATAATTTTCTAGCGTCATTTGAACCTCCGAAATCCAACCGAAAGATGAAACGGCGACGAAACTGACCTTGCTGCACTTATATGACCATAACTTATTCATTTGTTGACAAAATTAACCATGGTAAGACTCTATAGAACTCTAACTCAACCCTTTATTCAGCTATAAACCCCCCAAACCGAACCAACCCTTCTCACTTGGAGTATATTGGCCAAACATCATCTGCTTTCCAGGAAATCCCGTAGCTCAAGCCCTACCAAGAGATTCAAGCTCAAATCTCTTTCCAAACCTCCTTTAATCCACAAGGTAAGCTTAGATATGTTATGTACATTCAATATGAGTCATTTTCATTCATTCATACCTAATTTTGATCATGATTTCATGAATATATGGCTACCTTGAGTAGATGTTAGGTTTTATGCAATTTTGTAGATCTCTTCCAATTCTTGAGCTTTTTGAATGATTCCAAGCCTGAAAAATGATTGTTTTAACATCCTATTCTCATTTATGATCATTGATTGCATGGTAGTTGAAGTATTTACGAGATATCAATTATGGAACATTGAGAAAAACTTCATTTAATGTCACGTATGCCTTCTTTCTTGCTTGAACTCTTTTGCAACTGAGTTATACGTTGAATTAGTGTTCTTTTACTGCACATTTGATAGCCTAATTGACTTGAACTTAGTAGGATTACTTGAGATCAATCATGCCCTGTTTTCACGTGAGTGATGCCCTGTTTCTTTGGCCTGAAAGTTGCTACCAAACTGCTGCGCTGAGCCTTATTATTGTTGTCAGTTTTGTGCATTGTTAGGCTGAGTTGTTGTTGCATTTCATGCCATTTACTGCTGCATATATTGCCTAATTGTTGCTTGAGTTGTTGCTGTGTTTTTCGCCAAGAAACAGAGTTTATTGTTGAGCTGCTGCGTTCCGGCACGGGGGTGTCAACTTTCTTGTTTTCAGCGTGGAACGGGGGTGCAAGGGTGGTCTTTTTTCTCTGTACCGAGATACGGGGGTGTCTCGGTTTGTTCTATGTTGTTCACACAGGGGGTGTCACCTTGTAATTTCCATGCATGTTGTGTTCCGCGATGAGCTGCTGCTGCTGTTGCTCTCTTTAATCCATTGAGATGTCTTTGTGCAAGCTTATGTGTTTTATATATGATAAATGTATGTATTTATATATGTAATTTTGGATACGTGTGTGCATGGTGTTTAAGGATGTGCATATATATATTTATGACATGCATGCATAGGAGGTGTACGTGTGTACGTGTGTAATTACATATGTTTGCATGCATGCTTTGGTTTAAATTGTTTTATTGATAATGCATGCATGCTATACTTATATATATATATATATTTAGTTATGAATTTATGTTAATTAAATGTAAGGTTAATGATATGACTTAAGTACGGTTTAATTTATTTTAATTATGGAACTAATTATTTACGTATTTCGTGTTATCTAACTTCCAATTACGACTTGAATGTCTTTAATTTCCTATTTTCTCTAGTTGTAAACATGATATCATATGATTGTTACATGAATGTTTGGATTGAATTGTTATAAAATGTGTAAGGATTGAACTTATTGAATATGAACGTTTCCAAGACCTAATATCACATCTTATGCATCCCTAACCTATGTTATCCCTATCATATATGGTGTTTGTCTTGAATAAATGCAAGATATGGATGATAGCAACGCTTGAAAATGAATCCACCCCGTATTGAACGTTGTGATGAGTTTCTTGATTATATGACCTCATAGCATGAAGCATATTTCTTTTGCATCTCCCATCATGATCATTACATTGCCGAGCGTCTTATATGGTCATATTGAGTCTCACTTCACCTCTCTTGCATAGATTTTGAGTCCGTTGGAGACGAGGCCGGTCTGTGAGGCTCGTGTGTTGTCCTTGTTGCCGTTTAAGGTGGGTTTCTCTTCTATTTAGTTAAATGGCCCTATATACTCCCAATGTGAAAAGATTTAGGCCAAAAATATATATATGTATATAGAGTCGTTTTCAAGAGTAAATGTTTTCAACGTAAAGCCCTTCTTTCATGAATCCTACCTAATGTTTTGGCGAGAATGAATGAATGTTCACAATGAATGGGGCCCAGGGACTTGGTGTGAGTGGGGACCCGAGGAGGCATGGGCTGACGGTAAACCCTCACACTAGTCCCACTAATGAAGGGCGTAACCGGACCTCGTTAGGAGTTAGCGAGGAATGGACGTTGAGTGCCATCTGGGGAGTCATGTTCCCCTTTTGGTCAATGAATGGGTGGATGGGCCTTGCAAACCCTCCACCAACCCGGAGGAAGAAGGTGGAATGTTATTGAATGCGCACGAAAGATTGAAATGCATGAAAGGAAAGAATAAATGAATGTTAATGAATTACACGAGGTCTTGGTTGGAGATAATGCACGCCCACTCGCCGGGCCAATAATTACCTAATGTTAATGAATCGTTATAATCTTTTTTGATGATTTCTATTCACCCACTTGGGAAATTCTTTAAAACCTCACTTGGGATAATAGCTCGCATGTGATTGTTTAAATATTATCGTATATGATATTATGCCCTGCTTTTATACCCACCATTCCCTTTTGGACTGAACCCGTTTGGCTTTCAGTTGTGTTGTGCAGGTGTCATGGGAGCTAGGCGGAATTTCGAGTCATAGGTCTTGTTTTCATTTCTAGCCCTTTTGTATATTGGTCTTACACTTGCATATTGCAGTTTTGATCATTGTATATGAACAATAATAGAGCGCACTTGATGATTGAGCCTTGACGGCGATTAATGATGTATATGGATTATTTTGGAGCTTGAATGATCATTATTTATATTATGGCTAGTTATTGCTTCCGCATATGTATTTACTCTGATTTTATGGTTTAAGGGTTAGCCCGCCTAGCATAGTGCGTGTGTTTGTCCCCGTTCGCTGTGATTTAGCTCGAGTATGGATCGTCCATTTCATATTCGGGTCGGGTCTCAGTGCGGGGGATGTGGTACCTTGCGCTCGGGTGCTACAATATATGTATTATATAGTTAAATACGAATGCTTATGATACGTTTATGATTTTATGAATCCCCTTTTATGATTTTATGAAAATGGTATAAGTATGGGCGTATATGAGCTTATGATTTTGAATCACTTGTACGTTTCCTTTATGTTTCTAGCGAGAGATGCCCTGAAAGATAGGTTATTGGTATGTTTCTTACGAATCCGGGCCCAGGGATTGTGGGTAAGGACCCCCGGTACGGCAAGGGCAGTCGGGTTAAGCCTGTGCACTTCCCATTTGAGGTGGTGGCATGTGACTCTTGGAGGTTGAGAAGGCGCCATTACCTTGAGCCCTCGGTGAATAACCGGGGAAGGCATATCGTGGGTTAGCTACCCCGTATGTATATAGAATCCATATGGGTGGAGAGGGTTTGATTCCCGATCACCAAGGCGTTGAGGAGTTACGAAATTATGAATTCTTATGTATTTATGATTTGTATGAGGAGTTGAGGAGGTCCGTACTAGCCGGACGTTTATGTTTCTTTTATGCTTTGGTGGTTGTGAAACGAGTTAGGATTTCCTTTATATTATATGTATGTTTCAAAATGATTTGGTATGAAAAACCCTAACACGGTTCATGATCGACCCCTTTTGATTTTATGCTATGCTTTATATGTATTTATGGTGTGGGTGTGTGTTAGCCCCCTCACTAAGTCGGGTTTTGACTGACCCCTTCCGTTTAACACTTTAGTTGCAGGTTGCTCGAGCTAGGCGGGGAAGTGCATCGGTCGTGTCGTACTTTCGAGTTTAGGTCGAGTCGGCGTATCTACCTGTAGCATTTTGATTACTTTTACGAATTGTATTTGAATTCTAATTATGTCTTATGGAGAATTATGAACTTTTGATGTATATACTTGACCTATTTTTGGGCCGTCAGGCCCTTGTATATGATGTATATGTTAGTATAGAGCTCCTTTTCGATCCTTATGTTGTTGCTTCCACATTCTTATTTGTTTGTTTGCGCGCTCTGTTCGAGTTTTAGCCCCGCTTAACCTACTGTGTAAGTGTAGGTTCCCGTTCGCTTAGACTTGGGCTCATGTATGGAAATCCATTTCATATGTGGGTTCGGGTTTAAGTGCGGGGGGTGTGGTGGCCCACCGCTCCGGGCGCTACAAATCATTTCAAAGCCTCAACCCATGTAACCAAGTTGTTGTGGGTGACCCTCTATGTTCTCAATTCAATTAGCAGTGACCCTAATTAATTAATTCACTAATTAATTAATCAGTCCACAGATTAAACAACCATAGTCTAGCAATAGGTGTTTACCCCTATATGAATTGGAATGTATCGATTCGACAGAACCTTTAAGTCATTGATTCATGTGAGATACAATCCTCCTACTTACTATCTCTCAACCATGATCTAGGGTAAGGGAATAATCAGAATCCTAATAATCTGGTCTTAAAGCTAAGTGCATTTCATATCCATTTGATCTCAATCCAATAAACCCTTTTCTTGATGTCTTGATCTACTGCCTTGGCCAAGGACTCCATATGGCATATGAATGACTTACACAATAAGAGATCACCTTGCAAACGCAAGTGTAGGTCCTTTCTTGATACTCATTCACTTTCATGAGTCACTTGTGCACCCCCAGCATAAGCCTTGAATCAGTTGTCTAAGGCGGCACCCTTTAAAGCTTATACCTAAGACTACAGAGTTAACTCATAAAGTGATATGGAACCTCAAGTCTAAGGATCAATTAATCACATCAATGACTCGTGAGATATTTCCTAATCTGGAAGTTTCCATTTCCTGAAATAGAAACTTCCTTTCCCATTTAGGAATCTTCTCACACGGGGCACCTCAGTGAACTTACTTATGGAAGTAAGCACCCTCATGTATCACGCACGTATCAACTATACACTTTGCACCTCCATGAAACAAGGTGGTCCTTCTTAAGGACGTGATCCCACAAGCAAGCCTTAGAGGAGTCAGGTTGACACTCCCACTGTTTGTAGGACTCATCGGCTTGGAGTATTTTACTAATCATGACTTATGTGAAATAGGGCTCGTTCCATGAACCATTTCACCTAAATGGTAGAGTCCAAAAGTCATCAGGATTGGGAGAGTTCTCATACATGCACAACTAAAGTAAACGCATACCAAACAAGAGCATATAAAGAAGTGTTGCCTCAATTCGTTATTTTATTCAAAGATTGTCTGTGATTACAATAAGGAAAAGTACAAAGCGGATATACAATCGGCTTTTAGGGCACTATTCCTAACAATCTCCCACTTGCCAGTCAAAGCCATTCTAAAGCTATTCTAAATCCCATCTTCTGAAGATGACCTTGGAAAGCTTCTCGACTAAGGGGTTTAGTAAGTGGATCTGCCATGTTCTCTGCTGATGCGACCCTCTCAATTTGTACATCTCCCCTTTTGATAATATCACGGATTAGGTGATACTTCCTCATAATGTGCTTGGTCCGTTGGTGAGATCTTGGTTCTCTTGCTTTAGCAACCGCCCCAGTGTTGTCACAAAACACAGTAATGGGGTCTTTCATGCTAGGAACAACATTTAACTCTTGAATGAAGTTTCTAATCCAAACACCTTCCTTAGCTACAACATTTACAGCTAAGTATTCGGCCTCAGTGGTCGAATCTGTAGTGGTGGTTTGCTTGGAACTCTTCCAACTCACTGCTCCGCCATTTAGGCAGAAAATGTATCTTGAGATTGACTTAAAATCATCTAAGTCAGATGCAAAGCTTGCATCGCAATATCCTTCGAAAGTAAGATCTTTCTGACCTCCGTAAACTAAGAATAAATCTTTAGTACTTTTCAAGTACTTAAGAATATTCTTCACGGCAGCCCAATGACCATCTCCATGGTCAGATTGGAAACGACTTGTTACACTAAGTGCATAAGCCACATCCGGTCGAGTACACAACATTACATACATTATGCTTCCTATTGTTCATGCATAAGGTGTATGACTTATTCTTTCCTTCTCAAGGTTAGTCTTAGGATATATCTTCTTAGAGAGAGATGTTCCTACACTCATAGGAAGGTTCTTAACCTTTGCTGACTCCATATTGAATCTCTTCAATACTTTCTCAATGTACATCGACTGTTATATTCCTATTAACCTTCTAGATCTATCTAGATAGATTTTAATTCCAAGGATATAGGACGCATCACCAAGATCTTTCATCTCGAATTGGTTCGATAACCATAACTTAGTTACTTTCATGTCATCCTTCGAATTCCCAATAAGAAGAATGTCATCAACATAAAGTATTCAGAATTGCACTGAGGTCTCCAATTCCTTTCTATACACACATAATTCATTCAAAATTTGAATGAAGCCAAACGCTTTGACTGATTCATCAAATCGAATGTTCCAATTCCTAGAAGCCTGTTTCAATCCATAGATTGATCTTTGGAGTTTTCAAACCTTTCGTTCACTCCCACTGAATGTGAAACCTATGGGTTGTTCCATATAAATATCGTTATCAATGTCTCCATTGAGAAAGATAGTTTTCACATCCATTTGCCATATCTCATAGTCATAATATGCAGCAATGGCAAGCATGATCCGAATAGACTTTTGCATTGCAACTGACAAAAAGGTTTCATGCCTTGTAGGCTGCAATGCTTCCATTAACTCCAAGCTTTCTCTTAAAGATCCACTTGCAACCTATGGGTTTGACCCCATCAGGCAAATCTACCAAGGTCCAAACTTGGTTGGAGTTCATGGAATCCATTTCGGATTTCATGGCTTCTATCCACTGTTTAGAGTCATAATCTGAAAGTGCCTCCTCATATGTTGAAGGATCATTATCCTTTTGAGAGATTTTATGGAAGAATCCATACCATCTCTGCGGCTGTCTAGGAGTGCGTTCAGAACGCCTTAGAGGAGGATTTGCGTGTGTATCAAAATTCGTGATTGGTTACGGTTGGTCAGAAGGAGATGTTTCTTCAGTGGGTGGTGTGGGATCACTTTGTACTTCCTTTAATTCTATGATCTTGCCTTTCTTTTCTTTGAGGAACGGTTCCTCCAGAAAAGTGGCATTTCTGGATACAAACACGTTTTGCTCAGATTGATCATAGAAGTAGTATCCTATGGATTCCTTAGGATAACCTACAAAGTAACATAAGTTCGAACGAGATTCTAACTTATCTCCCACTGTCCTCTTCACGTAAGCAGGACAACCCCAAATTCTTAAGTAAGAATAACTAGGGATTTTACCATGCCACATTTTATAGGGCGTTTTAGAGACTGACTTAGAGGAACTAGATTCAAAATATTTGCTGCACTTTCTAAGGCATAACCCCATAAAGAAGATGGTAAGTCAGTGAAACTCATCATGGAACGAACCATATCGAGTAGAGTTCGATTCCTTCTCTCAGAAACTCCATTGATTTGAGGACTTCCCGGAGGTGTCCACTGAGAGATAATCCCATTATCTTTGAGATGATTAAGGAATTCTTCACTAAGATACTCGCCTCCTCGATCAGATCGAAGTGCTTTGATCTTGTGACCAGTTTGGTTCTCAACATCCTTTTGAAATTCTAGGAATTTCTCATAAGCTTCAGATTTATACTTCATTAAGTATACTTAACCATATCGACCAAAGTCATCGGTAAAGGTTACGAAATACTCATGATTGTTTCTAGTGCTTACACTAAGCGGTCCACAAACATCAGAATGGATCAAATCCAAAACCTTAGTGGCACGTTCCACAGTTCCTTTAAAAGGAACTTTGGACATCTTTCCTTTGAGACGGGATTCGCAAGAAGTTAACTCTTTGAGATCATTTTCAGAGAATGATCCTAAAGTGTTTATCTTGCTAATTCTGTTCTTGGAAATGTGTCCTAATCTAGCGTGCCATAAGGGAGCTAAAACTTTGTCATCTCTCTTACGTTTAGTTTCTTGTTCTATATTCATAATATTGATATTCTGAGTTAGATAAAGTACATTACTTAGAGTACCGATGTGAACGGAAGAGTTGTTCCGTTTGATAAAGTATTTACCATTCTTAATATAAGTTTCATAACCTTAACAATCTAAAATTGGAACTAAAATTATATTGCGAATAATGCTCGGTACATAAAGGACTTTATTGAAAACTAACTCAAAACTACCTAAATCTAATCTAATTGTGCCTAAAGCACGAGCTTCAAAATTTGAGCCATCGCCGATCTTCAAGACACATTCTCCTTCTTTTACTTGTTGGAGTTCACTTAGTATCTGTACATCATTACAGATATGAGTTCCGCAACTGGTATCAAGTACCCAAACTAGAATTAATAGAAAGATTTATTTCAACGAGAAACATACCTTTCTTTAGAGTAGCCTTGTACTCTGGGCAGTTTCTTCTCCAATGTCCCGCTTTGCCACAATGGAAGCAAACATCCTCATTCTGATCACGCTTCTTCTTTTGGGCCTTACCTTTCGAAACGCCACCAGTGGGCCTAAGTGGTTTCTTCTTCTTTTTTTGGGCTTTCTTGCCCTTACCTTTAGAAGGCCCAGAAGAGGAAGATGGAGCATTCACCATCAGTACCTTATTGTCCTTCCTAATTGTGCTTTCAGCAGTCACAAGCTGACTAATCAGCTCAGTTACAGTAGCACCACCATGTTTCATATTGAAGTTAAGGACAAATGGGTTGAATGATGGTGTGACCGAGGCTAGCAACAAATTTCATGGCCTCATGTTGCTTTTGCAAGTCCGGAGACATGTTAGCCAACATAAGGCAACGGGCTTGCAGATTATCATCCTTCCACTTCTGGATCGCGTCCCCCTCGGCCCGAGTGGGAGCGTCCCCTTCGGGACTAGGCTCCCCTTCGAAGATAACATAAATTCTCTTCTCAGAATCTAAAATGATTTTCAGATTCCTCAGCCAATCAGATTAGTTGGGACCAGTCAACTTGTTTGACTCGAGGATCGATACAAGAGGGTTTTTGATTGCCATTTCAAAACACGTAGAGAATCACAGAATCTACGACCTAAATGATAAGACAGAGAACTAGTGAGCATGCTGAATTATAACGATATACAAAAGATAAGGTCTTTAATCTAATGTAGCTCCCACTGTTTTTCAAAGATCAACAATACCCAAAGATCTAAGAGGAACACGTTTCCCAATGGGTACTAAGATCCTAGGCATTTTACCTCGAACCCACGACTCGTGGACATTCTAAGTAAAAACCCTAGGTAGGTACAACTTACCAATTCTAACACCTTTAGAACTCTTAGTAATTGTTTTTTGCATCACCTTTCTTTCAATATGGACCCACGACTCGTGCGACATCCATATTTACTTAGGCGTTAAGCTAGACCTATCAATCATAAGATCATGATCAAAACTGAGTTCGAACGCCCCACGACTCGCGGACATCGCCCTTGCCAAAATTGATCGTGAAATATTGATCATTTAAAATGATCAATTAGGTAACTAAGAACTAATAAGCTCCACTAGCTATCCCACGACTCGCGGACAACAACTAGTTTCACTTACTAAACTTAAAACCTATTGATGGAATGCTAGGAATTTAATTCGAAATTTGCATCTCGAATTAAACACCTATTTGTTCGAAATTAGTTTAATATTTAATGGGAATTTTCGAATCAACCGGAGAGTTGTCCGGTTCGTCCTCACCAACATATATGTTATCCAATTTTATTAGTCTTGATTAATGCAAATACAACTTAAATGCATTTCAAACAAGCTCATAAACAGATAACTTGTCCTAGCATGATACTAACATGAGATGATCATGGGTTCTGCCTATCTTATGCGTGATATGTGGGAGCCACTCCACAATCACAAGTTCTAACATACATGCCACATAAACAATTGAAATCACATAAGGGAAAGCAGTAACAAAATACGAGCCCTATCTCTATTACATTTTACAATTGAGATCCCCCTCCCTAACATATTGAGGGGTCTTCACTTCTGGCCTCCTTGTTACTTGAATGTGGTCTATCTTACTCCATGGGTGCATTGTCTCCAAAATGAAAATAAAACCTCAACATCTATTCTAATATCAAAAAATGAAAAAGTACTGAAAAGTAATAAGGCTCAATCTTCATATTGGCCTTAGACAAATACACGGGGCATGCCCCGGCCTCAAAAACACTAATATGGAAAGCCACATAATAAATCAGATAACAGTACGCACATAAGTGAGGCTCCAACCTCAATTGAAAAACGCAACTGCAGGGCTCCAACCCCAATTTAAACCATCCATGTGCATAAATTAAAACCATACATAAGTCTAAACCCATAATCACCTATCATGCAACTTGCGAGAATTTAAATTTAGCCAATAAATTAAAATTCCCGTTTCAAGTCCTAATGACTTAAAACATGACTTGATGCGAGTCTTATTTATAAAAGTTTTCAATAAATCCCAAACTACTAAAACAAATAAAATTCCAATTAATTGCTGAAAATTAATAATTTTATTAAAGATGTATTTTCCCAAAATTATAAACCGTTTCTATTTCTTAAAAAATCCCAATTTTAATTTTTATTCAAAATAAAAATAAATTAAATTAAATTTTAATCATAAAATTAAATTAAAATTAAAATCGGGACTGGATTGCATGAAATACGAAAACGGATTACGAGAAAATGGGGCCCGTAAGCGAAGAGGGCCGTGCGCGACAGGCTCGCACAGCGCGCGACCCTCCCGGCCATGTGCAGGCGTAGCGCACCCGGAAGGCCTCCCGCGCGGTTGCGGGAGGGTGCTGGGCGGCATCGCCCATGCGCGCGCCTGGGCAGGCGGGCGGTGGCGCGCGAAGCCCGCACGACGCCTTCGCGCGTGGGGTTTCACGTGTTCGTATTCTAGGCTTTTCATTTCGTGTTTTCGTTCAAAAGCGAAACCAATCCAAGAAATCCAAAAACAGTTTATAGAATCTCAAATCTAAAACAGTTTTCAAAACGAATTTTACAAAAAGGTTTTCAGAAACTTTAAGGAAAAATACAGTTTCGCAATTCAGGCTTTCTAAAACAATTACAAATACTCAATCGCATTAACGAGGTGGCACTGATAACACTTGTTGGAAAACAGGAATCAGAAAGCAGCGGAAATTTAAAAATTTTCCAACAAAAGGATCAAATACTCACAATCGTGAATCTAAATTCGTAGAGATTAGAAACTTACTTTTCAATAATCTTTCTTGAAGCGTTTCAAGCCACCCAAGAACGCTCTTCTCGCGGCTTGATCCCCTCTCCTTGGTAAAGCTCGAATCTTCAAAACTTCTAACTTGAAGCTCTCTAGAGATAGTCCACCAACCTGACTACAATCTAACTAGTAAGGATGCTAGTTCTCTAGTTAGTGTTTAGCCTTAACCTAGGGTTTAATTTATCTTGGAAAAGGATGGTGTTCAACACATGAACCAAACAAATTCAATCAATTATCAAGGGGAGCTCGAACTCCCCTATATATAGCCAAGAGAAGGGGCGGCTGATCGTAGTCCTTATGGACTAAGGATTTGGTCCCTCTCTCTCTTATTACTTGATCATCAAGTAATTCCACTTATTTATCTAATTACTTAATTCGTAATTAATTAACTAGATTATTTTTCTCCAAAACAAGACTTTCTTTTTAATTCAAAATTAAACCAAAGTCTATTAAATAATTAACACATTTAATTATTTAATATATATATATACACGTGTGAGACACATGTCCCAAGGACACGTGCTCCTCACGTGACCCACACGTGTGGTTTCACACCTGTGGAACCCACTCGGCTTGATTAACACGTAGCCTCAACTCATGTAACCAAGTTGTTGTGTGTGACCATCTAGGTTCTCAATTCAACTAGCAGTGACCCTAATTAATTAATTCAGTAATTAATTAATCAGTCCACAGATTAAACGACCATCGTCTAGCAACAGGTGTTTAACTCCTAGCTGAATTGGAATGTATCGATTCGACAGAACCTTTAAGTCATTGGTTCATGTGAGATACAATCCTCCTACTAACTATCTCTCAACCATGATCTAGGGTAAGGGAATAATCAGAACCCTAATAATCTGGTCTTAAAGCTAAGTGCATTTCATATCCATTTGATCTCAATCTGAGAAACCTTTTTCTTGATGTCTTGATCTACTGCCTTAGCCAAGGACTCCATATGGCATATGAATGACTTGCACAATAAGAGATCACTTTGCAAACGCAAGTGTAGGTCCTTTCTTGATTCTCATTCACTTTCATGAGTCACTTGTGCACCCCCAGCATAAGCCTTGAATCAGTTGTCTAAGGCGACAACCTTTAAAGCTTATACCTAAGACTACAAAGTTAACTCATAAAGTGACATGGAACCTCAAGTCTAAGGATCAATTAATCATATCAATGACTCGTGAGATATTTCCTAATCTGGAAGTTTCCATTTCCTGAAATAGAAACTTCCTTTCCCATTTAGGAATCTTCTCACACGGGGTACCTCAGTGAACTTACTTATGGAAGTAAGCACCCTCATGTATCACTCACGTATCAACTATGCACTTTACACCTCCATGAAACAAGGTGGTCCTTCTTATGGGCATGATCCCCCAAGCAAGCCTTAGAGTAGTCAGGTTGACACTCCCACTGTCTATAGGACTCATCGACTTGGAGTATTTTACTAATCATGACTTATGTGAAACAGGGCTCGTTCCATGAACCATTTCACCTAAATGGTAGAGTCCTAAAGTCATCAGGATTAGGGGAGTTCTCATACATGCACAACTAAAGTAAACACATACCAAACAAGAGCATATAAAGAAGTGTTGCCTTAATTCGTTATTTTATTCAAAGATTGTCTGTGATTACAATAAGGAAAAGTACAAAGTGGATATACAACCAGCTTTTAGGGCACTATTCCTAACAAAAAGGAAGATGAGAGGTAAAATTTTTGGGTTTCTAGGTTCGTTAAGTTTTCCCCCTTAATGAAATTTTCCTATCAAGGATTTCGATAAAAGAAGGATTGATGGAGTTCAAGGTGTAACGACGGAAATTTTAAGGGGGAGAAGATGACCAAGAGGAAAAATTGAAACTTGAAGTTGTGGCCGAAGAAATAATTTGTAGAAATAACGGAAATACATTTCGGGAAGACCTGGGAATTTTATGGTGGTGAGCAGAGATGAATAACACGACTTTAAGGGTCGACCATTAAAATGAGAGCTAAGTCACTAATTTCGAGTTGAAGATTTTCTCGGGGAAGAGAGAAGATAGCTCATTGAATCTTTCTACGTATGTAAGTTCGATTTGGAGAAAGAAGCTATGAGGAGTTTAAGGAAACTCCTAAGTTGAATTATCATAGAAAGGGATGCTGTCAATAAAGTTTGGTTCAATGAGTGTGCAAAGAGATTTAAGAAGAGACAAAACCGGCAAGGATGAACATTGGGAAATTTAAATCAAACTTCAAGAATCATCAAGAACATCCTATCTTTGATTAAGGAATTGTGGGGGCCGAATACCAAATTTCACCTTAAAGGTTTAAAGAGAGTGAAAAGGGCTAATTGAACGGAAGATAGGGAAAGATTTGAGTGATATATATATATATTGAGGTTGGGAATGAACTTTTAAGGGTGCCAAGGGTAGTTATTTTCAATGGTATTTTGGACTTTGATTTGAGAAAGGAAAATAGCTATGGATCTGATTTCGGGACGGATGATCTAACAGTATACGGGGATCAAAGCTCGAGTATTAAGAGTTGGTCTGATTGAGGGAACTTGTAGAGATTGATGCAGGACCAAAGAAGAAGATTAGAAGCAGTAAAAGTCAGAAGGGAATCAAGAATAAAATCCGAAGAGGGTCGATCATAGCTTCACAGGGATACACTGAAGAAATTAAAGATAAGGCAGGCACTTAGCTCACTTTTGGGGCAGATCTTACATTGGGCAACAAAACTCACAATTTTAAATTATGCAACTACGGTACACGGTACATGAAGCATCCATAATACATGCATCCATGCAAATATAACTTAAATAATTTTTATGTTATGTTCTTTGATTCCTTATCATATTAAATTACTTGGAGTAATTGATAATCAACGTGGATGACAGCTATTACCTGTTTTAGATGTCTTACGTGATTTTAACTGTTTCGTGTTGTGTTGCTCGGGGGTATTGGAGACTTCCTTGCTTTATTTTTTGTTTGAGAGACGGGGTGCTCTCGTCGTTTGTAAGAGACGGGGATTCTTTTATTTTTGTTTGAGAGATGGGTGCTCTCTTTGCTTACGAGGGACGGGATTCTCTCATTGTTGCTCGAGAGACGGGGCACTCTCCTTGGTGCTTGTGAGAGACGGGGAATCTCTCATTGTTTGTTCGGTCGAGTAGTGAATCCGAGGACGGATTCTTTTTAAAGGGGAGAGATTGTAACGCCCCAATTTTTTCCGTGTTTTAAAATGACGTATGTGTTTACTAACTTGTGCGAATTAATTAGCTATATATAAGTGTTTTCTATATTTAAATTTCATTATTTAATTGTTAAATATGTGATTAATATGTAATGTTTGAATTGGAATTGATCTGAATAACTTGTGTGCTCCTTAATTACACGTTTAAATTATTTAATTGCCTAATTACTTGTTTATGATAATTACTATTTGTATTTTAATAATATGTAATTTGTTATTTTTTTTATATAAATATTTAAAATGGATTCTTAAATTTCTTTCAAATTTTGAAATTATATGAATTCTTGAACAATATGCATTTACGTGACAAGTTGCGTGCCGTTACTATATGAAATGAATTCGAAATTTTGTGAAAATTTAATATGTCAGAGATATCCATGTTATGAATATGAATATATGTTCGTTTCATGTTTTCGGGTTCATTTTCATTAGTTTTGAATTTATTTTGGTGGCGGAATCCAAAACCGGGGCTAACGAGCAATTAACGCACCTTTGGTTCCGTATGTGATATCTTGAGCTCGGGAACTCGGAATCGAGTTCCATCAACTTCTCTGAACTCGCAACGAAAATTTGATATTAATGAACTTAGACTTATATTTTTCCAAAGTTATTTGAGCCTCCGAAATTCAACCGAAAAGTGCTACGTTCGTCAACACTGCCACAGCTCAGTAAAATGGCCATAACTTTCTCAAACCTTGACCAAATTAACCATGGTTGGATCCTATGGAACCCTAGTTAAGGCCAATAACACTCCATACCATCCCCAAACCGAACCACACACCTCACACAAAGAAAACTCAGCCAAAAGCCCCTGCTCTCCAGTTCATCCCGTAACCTTGAATACCTTGGAGATTTAGGAGCTCAAATCTCTTTCAAACCTCAATCAATCCACAAGGTGAGTTTATGATTGTAATATACATTCATTTAGAGTCATTTTGATCCATTCATCCCCAAATTTGAGCTTGCTTTGATGGAGTTTGATGAATATGAGTGAATAATTAGGTTATAGATGAATTTCTTGGTCTCTTGGATTCCTTGAGATTTTCATTATTTTAAAGCATGAAAATGGTCACTTTCACTCCTTTATATCAGGTATGAACAGGTATTAGATGGTAGTTGAGTATTAATTGATTTTCCCATTAATGAAACCTTGAAGAACTTGGATGATTTTGGGCTCTCTTCCTCCTTGCTCACTTCTTGGTTTATGCTGCGTGCTTTAGGCCTCAAATGATGCATGTTCTGTTACATAGTTATTATATACTCTTACCTGAACTTGATGGCTAGATGATGGTTGAAGCTTTGTAAATTTCTTCCCCTGTTTTCTGCGTAAATCTGCTGGAAATTGCAGGTCACGGCCGCGATCTGATTTGTGCTAAAAACTATCGCGGTCATGACTGTTTTTGTTGATGCTCTCGTACCATTTGCTGAAATTCTGCATATTTAATGGTCACGGCAACGACCATTTAGTGAATAAAATGGGTCACTGCCGCGACCCTTACATTTTCTACGTGAAAGTCAGTTTTTCAAATTGAATGCATGGCTTTACATTTGTTTCTAATTTCCTTTGTTGTTACACTCATGCATGACTCTACGTATATCATTATTTTGTTATTAAATGCATGGGTGTTAATTTAATTTGTTTGTTCTAAATTGAATGCATGCATGTGTGAATTAATTTGTTTGTATTAAATGTGTGCTACTGTATGAACATGTTTAAGTACATGCATAATTCTTTCATTTTACTCTAATTGCATGAATGATGTACGTATACCTATTTATAAGTATATACAGATATGATTTTGTGTATACATTTAAGTATTGTTTAATTTATTTAAATTTTAAAATTTAATTGTTATCTATTTTCTAATTGTAAACATGATAGAGTACGTGTTTTGATCGTTATATGAATTCTTGAATTGATTTGCTATGAAATTCATGACTTGAATTGCTATAACATGGCTTAGGTGCTTCTATATGAAACGTTAAGTGCCTTCGTCCATTCTTTTGATGTCTCAAGTGATGCCTCTTGCCTTTATACGTATTATATTTAATGCAAACATGTTGAAATGTATAATGTGATTATAGCTCAAAGATTTTGGCTCGATATCTCTATGAATTATGAAATGATTGGACTTGAAACCTCCATGTATTGAATGCCCTTCAATGAATTACTTGATTATGTGAATTTATGATGCCATTTCACTTCTTATACATCTCATGTCACGTTCAATGCATTGTCTTGCATCATATATGGCTCATTTGGAGTCTTGAGTCTCACGTGTATACTCTATTGTCCTTTATACAGTTTTCTGCAGTGCGGAGACTTGCCGGGTTCTTAGGACACTTCCGGGTCCTCTTGCTCTTCTTAGTTTTGGTTGGTAATCTAAAGAGAGGTGGGTTTCTCTACTATTTAGATAAATGGCCCTATATACTCCCGGTGCCTCAAGATTTCAACCAAAAGTATATAAGTATATCGAGTCGTTTTCAAGAGTCAATGATTTGAAAGTAAAGCCCTTCTTTTCTGAACCCACCAAATGTTTTGGCGAGAAAGAATGAATGAATGCACAGAATGGGGCCCAGGGACTTGGTGTGAGTGGTGACCCGGGGAGGCATGGGCCGACGGTGATCCCTCACACTAGTTCCACCAATGAACGGCGTAACCGGACCTCGTTAAGAGTTAGCGAGGAATGGACGCTTAGCCATCTCGGGAGTCATGAAACCGTTTTGGTCAATGCATGGATGGTTCGGGACGATCACCCGGCCATCACCCGGAGGAAGAAGGTGTAAATGTCTTTGAATGTGCACGAAAGAATGTAATGCATGAAAGAAAGAAAGAAAGAATGAATGTTTAATGAACTACACGAGGTGTTGGTTGGAGATAATGCACGCCTACTCACCGGGCCAAGAAAGACCTAAAGAATAAAAATGAATGTTATAATCCCCTTTGATGATTCTTTATTTCACCCACTTGGGAAATGTTATAAAAACCTCATTTGGGATTATAACTTGCATGTGAATGTTTAAATATTGTCTTATATGATACTTATGCCATTTTGTACCCACCAGTCTCATATAGACTGAACCCGGATTGTTTTCAGTTTTCTTGCAGGTTGGAGTGCTAGGCGGGAAGTCTAGTCCGTTAAGTCATTCGGTCGAGTCAGGGTCTATTCATATGCATAGTGTACTATGAATTGTTGGAGTTTTGAGGAATGTATGATTTGTATGGAGTATTACTACCACTATGAGTTTGAGATAAGTTTATAGGAATAGAAAGACTCCATAATTGACGTTTTATGATTTTATTGAATTTCGGGATTAGGTATCTATGCTAGTTGAACCCGTTACTCTTTGCTTATCTTGTTATTTTTTAATGTAATTTGCTTCCGTACTGGTTTTATTTCGGTTAGAATGCTTCTTTGGTTGCGAAAGTTAGCTCCCGCCTAGCATAGCGAGTATGTAAGTCCCAGTTCACAGTGATTTAGCTCGGGTATGGATTGTCCATTTCATATTCGGCTCGGGTCTCGATGCGGGGGATGTGGTACCTTGTGCTCGGGTGCTACATTTAGATTATGTTCATGCATGTTATTTAATGGAATAATATTATATGATCAATTATGTCACAAGATGTTACATATTGTCAATTGATTTAATTATCACATGTTATATGATCAATGCTCATGCTATGCTATGACTTATGTTATGATATGATGTTACATTGTTATATGATTCATATATTATGAATTGATCTTATGTTATGACTTGGATTAATGGAATATTATTTAACCATATCTTATACACTTGATTAGTGTCACACCTTATAACCTAAGATAGAATAGTACTTGAATTAGACCTTGTAACCTTAGGTTATACCTTTTAATCTAGATCACATATGCTTCTAATAATATGAACTTGAACCATAGGTTATAACAAGATCATAATTTGATTAGAGAGTGTGTGTGTATGTGTGTGTGTGCCGTGTATGTGCATGGTGTGCTTGTGTGTGTGCGTGTTCGTGTGTGTGTTCGTGTATGTTCATGAGTGTGTGTTTAGTGTGTGGGTTTGACCCGAACCCTTTGACCCGACATGTGAATAGTAACTATGAATAGTAATCTTGAATAGTAACCTAGAATAGTAAAATGATATAAAATTTAGGATACCTAATTAGACGTTTGCAGTTAGGGTTTCCCAACCTCGGGGTCTAAAATATCTTTTCAAAATGAGTTTTCTTTCGTGGATTTGTTTCATAACCATAGGGTTACGTTAGGATTCATAATTTGACTAATACTTACTCGGCTTTAGTAAGATCATTGTCTCACATTAAGATAACTCAGTTCAACGTGTCTCTTTATGTGATACCTTATCTCTAATACCTTAAATGGTATTACTCTCATGTGTTATCTCCTTATGTGACTTCAGCATTCATATGCATCATATAGAGTGGGTCTTAGTTCTTAAGCTCACTTTAGTACTGTAGCACCCCGCACGTGAGGCACTACATCCCCCGCACTATGGCTCAACACGAGTAACGAAATGGTAAATCCGCACCCGTATCAAACCATAGCGGACGGGAGACAAACAGAAAACCCTCCTAAGCTAGGCAGAACTTAGACCCTGCAATAATAAACAATCAACAAAATATAATGCATCGGAAAACTAAAATTCAAACACACAAACCATAAGCTGACTTGGGCTCTTCAGGCCTCTTTTAAACTCATAATCAAAGCCCAACAAAAGCAATTCAATAGCAACATACAAGATTCAACTCCATAAACTTACAAGGTCGAATCATTGACAATTTAAATACATAAGGTGAATGCAGAGACTCTTCTAACTTAACTTGATCGACTCAAACTCAACATAACCCCGCCTAGCTAGAAACTCCAAAGCCAAACCTGCACACTAAAGTGTTGGGGAGGGAGAGGGTCAGTCTCTAGAAGACTGAGTGAGCAGGAGCGATACATATATATATAAGAAACATGCGCATGCAAGTCATAAATCCCGAGCAAAGGTTTTATTGGAAGTTAGTTCCCACGAAGGGCAAGAAAATGAATAAACAATGCTCGAACTTTACGACTAATTCATATTAAATTCATTAGGTTCATAATTTAGACATAAACATAAAGGCTTGGCGAGTGAGCGTGCATCATCTCCAACCAAACTCCGACTGTGTACGACACATATCAATAATACTTTAAATAGGTTATCATGCAATATATCATAATACATGCATATCATATATCATATCATAAGTCATATTCGTTTGGGAAATCCGTGTCCCGGACTTCCCGCACTGTGCATATCAATCATAACATAACCATTTTCATAAAACGAGTTCCAACCTTCTTCCTCCGGTGGTGGACGGGTTTGCAAGGCCCGGCCACCTAAACATATCAATGTGGCTATGAGGTTCATGAAGCGTAAAAGCCCAGTTAGCGTTTCCCCGTCAAAACTCCTTGACGAGGTCCGTTTCGCCGTAACATAGTGGAACTAGCACATGGGATCACCGTCGGCCCATGCCTCCACGGATAGCCACATGTACTAAGTCCCTGGGTCCGTGCAATCATAATCATGTCTCGCCAAAACATATCAATTCATAAGAAACATAGCATATTTCATAAGTCATTTGAAAAGAGTTTACTCGATCAAATTTACTCGATAACTTTACCTTAAAGGTAACATACATATATATATATATACATAAGATTTTTGGCTAAAGCTTGTCACATAAGGTTGTAGGGTTTAAATATGTAACTAGAACGAAAACACCCTCACCTAGAATGTAGCACCCCGCACGTGAGGCACCACATCCCCCGCACTATGGCTCAACACGAGTAACGAAATGGGAAGTCCGCACCCGTAATTTCAAGAAAGTTTTCTAAAATTTAATTTATAAAATTATAGTGAAACGTAGGAAATTAATTAATGAAAATCGGGGCGTTACACTGCTGCTGTGCTGCTGCGTTGTTTTTGGTTCAACTATGTGTGTAGTGTATATATATGTAACGTATATTCTTCTCCTGCATGTGGGTAAGGTGGTGTGTCTATATGGATATAATATATTCATGCATGCTTGAGTGTGTGTGCATGAAATGCATGTATTTTTGTGTGTGCTTAATTATCTAAAGATATATATATATATATATATATATATATATATATATATATGCAGTATATATGTTAGTGCATTATAGATTATGCATGCAAATTATAAATCATCTATCTTCTTCATTTTTTTAACTTTGAAGGTGGGTATATGCATGAGTTCATGGTTCTTGATCAAATATGTGATAGCTAGGGTTTGAGAATTCATAGCATATATGGATTAGTTCTTATTCGAAGCATGATTACATGATTATAACTTGGTTAGAAACATGAATTCTTGGAAATTTGAGCTTGAATGATCAAGTTGAGCATGAACTTGAAACCTTCGATTCTTGGAGATATTTCATGATTTATGTGTTTAAATGATATATTATCATATCTTGAATATGTATGCATGTATATTACCAGAAATCATTGCATTTATTGATCAAACTTGGGGTTTTTGAGCTTTTCTTGTTGATGTCGTAGCCTTCTCCTCTTCTGCCCTGTTTTTCAAATTTGCAGAAACGGGAAACGACCCTTCCCACCTTAAGGCACTATGGGAACGATCGTTCCCACGCTTTTGAGTTAGGATAGGTCAGCGAGCCTGGGAACTGCCGTTCCCATTTTGGCCTATGTGCCGGAAGGGCCGTTCCCAGTAAAGAGGCGTGCTTTTGTTTTAAAAATGCTGGCACGCTTTGGAGGGGCACGGGAACGGCCCTTCCCATTTTCAAAGGGAAGCTGGAACGGCCGTTCCCCTTCGTATGGCAGAAGCAAACCTACTGCATAAAAATGAGATTTTGGGATTTTAATCCCATGGCTTCTTTTATCCCAAATTGCTATTATATGATTGATTACATGCTAAAACAAGATGTTTTCATGCCACATTGTGTATTGCTCGTCATCTCGTTGTATTTTCTCCGTTCATCATGTTTGGTCCATTTTGAGTCATGTCTCACGTGTACACGTCTATCTTGCACAGACCAGCTTCACGGGGACGAGGAGTAAGCTCTATAGGCTGTACCCTACTTGTATCTTGTCAGTAAAGGTGAGGTTTAATTGCTAGTTATATAGAACTTGTATAACCATTATGTGGTAGTTCAAGCCAAAAGGTATATATATTTATTTATAGTTATTTCTAAACTTATAACAATTGCAAGCAAGCTATGATCATGAAAAGCAAGTCATGTATCGTGATTGATTGATTGATCGTGTTTTGGCGAGTAAATCATATCATGTTGGGCCCGAGGATAGTGGTTTGAGCCAACTAGGAAAGCGTGGGCTGACAGGTAACTCGAACGCTATCCTCACCACATTGGGATGACCCTCGAATCCGCTAGGAGATTAGTGGAGGAAGGAGTTCCGGGCTTACGGATTCATGTACCCTTTGCTCAATGAGATTGGATGGTGGGGCCTTTCAATCCCACCATCACCCGGAGGAAGAAGGAGACTGGGGATGGGTCCGGCACCACGGATTATCCTCGGGTTATTGTCATGATAGCACTTATTGATTGTCTTACTTGAATACAATACGTACGATTGCACGATAACTAAATTGCATGATCAATACACAGTCGGAGTAAGGTTGGAGATTGCCCTCACTCGCCGGGCCACGTATTGCACGTATTGAATGCATGAAATTGATCAAAGTATTTAATATTGGTAGTTGTAATCTCGGGCGAGTTCTATGTTATTTTGAACTTATATTACTTTTAAGTACATAACCTTACCCGAGGTTATAACTTGCATGTTAATTGCGCTAATATATATATTTATGCCCCTCACTCAGTCTTCCATGGACTGACGCCCCACCTTTCAGGTTGTTGCGTTCGTGTGCTAGGCGGGAGTCAGAGTCGTGTCTTGTCGTCCAGCTGAGTCTAGCACTTCATACACTTTCATGTTATTGTCATGGATATTCCGGAGTTAGTATGTTATGGTTGTTGTCAACATGTGGAGACTTTTGAATGTATAATTTAGGAGATAATAATGTATTGATACATGTTGGTACCTATTAGTACTTATACTCATGATGTGAATATGGTACCCATAAGTAATGATGATATAATGCTTCCGCTTTCAAATTTTATGTCTTGGTTTTGTATTACTTTGGGGTATAGTCCCGCCTAGCTAGCCTGTTTCTTTCACTTGTCACCCGTTCGCTATAGGTTAATTCATGTACGGATTATCCATTTTGTATGTGGATTGGCCTATAGTGCGGGGGTGTGGTATCTCTACGTATATGGGGTGCTACATCATAAGTGGTATCAGAGCCTAGTTGTAAATTCGAGGTTCTAGTGTCGTGTCGTGTCAAGTCTAGGTCGAACGACATAGGAGTAATTGGTAATTTGAGAGTCTTGCATATCATTTGAATCCATTTGAATTCCTTGAATTAGTTAAATTACTTGACAACCTGTGCCTTGCATGGATTTATGTTATTAATTGTTAATTAATTGATCTTGAATTGTTTGAAATTATGTGCTCAACGTGTTTTATTTTAAACATTGATAAATTACTTGTTGCATTTTATATTAAAATCTCGTTGTGGGTATCAATTATGTGACAATTGTGTGACATGAGCACGCCTCACCCCCATGCATTTATTTTCAAAGTAAGTTGTGAGTTACAGGTTATGGAAATGATATCAACCCACGGCCAACATGTATGACAACCTCAGTATATTACAAGTACTACTTCTTTAGCTTGGAAGGGTAAGAAATCAGCCGGGAAATTCATATGCGGATTTGAGGGCGATTAACTTCTTCTATTGGGACATGATTCAAAGAATAAGATCTGGAATGAAATAATCAACCGTGGGAATTTAGATTCCATTCAAGGATGAGGTGAAGGGAGAATCGGGGTACTAATTATTCAAAGATTCGGACGTGTGGTCAAGTTAAGACTCAGTTAATTGGGAAGTAAAATCTAGGAAAGAGAAGGGAACAATTCCAGTAATCCTGATTGATCTAGAAGAATCAAATAATCCGTTTTTGGAAAGCTAGGATGGTAGAGATTCTATGATCGGGTGGATTGAGTAAAGTTTCAGGAATCAAGTCGAATTGTCCTGTTGAGAGTGTGAAGTGGGAAATATGGAGTTGTTGCAACAAATGAAAACAGTAACAGACAATAAAGAACTCCTGCAGGGAAATCATATGCTCAAGACGGAGGCAAGTAAGAAGACAAGCCCTAAAATCTATTTAATTCATAAAGATTAGATTTAAAGGATTTCAGTCACGGTGGCAACTTGATGAATCGGGGTAATAATTGGAGATTGATTTTTCGAGGAAAGTCAGGAAATTAATTCCATAAGTGGAGCAGAGTTTAAACTCAAAGGGTCTGGTTTGGGAAATCATACAATTACACAAGTTAACGCAAGAAATTTTGGTCAAGGAAGTAATTATGGTAAGAGGCAACCGAGCTTAACTTTCGTGGAAATGAAGCAAGGGAAAATATGGGAAATAGTATGGTTTGGGATTCCAATTGAGGAAGAAATAAAGGAAGTCAAGCATCGCGGTGAATACAAGTTGTGGAGGACAATCACACTAAAGGTTTTTCAAGTTGGGGTATTTTTTTTAGATCCAAGATAAATTGTCGTGTTGTGAGGTTACATTAAAAGACATGAAGTAACAAATGGGGACGATAACGAAAGGCAAAGATTTGTTAGGTGGATTCGGGCAATCAAGTATAGACAATTGGAAGAGGAGTTCATTTAACTATTCGAACTCCTAAAGAGTAAATCAAGAAAGTAGTGATCAAAGTGACGACCATGAAGAAGACTCGGGCAGCAATTGGGGAGTGATTATTAAAGAACGGGCAAGATGCTAATTCCATGAGGGTAGAAGACTTCGGGTTCAAGAAATCATAATCTCAAGCCATAGGAATGTCTAGGTTGAGGCTAGAAAATTTTGAAGATTAGAAGACCGTAAGAAAAACAAGAAATGATCAACAGTTCAAGATAAGCTTATACTTCAACAAACAAGGAATTACGTGCCTAATAAAGCTTCCCATTATTATGGTGACAGGTTCAATGCATCCATAAACACGTGCATCATATGTTACTTTAAGTTTTAAATTGCTCTACATATACGTGTTTTGTTGATTGAGCTCAATTGTTCCAATATGTTGAACTTTAATATTTTGAAGAGTGTTATCTGCATTGGCACATTGATTCAGCATGCATATCTGGTATCTTTTTTACAGGATGTCTCAAGGTCGCTCTTATCGTGAACAAGTGCCTAAGGATTCCCCGCAATTACCCCCTCCAGTTCAACCTTAGGAGCTTTTCAATTCCTTGGTTCATTTGGTTGATCAAAAGATAAGAGAGTATGTTTCCTCCATGCCTCTAGCTTCATCACCACAGCCGGGCCAAATTTCGATAGCATTTAGGGAGTTTCAGAACCAACTATCCTCAAGATTCTTTGAAGGAAATAAGGTTCCCACCGAGTCACAACTTAAGAAAATCAAAAGAGTGTGGGAACTAATTCTAGGTGACTCCGAAGAAAAGATTCAAGACACTACACCTTTGAATACAAGAAGGTCTAATCCTCAACCCGGGCAGGCTTCATGTTCAAAATGAGGATAGACTTCCAATAAAGGAAAGCGGCCTATCTCTCATCATATTCCAACACCTCAAGAAAGGTCTGGAAAGAAAAAGAATCGATCATTTGAGTCAGGTTCAGGAGCTTCAAGTGCTCCAGCTTTAACAACATCTTCAAGGAAGCTTCTTTGCAACTATTATGGACGTGACAACCATACTTTCGAGGGTTGTAGAAGACGGTTGGGATTATGCCTGTACTGTGGGAGCGACGAGCATCAAATAGACACATGCTCAAAGTGACGAGGGAAGTCTACCAAGGATGAAAGACAGCTTGTTCGGGCCCAGGAATGTGTTCTTGAGAGAGGGGTGCAAATTGGAAATGTGAATCCGGTCAGGAAAGAAGAAGGTACCAATTATATGCATGACACAACCAACAGTGAACGGTACACCTAACCATGCATATCACGTGCATCATGGATCTTATTGTTATTGTATTTAAATTCTTGTCCATTACAAATTAGTTAATTATTAATGGTACTTATGTGATTAAAATGGTTTACTTGTCCATATGACATTTATGTAATTATTCCTACCATCTGTTTTCTTGGATTACCTTCGTGTATGTTGAGAGACGGGGTTCTCTCCTTTCTTGTTGAGAGACGGGGCTCTCAGATTTCTTGCTAAGAAACGGGGTTTTCACATTTCTTGTTGAAAGACGGGGTTCTTTCATTCCTTGTTTAAGAGATGGGGTTCTCTTATGGCGTGTGCATTGTTTTGAGACTTGATAGTGGACCAGGGGACCAGGTCCTTTTAGGGGGGGGGGGGGGGGGGGGAGAATTGTAACGCCCCGAATTTCATTAATTACATTCTTATGTTTTATTATAATTTATAAATTATATTTTATTATATATCCATGAAATTTTATGAATTCATATTAAATTAGAATTTATTTCATGACTTGAAATTCTTTATTACGTGAAATAATTGCCGAGTATGATTTAATTGTCAACTTGTCCTTAAATGATCTTTCTTTAAAATTCAAGGACCAAATTCCATTTTATTTACTTGGACTTAATTGATCAATTCTCAAAGCTTTTCATCCTTAATTGCATGACTTAAACATTTGAGGGATTAAATGGCAATTTGAGCATTTCACACAAATCAAAGTTGGTGAATCACGTAATATGCATCTCCAAGCTTCCTTGATCCATTCCATCCAAAAAATCTCCCAACTTATTTGCTCTCTTGCTCTCGATTTCTTCAAGGAAAAAGATAGAAGAGATGTCATCATAATCATCAAGATTTTCAAGAATTATTTCAAGCTTTGAAGCTTAGTCATCATCATCATCTATCTTCTTCATTTCTTTAACTTTGAAGGTGGGTATATGCATGAGTTCATGGTTCTTGATCAAATATGTGATAGCTAGGGTTTGAGAATTCATAGCATATATAGATTAGTTGTTATTCGAAGCATGATTACATGATTATAACTTGGTTAGAAGCATGAATTCTTGAAAATTTGAGCTTGAATGATCAAGTTGAGCATGAACTTGAAACCTTGGATTCTTGGAGATATTTCATGAATTATGTGTTTAAATGATATATTATCATATCTTGAATATGTATGCATGTATATTACCAGAAATCTTTGCATTTATTGATCAAACTTGGGGTTTTTGAGCTTTTATTGTTGATGCCGTAGCCTTCCCCTCTTCTGCTTTATTTTTGAAATTTGCAAAAACGGGGAATGACCCTTCCCGCCTTAAGGCATTATGGGAACGGTCGTTCCCACGCTTTTGAGTCAGGATAGGCCAGCGAGCCTGGGAACGGCCGTTGCCATTTTGGCCTGTGTGCCGGAAGGGCCGTTCCCAGCAAAGAGGCGCGCTTTTATTTTAAAAATATTGGCACGCTTTGGAGGGGCACGGGAACGGCCCTTCCCATTTTCAAAGGGAAGCTGGAACGGCAGTTCCCCTTCGTCTGGCAGAAGCAAACCTACTGCATAAAAATGAGATTTTCGGATTTTAATCCCATGGCTTCTTTGATCCCAAATTGCTATTATATGATTGATTACATGCTAAAACAAGATGTTTTCATGCCACATTGTGTATTGCTCGTCATCTCGTTGTATTTTTGTCGTTCGTCATGTTTGGTCCATTTTGAGTCATGTCTCACGTGTACACATCTATCTTGCACATACCAGCTTCACGGGGATGAGGAGTAAGCTCTGTAGGCTGTGCCGTACTTGTATCTTGTCGGTAAAGGTAAGGTTTAATTGCTAGTTATATAGAACCCATATAACCATTATGTGGAATTTCTAACCAAAAGGTATATATATTTATTTATAGTTATTTCTAAACTTATAACAATTGCAAGCAAGCCATGATCATGAAAAGCAAGTCATGTATCGTGATTGATTGATTTATCGTGTTTTGGCGAGTAAAGCATATCAAGTTGGGCCCGAGGATAGTGGTTTGAGCCAACTGGGAAAGCATGGGCTGACGGGTAACTCGAACGCTATCCTCACCACATTGGGATGACCCCTGAATCCGCTAGGAGATTAGTGGAGGAAGGTATTCCGGGCTTAGGGATTCATGTATCCTCTGCTCAATGAGATTGGATGGCGGGGACTTGCAATCCCACCGTCACCCGGAGGAAGAAGGAGACTGGGGACGGGACCGACACCACGGATTGTCCTCGGGTTATTGTCATGATATCACTTATTTAATGTCTTACTTGAATACAATACGCACGATTGCACGATAACTGAATTGCATGGTCACCTATTGGTTAATAAAGCCAGCATGTATTGTACACAGTCGGAGTAAGGTTGGAGATTGCCCTCACTCGCCGGGCCACGTATTGCATGTATTGAATGCATGAAATTGATCAAAGTATTTAATATTGGTAGTTGTAATCTCGGGCGAGTTCTATGTTATTTTGAACTTATATTACTTTTAATTACATAACCTTACCCGAGGTTATAACTTGCATGTTAATTGTGCTAATATATATATTTATGCCCCTCACTCAGTCTTCCCTGGACTGACACACCACCTTTCAGGTTTTCGCGGTCGTGTGCTAGGAGGGAGTCAGAGTCGTGTCTTGTCGTCCAGCTGAGTCTAGCACTTCATACACTTTCATGTTATTGTTATGGATATTCCGGAGTTAATATGTTATGGTTATTGACAACATGTGGAGACTTTTGCATGTATAATATAGGAGATAATAATGTATTGATACATGTTGGTACCTATTAGTATTTATACTCTTGATGTGAATATGGTACCCATAAGTAATGATGATATAATGCTTCCGCTTTCAAATTTTATGTCTTGCTTTTGTATTACTTTGGGGTATAGTCCCGCCTAGCTAGCCTGTTTCTTTAACTTGTCACCCGTTCGCTATAGGTTAATTTATGTACGGATTATCCATTTCGTATGTGGATCGGCCTATAGTGCGGGGGTGTGGCATCTCTACGTATACGTGGTGCTACAGAACCCATATGACTCTATGTGATGTTTTAAGCCAAAATTTAATATATATCTATAGTTTTCCAAACCATATGTATTTTAAACGGACTTCATGATTGAATTGAACGGACTGAATTGATTGATTGATTGTTTTGGCGAGTAAAGCATGTTCACGTTTGGCCCCCGAGGGGTAGTGTATTGAGCCAACCGGTGAAGCAAGGGCTGACGGGTAACTCTTGCACTATCCTCACCATGTGGGATCGCCTCTGAATCCACCAGGAGGTTTGGTGGAGGAAGAAATCCCGTGCGTGGGAGTCATGTTCCCGACGTACACCATTCATTGATGGTTGGGTCTTCCAAGCCCACCATCACTCGGAGGAAGAAGGGTTCATGAAACTGCTAATTGTGCACTGTAATAACTTACATGATAACCATTGAATTGAAACCTAAATATTGATTGTACACTTTTGGAGAAAGGTTGGAGAATTGCCCTCACTCGCCAGACCACGGATTGAATTGATAATGATGGAATTATTAAATTGACTATTTGTAATCTCGGGCGAAAATTACTTTAATATTTGAACTTATATTGTTTCTTTTACGAAAACTTACCCGAGATTATAGCTTGCATGGTAATTGCGCTTATATTTATTTAAACCCCTCACTCAGTCTTCGGTAGACTGACACCCTCACTTTTCAGGTACTCACGGTCATGTGCTAGGCGGGAGTCCGAGTTGTGTCTTTTGTTCAGCTGAGTCTAGCATCGCATTTTCATGTTCTTGGTATTTCCGGCTTTATCATGTTAGGGTTCCTGTTAGTTTTGGAGACTTATGCATGTATAATATGTTGGAGATGATAATATATTGATATGTGAGCTAGAATAGGATGAGCTTTTGGACATTTGGTATATGATATTGAAATGTTAGTGTTTATACTTCCGCTTTCGAATTTTCATGTATTGGATGTAATTGAATTGGGGTCTAGTCCCGCCTAGCTAGATTGTTTTTTTTTTTACATTGTCACCCGTTCGCTATAGTCTTGGTTCACGTACGGATCATCCATTTCATATGTGGACTGAGCTATAGTGCGGGGGTGTGGCATCTCGGAGTTCCGGGTGCTGCAACGTGTATGTGTGGGTGTTTAAATTCTACGATATTATATATGTTATGCCCTGTTTTATTCCCACCAGTCTCCTATAGACTGAACCCGACTTTGTTTTCAGTTCTTTTACAGGTTTTGGAGTGCTACGCGGGATGTTGAGTCTATTGAGTCGCGTGGCTCAGTTGGAGTCTTTTGACATGCATGTTTTCAGTTGTATAAGTTACAAGAATGTGTGGATTGTTAAGTTTTTATTGCTATGGAGATTCGGGATAGAATGAAACCGTGATTCATGCTCTATGATTTATGTTGTATGTTTGGAAATTTCGGGATTAGGTATCTATACTAATTGAACCCGTCAATTACTACTTGATCTTATGTTTTGCTTCCGCACTAGCATTTAATTCATGAGTTTGTTTGATTGGTTTCAAAGGTTCTAGTTCCCGCCTAGCCTAGTGTGTGAGAAAGTCCCCGTTCGCTGTCATTCGGCTCGTGTATGGACTCTCCATTTCATATGCAGGTCGGGTCCCTGTGCGGGGGATGTGGGGCCTTCAGTTGCGGCGCTACATAGTTGCTGTCCGTGTGACACCCTGTTCATCCGTCCGTACAGGTACGTGCTACGTGTGGGTTTAATTTTCGTAACTACCTTTATTTTCATACATTAGTTATTTATATATTGATATATGTTCATATATTTGATGCGTATATGAATTATTTGATTTAAATGTCGAAAGTATGCCTAAGTGATTATATCTCATTTTTGTACCATTTCAGCCTTATTCTATTATATTTCTTCCCCTTTTCACATGAGATACAACAGCTCTTGGGACAAGAAGAGAGATTTCACTATTCATCATCTTCTACCTCTATTTTGCTCAAGATCTCTTAGTTTCTTTCGATCCTCAACAATCCGAGGTAAGATCTGTATTCCTCATGATTTGTGCTTCAATATATGCTCCATTTTGTGTCTTATACATGAGGTTTTATGCATGATTGAACAAAGGCATGAATAGTTAGGTTTTCTCCAAGTTTTTTTGAATACATGCTCTTATGTGTTTATTTTGAATTCTAAGCTAGAGAATGAGTTCATTTATGCCTTTATATCTCGTTCCTTTGCATTAAATTCATGGTTTTTGCATGTATTAACTTCTACCATTAATGAACTTGAGTTTAAGAATGAAAATGAGGGATGTTGGGCTTAAAAACAACTGTTGTCATGGCTTTGCTGCTGCTAATTTGTTTGGTTTTGCATGATTATTGCATGAAATTTGGCTGAATACCTTGCTCTTTTGTTGCCCTTTAACAGCTGTTGTTGCCTTGCATTTTATTTCCCCTCGCAACAACCCTGCTGTTGTTGTTCTTTTCCGCTGTAGCTATCTCCCCGGGCAGGGAGATCTTGTATTTCAACGTTCCCCAGGAGGGGATGTTTTATGCAGGAGTTTCTGCATCCCCTTCCCCGGGCGGGGACTTTTGTGTTGGAATTTTCCCCGGGCGGGGAAAATTCGTTCTTGAAGATTAATGGCATACCCTGCTGTTGTTTTTTCTTTTTGTTTTTTTTATATTATTGTTATGCATGTGTATGAGTGAACTTGGCGTGCATGCTGTTACTTATGTCATGAAATAATTGTGCATAAATGTGTGCATATGTGTGTGTGCGTGAGTGAAATGTGTATATATAGTATATATGTATATATATATATATATATTTGCATACATGTGTAACTATATACGTAATTGTAATTGTGCACGTGTGTGATATATTATATATAGTGTGTAATACATGTACATATATTATATATTGTGTTGCATGTATTGTGTCCGCGTGTGTGTGTGAATTTTAAAATGCTTTAATTATTTATTTTAAATTTTTATATATGATAATAAGCTTATAAATATGTTATACTATGTATATTAAATGTGATACCCCTGTCCCACATCGGGAAAATATGAGAGTTAAGTTCAGTTTATAAGTTAAAGAGTCCAAGTATAACCAATGGATATCCCTTTTGGGCAGTGGTTTAGGCCCAATTTTAGGTTATACTCGGTGGGCTTGGAGACTTGCGCTCGCGTCCAACGGGCCCTCGGACTCGGGGCGTGACAAATGGTATCAGAGCCGCTCGTCAGCCGCAGGAGCTAAGTGCTATACGGGGCAAAGTGCTACGCACATGGGAGCCACCTCTTGAGCCTGCGGGGCAAAGTGCTACATGTGTGGGAGCCACCTCTTGAGCCCGTAGGAGCCACCTCTAGAGTCCCAACGCAGACGAGTCGGTCATGGGCTATATGTCATGCCGCGACGAGGACGTCGCGATTCTGAAGGAGGGGTGATTGTGATACCCCTGTCCCACATCGGGAAAATATGAGAGTTAAGTTCAGTTTATAAGTTAAAGAGTCCAAGTATAACCAATGGTTATCCCTTTTGGGCAGTGGTTTAGGCCCAATTTTAGGTTATACTCGTTGGGCTTGGAGACTTGCGCTCGCGTCCAACGGGCCCGCGGACTCGGGGCATGACATTAAATGTATTATGTGCCTTGTATTCAATTAATGGAATAATTTGACATGAATTTGGATAGTTAAATAGCATGATCTCGTATATTTTATATTCATGTATTTATTTAAATTATTTCCAATTCCTAAATACTAAATGTTCTACATTAAATGTCATATGCCTTGTATTTAATTTTTATGAGATTATTTAATATGAATTTTTATATGATATGATCTTAATTGAATTAATTAATACATTCTTGAATCTCATATGCATATGTTGCATACCTTCGCATCGCCGTACGTCTATTTGGTACATATTTCATTCTAAGTCTCAGGTTTGTGTTTGTTTGTCATAGAGGAGGTCCCCATTGTCGGTGTTGAGCCCGAGAGATAGGTTGTGGTGGTCGGCACACTCTTGTCTTTTTGTCTTGCGAACTAGGTGAGGTTTAGGATCTTTTCTTTTAGTTAAATGACCTATAACCACTACGTGCTCGTATTTCTAGCCCGCATGTGACTATATATTATATATACAGTAAATACGTGCTAAATATGATATGTTATGATCTTGTAAACACCTTTGGATTTTGAAAGTATGTATACGAGTGTATATAAGCATGAGTTTTGAAACCCTTATGATATAATATGATATGATAAGATATTCTATGATATGTTATGTTAGCGAGTTTAACCATGAAAGATTGGTACTTATATGTTATGTTCCGTATGATGGGCCCTGGAGCTATGAGCAAGGACACCCGGGAAGGTATTGGGCCGTCGGTATCATCACTCCTTAGCATAGTTCCATATGATCCGAAGTGTCACGCGCACCCTGGGAGTTCGAGGAAGGCGTACTCTTCGAGCTCGCGGTGTAAAAACCGGGAAAGACTCGCAGTGGGATCGCTACCCCTCGAGGTTATGTATGTATGGATAGTTAGGGTTTACGTAGCCCTTCTATCTTGGGGTATTGGTGGATTGTTATGTATGTTTTCGATTTTCTTATGTTAATATGAGAGGTAAGGTTGGAAGCTCGTTACTCGCTCGAGCATTATAATTATGTCTTGGATTTGTGAAACGGGGATAGTTTTATAAAATGTTTTGAATAAGTAGAAATATAAGTATTAGTTTTCCTTTGAAAATGCATTGGTATGGAAAACCTATTCCCGGTTCATTATTCCTCCTTTTGATATGTGCTTTGCTCTATTATGTATAGTGTGTGGGTGTGCGCTAGCCCTCTCGCTCAGTCGGTGGACTGACCCCTCTCTAATCTTTTTAGGTGACAGGTTCTTTAAGCTTGTGCTAGGCGGGGAAGTGCGTCAGTCGGGTCACACTTGGTTGTATAGGTCGAGATAGACTGCATTGGTCTCACGTGCATATCTTGTGTTTTATACCCTTGGGACCTATGTTTGGGATTTATGAAATTTGAATATTATATATATATTTGATCTCTCTAGTTTGAATATTTGGTGATATTGCTTCCGCTAGCCTAATGTTTGATTGGTATTTATTTTATTTTGGCGCACTCTGAGTCGGTGTTAGCTCCGCCTAGCCTAGTGGGTGTGTTGGTCTCCTGTTCGGTATAACTTGGACTTGAGTACGGACTTTCCATTTCGTATTCGGGTTTGGGTCGTAGTTCGGGGGATGTGGTGTCCCACGTGTTGGGTGCTGCAGTCCATGAGTCGTGGAGTGGCTATGTGAAACCTATTAGTTCTTAGTTTCCTGATTAATTGCTTTAAGTAATTAATATTTCATGGTTATTTTGGAATAGGCGATGCCCTTGAGTCGTGGGCCGTCCGGACTAAGTTTAATCATGATCTTATGATTTATGGGTTCTGCTTAACGCCTAAGTAAATATGGATGTCGACGAATTGTGGGTCCATATTGAAAGATGGGTGATGCAAAAATGTTACTAAGAGTTTCATAGAGATGGAATTGGCAAGTCATACGTACCTAAGGCTTTATTGAGAATGTCCGCGAGTCGTGGGTTCAAAATAAAGTGCTTGGGATCTTGGTACCGATTGGGAAAACAAGTTTCCTCTAAGATCGTTGGGATTTTAAGATCTTCTAAAAACAGTGGGAGCTACATATGATTAAAAGACCTAAATCCTATGTATTAAGTTATTATTCAACATGCTTATACTTTCTCTACTTAGCATTTAGGTTGTAGTTATGTGATTCTCTGCAATATGAAATACAAACCTATTTGTATGCATCATTAAGTCAAACAAGTTGACTAAGTCCTAACTAACTCTAAATGGCTTCGGATCCGAAAATTCGTTTTAGAATCCGAAAAGAGAAAGTTTTCTCTATAAGGCGAGATTTTTAATTACTTGAAAATTCGACCCGGGCCAAAAGAGAAGCAATCTAAAGTGAATGGATTTTTCCAATCACTTAATAGCAATTGTACCTCAAAAATGTTATAGGGTATAACATTATGGAATTGTTCCATATTCCAACGAGGGTATAAACGTGCATGAACGAGGATCTTGCATCCACGATCATTCATTGAGAAATGAGTTCTCATTATACTAATTGCTTGTGTTGCTTCTACCATCATTTAACCCTTTTATGCTCAACTAGAATGATGCCATTGTAGCATAGTTAATCATTTAGTTGATTATAGTTGAGAGCATCCTTAAGAAGGACTTAAAGGTGTGATGGTTAAATCTTCTTCTAAACCCACTAAGGTAAAGGCTTGAAGGCCAAAAGAAGAAGAAACCCTTAAAGCCCGATTAAGGGGTGACTAAAGGGGCACGCCCAAAAGACATCTAGAGATCAGAAGAAGGACGTTTGCTTCTATAGTAGCAAATAAGGTGTAGCACCCTAACCCCCAAGGCACTACATCCCCCGCACTATAGCCCGATCCACATATGAAATGGATAATCCGTACATAAACCGAACATATAGCTAATGAGTTACAATCAAGAAATAACGAGCTAGGCGGGACGACTCCCCAATAATCATCAAAACCAAGACATGAAAATTCAAAAGCAGAAGCATTAAATCACTAATACGTGTAGGTACCATATTTACATCCAAGGCATATTTAGTAATAGGTACCAACACTATCAATACATTATCATCTCCAATATAATATACATGTATAGATGTACCAAAAATGTAATAACAATAATCATAACATGATATTCCAAAAGTTCTATACATGGAAGACAAAATGCTAGACTCGATGGAATGCAAGACCAGACTCAACTCCCGCCTAGCACGACCACGACCACGACCAAAAGTACATGAAAAGTGAAGTATCAGTCTACCGAAGACTAAGTGAGGGGCATAGTTATATATAACACACGTCACATGCAAGTCATAGTCTCAGGTGAAGACTTGGAAATGAAATAAATATAAAGTTTGAAGAATAGAATGCTCTTTGCCCGAGATCATGACTACTAAATTTAACATTTTAACTTGTCAATTTCATGAATCATGTGGCCCGATGAGTTAGGTCAATTGTCCAACCTTTACACCAAACGTGAACAATATGTGCTTGCTTGAATATTTCAATACGTGATCATGCATTTCATTTCGTGCTCAAATAGGAACATAATCATGAGTGAAAACATGTAATAACCCGAGGAAAATCCGTGGTGCCGGATCCGTCCCTTGTCTCATTCTTCCTCCGGGTGATAGTGGGTTTGCAAGGCCCAACTATCCACAACATTGTGTACGTCGGGAACATGAATCCCTACGCACGGAACTCCTTCCACCACCAATCTCCTAATGGCTTCGGGGGTGATCCCAATGAGGTGAGGATAGTGCAAGAGTTACCCGTCAGCCCTTGCTTTCCCGGTTAGCTCAAGCTACTACCCTCGGGCCCAAGTGCAATCATGGTACTCGCCAAAACATGCTTGAATCATGAACAATCATGGCTTGCTTGCTTGAAAGTGTTTATATTTGGTAAAGAATTTATAGATATAATAGGTTTTGGCCGAAAACATCACATAAGGGTTATAAAGGTTCTATATACCTAGAACAAAACCTCACCTTTGTTACAAAATAAAATAAGGATATGCTCTAGGGAGCCTGCTCCTCGTCCATGGCCTCGTGATCTATACAAACACGACGTGTATACTTGAGACTTGACTCAACATGGACCAAATATGACGAACGACGTAAATGTAATGAGATGACGAGCAATATGAAATGTAGCATCTAAATATCTTTTTTTGACACGTATTCAATCATATAATAGCAATTTGGGATCAAAGAAAAGTTGGGTTACAATCCTAAAATCGGCATTTTATGCAGTATCGTTTGCTCTTCCAGATGGCTGGGAACGGCCGTTCCGGCTTCCCTTTGAAAATGAAAAGGGTCGTTCCCATGCCTTCCGAGAATGTGCCAATGTTTTTAGTTTTAAAAATGCACCTTTGCAGGGAACGACCCTTCCGGCACGCAGGCCAAAATGGGAACAGACGTTCCCAGTCTCGCTGGTCTCCCTGACTCAGAAGCCTGGGAATGTCCATTCCTAAAATGCACTAAGGCGGGAAGGGTCGTTCCCAGCTTCTGCAAAATTTAAAAACAGAGCAGAAGCAGGGAAACAACTACGGCATCAACAACAACATCGAAGCTCCAAGTTTTAATCCCTCAAAATGCCACAATTCTAGAAATATACATGCATACAAGTTCATAGAAACATAAAACATGAAATAAATCATCAACCATGCTTAACCCTCCAAGTTTTTCCACTTTCAAGCTAAAGTATAAATTCAATATATTAACTCAAATACTTCAAGAATTCATGCAATGATCCAAGGAAAAATCACATATTCATGTATCAAACAGAAATTAATCCATATACTCCATGATTTCTCAAACCCTAGTAATCACATAACTCATCAAGAATCATCAATCCATGCAAACACCCACCTTGAAGCTAAAGAAATGTAGAAAGAAGACGATGATGGGTGCTAAGCTTCAAATCTTGAAATATTTCTTGAAAATCTTGATGAAAATAATGGAAATCTCTTCTTTCTCTTTCCTTGAAGAAACCTAGAGCAAGAGGGATATATATGTTGGTGAATTTTGATGAAATATGATCAAGGAAGCTTGGGGATATATTCAACGTGATTCACCATTTTTGGAAAAATATAAAATACTCAAATTGCAATTTAATCCCTCAAGAGTTTAAGTCATGCAATCAAGTATGCTTTGTTTGGTAATTGATCAATTGAATCCATGAGAAAGCTATGTAATTTGGTTTCTAAATTTAGAAAAATAGGCAAATAGGGACTATTCGATAATTAAATCACTCTCGCTATATATTTCACGTAATAATTATTTTCCAAGTTATGAAATAATTTTCTCGATGATATGATTTCATATAATTCACATAAATAACATGATATGCAATTTAGAAAAATATATGATGTCATGTAAGAAAAACATAAAATTAAAGAATTAAAATAAATCCTACGCTCGCAAACTCACACGTGGCGTGCTTACCTGTCCATCCGGAACCGGGGCGTTACAACTCTTCCCCCCTTAAAAGAATCTGGTCCCCAGATTCTCTACTCTTGTGAAAACGATTCCGGGTGGAACCGCTTCATCTTATCCTCAGTTTCCCACGTAGAAACAAAGGGAAAGAAGTGATTTTCATCCATATCATCAAAAATTTCAAGAATTAATCCAAGTTTGGGAAGCTTGATCATTATCTTCTCCATCTTTTCTCTTCATCTCTTTCATTTCAAGGTTGGTTTGCATGAATTCATGATTTTTAACCATGTTTGATTGAGCTAGGGTTTGAGAGTTTGATGTTAGATGGATTATTTATAGATGAAAGCATGAATATGTGATTATATCATGAATTATGGAATGATTTCTTCATGAATTTAATGGAAATTGAGCTTGAATGATCAAGTATGATCATGAGCATGAAACATGAATTCTTGATAATATTTCATGGTTTAAGTGTTTAAGTGTTACCTTATCATTTATTGAAGATATATGCATGTATATTTCCAGAATTTCATGTCTTTATTGATCAAACTTGGCTTTTGTTGTTGTTTTGTGCCATTGCCGAGAGCTTCCCCTGTTTCTGCTCTGTTTTTCCAGTTGCAGAAACTGGGAACGACCGTTCCCAGCCTCAAGGCTTTATGGGAACGGGCGTTCCCATCTCTTTTCAAATAAAAGGGAGGCCGAGCCTAGGAACGACCGTTCCCATTTTGGCCTTGCGCCGGAAGGGCCGTTCCCAGCTCAAAGGTGCATTTTAATAAGAAAAACGTTGGAACGTTTCTTGGGGTAGCGGGAACGACCGTTCCCATTTTTCAAAGGGAACCGGAACGGCCGTTCCCACCTGACATGCAGAACAAAATATTCTGCATAAAATTACAATTTTAGCCCCTCGATCCGACGACTTCTTTGACCCCGATTTGCTATTATATGATCTAATATGTAGTGAAACAACATCTTATCATGCCACATTGTATTTTCGTGGTCGTCTCGATACATTTTGGCCGTTCGTCATATTTGGTCCATTTTAGAGTCATGTCTCACGTGTACACGTCGTGTTTGCACAGATCCTTGTCTCGTGACGTGGAGCAGGGGGCGTAGGCCGTGCCTTGACTTGCATTTGTCGGTAAAGGTGAGGTTTAGTTATTAATTATCTAGAACCCTATAACCCTTATATGGATTTCGGCCAAATTACACGTGCGTATATCTTTATAATCGTTTTCCAACAACAAGAGATTTAATACCTAGTCGTGTATCAAGTAATGGCCTTGGCGAAGGCGTGCACGATCTCCAACCAACCTTGACAGTGAACAAGGGTTGCACTTTCATTTAATTAAGTTATCATGCAAGTCATTAAAGTGCACACGACCAATAACACGAAATTCTCCTTCACCATTGGTGGTGGGTTTGCAAGGCCCGAACCACCCACGATAACACGGTGTACGTCGGGAGCATGACTCCCACGTACGGGACTCCTTCCTCCACCAAACCTCCTGGTGGATTCAGGGGGCATCCCCACGGTGTGAGAGAGGTGTTATGAGTTACCCGTCAGCCCTATGCTTTCCCGGTTGGCTCACACACTCACCCTCGGGCCCAGAAACACGATACACGATACACGGTACACGATAGTTCGCCAAACACGATCACGGTAACACGATGGTACGATTTGCTTGTCAAGAGCATGATTAGTTTCAGGAAACACGATTTGTAATATGATACACGAGTAGGTATTAAATCTCTTGTTGTTGGAAAACGATTATAAAGATATACGCACGTGTAATTTGGCCGAAATCCATATAAGGGTTATAGGGTTCTAGATAATTAATAACTAAACCTCACCTTTACCGACAAATGCAAGTCAAGGCACGGCCTACGGCCCCTGCTCCACGTCACGAGACAAGGATCTGTGCAAACACGACGTGTACACGTGAGACATGACTCTAAAATGGACCAAATATGACGAACGGCCAAAATGTATCGAGACGACCACGAAAATACAATGTGGCATGATAAGATGTTGTTTCACTACATATTAGATCATATAATAGCAAATCGGGGTCAAAGAAGTCGTCGGATCGAGGGGCTAAAATTGTAATTTTATGTAGAATATTTTGTTCTGCATGTCAGGTGGGAACGGCCGTTCCGGTTCCCTTTGAAAAATGGGAACGGTCGTTCCCGCTACCCCAAGAAACGTTCCAACGTTTTTCTTATTAAAATGCACCTTTGAGCTGGGAACGGCCCTTCCGGCGCAAGGCCAAAATGGGAACGGCCGTTCCTAGGCTCGGCCTCCCTTTTATTTGAAAAGAGATGGGAACGCCCGTTCCCATAAAGCCTTGAGGCTGGGAACGGTCGTTCCCAGTTTCTGCAACTGGAAAAACAGAGCAGAAACAGGGAAAGCTCTCGACAATGGCACCAAAACAACAACAAAAGCCAAGTTTGATCAATAAAGACATGAAATTATGGAAATATACATGCATATATCTTCAATAAATGATAAGGTAACACTTAAACACTTAAACCATGAAATATTATCAAGAATTCATGTTTCATGCTCATGATCATACTTGATCATTCAAGCTCAATTTCCATTAAATTCATGAAGAAATCATTCCATAATTCATGATATAATCACATATTCATGCTTTCATCTATAAATAATCCATCTAGCATCAAACTCTCAAACCCTAGCTCAATCAAACATGGTTAAAAATCATGAATTCATGCAAACCAACCTTGAAATGAAAGAGATGAAGAGAAAAGATGGAGAAGATAATGATCAACTTCCCAAACTTGGATTAATTCTTGAAATTCTTGATGATATGGATGAAAATCACTTCTTTCCCTTTGTTTCTTAATACCGAGAGAGAAAGGATGAGAATATTGATGATTTTTTATGATAAAATGATCAAGGAAGCATATGGAAGCCTTATACCGTTACAACCCATTTTTGAAAAATGTGGAATGTCCCAATTTGCAATTTGATCCTCCAAGAATTCAAGTTATACATTCAAGTGTGTATGATTTTAAAAGATTACCAACTAGATCCTTGAAACCTATGCAATTAAGTCCCTAAGATTTAAAGAAACATTCAACTAGGGACAATTCCATAATTTGACGTGCTCTCGGTAATTGTTTTTCGTAAAATATAACTTCTAAAATTATAAGGGATATAAGAATTTAGTTAATAAAATTCGGGGCGTTACAGGATTTTTCTAAGATCGCTGCACAGTTAACCCGGTTAACAAAGAAAGATGTCAAGTTTGTCTGGGACGAGAGGTGTGATCAAAGTTTCAACTTCTTAAAAGAAAAGTTAGTGTCAGCTCTGGTGTTAGCACTTCCTAAGGGTTCAAAGGAGTATGCCGTGTACACCGATGCTTCTAAGGAAGGTCTAGGTTGTGTATTGACTCAGAAGGGAAAGGTGATCGCCTATGCTTCCCGAAAGTTAAAGGAATATGAAAAGAATTATCCTACACACGACCTGGAGCTTGCAGCCGTGATCTTTGCTCTCGGGAAATGGAGGCACTATCTCTACGGGACTTCTTTTGAGATTTTCACCGACCACAAAAGCTCCAGTACTTATTCACGCAGAAGGACTTGAATATGAGGCAACGACGTTGGATGGAAAAGTTAGAAGATTATGATTGTATTATCAAGTATCATCCAGGAAAAGCCAACGTGGTTGCCGATGCACTTAGCAGGAAGGCGAGTGTCTCGAGTTTGGAAATAAAGGAAAATGATGAAGTTGCTCCGATCATGTTAAAGGCTCGGGTTTCTAATATTACAGTTCAGCCGAATTAAAATATCGATTGTTTGAAGCTCAGAATAATGATCCGGAGATTCAGAAGTTAGTAAGTAAGGCGAGAGCTGATCCGGAGAGTTCTTTTAGATTTGACGAGACCGGTTTGCTTCGATTCAAGAATAGAGTGTTCGTGCCCGAAGAGTTGAAGCGGGTTTTACTTGAAGAAGTTCACAAGTTAACATACTCAATCCACCCGGGAGGAAATAAAATGTACAAGGACTTAAAACAATATTATTGGTGTAATGGATTGAAAAGAGACGTCGCCGCGTATGTGAAGCATTGCCTGACTTGTCAGAGAGTGAAAGCTGAGCATCAAAAACCCACGGAACTGCTACAACTGTTACCTATTCCCAAATGGAAGTGGGAACAAGTAACGATGGACTTTGTATCCAGGTTATCGAAGGTGAAAGGCGGATTTGATGGTATTTGGGTAATCCTGGATCGATTTACGAAGTCTGCTCACTTTCTATTGGTCCAGATGAATTATAACATTCCAAATTTAGTCGAGATCTATAACAAAGAAATTATCCGACTTCATGGGATTCCAGTGAGTATAGTTTCAGATCGAGACCCGAGGTTCACATCCAAGTTGTGGCAAGAGTTGCAGGCGATGTTGGGAACGAGGCTCAAGTTCAGTACAACATTCCACCCACAAACAGACGGTCAGACAGAGAGATTAATAAGAAATTTAGAAGATCTACTTCGGGCCTACGCGATGGATTTTCAGAATTCGTGGCAAGAACAGTTTCCTTTGGTTGAATTTGCTTACAACAACAACTTTCAAGCTTCGATTGGGATGGCTCCTTATGAACTTTTTTATGGAAGAAAGTGCCGATCTCCGTTGTTTTTCGACTTGGAAGAGTGGAAATGGTCGAAACAAGAAGGAGTAAAGAAAGGTGAGAGATTTGAGAAACCTTCCAAGGTCATTCAAGCTATGATTGATAAAGTTCAAACAATCCAACAACAGATGAAAGCCGTGCAAGATAGGCAAAAGAGCTATGCCGATACACGCCGAAGGTGTAGCACCCTAACCCCCCAGGGCACCACATCCCCCGCACTATAGCCTCGATCCACGTATGAAATGGAAAGTCCATACATAAACCAAAACTATAGCGAACGGGTGACAATAAAATGACGAGCTAGGCGGGACACTCTCCCCAACAACACCAAAGCAAACATGATAATGAAAGCGGAAGCAATTAAATCATCTTCCAAGTAACATTCACATATATGTACCTAGAGCTATTAATACGATACTCTGAATTGTCAATACATGAGAAGAAAAGCTATGCTAGACTCAGCTGGACAGAAAAACACGACCCGACTCCCGCCTAGCACGCCACGAACAAAACCTGAAAGGTGGAGGCGTCAGTCTGTGAAGACCGAGTGAGGGGCAATATATATATAAACACAAGTAGCATGCGAGTTATAATAATCACATATTCATGCTTTCATCTATAAATAATCCATCTAGCATCAAACTCTCAAACCCTAGCTCAATCAAGCATGGTTAAAAATCATGAATTCATGCAAACCAACCTTGAAATGAAAGAGATGAAGAGAAAAGATGGAGAAGATAATGATCAAGCTTCCCAAACTTGGATTAATTCTTGAAATTCTTGATGATATGGATGAAAATCACTTCTTTCCCTTTGTTTCTTAATACCGAGAGAGAAAGGATGAGAATATTGATGATTTTTTATGATAAAATGATCAAGGAAGCATATGGAAGCCTTATACCATTACAACCCATTTTTGAAAAATGTGGAATGTCCTAATTTGCAATTTGATCCTCCAAGAATTCAAGTTATACATTCAAGTGTGTATGATTTTAAAAGATTACCAACTAGATCCTTGAAACCTATGCAATTAAGTCCATAAGATTTAAAGAAACATTCAACTAGGGACAATTCCATAATTTGACGCGCTCTCGGTAATTGTTTTTCGTAAAATATAACTTCTAAAATTATAAGGGATATAAGAATTTAGTTAATAAAATTCGGGGCGTTACAAATCCTGGACGAACCTTCTATAATATCTAGCCAATCCTAAGAAGCTTCTAATCTCCGAAGCATTCTTTGGTTTTTCCCATTTAGGCACGACCTTAATTTTCGAGGGATCGACTTCAATTCCTTTACCCGAAATCACATCTCCCAAGAAAGAGACCCGATCGATCTAAAATTCACACTTACTGAATTTAGCAACCAACTGATGCTCCTTCAAAGTTCGTAGAACAAGCTTAAGATGCCTCACATGATCCTCGACAGACTTGGAGAATACCAAAATATCATCGATGAAGATTACCACGAATTTATCGAGGAAAGGCCTGAAAATCCGGTGCATCATGTCCATGAAAGCTGCAGGGGCATTAGTTAATCCGAATGGCATGACCATGAACTCGTAATGCCCGTACCGAGTATTGAATCCCGTCTTTGGAATATCCTCTGCTCGGATTCACAACTGGTAGTACCCATGTCTCAAATCCAATTTTGAGTAAATCTTGGACCCCTGAAGTATATCAAATAATTCCTCAATGTGTGGAAGGGGATATTTGTTCTTAATAGTCATCCGGTTTAAAACCCGGTAATCGATGCACATCCTCAAAGTCCCGTCCTTTTTCTTATCGAATAACATCGGTGCACCCCAAGGAGGCAAACTTGGCCTGATATACCCAACTTCCAATAATGCCTCAAGTTTAACCTTTAACTCTTTCAATTCGGCTGGAGCCATCCGGTATGGAGTCTTTGAATATGGCTCCGCATTCGGGTATAAATCAATTACGAATTTTATCTCTCGTTCAGGAGGTAAAGAATCCAATTTCTCTGGGAAAACATCGGGAAATTCCTTCACCACTTCCGTATCTTCAAACTTAACCTGATCCTTGGGCTTATTTAGAATGTAGGCAATGAATCCTGTAGCCCCGTCTTTAACTAGTCTCCGAGCCTCTGAAAAGGAAAGTAGAGGTATTGTCTTCGAAGTCCAACCCGTAGTAACCTCTGAACCCAACTTCACCTTCTTTGTCCGGGAATTTACTGTAGCACAGGCCTGTACAACAAATCCATCCACAGAATAGACCCGTATCTGTCCATCGGCATCACAATAAAAGCTGTCAAGAACTCTCGACCCTCAATCACCACTGGAACATCCCTGAAAACCTGATCCGTCTCTCACCTACTACCAAAGGAGAACTAACTACATAGCGCACATAAGAGCACATAGCAGGCAAGGATAAAGTAATAGCAATAGAGTGCACAAGAAAGGAGTGTGTAGCTCCTGGATCAAACAATGTATGGATGTTCGTGCCATGGATGCATATAGTACCTACAACCACTACAGCAGGGTCGATCTCTACATCCTGCTCCTCTCCAGCCAATGCGTATGCCCGAGCTCTCACAAGTGGTCTCTGGCCTGCAGGTGGCGGATCCTGACAATCCGGACAGTCGTCTACCCGGTGCTCGTCACTCCCGCAAATGAAATACAATCCTAACCGTCGTCTGCAATTATCATACGTGTGTGTAGGGAGTCCACAAAATCTGTAGCCCGGTCTCTGAGGTGGCTGTGGTGGTGTAGGAGCTCGTGGAGCCTTCTGAGGTGGTCCTGTAGCTTTAAACTTCTTCCCGGATTCCTTCCGTGCTGGAGGTGCAGAGTACGCTATAGGCCTCTTTCCCGAGCTCGATCCCTGTCCTGACCTTGAACCTGAAGCCCATCCGGTGCGGGGAATAGGCCTCCTTGAAATGTCTGAATCCTCGACTTTCAAAGCCTTAGTGGTAGCTTTAGCCCAGGTGCTGGTATTAGCCGCTTTCAAGGCGTCCTGGATGTCTGGCCTGAGTCCCTGTACAAACTGCATCGCCTTGTGAAAGTCATCATTCGCTATGTTAGGTGCATAGCGAGATAGTCTCTCGAACTCGGCAATGTACTGGCCAACGGATCTCCCTCCTTGCTTCAACTCTGTAAATTCCCTCAACCTTCGGGTACGGGAAGCTGGTGGAATGAACTTGTTTCTGAACTCCCGTACAAAGACCTCCCACGTGATAGCTGTCCCGGCAGCCTCCAATACTATCCGGGTGCTCTCCCACCATGAGTAAGCCTCGCCCTGAATCAGAGTAAGGGAACAACGAGCTTTCTCCTGAGTGTCGCAAGGAATGAGCTGCCAAATCCTCTCAACCTCTTTCAACCACATCTCGGCCTGAATATCATCGCCCCTGTACAATTTAGGCGGATGCTGATTTTGGAACTCTCATAGTATATCAGAAATAGGGTTCTCCTGTGGTGCTACGAGCGCAGGTGGTGCTGGAGGAACCCGTTCCTGAAGCCTCTGATCAATCAGTCATACCACTGCATTCATGAAAGCCTGGGGCTGTGCCTGAGGAGGTGGTGATCTATCATGATGATGACCGCGATGATGCCACTGTCTCAGAGATCGGTCACGATGATGTCTATGATGTCTATCATGATCCATCCTGAAATCAGATTAATACAAATATGTGATTTGATTAATAAATGAAAATGTGTGCAAATAATTCCATAAGATCGATAAAGCGCACATTTAAAGAATCAAGCAGCTCTATTAATTCGAGAATTCAAGTAAATCACATAAGTCAATTAAATCTAGACTCTCATGTAACAATTAATCCTATGCCGTGAGACCTAGACTCACACGGGACACGACTCGAGAACCTCGATTTTACAACCGGGCTCTGATACCACCTTAAGATGGAGCACCCAAACCCCCAAGGTACTACATCCCCCGCACTATAGTCCGATCCACATACGAAATGGATAATCCGTACATAAGGCGAACATATAGCGAACGGGTGACGATCAAGAAATAACGAGCTAGGCGGGATAACTCCCCAACAATCATCAAAGCCAGGACATGAAAATTCAAAAGCGGAAACATTAAATCACTAATACGTGTAGGTACCATATTTACTTCCAAGGTATATTTAGTAATAGGTACTAACATTATCAATACATTATCATCTCCTATATAATATACATCTATAGATGTACAAAAAATGTATTAACAATGATCATAACATGATATTCCAAAAGTTCTATACATGGAAGACAAAATGCTAGACTCGGTGGAATGCAAGACCTGACTCAACTCCCGCCTAGCACGACCATGACCAAAAGTACCTGAAAAGTGATGTATCAGTCTACCGAAGACTGAGTGAGGGGCATAGTTATATATAACACACGTCACATGCAAGTCATAGTCTCGGGTGAAGACTTGGAAATGAAATAAATATAAAGTTTGAAGAATAGAATGCTCTTTGCCCGAGATTATGACTACCAAATTTAACATGTAACTTGTCAATTTCAAGAATCATGTGGCCCGACGAGTAAGGGCAATTCTCCAACCTTTACACCAAACGTGAACAATACGTGCTTGCTTGAATATTTCAATACGTGATCATGCATTTTATTTCGTGCTCAAATAGGAACATAATCATGAGTGAAAACATGTAATAACCCGAGGACAATCCGTGGTGCCGAATCCGTCCCCAGTTTCATTTTTCCTCCGGGTGGTAGTGGGTTTGCAAGGTGCAACTATCCACGACATTGTGTACGTCGGGAACATGACTCCCTACGCACAGAACTCCTTCCACCACCAATCTCCTAGTGGCTTCGGGGTGATCCCAATGAGGTGAGGATAGAGCAAAAGTTACCCGTCAGCCGTTGCTTTCCCGGTTGGCTCAAGCTACTACCCTCGGGCCCAAGTGCAATCATGGTACTCGCCAAAACATGCTTGAATCATGAACAATCATGGCTTGCTTGCTTGAAAGTGTTTATATTTTTGAAAGCATTTATAGATATAATAGGTTTTGGCCGAAAACATCACATAAGGGTTATAAAGGTTCTATATACCTAGAATAAAACCTCTCCTTTGTTACAAAATAAAACAAGGATATGCTCTAGGGAGCCTGCTCCTTGTCCACGGCCTCGTGATCTGTGCAAACATGACTAGTATACCTGAGACTTGACTCAACAAGGACCAAATATGACGAATGGCATAAATGTAACGAGATGACGAGCAATATGAAATGTAGCATGAAAATATCTTGTTTTGACATGTATTCAATCATATAATAGCAATTTGGGATCAAAGAAAATGTTTGGGTTACAATCCCAAAATCGGCATTTTATGCAGTACCTTTTGCTCTGCCAGACGGCTGGGAACGGCCGTTCCGGCTTCCCTTTGAAAACGGGAAGGGTCGTTCCCATGCCTTCCAAGAACGTGCCAACATTTTTAATTTTAAAAATGCGCCTTTGCTGGGAACGGCCCTTCCGGCACGTAGGCCAAAATGGGAACGGACGTTCCCAGCCTCGCTGTCCTCCCTAACTCAGAAGCCTGGGAACGACCAATCCCAAAATGCACTAAGGCGGGAAGGGCCATTCCCAGCTTCTGCAAATTTTAAAAATAGAGCAGAAGCAGGGCAACAGTTACGACATCAACAACAACAACAAAGCTCCAAGATATAGTCCCTCAAAATGCCACAATTCAGGAAATATACATGCATACAAGTTCATAGAAATATAAAACTTGAAATAAATCATCAACCATGCTTAACCCTCCAAGTTTTTCCACTTTCAAGCTCAAGTATAAATTCAATATATTGACTCAAATACTTCAAGAATTCATGCAATAATCCAAGGAAAAATCACATATTCATGTATCAAACAGTAATTAATCCATATACTCCATGATTTCTCAAAACCTAGCAATCACATAGCTCATCAAGAATCATCAATCCATGTAAACACCCACCTTGAAGCTAAAGAAATGTAGAAAGAAGACGATGATGGGTGCTAAGCTTCAAATCTTGATGAAAATAATGGAAATCTCTTCTTTCTCTTTCCTTGAAGAAAACTAGAGCAAGAGGGATAGATATGTTGGTAAATTTTGATGAAATATGATCAAGGAAGCTTGGAGATATATTCTACGTGATTCACCATTTTTGGAAAAATGTGAAATACTCAAATTGCAATTTAATCCCTCAAGAGTTTAAGTCATGCAATCAAGTATGCTTTATTTGGTAATTGAGCAATTGAATCCATGACAAAACTATGCAATTTGGTCCCTAAATTTAGAAAAATAGGCAAATAGGGACTATTCGAAAATTAAATCACTCTCGGTATGTATTTCACGCAATAATTATTTCCCAAGTCATGAAATAATTTTCTCGATGATATGATTTCATATAATTCACATAAATAATGTGATATGCAATTTAGAAAAATATATGATGTCATGTAAGAAAAACATAAAATTAAAGAATTAAAATAAATCCTACGCTCTCAAACTCACACATGGCGTGCTTACCTGTTCATCCGGAACTGGGGCGTTACAACTCTTCCCCCCTTAAAAGAATATGGTCCCCAGATTCTCTACTCTTCAGAAAATAATTCCGGGTGGAACCGCTTCATCTTATCCTCAATTTCCCACGTAGCTTCTTCGGTTTTGTCGCTTCTCCACAATACTTTAACCATGGGAATCCTCCGATTTCTTAATTCCTGAAACTTCCTGTCTAAGATTTTAACCGGCCTTTGCAGAAAAGTCAAATTCGGTTCCAATTGAACTTCTTCAATGGGGAGAATCGTGGTCTCATCGGGGTAATATTTCCTGAGTTAAGAGACATGAAATTCGTTGTGAATCCCCGTAAGACTTGGTAGTAGGTCCAGTCGATAAGCCACTTTGCCTATTCTTTCAAGAATCTAGAAAGGACCCAAATAGCGAGGATTAAGTTTTCCTCCTTTCCCGATCCGGGTGAAACCTTTTCTTGGTTACACCTTCAAGAATACCCGGTCACCAACTTCAAATTCAACATCCCTTCGGCGTGTATCGGCATAGCTCTTTTGCCTATCTTGCGCGGCTTTCATCCGTTGTTGGATTGTTGAACTTTATCAGTCATAGCTTGAACGACCTTGGAAGGTTTCTCGAATCGCTCACCTTTCTTTACTCCTTCTTGTTTCGACCATTTCCACTCTTCCAAGTCGAAAAACAACGGAGATCGGCACTTTCTTCCATAAAGAAGTTCATAAGGAGCCATCCCAATCGAAGCCTGAAAGCTGTTGTCGTAAGCAAATTCAACCAAAGAAAACTGTTCTTGCAACGAATTCTAAAAATCCATCACGCAGGCCCGAAGTACATCTCCCAGATATCTTATTAATCTCTCTGTCTGACCGTCTGTTTGTGGGTGGAATGCTGTACTCAACTTGAGCCTCGTTCCCAACATCGCCTGCAACTCTTGCCACAACTTAGATGTGAACCTCGGGTCTCGATCTGAAACTATACTCACTGGAATCCCATGAAGTCGGATAATTTCTCTGTTATAGATCTCGGCTAACTTCGGAATCTTATAATACATTCGGACCGGTAGAAAGTGAGCAGACATCGTAAATCGATCCACGATTACCCAAATACCATCAAATTCGCCTTTAACCTTCGGTAACCCGGATACAAAGTCCATCGTTACTTGTTTCCATTTCCATTCATGAATAAGTAACGGTTGTAGCAGTCCCGCGGGTTTTTTGTAATACCCCGCACGTGAGGCGCCACATCCCCCGCACTATGGCCCGATATGTGTACGAAATGGAAGGTCCGCACACGCGCCAAGTCACAGCGAACAGGTGACAAACAAAAACACACGCACTAGCTAGGCGGTATCTAACCCTGTACAAAAGAAAATATGCAAAACATGACAGCGGAAGTAGCACGAAATGCCAACTTACAAAAACTTTCATACCTTAAACACACAGTACCATACAAACATCAAAATCAACTAAGTGGGTTCGACTAATCCAGCAAACCTGTCCTAACCTGTCCCGAGCAATCATATATTCATAACGGGTTCAACTAATCCGAGCACCTGTCCTAACCTGTCCGGAATTCCATAACTTCAAATCATAATTGCAAACCTGCACAAACATATCTTATATAACATTTACAAATCATAAACCAGAGCCAAAACTTAATAAACTTAAACAGACGGACACAGACTCGACAGACTCGACACACAGCCGCCTAGCACGAACTCCAACGACCTCCAAAGCAAAGCCTGCGAACTGAAACATAAAAGGGGAGGGGTCAGTCCGAAGACTGAGCGAGGGGCTGACACACGCACACTATACATATATATAGAGCACAGCATAAAGAAGAAGCGACGTTCGTGAACCCGAGGTTAGTTTTTGCACGCCAAAATATTTTCCCTTGATAATATACATATAGGGAGACTTATCAGACAGACCAAACAAATCTTAAATCAAAAGTTTCTTAAGGCACAATTCGGATTCATGCAGACTTAACACACATATCGGAGCATATCTTATTAAGTTAAAGGTATATCAATTTTTTTATCTTAATTTAACAATCTACCCCCGTTTCACGAACTTATGACAGACCGACAGACAGAACACACTTACCCAGAAACAAAGACGAAGCGAAACACAAAACGAATCATAAATCAATCCCACCTCCACACCGTTTGGGGAAGAGAGGTGCCCCTCTCAACCCACCACAGAACGAAACATGTGAACCGGAGGATCCCGCCCGGTTCCTTCGACGGCCAGCCAAAATGCGCTCCGTCGGTATAGGAGAACTAAGTCTCCCGTTGGTGGAGAAGTGTACAGGGGTCGTAACCGGCGACCCCGATGGTCGTCCCGGGTCTCCCTTACCCACAACTCCGGGGCCCAAACAGATCAAAACCAACAGAAAATCGGAGACAAAACAAAGCCGATACAAACGAAACAAAGCCTAAACTTATCACACTTACCAGACGAAACTTATACTCACACACACAGATAGACGAACATATCTCATGCATATCGCACTTATCATATCATACGTACATATCACGCAGACTGACCTCGAAATCATAACAGAACTGAGACAAAACATACATAGGCTTATACATAGCGATTCGTACTTTTCAAATCAAATCATATGACAAAACCAGCAAAATACGTACTTCGAACATATCTACATATACATAAGGCTTATAAACCACATGCATTCGAAAACGGGCACGTTGCAATAGGGTATAACTATATCCTAACCTCACCTGGTACCAAACACAGCCGAACAAAAAGCAGAAGGTCCACCCCGGAGCCTGCACGACTCACTTCTCACCATCCCGGGTGCACCTGAACCAACTGAACACACAAACACAACACATGGCTCAGACTCAAACTCAGACAACTACACAGAGATGCACGGCAATGCTCAAGCACTTACGAAATGCAATCACATAAGCAGGTTTCAAATTCATATTAATTCTATACAAAACAAAACATTAAGGCATGTTCATACGTACAATTAATGCAGATTAGGGAAACTGAAAGGCAACACAAATCATATTATTCATTTCATGCAAATTCACGTAGCACCTTTCATATCAATGGACACATATTAATAAATCAAATAAATCATAACAGCATGCTTCCTAATTCATACAAATTTCACGAGGTTACAAATCAAATTCTAACCCTACTCAATTCATACAATTCATATTTTACATATTCAATTCATGCACTACATATTAAATCCAAATTCAATTTAGGTAATTAAAATTTAATTGCAAAAGTCCCAAATTAATCATCCAAGGCATGCTCATTCAACTTTTACTTAAATCAAAATTAGCTTCATCGTTTTCAAATGATAAGGTTCAATTAATTCAAGTTATACAAATTTGTATTTTCTAAAATTACATAAACACACCTTGTACAAGAATTATACATTCATAATTCATTACATATTTTCTAATACCAAGCAATGCATATTCATCAATTTATCGAACATACAAGTACGAATTACATTTAAACAATTAACAACTAATACAATTTTGGCATAACGGGGTTCAATTTACAATTCAAAGCATCAATGCATATCACATTTCATTAAATGTAAGATTTCGTATACATCGGGGTTCATATAAATCGATAAGTCAAGCATATCGCAATTAAATTACAATTAGAATAAATAATTAAATATTCACAATTATACAAATAAATTCACAGAAAATAAACCGAGTGTCCGATTAACGAACGGAAAGTGGTGTTGGACTCACCACGACGAAGCGGACAAGCTGTCCGAAGGTCGCCGGAGCGCCACCGCCGGAGCTGCCGGAACAGTGGCCGGCCGCCGTTCGGCCGCCGCCGGAACGTGCCGGAAAAATCCCGAAAAATCACCCGTGCAAGGATTCGTCGTGCTCAATCCAATTCCTCGATCAATTTCTGCAAATTCCAAGCCAATTGTCTCTAATTTAAAATCCAAGAATACGAAAACCCTAAAATCTTCAAACTTCAATTACTTTCAAACCGGTGAACCAAAATGCGATCCGTAAAAGGCATCGTCTTACCCGTGACGAGCTTTACGAAAGCCTTAAGCTTTCTCGCCGGAAAAATCCCTGGAGGTGGCACCGCCGGTGCGCCGCCATTGTGCCGCCGTGAACCGCCGCCAATCCTCCGAATCTGGAGTCGTGTGATCACAGGCCACTAGTTCTCATCGTTCTAAACAACTTTCGTGAAGGGCCCGAGGCCAAAATATGGCCGGAAAAGGCCCCCGTTGACCTCCGAAGTTTCTGCCGCCGCTCCCCTTGCCGGAACCACCACCAACGGCCAAAATCTTATCAAACCGACGCCGGAAATGGACTCAGGGGGTCGGAAAACCTAGCAAAACACTTACCTTGGTCGGAAAAAGCCACCGGAACACGGCGGAGCAACCTGCTACAGTAACGCTGCCGCCGCGGCGTCCGCATCAAGCGACGCGTGAGCCAACATCCGGTGGCCGTTGGCCGCGACGCTAACGTCAGACGATGCGCAGGGACCTCTTCTAACTAGGTAGGTGGCGCGTGTCGATCGATGCCCGCGGGAAAACACCGCGAATGGCCGCCAAAGTGACGGCTCCGCCACCCTTCTCCTGCGCTACTGAAATCCGGCGATATCTCCGCCGTCGTCAGCCGGTTGGTCGAGTTCTTAGTACGGTTGTGACGGGCTCGTCGAGCTAATGAATTTCGACTACTCAAAAATCGAATTCTGTCGAGAAACGAGCGAGAACGGGCATGTGTGTGTAAACACACCGCGAGTGCATGAACAGTGGCGGGAGAACGTTGAATCGCTGGAGAGAGAGAGACCGAACTGGAGCTCGAGTTATGGCATGCAAAACGAGGATCCGGGGTATTTATCTCAGGTCCTCACGCGCAAAACAATCGGTAGGAGGAGCTAACGACGTCAGAATTGGGCAAACTTAGAGTCTACGGACTCGTTTCGATGCCCCGAACGCGTTGAAGGGGTCAAAGAGGTCGAAATCTCGATCAAACGAGGAAGTGACCGTAAACCCCTAAAAAGATAAAATTACAAACAAGCCCCTAAACTCTTAAAGAGTTCAAAATAGGGTCGAGCAAAGTACAAAATCACATAATTAAACACATTAAAAGGTTGAAACATGACGTACCTTATAAATCGGATGAGTGGGATGTTACAAACTCCCCTCCTTCAAAAGGACCTGTCCTCAGGTCCTAAGGTCGGATCATGAACGACGCTGAAACGAATTCCACTTCAAACTTCCGCTGCGCAACTCTGATCTAAGCGAACTGCAATCTCTGCAAGATACTTCTCCCTTAGTTGGCATCAACTCCCTTCATATCGATTCGTTGTCATAAAGGTCCCACTGAGCTCTTGGCCGTTGGTCACTTCAAGCTCATTCGTTCACCACTAGGCCACTGCACCCGAAGCTTGATACGGTCACGCTCTCGTTACTTGCAAACTACCGTCTGGAAAGAAGTAACGCAACCGCAACAAACAAGAGCGAGAGTCCCATCTCTCGACACGCAAGCGAAGGAACCCCGTCCCTCGGCACACAAAAGAGAAAACCCCGTTTCTAAACACACAAAAGAGAGAACCCCGTCTCTCAGGCACACAATTGAGAGAACCCCGTCTCTCAACCTAAGTCTGATTGATTACACACCTCTCAGACAATCTAGTTTGAGAAAATCCGGCATTTCTCAAACCCTAAATCCAAGGGAATCCAGCATCCCTCGAATACCTAAGAACAAGAGAATCTAGCATCTCTCGTGCACAGAACTATAGAAAGAATCCCGCATCTTTCTATCACACAAACAAGGAGAATCCACATCTTCCTGGCACGTATTCAGAGAGAATCAAATCTCCCTTTCACTCAAGCACATAAGCAAAGTAAAAGCAAAAGCAAAAGCAAAAAGTAGAAAGTTCAACAATCAACACATAACATACTCGGCAAGTATCTCACAAAACAACAAATTAATCAAATAATTTATGCATGTATGCTCGTGCCATGAATGCATAGTGTACCGTTCACCGTAGTAACAGAATCAAAGTTCCAATTTCCTTTGGTGGCAAATGTCCCCACTCGTAGTGATCAGAATCCTGACATCTAATTCAGAACTGCAGTGCTCCTCAAATTCTTAAGTGTTCTCTTAGCCTTGCTTGGTCAATCCTGCTTTAGCGTACCATCCATGCTAGCCAAGTCTGATAGAGGTTCCATAGCAGCTTTCACACCTATTTGAAGGATGTTATCTATCTACTTCCATCAAACCATTTATGAGGCTACGAACATCGCTTTGTACAAAGAAGTTGACCACAACCCGACGTTCTATCTTACACGCATTCACCTACAAATCACAAATTGAACGAATATCTATGCATGTTGGTCAGTGAGTGGACGTGTCAAGTAAGGGAAATAATTAAGAGTACCTAATTAAATGCAACTGCAATACATAACTGCTAGAATTTAAAAAGCATCACGTATAATATTAAATAATCATAATCATAGCATACGCACACTCACATAAGTTCTAATCAATTCATACAAGGAAGCCAAATGTCACGTCAAAACGGATGCAATGCACACGTATTCCTATGCCGTACGACCTAGACTGATACGACAACACTCCAGAGTATCGGTTCTGAACCTGGTAGCTCTGATACCACTTATAGATGTAACACCCCGCACGTGAGGCGCCACATCCCCCACACTATGACCCGACACGTGTACGAAATGGAAGGTCCGCACACGCGCCAAGTCACAGCGAACAGGTGACAAACAAAAACACACGCACTAGCTAGGCGGTATCTAACCCTGTACAAAAGAAAATATGCAAAACATGACAGCGGAAGTAGCACGAAATGCCAACTTACAAAACTTTCATACCTTAAACACACAGTACCATACAAACATCAAAATCAACTAAACGGGTTCGACTAATCCAGCAAACCTATCCTAACCTGTCCCGAGGAATCATATATTCACAACGGGTTCAACTAATCCGATCACCTGTCCTAACCTGTCCTGAATTCCATAAATTCAAATCATAATTGCAAACCTGTACAAACATATCTTATATAACATTTACAAATCATAAACCAGAGCCAGAACTTAATAAACTTAAACAGACGGATACAGACTCGACACACAGCCACCTAGCACGAACTCCAACGACCTCCAAAGCAAAGCCTGCGAACTAAAACATAAAAGGGGAGGGGTCAGTACAAAGACTGAGCGAGGGGCTGACACACGCACACTATACATATATATAGAGCACAGCAAAAAGAAGAAGCGACGTTCGTGAACCCGGGGTTAGTTTTTGCACGCCAAAATATTTTCCCGTGATAATATACATATAGGGAGACTTATCAGACAGACCAAACAAATCTTAAATCAAAAGTTTCTTAAGGCACAACTCGGATTCATGCATACTTAACACACATATCGGAGCATATCTTATTAACTTAAAGGTATATCAATTTTTTTATCTTAATTTAACAATCTACCCCCGTTTCACGAACTTATGACAGACCGACAGACAGAACACACTTACCCAGAAACAAAGACGAAGCGGAACACAAAACGAATCATAAATCAATCCCACCTCCACACCGTTTGGGGAAGAGAGGTGCCCTTCTCAACCCACCACAAAACGAAACATGTGAACCGGAGGATCCCGGCCGGTTCGTTCGACGGCCAGCCAAAATGCGCTCCGTCGGCATAGGGGAACTAAGTCTCCCGTTGGTGGAGAAGTGCACAGGGGTCGTAACCGGCGACCCCGATGGTCGTCCCGGGTCTTCCTTACCCACAACTCCGGGGCCCAAACAGATCAAAACCAACAAAAAATCGGAGACTTGCTTGAATCCGATACAAACGAAAGAAAGCCTAAACTTATCACACTTACTAGATGAAACTTATACTCACACACACAGACAGACGAACATATCTCATGCATATCGCACTTATCATATCGTACGTACATATCACGCAGACTGACCTAGAAATCATAACAGAACTGAGACAAAGCGTACATAGGCTCATGCATAGCGATTCGTACTTTTCAAATCAAATCATACGACAAAACCAGCAAAATACGTACTTCGCACATATCAACATATACATAAGGCTTATAAACCACATGCATTCGAAAACGGGCACGTTGCAATAGGGTTTAACTATATCCTAACCTCACCTGGTACCAAACACAACCGAACACAAAGCAGAAGGTCCACCCCGGAACCTGCACGACTCACTTGTCACCATCCCGGGTGCACCTGAACCAACTAAACACACAAACACAACACATGGCTCAGACTCAAACTCAGAAAACTACACAGAGACGCACGGCAATGCTCAAGCACTTACGAAATGCAATCACATAAGCAGGTTTCAAATTCATATTAATTCTATGCAAAACAAAACATTAAGGCATGTTCATACGTACAATTAATGCAGATTAGGGAAACTGAAAGGCAAGACAAATCATATTATTCATTTCATGCAAATTCGTGTAGCACCTTTCATATCAATCGACACATATTAATAAATCAAATAAATCATAATAGCATGCTTCCTAATTCATACAAATTTCATGAGGTTACAAATCAAATTCTAACCCTACTCAATTCATACAATTCATATTTTACATATTCAATTCATGCACTACATATCAAATCCAAATTCAATTTAGGTAATTAAACTTTAATTGCAAAAGTCCCAAATTAATCATCCAAGGCATGCTCATTCAACTTTTACTTAAATCAAAATTAGCTTCATCGTTTTCAAATGATAAGGTTCAATTAATTCAAGTTATACAAATTTGTATTTTCTAAAATTACATAAACACCCCTTGTACAAGAATTATCATTCATAATTCATTACATATTTTCTAATACCAAGCAATGCATATTCATCAATTTATCGAACATACAAGTACGAATTACATTTAATCAATTAACAACTAATACAATTTTGGCATAACGGGGTTCAATTTACAATTCAAAGCATCAATGCATATCACATTTCATTAAATGTAAGATTTCGTATACATCGGGGTTCATATAAATCGATAAGTCAAGCAAATCGCAATTAAATTACAATTAGAACAAATAATTAAATATTCACAATTATACAAATAAATTCACAGAAAATAAACTGAGTGTTCGATTAACGAACGGAAAGTGGTGTTGGACTCACCACGACGAAGCGGACAAGCTGTCCAAAGGTCGCCGGAGCGCCGCCGCCGGAGCTGCCAGAACAGTGGTCGGCCGCCGCCGGAACGTGCCGGAAAAATCCCAAAAAATCACCCGTGCAAGGATTCGTCGTGCTCAATCCAATTCCTCGATCAATTTCTGCAAATTCCAAGCCAATTGTCTCCAATTTAAAATCCAAGAATACGAAAACCCTAAAATCTTCAAACTTCAATTACTTTCCAACCGGTGAACCAAAATACGATCCGTAAAAGGCATCGGCTTACCCGTGGCGAGCATTACGAAAGCCTTTAGCTTTCTCGATGGAAAAATCCCCTGAGGTGGCGCCGCCACTGTGCCATCACGAACCGCCTCCAATCCTCCGAATCTGGAGTCGCGTGATCACAGGACACTAGTTCTCGTCGTTCCGAACAACTTTCGTGAAGTGCCCGAGGCCAAAAGATGGCCGGAAAAGGCCCCCGTTGGGCTCCGAAGTTTCTGCCGCCGCTCGCCTTGCCGGAACCACCACCTACGGCCAAAATCTTATCAAACCGACGCCGGAAATGGACTCAGGGGGTCGGAAAACCTAGGAAAACAGTTACCTTGGTCGGAAAAAGCCGCCGGAAAGCATCGGAGCAACCTGCTACAGTAACGCCGCCGCCGCCGCGTCCGCTTCAAGCGGCGCGTGAGCCAACATCCGGTGGCCGTTGGCCGCGCCGTCAACGTCAGACGATGCACAGGAACCTCTTCTAACTAGGTAGGTGGCGCGTGTCGATCGATGCCCGCCGGAAAACGCCGCGAATGGCCGCCAAAGTGGTGGCTCCGCCACCCTTCGCCAGCGCTATAGAAATCCGGCGATATCTCCGCCGTCGTCAGCCGGTTGGTTTAGTTCTTGGTACGGTTATGATGGGCTCGTCGAGCTAATGAATTTCGACTGCTCAAATGTAGAATTCCGTCGAGAAACGAGCGAGAACGGGCATGTGTGTGTAAACACACCGCGAGTGCATGAACAGTGGCAGGAGAATGTTGAATCGCGGGAGAGAGAGAGACCGAACTGGAGCTGGAGTTATGGCACGCAAAACGAGGACCCGGGGTATTTATCTCGGGTCCTCACGCGCAAAACGATCGGTAGGAGGAGCTAACGACGTCAGAATTAGGCAAACTTAGAGTCTACGGACTCGTTTCGATGCCCCGAACGCGTTGAAGGGGTCAAAGAGGTCGAAATCTCGATCAAACGAGGAAATGACCGTAAACCCCTAAAAAGAAAAAATTACAAACAAGCCCCTAAACTCTTCAAGAGTTCAAAATAGGGCCGAGCAAAGTACAAAATCACATAATTAAACACATTAAAAGGTTGAAACATGACGTACCTTATAAATCGGATGAGCGGGATGTTACATTTTTTATGCTTAGCTTTCACTCTCTGACAAGTCAGGCAACGCCTCACGTACTCGGTGACGACTCTTTTCATTCCATTCCACCAATAATATTGTTTTAAGTCCTTGTACATTTTATGTCCTCACGGGTGGATTGAGTATGCTGACTTGTGAACTTCTTCAAGTAAAACCTGCTTTAACTCTTCGGGTACGGCCACTCTGTTCTTGAATCGAAGCAAACCGGTCTCGTTAAATCCAAAAGAACTCTCCGCATGAGCTCTCGCCTTACTTACTAACTTCTGAACCTCCGGATCATTATTCTGAGCTTCAAACAATCGATATTTTAATTTCGGCTGAACTGTAATATTAGAAACCCGAGCCTTTAACACGATCGGGGCAACTTCATCATCTTCCTTTATTTCAAAACTCGACACACTCACCTTCCTGCTAAGTGCATCGGTGACCACGTTGGCTTTTCCTGGATGATACTTAATCTTAGAATCATAATCTTCTAACTTTTCCATCCAACGCCGTTGGCTCATATTCAAGTCCTTCTGCGTGAATAAGTACTGGAGGCTTTTGTGGTCGGTGAAAATTTCAAAAGAAGTCCCGTGGAGATAGTGTCTCCATTTCCCGAGAGCAAAGATCACGGCTGCAAGCTCCATGTCGTGTGTAGGATAATTCTTTTCATATTCCTTTAACTTTCGGGAAGCATAGGCGATCACCTTTCCCTTCTGAGCCAATACACAACCTAGACCTTCCTTAGAAGCATCGGTGTACACGGCATACTCCTCTAAACCCTCGGGAAGTGCTAACACCGGAGCTGAGACTCTCTTTTCTTTTAAGAAGTTGAAACTTTGATCACACCTCTCGTCCTAGACAAACTTGACATCTTTCTTTGTTAACCGGGTTAACGGTGCAGCGATCTTAGAAAAATCCTGGACGAACCTTGTATAATATCCGGCCAATCCCAAGAAGCTTCTAATCTCCGAGGCATTCTTTGGTTTTTCCCGTTTAAGCACGGCCTTAATTTTCGAGGGATCAATTTCAAATCCTTTACCCGAAATCACATCTCCCAAGAAAGCTACCCGGTCGATCCAAAATTCACACTTACTGAATTTAGCAACCAACTGATGCTCCTTCAAAGTTTGTGGAACAAGCTTAAGATGCCTCGCATGATCCTCGACAGACTTGGAGAATAACAAAATGTCATCGACGAAGATTACCACGAATTTATCGAGGAATGGCTTGAAAATCCGGTACATCATGTCCATGAAATCTGCAGGGGCATTAGTCAATCCGAATGGCATGACCACGAACTCGTAATTCCTGTACCGAGTATTGAATCCCGTCTTTGGAATATCCTCTGCTCGGATTCGCAGCTGGTGGTACCCCTGTCTCAAATCCAATTTTGATTAAATCTTGGACCCCTGAAGTATATCAAATAATTCCTCAATGTGTGGAAGGGGATATTTGTTCTTAATAGTCATCCGGTTCAACTCCCGATGATCGATGCACATCCTCAAAGTCCCGTCCTTTTTCTTTAGGAATAACATCGGTGCACCCCAAGGAGACAAACTTGGCCTGATATACCCAACTTTCAATAATGCCTCAAGTTTAACCTTTAACTCTTTCAATTCGGCTGGAGCCATCCGGTATGGAGTCTTTGAATAAGGCCCCGCATTCGGGTACAAAACAATCACGAATTCCGGCTCTCGTTCAAGAGGCAAAGAATCCAATTTCTCTGGGAAAACCTCGGGAAATTCCTTCACCACTTCCGTATCTTCCAACTTAACCTGATCCTTGGGCTTATTTAGAATGTAGGCAATGAATCCTGTAGCCCCGTCTTTAACCAGTCTCCGAGCCTCTGAAAAGGAAAGTAGAGGTACTGTCTTCGAAGTCCAACCCGTAGTAACCTCTGAACCCAACTGCACCTTGTTTGTCCGATAATTTACTATAGCACAGTGCCTGTACAACCAATCCATCCCCAGAATAGACCCGTATCTCTCCATCGGCATCACAATAAAATCCGTCAAGAACTCTCGACCCTCAATCACCACTGGAACATCCCTGAAAACCTGATCAGTCTCTCGCCTACTACCAAAAGGAGAACTAACTACATAGCGCACAGAAGAGCACATAGCAGGCAAAGGTAAAGTAATAGCAATAAAGTGCGCAAGAAAGGAGTGTGTACCTCCTGGATCAAATAATGTATGGATGTTCGTGCCATGGATGCATATAGTACCTTCAACCACTACAGTAGGGTCAATCTCTACATCCTGCTCCTCTCCAGCCAATGCGTATGCCCGAGCTCTCACAAGTGGCCTCTTGCCTGCAGGTGGCAGATCCTGACGATTCGGACAGCCGTCTACCCGGTGCTCGTCACTCCCGCAAATCAAACACAATCCTAACCGTCGTCTGCAGTTATCATACGTGTGTGTAGGGAGTCCACAAAATCTGCAGCCCGGTCTCTGAGGTGGTTGTGGTGGTGCAGGAGCTCGTGGAGCCTTCTGAGGTGGTCCTGTAGCTTTAAACTTCTTCCCGGATTCCTTCGGTGCTGGAGGTGCAGAGTACGCTATAGACCTCTTTCCCAAGCTCGATCCCTGTCCTGACCTTGAACTAGAAGTCTGTCTGGTGCGGTGAATAGGCCTCCTTGCAATGTCTAAATCCTCGACCTTCAATACCTTAGTGGTAGCTTTAGCCCAGGTGCTGGTATTAGCCACTTTCAAGGCGTCCTGGATCTCTGGCCTGAGTCACTGTACAAACTGCATCGCCTTGTGAAAGTCATCATTCGCTATGTTAGGTGCATAGCGAGATAATCTCCCGAACTCGGCAATGTACTGGCCAACGCATCTCCCTCCTTGCTTCAACTCTGTAAATTCCCTCAACCTGCGGGTACGGGAAGCTGGTGGAATGAACCTGTTTCTGAACTCCCGTACGAATACCTCCCACGTGATAGCTGTCCCGGCGGAATCCAATACTATCTGGGTGCTCTCTCACCATGAGTAAGCCTCACCCTGAATCAGAGTAAGGTTGCAGCAATCTTTCTCCTGAGTGTCAAAAGCAATGAGCTACCAAATCCTCTCAACCTCTTTCAACCACATCTCGGCCTGAATATCATCGCCCCTGTAGAATTTAGGCGGATGCTGATTTTGGAACTCTCGTAGTATAGCAGAAATAGGGTTCTCCTGTGGTGCTACGGGCGCAGGTGGTGCTGGAGGAACCCGTTCCTGAAGCCTCTGATCAATCAATCCTACAACTGCATTCATGAAAGCCTGGGGCTATGACTCAGGAGGTGGAGGAGGTGGTGATCTATCATGATGATGACGGCGATGATGCCGCTGTCTCGGAGATCGGTCACGATGATGTCTATGAGCTCTATCATGATCCATCCTGAAATCAGATTACTACACATGCGTGGTTTGATTAATAAATGCAAATGTGTGCAAATAATTCCACAAGATCGATAAAGCGCACATTTAAAGAATCAAGCAGCTCTATTAATTCGAGAATTCAAGTAAATCACATAAGTCAATTAAATGCAGACTCTCAAGTAACAATTAATCCTATGTCGTGCGACCTAGACTCACACGGGACACGATCGAGAACCTCGGTTTTGCAACCGGGCTCTGATACCACCTCAAGATGTACCACCCTAACCCCCAAGGCACTACATCCCCCACACTATAGCCCGATCCACATACGAAATGGATAATCTGTACATAAGGACAACATATAGCGAACGGGTGGCAATCAAGAAATAACGAGCTAGATGGGACAACTGCCCAAGAATCATCAAAACCAAGACATGAAAATTCAAAAGCGGAAACATTGAATCACTAATACATGTAGGTACCATATTTACATCCAAGGAATATTTAGTAATAGATACCAACACTATCAATACATTATCATCTCCTATATAATATACATGTATAGATGTACCAAAAATGTAATAACAATGATCATAACATGATATTCCAAAAGTTCTATACATGGAAGACAAAATGCTAGACTCGGTGTAATGCAAAATCTGACTCAACTCCCGCCTAGCAAGACCACGACCACGACCAAAAGTACCTTAAAAGTGAAGTATCAGTCTACCGAAGACTGTGTTAGGAATAGTGCCCTAGAAAGCCGATTAGTCATAATCCGTTTTGGGACTTCCCTGGTATCACAGACAATCTTTGAATGAAATAACGAATTTGGGCAACACTTCTTTATATGCTCTTGTTTGGTATGCGTTTACTTTAGCTGTGCATGTATGAGAACTCCCCTAATCCTGATGACTTTAGGACTCTACCATTTAGGTGAAATGGTTCATGAAACGAGCCCTATATCACATAAGTCATGATTAGTAAAATACTCCAAGCCGATGAGTCCTACAGACAGTGGGAGTGTCAACCTGACTCCTCTAAGGCTTGCTTGTGGGATCACGCCCTTAAGAAGGACCACCTTGTTTCATGGAGGTGCAAAGTGTATAGTTGATACGTGCGTGATACATGAGGGTGCTTACTTTAATAAGTAAGTTCACTGAGGTGCCCCGTGTGAGAAGATTCCTAAATGGGAAAGGAAGTTTATATTTCAGGAAATGGAAACTTCCAGATTAGGAAATATCTCACGAGTCATTGATGTGATTAAGTGATCCTTAGACTTGAGGTTCCTTGTCACTTTATGAGTTAACTCTGTAGTCTTAGGTGTAAGCTTTAAAGGGTGTCGCCTTAGACAACTGATTCAAGGCTTATGCTGGGGTTGCACAAGTGATTCATGAAAGTGAATGAGAATCAAGAAAGGACCTACACTTGCATTTGCAAGGTGATCTCTTATTGTGTAAGTCATTCATATGCCATATGGAGTCCTTGGCCAAGGCAGTAGATCAAGACATCAAGAAAAGGGTTTCTTGGATTGAGATCAAATGGATATGAAATACACTTAGCTTTAAGACCGGATTATTAAGGTTCTGATTATTCCCTTGCCCTAGATCTTGGTTGAGAGATAGTAAGTAGGAGGATTGTATCTCACATGAATCAATGACTTAAAGGTTCTGTCGAATCCGAACATTCCAATTCAGCTAGGGGTTAAACACCTGTTGCTAGACTATGGTCGTTTAATCTGTGGACTGATTAATTAATTAGTGAATTAATTAATTAGGGTCACTGCTAATTGAATTGAGAACCTAGAGGGTCACACACAACAACTTGGTTACATGAGTTGAGGCTTGAAAATGATTAAACGAGTTAATCGGGCCTAAAGGGTTCCACACGTGTGAAATCACACGTGTGGGTCACGTGAGGAGCACGTGTCCTTGGGACACATGCCTCACACGTGTATATGTATATATATGATATATATTAAATAATTAAATGTGTTAATTATTTAATAGACTTTGGTTTAATTTTGAATTAAAAGGAAAGTCTTATTTTGGAGAAAAATAATCTAGTTAATTAATTATGAATTAATTAATTAGATAAAATAAGTTATTTATTTTAAATAAATAAAGTATAAAATTATCCAAAAATAGTTTGGATATTTTTAGCTCTCTTGAAAGTTGATTTGAATTAGAATTCAAAGTCAAAGTCAAATTACTTGATGATCAAGTAATAGGAGAGAGAGAGACCAAAATCCTAGCCCATAAAGGACTAGGAATTTTCGGCCACTTCCCTCCTATATATAGGGGAGCTCGAGCTCCCCTTAGAGCTAATTGACAATTCTTTTGGTTCATGTGTTGAACACCTTCCTTTCTCCAAGATAAAATAAAACCCTAGGTTAAGCCTAAACACTAACTAGAGAACTAGCATCCTTACTAGTTAGATTGTGATCAAGTTGGTGGACTTTCTCTAGAGACTTCAAGTTAGAAGTTTGAAGATTCGAGCTTTACCAAGGAGAGGGGATCAAGCCGCGAGAATAGCGTTCTTGGGTGGCTTGAAACGCTTCAAGAAAGAACAAAAGAAAAGTAAGTTTTCTATCCTCACGAATTTGGATACAGGATTGCGAGTTCAAGATCCTTTTGTTGGGAAAATTTTTTAAATTTCGCTGCTTTCTGATTCGTGTTTTCCAACAGGTGGTATCAGAGCCACCTCGTTAATCGTGTTTCTGATTCGTCTCAATTAAACTGAATTTTGAGAAATTTTTTAATCTGAGTTACAGTTAGGTATTCTTGAATTTGTATCGTAATCTGAGCATTTGAATCTGAGACGTTTCCTGATAAATTGAGAAAATCGTTTTCTGAAAAAAAAAAAAAGGGTTTTATTTTAGATTTATTAAAATCGCGATTTTGATTCACGAATCGAGACGAAAATTTTTCTGAAAATTTTGTACGGAAAACGGTACGGGACGACGAGGACCAAACGAGTTTATCGCTCGTCGTCGCCGTACGCGGACGGGTCCGGAACAGCCTGTGCAGGATCGCCCGCACACCCATGTGCGGGACTGCCCGCACCGTCCGCCCAGCCCTGTGCGGGATCGCCCGCACACCCCTGTGCGGGACTGCCCGCACGCGTCCGGAATAGCCTGTGCGGGATCGCCCGCACATCCCTGTGCGGGACTGCCCGCACGCGTCCGGAACAGCCTGTGCGGGATCGCCCGCACACTCCTGTGCGGGACTGCCCGCACGCGTCCGCCCAGCCCTGTGCGGGATCGCCCGTACACCCTGTGCGGGACTGCCCGCACGCGTCTGCGCGGGGCTGTGCGGGATCGCCCGCACGCCCCTGTGCGGGACTGCTAGCACACGCCCGCACACCCCTGTGACGCGATGCGACTTTTCGTGTTTTTGGCCCAAATTTTATTTTAAAATTATTTTAAAAATCTTTTTTCTCTGGAAAAATTTTAATTTTGAAATGAAATTATATTTTGGGAATTTCGGGAATCAAAGTCAATTTTAATTTTTCGGGAAAAGTATAATTATTATTTTTTGAAATAATGATTTTAATAAAATTGTTAATTTTTGAATTAACTTGAATTTTATCAGATTCTAGCTTTTGATTTTGAAATTATTCTTGAACAAGGAACTGTTTTTCAGATTACTTTGAGTTAGTCGAACTTAAAGTTAAAGGAATTTTAAATTTATTGGTAAATTTAAATTCTTGCAATTTATGCATGTTAGGAGATCATGGGTTTAGACTTATGTATGGTTTTAATTTATGCACATGGATGGTTTAAATTGGGGTTGGAGCCCTATAGTTGCGTTTTTCAATTGAGGTTGGAGCCTCACTTATGTGCGTACTGTTATGTGATTTATTATGTGGCTTTCCATATTACTGTTTTTGAGGCCGGGGTATGCCCCGTGTAATTGTCTAAGGCCAATATGAAGATTGAGCCTTATTACTTTATGTCTTTTTCTTTTTATTGTAATTTGAGAGTAGAGATAGGTGGTGAGGTTTTATTTTCATTTTGGAGACAATGCACCCATGGAGTAAGATGGACCACATTCAAGTAACAAGGAGGCCATAAGTGAAGACCCCTCAAAATGTTAGGGAGGGGAATCTCAATTGTTAAATGTAATAGAGATAGGGCTCGTATTTTGTTACCGCTTTCCCTTATGTGATTTGAACTGTTTATGTGGCATGTATGTTAGAACTTGTGATTGTGGAGTGGCTCCCACATATCACGCATAAGATAGGTAGAACCCATGATCATTACATGTTAGTATCATGCTAGGACATGTTATCTGTTTATGTGCTTGTTTGAAATGCATTTAAGTGTACTTGCATTAATCAAGACTAATAAAATTGGATAACATATATGTTGGTGAGGTCGAACCGGACAACTCTCCGGTTGATTCGAAAATTCCCCTTAAATATTAAGCTAATTTCGAACAAATAGGTGTTTAATTCGAGATGCAAATTTTGAATTAAATTTCTAGCATTCCATCAATAGGTTTTAAGTTTAGTAAGTAAAGCTAGTTATTGTCCGCGAGTCGTGGGATAGCTAGTGGAGCTTATTAGTTCTTAGTTACCTAATTGATCATTTTAAATGATCAATATTTCATGGTCGATTTTAGCAAGGGCGATGTCCGCGAGTCGTGGGTCGTTCGAACTAAGTTTTGGTCATGATCTTATGATTGATGGGTCTAGCTTAACGCCTAAGTAAATATGGATGTCGCACGAGTCGTGGGTCCATATTGAAAGATAGGTGATGCAAAAAACAATTACTAAGAGTTCTAAAGGTGTTAGAATTGGTAAGTTGTACCTACCTAGGGTTCTTACTTAGAATGTCCGCGAGTCGTGGGTTCGAGGTAAAATGCTTGGGATCTTAGTACCCATTGGGGAACGTGTTCCTCTTAGATCTTTGGGAATTATAGATCTTTGAAAAACAGTGGGAGCTACATTAGATTAAAGACCTTATCTTTTGTATATCGTTATAATTCAGCATGCTCACCTAGTTCTCTGCTTAGCATTTAGGTTGTAGTTCTGTGATTCTCTACAATATGAAATGCAAACCCATTCGTATCCATCCTTAAGTCAAAAGAGTTGACTAAGTCCTAACTAACTCTAAATTGGCTTTGGATCCTAAAATTCGTTTTAGATTCCGAATAGAGAAAGGTGTTCTCTAAAGGGCGAAGTTTTCAATTATGAAAATTCGACCCGGGCCAAAAGAGAAGCAATCTGAGGTGAATGGATTTCTCCAAACCACTTAAGAGCAATTGAACCACCTCATAAAAATGTTACAAGGTATAACATTGTGGAATCATTCAATATTCCAAATGAGGAAACAAGTGCACATGAACAAGGTCTAAAGATCTTATTTGAAGATCTTGTGGTCTCGATCATTAACTGAGAAAAGAGTTCTCAATGCACTGATTGCTTACATTGCTTCCACCATCATTCAAACCCTTTATGCTCAACTAGAATGATGCTAATGTAGCATGGTTAATCATTTAGTTGATAATGGTTGAGAGCATCCTTAAGAAGGAATAAAAGGTTGAGATGGTTAATTCTTCTTCTAAACTCCCTAAGTTAAAGGCTTGAACGCCTAAAGAAGAAGAAACCCTTAAGAGCCCAATGGAGGGGCATGTAAAAGGTGCGCCCAAAAGACACTAGAGATCAAATAGGACGTTTGCTTCTTTGGTAGCAAATAAGGACTTTGAAAGGGAACTGCGAAGAGTATGAGTACTCTGAAATGTTACCTCCTTTAGTAATTCTACTAGGAATACAATTCACTAGTCTTGAGTCAATTCTGCATAATCCGTTGTGCAAAGACTCAAGGCACTAATGTTCTGAACATACAACGAGATAACAAAAGTAAGTGAGATGACAAAGCTTCGAATTACTTTGGAACGTTGAGATATAAAAGGATTAGCAAGTTAGACATCTTAGGATCATTTTTTCGAAAATGAACCTATAGAGTTGACTTCCTGTGAATCCTATCTCAAAGGGAAAAACGTTCCCGAAACATTGTTTAGGTGAAACATGGAACGTTCCAAAATTATAGTGGATTTCTATCCATGCTGATGAGTGTAAGATGCTTAATGTAAGCACTAGATACAATCGTCAGTTTAATCATTATGAATGAATGTACTTGTTAAAGTACAAATTCGAAACTTATATGAAATTCTTGGAATTTCAAAAGGAGGTTAGGAACCAAAGTAGTCATAAGTTATAGGTAAATCGATATGATCGAGATAGCCAATATCTTAGTAACTAATTCCTTAGTCATCTTAGAGATAATAGGATTATCTCTCAGTAAACTAATTCGAGAACACCTTAGTGTTTCTGAATGAGGGAATGAAACCTAATGCAACATGGTTCATTCCATAGCAAGCTTTACTGACTTATAATCATTCTAGGGATAAACTCCCAGAATATGCAGTTAGAGATTTTGAATTTAGTACCTTCCAAAATCAGTCCTTAAGTTGCACTATGCAATGTGGCATATTAAATTCCCTAATTATTCTTATCCAAGAATTTAGTAGAATCCTCTTAAGTGAAGAGGATAGTGGGAGATAAGTTTGAAATGAGTTCAAGTTTATACAACGATATTGAATATCGTTTCTGCAATTCCCTTAGACAAAGGTTGTTTGTCTCAAGGAATGTATCTTTCTTAAGGAATCGTTCCTATAGAAGAAGAAAGACAAGCAAGCAGACCTCAAAGAAATTTGAGGATAAATATCCACGCCACATATAGAAGAAACGAGCCCATCTGATAAAATTTAGCCAAATTTTAGAGTATGTACACGTGTGAAACCCTTCTCTTAAGACGTGTTTAGAACGCGTTCCTAGATAGCCAAGGAATTACTTGAAGAGGAGACGCTGTCAGATTTGGAATCTGAGTAGTATAAGCAAGCCTTGAAATCTAATATGGATTCCATATACTCAAACCAAGTTTTGACCTTGGTTGATCCACCTGATAGGATCAAGCTCGTGGAGCTTCGAGTAAATGGAAAGCATTACAACCTTCTTGACGATTGAAATGCAAAAGTCCATTTGGATTATGTTTAGCACATCCTCATATTCTGACTATGAGATATGATAAATGAATATGAGAACTATCTTGTTCAATATGAGATTGAAAGAGACTGAAATAAGGTATTTCTATAAATCTCGTACTCAGTGGGAGTATACATAAGGTATGCAAATCCCTAAAGTCAATCTGTGGATTGATAAAGGCTTCTAGGAGTTAGACAATTCGATTTCATAGGATAGTCAAATCGTTTGACACAGATGGAAGTCGAATAAGTCTCAAAAGTGTATATAAGAAAGTTAGTGATGTAAGAGTCAATTTTTGGTTCTTTAGAAAAACGACATCCTTCTCATTAGGAATGTCAAGGATGACGTGAAAGTTACCAATTCTTGTTTAAGAAACAATTTGACATGAAAGATCTTAGTGATTATCCTATATTCTCGACATTCAGATCTATGGAAGATAGATCTAAGAGAATAAAAGGATTATCACAAAACGAGTACATAACCATAATACTAAAAGGAGTTTAGTATGGACAATGGAACATCTCTTTTGAAGAGTATATGTCCTAAGATAACTTTAAGAAAGTTAGAATGTCCAAAATCCCTTTAAGTGAAAGGGTGCATAATGTATGAAAAGTTATGTACTAAATTAGATATAGCGCAACACTAAGCGTAGTAGGCCGAATCTAATATGACCTCAAAGAAGGTCATTAGATTTCTGTAAAGGATGTCCTCAGAGTACTTGAGAAGAAATGAGGATATGTATTAATTTACAGAGCCCAAAAGATCTTGTTGTTAGAAGGATATTTGATGTAACCGTTCATCAAACATAGATGATTATGAAATCATTGAAAGGATACGACTTCTACCGGAATGGTAATACAATGTGATGGAAAGGGGTTCCAAGGACGGACATTGCAAAACTCGACTATCGTAGTTGAGAACTTAGTCGCATTATATAACGCTAAGTTAAGTGTTTGGGTAAGAAACTCCATCTAACTGGTTAGATGAAGTTCCTAGCATGAAACAACTCCTTTATCATATTGTATGATAAAATGGATGGTTGCTCAAGTTAGAGAACCAAGACCTTACCAAGAGACTGAACACGTGATTACGAATCACTTTATAAGGAAAAGGTGTTTCCTAAGAGATGTGTAAACAAGAGGGTCACATCAGCAGAGAATATAGCAGATCCACTTTGGAAACGCCCAAAGTCAATAGGCTCTCAAAGTGCATCTTGAGAAGATGGGACTTAGAGTACCTAAATGGCTTTTACGGGCAAGTGGGAGATTGTTAGGAATAGTGCCCTAGAAAGCCGATTATGACTAATCCGTTTTGGGACTTTCCTGGTATCACAGACAATCTTTGAATGAAATAACGAATTTAGGCAACACTTCTTTATATGCTCTTGTTTGGTATGCGTTTACTTTAGCTGTGCATGTATGAGAACTCCCCTAATCCTGATGACTTTAGGACTCTTCCATTTAGGTGAAATGGTTCATGAAATGAGCCCTATATCACATAAGTCATGATTAGTAAAATACTCCAAGCCGATGAGTCCTACAGACAGTGGGAGTGTCAACCTGACTCCTCTAAGGCTTGCTTGTGGGATCACGCCCTTAAGAAGGACCACCTTGTTTCATGAAGGTGCAAAGTGTATAGTTGATACGTGAGTGATACATGAGGGTGCTTACTTTAATAAGTAAGTTCACTGAGGTGCCCCGTGTGAGAAGATTCCTAAATGGGAAAGGAAGTCTATATTTCAGGAAATGGAAACTTCCAGATTAGGAAATATCTCACGAGTCATTGATGTGATTAAGTGATCCTTAGACTTGAGGTTCCTTGTCACTTTATGAGTTAACTGTGTAGTCTTAGGTATAAGCTTTAAAGGGTGTCGCCTTAGACAACTGATTCAAGGCTTATGCTGGGGTTGCACAAGTGATTCATGAAAGTGAATGAGAATCAAGAAAGGACCTACACTTGCATTTGCAAGGTGATCTCTTATTGTGTAAGTCATTCATATGCCATATGGAGTCCTTGGCCAAGGCAGTAGATCAAGACATCAAGAAAAGGGTTTCTTGGATTGAGATCAAATGGATATGAAATGCACTTAGCTTTAAGACCGGATTATTAGGGTTCTGATTATTCCCTTGCCCTAGATCTTGGTTGAGAGATAGTAAGTAGGAGGATTGTATCTCACATGAATCAATGACTTAAAGGTTCTGTCGAATCCGAACATTCCAATTCAGCTAGGGGTTAAACACCTGTTGCTAGACTATGGTCGTTTAATCTGTGGACTGATTAATTAATTAGTGAATTAATTAATTATGGTCACTGCTAATTGAATTGAGAACCTAGAGGGTCACACACAACAACTTGGTTACATGAGTTGAGGCTTAAAAATGATTAAACGAGTTAATCGAGCCTAAAGGGTTCCACACGTGTGAAATCACACGTGTGGGTCACGTGAGGAGCACGTGTCCTTGGGACACGTGTCTCACACGTGTATATGTATATATATGATATATATTAAATAATTAAATGTTTTAATTATTTAATAGACTTTGGTTTAATTTTGAATTAAAAGGAAAGTCTTATTTTGGAGAAAAATAATCTAGTTAATTAATTATGAATTAATTAATTAGATAAAATAAGTTATTTATTTTAAATAAATAAAGTATAAAATTATCCAAAAATAGTTTGGATATTTTTAGCTCTCTTGAAAGTTGATTTGAATTAGAATTCAAAGTCAAAGTCAAATTACTTGATGATCAAGTAATAGGAGAGAGAGAGACCAAAATCCTAGCCCATAAAGGACTAGGAATTTTCGGCCACTTTCTTTTGGTTCATGTGTTGAACACCTTCCTTTCTCCAAGATAAAATAAAACCCTAGGTTAAGCCTAAACACTAACTAGAGAACTAGCATCCTTACTAGTTAGATTGTGATCAAGTTGGTGGACTTTCTCTAGAGACTTCAAGTTAGAAGTTTGAAGATTCGAGCTTTACCAAGGAGAGGGGATCAAGCCGCGAGAATAGCGTTCTTGGGTGGCTTGAAACGCTTCAAGAAAGAACAAAAGAAAAGTAAGTTTTCTATCCTCACGAATTTGGATACACGATTGCGAGTTCAAGATCCTTTTGTTGGGAAAATTTTTTAAATTCCGCTGCTTTCTGATTCGTGTTTTCCAACAGACTGAGTGAGGGGCATAGTTATATATAACACACATCACATGTAAGTCATAGTCTCGGGTGAAGACTTGGAAATAAAATAAATATAAAGTTTCAAGAAAAGAATGCTCTTTGCTTGAGATTATGACTACCAAATTTAACATGTTAACTTGTCAATTTCATGAATCATGTGGCCCGTCGTGTGAGGGTAATTCTCCAATCTTTACACCGAACGTGAACAATACGTGTTTGCTTGAATATTTAAATACGTGATCATGTATTTCATTTCGTGCTCAAATAGGAACATAATCATGAGTGAAAACATGTAATAACCCAAGGAGAATCCGTGGTACCGGATCCGTCCCCAGTCTCCTTCTTCCTCCGGGTGATAGTGGGTTTGCAAGGCCTAACTATCCACGACATGGTGTAAGTCGGGAACATGACTCCGTACGTACGGAACTCCTTCCACCACCAATCTCCTACTGGCTTCGGGGGTGATCCCAATGAGGTGAGGATAGAGCAAGAGTTACCCGTCAGCCCTTGCTTTCCCGGTTGGCTCAAGCTACTACCCTCGGGCCCAAGTGCAATCATGGTACTCGCCAAAACATGCTTGAATCATGAACAATCATGGATTGCTTGCTTGAAAGTGTTTATATTTTGGAAAGCATTTATAGATATAATAGGTTTTGGCCGAAAACATCAGATAAGGGTTATAAAGGTTCTATATACGTAGAACAAAACCTCACCTTTGTTACAAAATAAAACAAGGATATGCTCTAAGGATATGATCTGTGCAAACACGACGTGTATACGTGAGACTTGACTCAACATGGACCAAATATGACGAACGGCGTAAATGTAACGAGATGACGAGTAATATGAAATGTAGCATAAAAATATAATAGCAATTTCGGATCAAAGAAATGTTTGGGTTACAATCCCAAAATCGGCATTTTATGCAGTAGCTTTTGCTCTGCTAGACGGCTGGGAACGGCCTTTCCGGCTTCCCTTTGAAAATGGGAAGGGCCGTTCCCATGCCTTCCTAGAACGTGCCAGCGTTTTTAATTTTAAAAATGCCCCTTTGCTAGGAACGGCCCTTCCGGCACGCAGGCCAAAATAGGAATGGACGTTCCCAGTCTCGCTGGCCTCCCTGAGTCAGAAGCCTGGGAACGACCGTTCCCAAAATGCACTAAGGCGGGAAGGGCCGTTCCCAGCTTCTGTAAATTTTAAAAACAGAGCAGAAGCAGGGCAATAGCTACAGCATCAACAACAACAACAAAGCTCCAAGTTTTAATCCCTCAAAATGCCACAATTCTGGAAATATACATACATACAAGTTCATAGAAACATAAAACTTGAAATAAATCATTAACCATGCTTAGCCCTCCAAGTTTTTCCACTTTCAAGCTAAAGTATAAATTCAATATATTAACTCAATTAGTTCAAGAATTCATTCAATAATCCAAGGAAAAATCACATATTCATGAATCAAACAGCAATTAATCCATATACTCCATGATTTCTCAAACCCTAGCAATCACATAGCTCATCAAGAATCATCAATCCATGCAAACACCCACCTTGAAGCTAAAGAAATGAAGAAAGAAGATGATGATGGGTGCTAAGCTTCAAATCTTGAAATATTTCCTGAAAATCTTGATGAAAATAATAGAAATCTCTTCTTTCTCTTTCCTTAAAGAAACCTAGAGCAAGAGGGATGGATATGTTGGTGAATTTTGATGAAATATGATCAAGGAAGCTTGCAGATATATTCTACGTGATTCACTATTTTTAGAAATATGTGAAATGCTCGAATTGCAATTCAATCCCTCAAGAGTTTAAGTCATGTAATCAAGTATGTTTTGTTTGGTAATTGATCAATTGAATCCATGAGAAAGCTATGCAATTTGGTCCCTAAATTTAGAAAAATAGGCAAATAGGGACTATTCGATAATTAAATCACTCTCGGTATATATTTCACGCAATAATTATTTTCCAAGTCTTGCAATAATTTTCTCGATGATATGATTTCATATAATTCACATAAACAATGTGATATGCAATTTAAAAAAATATATGATGTCATGTAAGAAAAACATAAAATTAAAGAATTAAAATAAATCCTACGCTCGCAAACTCACATGTGGCGTGCTTACCTGTTCATCCGGAACCGGGGCATTACAACTCTTCCCCCCTTAAAAGAATCTGGTCCCCAGATTCTCTAATCTTCAGAAAACAATTCCGGGTGGAACTGCTTCATCTTATCCTCAGTTTCCCACGTAGCTTCTTCGGTTTTGTCGCTTCTCCACAATACGTTAACCAGGGGAATCCTCCGGTTTCTTAATTCCTGAAACATCCTGTCTAAGATTTTAACCAGCCTTTGAACAAAAGTCAAATTCGGTTCCAATTCAACTTCTTCAATGGGGAGAATCGTGGTCTCATCGGGGTAATATTTCCTGAGTTGAGGGACATGAAATACGTTGTGAATCCCCGTAAGACTCGGTGGTAGGTCCAGTCGATAAGCCACTTCGCCTATTCTTTCAAGAATCTCGAAAGGACCCAAATAGCAAGGATTAAGTTTTCCTCCTTTCCCGATCTGGGTGAAACACTTCCTTGGTTACACCTTCAAGAATACCCGGTCACCAACTTCAAATTCAAGATTCCTTCGGCATGTATCGGCATAGCTCTTTTGCCTATCTTGCGCGGCTTTCATCCGTTGTTGGATTGTTTAAACTTTATCAATCATAGCTTAAACGACCTTGGAAGGTTTCTCAAATCTCACCTTTCTTTACTCCTTCTTGTTTAGACCATTTCCACTCTTCCAACTCGAAAAACAATGGAGACCAGCACTTTCTTCCATAAAGAAGTTCATAAGGAGCCATCCCAATCGAAGCCTGAAAGCTGTTGTTGTAAGCAAATTCAACCAAAGGAAATTGTTCTTGCCACGAATTCTGAAAATCCATCGCGCAGGCCCGAAGTAGATCTTCTTAATACCTTATTAATCTCTTTGTCTGACCGTCTGTTTGTGGGTGGAATGTTGTACTGAACATGAGCCTCATTCCCAACATCGCCTGCAACTCTTGCCATAACTTAGATGTGAACCTCGGCTCTCGATCTGAAATTATACTCACTGGAATCCCATGAAGTCGGATAATTTCTCTGTTATAGATCTCGGCTAACTTTGGAATCTTATAATTCATCCTGACCGGTAGAAAGTGAGCAGACTTCATAAATCGATCCACGATTACTCAAATACCATCAAATCCGCCTTTCATCTTTGGTAACCCGGATACAAAGTCCATCGTTACTTGTTCCCACTTCCATTCGCGAATAGGTAACGGTTGTAGCAGTCCCGCGGGTTTTTGATGCTCAGCTTTCACTCTCTGACAAGTCAGGCAATGCTTCACATACTTGGCGACGTCTCTTTTCATTCCATTCCACCAATAATATTGTTTTAAGTCCTTGTACATTTCATTTCCTCCCGAGTGGATTGAGTATGCTGACTTGTGAACTTCTTCAAGTAAAACCCGCTTCAACTCTTCGGGCACGACCACTCTGTTCTTGAATCGAACCAAACCGGTCTCGTCAAATCTAAAAGAACTCTCCGGATTAGCTCTCGCCTTACTTACTAACTTCTGAACCTCCGGATCATTATTCTGAGCTTCAAACAATCGATATTTTAATTTTGGCTGAACTGTAATATTAGAAACCCGAGCCTTTAACACGATCGGGGTAACTTCCTCATCTTCCTTTATTTCCAAACTCGACACACTCGCCTTCCTGCTAAGTGCATCGACGACCACGTTGGCTTTTCTTGGATGATACTTGATCGTACAATCATAATCATCTAACTTTTCCATCCAACGCCGTTGCCTTATGTTCAAGTCCTTCTGCGTGAATAAGTACTGGAGGCTTTCGTGGTCGGTGAAAAGCTCAAAAGAAGTCCCGTAGAGATAGTGTCTCTGTAACGGCCCAATTTCCAAACAGTCAGGTACGCTCGACACGTGTGAGTTTTGAGCATTAGGATTTTATTTATTTCTCTCATTTATCCAATTTATATATGTGTTCTACTAATTTTATAAATTAAGTTCCAACATGATTACGTGAAAATGTGGGAATACGTGTTAACTTGAGAATTATTTGATAAAGTGAATTTAATTGCTACGTGAAATAATTATCGAACATGAATTAATTGCATACTTGTCCCTAAATGATTATTCTTGTAAATGTGAGGACTAAATTGCATAATTAGTTCTTGGGTTTAATTGATCAATTTCCAAACCTTGAATCCTTAATTGCATGACTTATATGTTTGGAGGATTTAGTTGCAAATACTCCATTTTTGCCAAGATGTATCGATATATGCATCTCTTCCGCAGTCATCATTTTTCATTTCATGCCAAACGCCCCAATTTGCTTCTTACCTCCATCGAACCAACACCATGGAGAGGGAAGGAGGAAATCATCATCTCCATGCCAGAAGTTGCTAAGGAATTGCATGATTAGATCTCAAGCATCATCTTTACATCATCTTCTTCCATTTATTTTCATCTCAAGGCATATATGAGCATATATGTGATTTCTTAATAACAATTCTTGAAGCTAGGGTTATGATTTCCCTGTGATAACTTGTTTACATGATGTTAGGATTATGATTCTAAGCTTTAGCTTTGAATTTCATGCCTAAATCTTAAAGATTATGGAGTTATATGCTAAGTTGATATTTGAGCTTGAAGTGATAATTGTGATGATCAAGACATGAAACAAGTGTTTATGTTGGGTCTTATTGCACTTTAAGTATATGTGCATATTTTCTTTCATGAATTATAACATAAGGGATTGAATTATATGAGTTTTGTTAAGGTTGGAGATGTGTTCGTGTTCCCCTGTTCTTCTGCTCTGTTTCTGCATCTTCTGTGAAATGGGAACGGCCCTTCCCATTCCCTTTGTATTTGGGGAACGGCCGTTCCAATATTTTGAATGATGTGCATGGCGGCGAGGACGGGAACGGCCGTTCCCATCTTCGGGGAGCAACTTCGGGGAGCTGGGAACAACCCTTCCCATTTTGAACTAAGGGCCGGAACAGTCGTTCCCAGGCCTCTGGAGAGGCAGAAACATTCTGCATAAAAATGGAATTTTGGAGTTTAACTCCAATGGTTTATTTGACCCCAAATTATGATTATATGATCAAATACATGTCAAAACATGATATTTACATGCTACATTGTTCATTACACGATGTCTCGTTACTTGATCAGGCCGTGCGTCTTCTATGTGGTAATATTTTTGAATTGTGGTCTCATGCACGTACATTGTCCCTTTTCTTGTCTAATTACTCTCCAGGGCGGAGATTGTTGATCATGAGCATGTTCACACACCCATGAGTCGTCGTGTTGCCTGTCAGGTGAGGTTTAATTGCTAGTTTTATAGAACCCCATATACCCCTTATGTGATCTTTCGGCCAAAAGGTAATTATATCTATAATTTTGAATGAAATCACTTATCATTTCAAGCAAGTCATGTTCATGAAAAGTAAGCAAGCCAGCAAGCCATGTATCATGCATGTTTTAGGCGAGTAGCATGACCGTTCACGTTGGGCTCGAGGATAGTGGCTTGAGCCAACCGGGAAAGCAAGGGCAGACGGGTAACTCTCGCGCTGTCCTCACCACATTGGGATGACCCCTGAATCCGCTAGGAGATTAGTGGAGGAAGGAGTTCCGAGCTTAGGGATTCATGTACCCTCTGCTCAACACGTCGTGGATGGTGAAGGCTAGCTACCTTCCCATCATTTGAGGGAGAAGGAGACTGGGGACCGGTCCGGCACCACGGATTATCCTTGGGTTATTACATGATTTCCATTCCATGAATATGTTACTTGATTACATTATCACACGATTGCACGATAATTGAATTGCATGATGACCTATTGATTAACAACGCAAGCATGATTCATGTACATTTGGAGTAAGGTTGGAGACCGCCCTCACTCGCCGGGGCCATGTATTGCATGCATGAAATGATCAAGTATTTAATATTGATAGTTGTATTCTCGGGCGAAGATACCTTATTATTAAACGTACATATTTATCTTTTACAAAACTTTTCCCGGGAATATAGCTTGCATGTTAACTCTGCGAATATCTATTTAAACCCCTCACTCGGTCTTCACAGACTGACGCCTCCACCTTTCAGGTTATTGCATGTGCACGCTAGGCGGGAAGTGAGTCAAGTCCAGTCCTTGTAGTCGAGTCAAGCACGGTGCATTTTATTTAGTTGTCTATTTATTGTTCAAAGGAATTATGCGTAATGTTATTTGTTATGTATTTTAGGAGATGATAATGTATTGATATGTAAAGTTAAGTTTTGGTTTACTTGTTAAATGTTCGTCAAGTTATGTTTCAGCTTTATTTCTATCACATGTATGAGTTAGTCCCGCCTAGCCGGTCATTTTATTTTATTGTCACCCGTTCGTTGCAGGTTGGTTCATATACGGACTATCCATTTTGTACGTGGATCGATCTGTAGTGCGGGGGTGTGGCACCTCCACATGTAGGGTGCTACAGTCTCCATTTCCCGAGAGCGAAGATCATGGCTCAAGCTCCAGGTCGTATGTAGGATAATTCTTTTCATATTCCTTTAACTTTCGGGAAGCATAGGCGATCACCTTTCCCTTCTGAGTCAATACACAACCTAGACCTTCCTTAGAAGCATCGGTGTACACGGCATACTCCTCTGAACCCTCGGGAAGTGCTAACACCGGAGCTGAGACTAACTTTTCTTTTAAGAAGCTGAAACTTTGATCACACCTCTCGTCCCAGACAAACTTGACATCTTTCTTTGTTAACCGGGTTAATGGTGCAGCGATCTTCGAAAAATCCTGGAGGAACCTTCTATAATATCCGGCCAATCCCAAGAAGGTTCTAATCTCCGAGGCATTCTTTTGTTTTTCCCATTTAAGCACGACCACAATTTTCGAGAGATCGACTTCCAATCCTTTACCCGAAATCACATGTCCCAAGAAAGCGACCCGATCGATCCAAAATTCACACTTACTGAATTTAGCAAACAACTAATGCTCCTTCAAAGTTTGTAGAACAAGCTTAAGATGCCTCGCATGATCCTCGGCAGACATGGAGAATGCCAAAATGTCATCGATGAAGATTACCACGAATTTATCGAGGAAAGGCCTGAAAATCCGGTGCATCATATCCATGAAACCTGCAGGGGCATTAGTTAATCTGAATGGCATGACCACGAACTCGTAATGCCCGTACCAAGTATTGAATCCCTTCTTTAGAATATCCTCTGCTCGGATTCGCAGCTGGTAGTACCCCTGTCTCAAATCCAATTTTGAGTAAATCTTGGACCCCTGAAGTATATCAAATAATTACTCAATGCGTGGAAGGGGATATTTGTTGTTAATAGTCATCCGGTTCAACTCCCAGTAATAGATGCACATCCTGAAAGTCCCGTCCTTTTTCTTTACGAATAACATCGGTGCACCCCAAGGAGACAAACTTTGCCTGATATACCTAACTTCCAATAATGCCTCAAGTTGAACCTTTAACTCTTTCAATTCGGCTGGAGCCATCCGGTATGGAGTCTTTGAATACGGCTCCGCATTCGGGTATAAATCAATCACGAATTTTATCTCTCATTCAGGAGGATTAGAATCTAATTTCTCTGGGAAAACCTCGGGAAATTCCTTCACCACTTCCGTATCTTCCAACTTAACCTGATCTTTGGGCTTATTTAAAATGTAGGTAATGAATCCTGTAGCCCCGTCTTAACCAGTCTCCGAGCCTTTGAAAAGGAAAGTAGAGGTACTATCTTCGAAGTCCAACCGGTAGTAACCTCTGAACCCAACTGCACCTTCTTTGTCCAGCAATTTACTGTAGCACAGTGCCTGTACAACCAATCCATCCCCACAATAGACCCGTATCTCTCCATCGGCATCACAATCAAATCTGTCAAGAACTCTCGACCCTCAATCACCACTGGAACATCCCTGAAAACCTGATCCGTCTCTCGCCTACTACCAAAAGGAGAACTAACTACATAGCGCACAGAAGATCACATAGTAGGCAAGGATAAAGTAATAGCAATAGAGTGCGAAAGAAAGGAGTGTGTAGCTCCTGGATCAAATAATGTATAGATGTTTGTGCCATGGATGCATATAGTACCTTCAACCACTGCAGCAGGGTCGATCTCTACATCCTTCTCCTCTCTAGCCAATGCGTATGCCCGAGCTCTCACAAGTGCCCTCTGGCCTGCAGGTGGGGGATCCTGACGATTTAGACAACCGTCTACCCGGTGCTCGTCACTCCCATAAATAAAACACAATCCTCACCGTCGTCTGCAGTTATCATACGTGTGTGTAGGGAGTCCACAAAATCTGCAACCCAGTCTCTGAGGTGGCTGTGGTGGTGCAGGAGCTCGTGGAGCCTTCTGAGGTGGTCCTGTAGCTTTAAACTTCTTCCCGGATTCCTTCGGTGCTGGAGGTGCAGAGTACGCTATAGGCCTCTTTCCCGAGCTCGATCCCTGTCCTGACCTTGAACCTGAAGCCTGTCCGGTGCGGGGAATAGGCCTGCTTGCAATGTCTCAATCCTCGAACTTCAAATCCTTAGTGGTAGCTTTAGCCCAGGTGCTGGTATTAGCCGCTTTCAAGGAGTCCTGGATGTCTGGCCTCAGTCCCTGTACAAACTGCATCGCCTTGTGAAAGTCATCATTCGCTATATTAGGTGCATAGCGAGATAGTCTCTCGAACTCAGCAATGTACTGGCCAACGGATTTCCCTCCTTGCTTCAACTCTATAAATTCCCTCAACCTGCGGGTACGGGAAGCTGGTGGAATGAACTTGTTTCTGAACTCCCGTACAAAGACCTCCCACGTGATAGCTGTCCCGACAACCTCCAATACTATCCGGGTGCTCTCCCACCATGAGTAAGCCTCGCCCTGAGTCAGAGTAAGGGTGCAGCGAGCTTTCTCCTTAGTGTCGCAAGGAATGAGCTACCAAATCCTCTCAACCTCTTTCAACCACATCTCGGCCTGAATATCATCGGCCCTGTAGAATTTAGGCAGATGCTGATTCTGGAACTCTCGTAGTATAGCAGAAATAGGGTTCTCCTGTGGTGTTACGGGCGCAGGTGGTGCTGGAGGAACCCGTTCCTGAAGCCTCTGATCAATCAGTCCTACCACTGCATTCATGAAATCCTGGGGATGTACCTTGTAACGGCCCGTATCAGGACCTAGCTGAAAACAGTAAATCAAAGAGGACAAGAATGCGTTTATATACCTTGGTTCACCTTTACAAATGTTCATGCATTGCATTCTTATGTGAACAATGTGCATTCACTAGTCATATTGTGTTCTAAGGGGGATTTCCTTACCACGAACCAAATTCACTATTCATTTCCCGAGCCTACCTTGCCCTAGCAACTCATTGGAACCCTAGAGGTTCATAACTCATGCTTCCTAGTCATATGAACATGTTTTCCAAGCTTCGAAATCCTTTCTTGATCATTAGGGGTATTTTAGGAAATTTTGTTAAAAGTACTATTCATTTTCCGAACCAGCACTGTGCCATTTTATGCGAGAGACCTCAAAGAACCTATACCTATCTTCTTAGAATATTTCAACTCTCTTTTCAATGCTTTGAGGTTTTGTTTATGTGGCCAGAGCAATTTAAGAATTTATTTTCAAATAAAAATTTCCGTCGGTAAGAAATATTTCCTTCGTTAGAATGATTTAGCCCTTGAGATCATCACCATAACGTTCCTCGATTTTTTCTACATTTTTGGAAAGCCTTTTGGACCTTCATATCTTATCCTAGTATTTATTTCATAATTTAATTAATTTTCGAAATTCAAAAAAATCAAATCTTCCGAAGCTTATAACTTTTAAACCGTACGTCCGATTTTGACCCGTGAGTAACCGTTTCGAAGCTAATTTTATTTCCTAGCTCTTGGGCACTTTTCCAACATCAAAAATACGAAGGAGAAAGGTGAAATTACCAGAATACCCCTGCTGTGACAATTATGTAAAGAAGGAAACCTATTATTGGAAATTTCACAAAATACCCCACCTTAAGCCCCTAAAATAAATATTATTTGCACTCTAGTCCTTCCCTACAACTATAAATAAGTGGGTTGGGGTCTCATTTCTCCCCTTACACCAGCCATAATACACGGCTCCCCCCACTAGCTTAAGGTTAGTTTTCTTATTTTCTTTATGTTTTAATTAGTTTAATTTATGTTTTATTTTATGTTTTAATTTATTTATTAATTATGCTAGGTTTAGGATTTAATTTATGTTTTATTTTATGCATGAAATATGTGATTTAATTTATGTTTTTAAATATTCATGAATTTATGAATTATGTTTTTTATAGTATAGTTTATTATGAAATGTGTTACATAATTTAATTATGTTACAATTTAATTATGTGACAATTATTATGACATGTTACATGTTACATTTTATTTATTTTATGATCATAATTAGGTAATTTAATTTGTGACCTAATTTAATTAAATGTTACATGTTATTTAATGTTACATAATTAAAGTATAACCTATAGTTTAACATGTTACATGTTTAATTAATTGTTACATATTTATACTTGACCAATTGATATATGTTATGGTATACATGTATAATATACGTATACGTATTTGATTCCAACATGTATAAATACGTGTATACTTTCGTATAAATACTATGTGTATTTCCATAACAAATACGTATGTACTTTTGTATAAATACCGTATGTATTCTAGTATAAATACCGCATGTATTCTTGTATAAATACTGTATGTACCCTGTATAAATACTGTATAAATACGGTAGGTATCCCCGTATAAATACCGTATACATACAGTATAAATACCGTACATATATGATATAAATACACGTATACATACAGTATAAGTACCGTATACATACAGTATATATACCGTATACTTGAATAGTGACCTTTGACCTTGACCTTTGACCTTGACCTTTGACTTTGACCATTGACTTTGACCTTGACCAAGAATTTTGACTTTTAACCTAAATGATCATTTCAAAGAGACGAATTCAACGGTCAAAGCCTTTTTCAAAAAATTCTCAAAAACAGGGGATCAAAGTAGGTTTCAAAGTTCACATTTCTTTTCTAAATGAGATTGTTTTAAGACCCTAAGAATATATACCCTTGAGTTCTTGACACGAGCTTTAAACTGAGACTAATCGTTTACTTGAATCCTTTCTTCGAAAAGATTATTCCTTGTTTAAGTGTTCCGCATTCTTGTTGATCTTATACTTCAATACTTGGATATCCTTACCCAATCATGAATCATTAATATAGTTTGGAACTTAGTTCTTTAAGGTTCATGTCTATGATAATAAATTGATTAAAGATTGTTTGATTTGTATTGATCTATTAACTCAAGATTAAGGATAACTTGCAATCAATGTTCCATTCTTAGTTAAATGATTCTCCTGCATTAAATGGTATTACTCTAGACAGGGTTCATGTCTATGAACAGGGTACTACGTTACATGAATCCTATTATGCCTTCATGCTTTGATGGTTATTAAATAATTATCATGAAATCTCGCCACATGATATGATATACTTTGATAACGCTTTGTCCTGTACATGTGATATCGTTATGTGTTATTGAATGTCTTAAGGTCGTCCCTACTTGCTTATGTGACTATATGGTTTTTGGATAGAAACTTAATCATTCACCACTCACAGGTGAAGTCCGGATTTACTGTGGCTCTGGTATTATTGCATAATACCGTATCTGTAGGTGAGGTTTAAACTATTTCAACTGGAACCATGAATATTCCTTCGTTTTCAAATGATTTCAAAATCAACGCCTTCGGGTGCAAAGATTCCTATCTTTCAAGTTAACGTTTTCCCGTTTGGGACAATGCTTCGAGTTTAAAGTCAATGATCTCTGATATACGTTCTGTTCACTGTTATACTGCTTTGATTAAAGGTTCAGTCTTCTGAACTCTGTGTGCTTATGCACTTTTGATATTCTGAAAGCAAGCTTTGGAAATTTTGCTATGTTGGGCCCTGGCGGTATGGTTAAGTAGTAGACTGGGAGGCGTGCGCCAATGGCTACTATGAGACTGGCCGCCGTAATGACCTTGGTGATGGTTTAATCGGAGGTTGGTTACTCCACATCGAAGGTCGGGAGAGGTGGTAAATTCCTCCCGTTTTGCACGTCACCGCGGGGTAGCTCCCTGGGCGCGACAATAAGGGGAGAAGGGGTGGTGCATGTGATTATGGGTGTTGGGATCCTAATGGATCTCGATACCAACTTTGTAAATGTTTTTGAGGAGTAAAGGATGGATATGGCCTAGCTTGCGGGCAACTTTGGTTTTAAAGTCTAGTTCATACTTTTGGAAAATATCCCGTACCCTGTTCCCCGTTTATAAAGTATATATGAACCAGAACCTCTGATGTGTGTGCATGTGTGTGCTTGCTTGGAAATCTCGTTTCAAAGTAATGTTTTGGAATACGATTCTGAAATAAAGATTCCGAAATTCAGTTTTAAAATACATCTTCGAAGTAAATCCTTTTCTGATAACCTAAAGTTTAAGTACTTATATTGTTTCAAAAGTCATGCCTCACTTAGTCCTTTTGACTAATACCTCCACCCTGTTTTCTGACCTCATGGTTTCAGGTTCAGTGATTGCTTGTTGGCTGGTATCTTGAAGTATAGGAAATCTTTTGTTGTGCTCTTGTGGCCAGGTTCTTTTGAACCATCTTGGTCTCCACCCTCTTGATGATAATGTAGCATTCGATTAGGTACTTATCGATCTAGCCTCCGGTGTCCTTTGTTACTTGTTATATTTCCCTTGACACTCTATCGAAATATCTCTTTCAATACTCAATTTCCTGTATAGTCCTTGTACTTTGCTACTAGTCTCTTTTGTCTCCTGATTTATGTTTTGAAAGTTTTAAATTGCTCATATTTCCGCTGCAATGTTCCCTTCTAGTACTCTGATCCTGTATTATTTTGTCCGTTTGCCGACGCGCTTCTTGGGGGCTAGGTCTCCTAGCCACTTGAGAGGTACGACGGTGCGGGGTTGTGGCCCCTTCGGGGTGCTACATACCTGAGGAGGTGGAAGATGAGGTGATCTATCATGATGATGACGGCGATGATGCGCTGTCTCGGGGATCGGTCATATGATGTCTATCACGATCCATCCTGAAATCAGATCACTACACATGCGTGGTTTGATTAATAAATGCAAATGTGTGCGAATAATTCCATAAGATCGATAAAGCGTACATTTAAAGAATCAAGCAGCTCTATGAATTCGAGAATTTAAGTAAATCACATAAGTCAATTAAATGCAGACTCTCAAGTAACAATTAATCCTATGCCGTGCGACCTAGACTCACACGGGACAGGACTCGAAAACCTCGGTTTTACAACCGAGCTCTGATACCACCTTAAGATGTAGCACCCTAACGCCCAAGGCACTACATCCCCCGCACAGTAGCCTGATCCACATACGAAATGTATAATCCGTACATAAACCGAACATATAGCGAATGGGTGACAATCAAGAAATAACGAGCTAGGCGGGACAACTCCCCAACAATCATCAAAACCAAGACATGAAAATTCAAAAGCGGAAGCATTAAATCACTAATACGTGTAGGTACCATATTTACATCCAAGGCATATTTAGTAATAGGTACCAACACTATCAATACATTATCATCTCCTATATAATATACATGTATAGATGTACCAAAGATGTAATAACGATGATCACAACATGATATTCCAAAAGTTCTATACATGGAAGACAAAATGCTAGACTCGGTGTAATGCAAAATCTGACTCAACTCCCGCCTAGCACGACCACGACCAAGAGTACCTGAAAAGTGAAGTATCAGTCTACCGAAGACTGAGTGAGGGCATAGTTATATATAACACACGTCACATGCAAGTCATAGTCTCGGGTGAAGACTTGGAAATGAAATAAATATAAAGTTTCAAGAATAGATTTCTCTTTGCCCGAGATTATGACTACCAAATTTAACATGTTAACTTGTCAATTTCATGAATCATGTGGCCCGGCGAGTGAGGGCAATTCTCCAACCTTTACACCAAACGTGAACAATACGTGCTTGCTTGAATATTTCAATACGTGATCATGCATTTCATTTGTTGCTCAAATAGGAACATAATCATGAGTGAAAACATGTAATAACCCGAGGACAATCCGCGGTGCCGGATCCGTCCCTAGTCTCCTTCTTCCTCCGGGTGATAGTGGGTTTGCAAGTCCCGACTATCCACGACATGGTGTACGTCGGGAACATGACTCCCACACACGGAACTCCTTCCACCACCAATCTCCTAGTGGCTTCGGGGGTGATCCCAATGAGGTGAGGATAGAGCAAGAGTTAACCGTCAGCCCTTCCTTTCCCGGTTGGCTCAAGCTACTACCCTCGGGCCCAAGTGAAATAATGGTACTCGCCAAAACATGCTTGAATCATGAACAATCATGGCCTGCTTGCTTGAAAGTGTTTATATTTTGGAAAGCATTTATAGGTATAATAGGTTTTGACCGAAAACATCACATAAGGGTTATAAAGGTTCTATATACCTAGAACAAAACCTCACCTTTGTTACAGAATAAAACAAGGATATGCTCTAGGGAGCCTGCTCCTCGTCCAGGGCCTCGTGATATGTGCAAACACGACGTGTATACCTGAGACTTGACTCAATATGGACCAAATATGACGAACGGTGTAAATGTAACGAGATGACGAGTAATATGAAATGTAGCATGAAAATATCTTGTTTTGTCATGTATTCAATCATATAATAGCAATTTGGGATCAAAGAAATGTTTGGGTTACAATACTAAAATCGGCATTTTATGCAGTAGCTTTTGCTCTGCCAGACGGCTGGGAACGGCCGTTCCGGCTTCCCTTTGAAAATGGGAAGGGCCGTTCCCATGCCTTCCGAGAACCCGCTAGCGTTTTTAATTTTAAAAATACACCATTGCTGGGAACGGCCCTTCCGGCACGCAGGCCAAAATGGGAACGGACATTCCTAGTCTCGCTGGCCTCCCTGACTCAGAAGCCTGGGAACGACCGTTCCCAAAATGCACTAAGGCGGGAAGGGTCGTTCCCAGCTTCTGCAAAATTTAAAAATAGAGGAGAAGTAGGGCAACAACTACGACATCAACAACAACAACAAAGCTCCAAGTTTTAATGCCTCAAAATTCCACAATTCTGGAAATATACATGCGTACAAGTTCATAGAAACATAAAACATGAAATAAATCATCAACCATGCTAAACCCTCAAAGTTTTTCCACTTTTAAACTCAAGTATAAATTCAATATATTAACTTAAATACTTCAAGAATTCATGCAATAATCCAAGGAAAAATCACATATTCATGTATCAAACAGCAATTAATCCATATACTCCATGATTTCTCAAACCCTAGCAATCACATAGCTCATCAATAATCATCAATCCATGCCAACACCCACCTTGAAGCTAAAGAAATGAAGAAAGAAGATGATGATGGGTGCTAATCTTCAAATCTTGAAATATTTCTTGAAAATCTTGATGAAAATAATGAAAATCTCTTCTTTCTCTTTCCTTGAAGAAACCGAGAGTAAGAGGAATGGATATGTTGGTGAATTTTGATGAAATATGATCAAGGAAGCCTGGAGATATATTTTCGTGATTCACCATTTTTGGAAAAATGTGAAATGCTCAAATTGCAATTCAATCCCTCAAGAGTTTAAGTCATGCAATCAAGTATGCTTTGTTTGATAATTGATCAATTGAATCCATGAGAAAGCTATGCAATTTGGTCCCTAAATTTAGAAAAATAGGCAAATAGGGACTATTCAATAATTAAATCACTTTCGGTATATATTTCACGCAATAATTATTTTCCAAGTCATGAAATAATTTTCTCGATGATATGATTTCATATGATTCACATAAATAATGTGATATGCAATTTAGAAAAATATATGATGTCATGTAAGAAAAATATAAAATTAAAGAATTAAAATAAATCCTACGCTCGCAAACTCACACGTGCCGTGCTTACCCGTTCATCCGGAACTGGGGCGTTACATAAGGGCTTTGAAAGGGAACTGAAAAGTGTATGGGTATTCTAATTTGTTATCTCGTTTAGTAATTCTAATAGGATCAGAATTCACTAGACTTGAGCTGATTTTGCATAATTCGATGTGCAAAACTCAAAGTGCTAATGTTTTAAACATACAACAAGATAACAAAAGTAAGTGAGATGACAAAGCTTCGAATTGCTTTTGACACGTTAAGACACGAAAGGATTAGCGAGTTAGACACCTTAGGATCATTCTATGAAAATGAACCTAGAGAGTTGACTTTCTGTGAATCATGTCTTAAGGGAAATGTTCCTAAAACCATGTTTATAAGAAACATTTGAACGTGCCATAACACTTAGTGGATTTCGATCCACATTGATGTTTTGTCTATTGCTAAGTGTAAGCACTAGAGAAAATCATCAGTTTAATCATTATGATTGAGTGTACTTGTTGAAGTACAAATTCGAAACTTATATGAAATTCTTAAAATTTCAAAAGGAGGTTGGGAACCAAAGTAGTCATAAGTTATAGGCAAATCGATATGATCAAGATAGCCAATATCTTAGCAACTAATTTCTTAGACATCTTAGAGATAATAGGATTATCTCTCAGTAAACTAATTCGACAACACCTTAGTGTTTCCGAATGAAGGAATGAAACCTTATAGGATATGGTCCATTCCATAGCAAGCTTTACTGACTTATATTCATTCTAGGAATAAACTCCCAGAATATGGAGTTAGAGATTTTGAATTTAGTACCTTCCAAAATCAATCCTTTAGTTACACTATGTAATGTGGCATTCTAAATTCCCTAATTATTCTTGTCCAAGAATTTAGTGGAATCCTCTTAAGTGAAGAGGATAGTGGAAGATAAGCTTGAAACGTGTTAAAGTTTATCCAACAATATAAGATATCATTTATGCAATTCCCTTAAACAAAGGTTGTTTGTTTTAAGGAATGTAACTTTCTTAAGGAATCGTTCCTATAGAAGAAGAAAGGCAAGCAAGCAGACCTCAAAGAAATTTGAGGATAAATATCCACGCCACATATAGAAGAAACGAGCCCATCTGATAAAATTTGGCCAAATTTTAGAGTATGTACATGTGTCAAACCCTCCTCTTAAGACGTGTTTAGGACACGTTCCTAGATAGCCGAGGAATTACTTAAAGAGGAGACACTGTCAGATTTGGAATCTTTGTAGTGTAAGCAAGCCTTGAAATCTAATTTAGATTCCATATATTCAAACCGAGTTTGGACCTTGGTTGATCCACCTGATAGGATCAAGCTCATAGAGCTTCGAGTAAATGGAAAGCATTACAACTTTCTTGACGGTTGAAATGCAAAAGTCCATTTGGATTGTGTTTACCGTATCTGCATATTCTGACTATGAGATATGATAAATAAATGTGAGAACCGTCTTCCTCAATAGGAGATTGGAAAAGACTAAAATATGGTATATCTATGAATCTCATATCCAGTGGGAGTATGCATAAGGTATGCAAATCCCTAAGTCAATCTATAGATTGATAAAGGCTTCTAGGAGTTAGAGAATTCGATTCTATAAGGTAGTCAAAATCGTTTGACTCAAGATGAAAGTCGAATAACTCTCAAATACACGTATGATAGTTAGTAATGTTAGCTTCAACCTTTAGTACTTTAAATATGACATCATTCTCAATGGGAATGCGAAAGATGACATGGGAGTTACCAAAATTTTGTTTAAGAAACAATTTGACATGAAAGATCTTAGTGATTATCCTAAATTCTCGAAATTAAGATCTATAGAAGATAGAATTAAGAGAATAAAAGGATTATCACAATCAAGTGCATAACCATGGTACTAAAAGGAGTTTAGTATGGATGATGGAACATCTCTTTTGAAGTGTATGTGTCCTAAGATAACTTTAAGAAAGATTAGAATGTCCAAAACCCCTTAAAAGAAGGGAGCATAATGTATGCAAAGTTATGCACAAAATTAGATATGACGCAACACTAAGCGTAGTGGGCCGAATCTAATATGACCTCTGAGAAGGTCATTAGATTTCTGTAAAGGATGTCCTCAAAATACTTGAGAAGAAATGAGGATATGTATTAGTTTACAGAGCCCAAAAAGATCTTATTATTGAAAGGATATTTTGATGTAATCGTTACATCAAACATAGATGATTGTAAATCATTGAAAGGATGCAATTTTTGTCTCAATGGCAAAGCCACGTGTTCGAAACGTTCCAAGCACGAACGTTGCAAAATCTCGACTATTGTAGTTGAGTACTTAGTCGTATTGAATACTGCTAAGTTAAGTGTTTGGGTCAGAAACTCCATCTAACTGGTTAGATGAAGTTCCTAGCATGAAACAACTCCTTTATCATTTTTTATGATAAAATGGATGGTTGCTAAAGTAAGAGAACCAAAACCTCAACAAGAGACTGAACACGTGATTACGAATCACTTTATAAAGGAAAACGTGTTTCCTCAGAGATGTGTAAATATGAGGGTTAAATCAGTAGATAACTTAGCAGATCCACTTTGGAAACGCCTAAAGTCAATAGGGTCTCAAAGTGTATCTTGAGAAGATGAGACTCAGAGTACCTGTAGCACCCGTGAAGATAGGCACCACATCCCCCGCACTACAAGTCTAGTCCACACATGAAATGGAAAGTCCACGCATGAACCGGACTCATAGTGAACGGGTGACAAAATAAAAGATATCCTAGCTAGGCAGAATCTAACCCTGTACCAATTTAATCATAACGCTAAACAAGGTGCGGAAGCAATAATACCATCCATAAATTTCAAATAATAGCTTGGAGCATATAGTACTATCATAAGATAATTAAAATTCAACATGCATCCTATCCATGGGTTCAACTAAGCATGCAACCTGTCCCGAATCAATATTCAAAAAATTCATAAATGGCACACCGGCCCAATTCCATGAATAAATACAATTAAAACTATAATAATGTAAAATGTGACTCGAGTGTACAGGTGACACGGCAAGAGAATTAAAACTCGACCTCCGCCTAGCAAAACCTGTAAGAAACTGAAAGGTGGAAACGAGGGGTCAGTCTCTAGAAGACTCAGTGAGCAGGAGCGATACATATATATAAAAACATGCACATGCAAGTCATAAATCCCGAGCAAAGTTTTACTTAAAGTTAGTTCCCACGAAGGCAAGAAACCAACTAAGCAATGCTCGGATTTTACAACTAATTCATATTAAATTCATTAAGTTCGTAATTCATTCATAATCATTATGGCTCGGCGAGTGAGTGTGCATAATCTCCAACCAAACTCCGACCGTGTACGACAAATATTATTAAGATATTGAATACGTGATCATACAATGCATTATAATACACGCAAGCCATATAATATAACGTAAGACATAGTCGTTTGGGCAATCCATGTCCTGGCCTTCCCGCACCGTGCATAACAATAACATAATCATAATCATGAAAATAAGTTCCAACCTTCTTCCTCCGGGTGGTGGACGGGTTTGCAAGGCCCGACCACCTAAATATATCAATGTGGCAAGTGAGGTACATGAATCCTCACCGCCCGGTTAGCCTTTCCTCATTAAAAACTCCTTAACGAGGTCGGTATTCGCCGTAGTTCATGGTGGAACTAGCACATGGGATCACTGTGGGCCCTTGTCTCCCCGGATAGCCACATACACTAAGTCCCTGGGCCCGTGTTCATAACATGCTCTCGCCAAAACATTCAATTAATGAGATACATAATACATTTCATATCCTTGAGAAATAATTTACTCGAGGTCTCCAATTGAAAACAATAAATATAGATAACCATTAGGTTTTTGGCTAAAACTTGTCACATAAGGTTATAGGGTTCGATACGTATCTAGAACAAAAACACCCTCACCTGGAATGCCATGACATAAGAAAAATGAGTAATACCGGTGCCTATTCAATTCAGAAGTCTCCGCCCTGGAAACGAACTGTACAAGAGAAGGAACAATGTGTACTCATGAGAATTGACTCAATATGAAACCACATAGACGCACGGCATGTTATGCACATGATATGAGATGCATAAAGAGTATAAATCTTGTTATGACGTCATATAATCAAGTAATTCATTCAAAACGTTCAATACATGGTGGTTTCATATTCATGCATTTCATATCTTTCATATTTGGTATCAAATTAAGTCATACCCTAAAAACAATAATCATAACATACATATCAACATGTTTACAATGCATTGGAATCAATTTAAGGTGAAAGAAATCCATTAACACACATAAAGAAAGTAATAGTTGGAAAGATGGCCATATTGTTGTTGGAAAACACGAATCAGAAAGCAGCGGGAATTTAAAAATTTTCCAACAAAAGGATCTTGGACTCGTAATCGTGTATCCAAATTCGTAGGGATTAGAAACTTACTTTCTTAATTAACTTTCTTGAAGCGTTTCAAGCCACTCAAGAACGCTCTTCTCGCGGCTTGATCCCCTCTCCTTGGTAAAGCTCGAATCTTCAAACTTCTAACTTGAAGCTCTCTAGACATAGTCCACCAACTTGATTACAATCTAACTACTAAGGATTCTAGTTCTCTAGTTAGTGTTTAGGCTTAACCTAGGGTTTCGTTTATCTTGGAGAAAGGATGGTGTTCAACACATGAACCAAAAGAATTGCCAATTCGCTCCAAAAGGAGCTCGAGCTCCCCTATTTATAAGAAGGGAGTGGCCGAAAATCCCTAGTCCTTATGGGCTAAGGATTTTGGTCCCTCTCTCCTATTACTTGATCATCAAGTAATTTTGATTTAGACTTTGAATTCAAATTCAAATCAACTTTCAAGAGAGCTAAAATATCCAAACTATTTTTGGATAATTTTATACTTTATTTATTTAAAATAAATAACTTATTTTATCTAATTAATTAATTCACAATTAATTAACTAGATTATTTTTCTCCAAAATTAGACTTTCTTTTTAATTTAAAATTAAACCAAAATCTATTAAATAATTAACAAATTAATTATTTAATATATATATACAATATATATATTCACGTGAGACACGTGTCATAATGACACGTGTCACTCACGTGACCCACACATGTGGTTTTACACGTGTGGAACCCTCTCGGCCCGATTAACTCGTTTAATCATTTTAAAGCCTTAACTCATGTAACCAAGTTGTTGTGTGTGACCCTCTAGGTTCTCAATTCAATTAGCAGTGACCCTAATCAATTAATTCACTAATTAATTAATCAGTCCACATATTAAATGACCATAGTCTAGCAACAGGTGTTTAACCCCTAGCCGAATTGGAATGTTCGGATTCGACAGAACCTTTAAGTCAATGATTCATGTGAGATACAATCCTCCTACTTACTATCTCTCAACCTTTCTTGATTCTCATTCACTTTCATGAGTCACTTATGCAGCCCCAGCATAAGCCTTGAATCAGTTATCTAAAGTTACACCCTTTAAAGCTTATACCTAAGACTACAGAGTTAACTCATCAAGTGACAAGGAACCTCAAGTCTAAGGATCAATTAATCACATCAATGACTCGTGAGATATTTCCTAATCTGGAAGTTTCTATTTCCTAAAATAGAAACTTCCTTTCCCATTTAGGAATGTTCTCACACGGGGCACCTCAGTGAACTTACTTATTGAAGTAAGCACCCTCATGTATCACGCACGTATCAACTATACACTTTGCACCTCCATGAAACAAGGTGGTCCTTCTTAAGGGCGTGATCCCACAAGCAAGCCTTAGAGGAGTCAGGTTGACACTCCCACTGTCGGTAGGACTCATCGGCTTTGAGTACTTTACTAATCATGACTTATGTGATGTAGGGCTCGTTTCATGAACCATTTCACCTAAATGGTAGAGTCCTAAAGTCATCAGGATTAGGGGAGTTCTCATACATGCACAGATAAAGTAAACTCATACCAAACAAGAGCATATAAAGAATTGTTGCCTCAATTCGTTATTTCATTCAAAGATTGTCTATGATTACAATAAGGAAAAGCACAAAGCGGATATACAATTGGCTTTCTACGGAACTATTCCTAACAATCTCCCACTTGCCCATCAAAGCCATTCTAAAGCTACTCTAAGTCCCATCTTCTGAAGATGTCCTTGGAAAGCTTCTCGACTAAGGGGTTTAGTAAGTGGATCTACCACGTTCTCTGTTGATGTGACCCTCTCAATTAGCACATCTCCTTTTTTGATAATATCGCGGATTAGGTGATACTTCCTCGTAATGTGCTTGGTCCGTTGGTGAGATCTTGGTTCTCTTGCTTGAGCAACCGCCCCAGTGTTGTCACAAAACACAGTAATGGGGTCTTTCATGCTAGGAACAACATTCAACTCTTGAATGAAGTTTCTATTCCAAACACCTTCCTTGGCTGCATCATTTACAGCCAAGTATTCGGCCTCAGTGGTCGAATCTGCAGTGGTAGTTTGCTTGGAACTCTTCCAACTCACTGCTCCGTCGTTTAGGCAGAAAATGTATCCTGACATTGACTTAAAATCATCTGAGTCAGACGTAAAACTTGCAGTATCCTTCGACAGTAAGATATTTCTGACCTCTGTAAACTAAGAATAAATCTTTAGTACTTTTCAAGTACTTAAGAATATTCTTCACGGCAGCCCAGTGACCATCTCTAGGGTCAGCTTGGAAACGAGTTGTTACACTAAGTGCATAAGCCACATCTGGTCGAGTACATAACATTGCATACATTATGCTACCTATTGCTGATGCATAAGGTGTACGAGTCATTCTTTCTTTCTCAAGGTTAGTCTTAGGACACATCTTCTTTTGAAAGACATGTTCCTACACTCATAGGAAGGTTCTTAACCTTTGCTGACTCCATATTGAATCTCTTCAATACTTTGTCAATGTACATCGACTGTGATAGTCCTATTAACCTTTTAGATCTTTCTCGATAGATTTTAATTCCAAGGATATAGGATGCATCACCAAGATCTTTCATCTCGAATTGGTTCGATAACCATAAGTTAGTCACTTTCATGTCATCCTTCGAATTCCTAATAAGAAAGATGTCATCAACATAAAGTACGAAGAATTGCACTGATGTCTCTAATTCCTTTTTATACACACAAGAATCATTCGAAATTTGAATGAAGCCAAACGCTTTGACTGATTCATCAAATCGAATGTTCCAATTCCTAGAAGCCTGTTTCAATCCATAGATTGATCTTTGGAGTTTGTAAACCTTTTGCTCACTCCCACTGAATGTGAAACCTATGGGTTGCTCCATATAAATGTCCTTGTCAATGTCACCATTGAGAAAGGCAGTTTTCACATCCATTTGCCATATCTCATAGTCATAATATGCTGCAATGGAAAGCATGATCCAAATAGACTTTTACATTGCAACTGGCGAAAAGGTTTCATCAAAGTCCACGCCGGGTCTTTGAGTGAATCCTTTTGCAACCAGTCTTGCTTTGTAAGCTGCAATACATCCGTCAACTCCAAGCTTTCTCTTAAAGATCCATTTGCAACCTATGGGTTTGACCCCATCAGGCAAATCTACCAAGGTCCAAACTTGGTTGGAGTTCATGGATTCCATTTCGGATTTCATGGCTTCTATCCACTGTTCAGAGTCAGAATCTGAAAGTGCCTCCTCATATGTTAAAGGATCATTATCCTTTTGAGAGATTTCATGGAAGAATCCATACCATCTCTCCGGCTGTCTAGGAGTGCGTTCAGAACGCCTTAGAGGAGGATTTTCGTGTGTATCGAAATTCGTGATTGGTTATGGTTGATTAGAAGGGGACGTTTCTTCAGTGGGTGGTGTGGGTTCACTTTGTACTTCCTCTAATTCTATGATCTGGCCTTTCTTTTCTCTAAGGAATGGTTCCTCAAGAAAAGTGGCATTTCTGGAAACAAACACCTTTTGCTAAGATTGATCATAGAACTAGTATCCTCTGGATTCCTTAGGATAACCTACAAAGTGGCATAAGTTAGAACGAGATTCTAAATTATCTCCCACTGTCCTCTTCACGTAAGCAGTATAACCGCAAATTCTTAAGTAAGAATAACTAGGGATTTTACCATGCCAAATTTCATAGGGCGTTTTAGGGACTGACTTAGAGGGAACTAGATTCAAAATCTTTGCTGCACTTTCTAGGGCATAACCCCAGAAAGAAGGTGGTAACTCAGTGAAACTCATCATGGAACGAACCATATCAAGTAGGGTTCGATTCCTTCTCTCATAAAATCCATTAAGCTGAGGAGTTCCCGGAGGAGTCCACTGAGAGATAATCGAATTATCTTTGAGATGATTAAGGAATTCTTCACTAAGATATTCGCCTCTTCTCGATCAGATCAAAGTGCTTTGATCTTGTGACCAGTTTGGTTCTCAACCTCCTTTTGAAATTCTAAGAATTTCTCAAAAGCTTCAGATTTATACTTCATTAAGTATACATAACCATACCGACTAAAGTCATCAGTAAAGGTTATAAAATACTGATGATTGTTTCTTGTGCTTACACTAAGCGGTCCACAAACATCAGTATGGATCAAATCCAAAACCTTAGTGGCACATTCCACAGTTCCTTTAAAAGGAACTTTGAGCATTTTTCCTTTGAGACAGGATTCGCAAGAAGTTAACTCCTTAAGATCATTTTCAGAGAATGATCCTAAAGTGTTTATCTTGCTAATTCTATTCTTGGAAATGTGTCCTAATCTAGCATGCCATAAGGGAGCTGAAACTTTGTCATCTCTCTTACGTTTAGTTTCTAGTTGTATATTCATAATATTGATATTTTGAGTTAGATCAAGTACATTACTTAGAGTACCGATGTGAACGGAAGAGTTGTTTCGTTTGATAAAGTATTTACCATTCTTAATATAAGTTTCATAACCTTCACAATCTAAAATTGGAACAGAAATTATATTACGAATAATGCTCGGTACATAAAGGACTTTATTTAAGACTAACTCAAAACTACCTAAATCTAATCTAATTGTGCCTAAAGCTCGAGCTTCAACATTTGAGCCATCGCCGATCTTCAAGACACATTCTCCTTCTTTGAGTTGTTGGACTTCACTTAGCATCTGTACATCATTACATATATGAGTTCCACAACCGGTATCAAGTACCCAAGAACTAGAATTAATAGAAAGATTTACTTCAATGAGAAAGATACCTTTCTTTAGAGTAGCCTTGAACTCTGGGCAGTTTCTCCTCCAATGTCCCGCTTTGCCACAATGGAAGCAAACATCCTCTTTCTGATCACACTTCTTCTTTTGGGCCTTCCCCTTCGAAACGCCACCAGTGGGCCTAAGGGGTTTCTTCTTCTTCTTTTGGGCTTTCTTGCCCTTACCTTTAGAAGGCCCAGAAGAGGAAAATTGAGCATTCACCATCAAAACCTTATTGTCCTTCTTGATCCTGCTTTCAGCAGTCACAAGCTGACTAATCAGCTCAGCTATAGTAGCACCAGCATGATTCATGTTGAAATTAAGGACAAATGGGTTGAATGATGGTGGGAGCGAAGCTAGCAATAAATCCACTGAAAGCTCATCTTTCAGTGACATGTCCATGGAAGCAAGTTTCTCAGTAAGGGCGAGAAACTTTAGTCCATATTCATGGACACTTGAACCTTCCCTCATTCTCAAGTGGAACAATTCCTTTGAAGTGTTATGCCTTGTAACACGTTCATGAGGGCGGTAAAGTTGCTCTAAGTGGTCGTAAATCTCCCAAGCGAATTCCATAGCCTCATGTTGCCTTTGCAAGTCCGGAGACATGTTAGCCAACATAAGGCAACGGGCTTGGAGATTATCATCCTTCCACTTCTGAATCGCGTCCCGCGAGGTACGAGTGGGAGCGTCCCCTTCGGGACTAGGCTCCCCTTCGAAGAGAACATAATTTCTCTTCTCAGAATCTAAAATGATTTTTAGATTCCTCAGCCAATCAGAATAGTTGGGACCAGTCAACTTATTTGACTCGAAGATCGATACAAGAGGGTTTTTGGTTGTCATTTCAAAACGCGTAGAGAATCACAGAATCTACGACCTAAATGGTAAAACAGGGAACTTTGTGAGTATGCTGAATTATAACGATATACAAAAGATAAGGTCTTTAATCTAATGTAGCTCCCACTATTTTTCAAAGATCTAGAATTCCCAAAGATCTAAGAGGAACACGTTTCCCAATGGGTACTAAGATCCTAGGCATTTTACCTCGAACCCACGACTCGCGGACATTCTAAGTAAGAACCCCAAGTAGGTACAACTTACCAATTCTAACACCTTTAGAAATCTTAGTAATTGTTTTTGCATCACCTATCTTTCAATATGGACCCACGACTCGTGCGACATCCATATTTACTTAGGTGTTAAGCTAGACCCATCAATCACAAGATCATGACCAAAACTTAGTTCGAACAACCCACGACTCGCGGACATCGCCCTTGCCAAAATTAACCACGAAATATTGACCATTTAAAATGATCAATTAGGTAACTAAGAACTAATAAGCTCCACTAGCTATCCCATGACTCGCGGACAATAACTAGCTTCACTTACTAAACTTAAAACCTATTGATGGAATGTTAGGAATTTAATTCAAAATTTGCATCTCGAATTAAACACCTATTTGTTCGACATTAGCTTAATATTTAATGAGAATTTTCGAATCAACCGGAGAGTTGTCCGGTTCGACCACACCAACATATATGTTATCCAATTTTATTAGTCTTAATTAATGCAAGTACACTTAAATGCATTTCAAACAAGCACATAAACAGATAACATGTCCTAGCATGATACTAACATGTAATGATCATGGGTTCTACCTATCTTATGCGTGATATGTGGGAGCCACTCCACAATCACAAGTTCTAACATACATGCCACATAAACAATTTAAATCACATAAGGGAAAGCGGTAACAAAATACGAGCCCTATCTCTATTATATTTTTAAAATCGAGATCCCCCTCCCTAACATTTTGAGGGGTCTTCACTTATGGCCTCCTTGTTACTTGAATGTGGTCCATCTTACTCCATGGGTGCATTGTCTCCAAAATGAAAATAAAACCTCACCACCTATCTCTACTCTCAAATTACAATAAAAGGAAAAAGACATAAAGTAATAAGGCTCAATCTTCATATTGGCCTTAGACAATTACACGGGGCATACCCCGGCCTCAAAAACAGTAATATGGAAAGCCACATAATAAATCACATAACAGTACGCACATAAGTGAGGCTCCAACCTCAATTGAAACACGCAACTATAGGGCTCCAACCCCAATTTAAACCATCCATGTGCATAAATTAAAACCATACATAAGTCTAAACCCATGATAACCTAACATGCTTCTGCGAGAATTTAAATTTACCCAATAAATTAAAATTCCCGTTTCAAGTCCTAAAGACTTAAAACATGACTTGATGTGAGTCTTATTTATAAAAGTTTTCAATAAATCCCATATTAACAAAAACTATTAAAATTCTAATTAATTTCTGAAAATTAATAACTTTATCAAAGATGTATTATCCGAACATATAAACCGTTTCTATTTCTCAAAAAATCCCAATTTTAAGTTTTATTCAAAAATTAAAATAAATATTCAAAAATAAAATTTTAAAATTAAAATAAAAATTGGGGCTGGATTGCACGAAACACGAAAACAGATTACGAAGAAAAAAAACGGGGCCCGTACGCGAAAGAGTAGCGCGCGTCGTGTGCGTGCGCGCGAGGCAGGTGCGCACAGCGAGTAGCCAAGGCCGCGCGAGTGCGTGCGCTGATGCGCACGGCCTTCTCGGTAGGATGGCGGGCGGCTTGAAGGTCTGTCCCGGCCAGGGCCGGGAGGCTCCCGCACAGGCGTGCGGGAGGTGCTGGGTGGTTGCCCTGTGCACGCCTAGGAGAGACGGGCGGCGGCGCGCGAAGCCCGCGCGCGTGACGTCTTCGCGCGCGGGGTTTCGCGTGTTCGTCGTAATCCGGGTTTTCATTTCGTGTTTTCGTTCAAAAGCAAAACCAATCCAAGAAATCCAAAAAACAGTTTATACAGTTTCAAATCTAAAACAGTTTTAAAACAAATTTTACAAAACAATTTTCTGAAACTTTCAGGAAAAATACAGTTTCGTAATTCAGGCTTTGTAAAACAATTACAAATACTCAGTCGCATCAAGCCTAAGAATTTCTACCAAATTCATAATAATTGAGACGAATCAGAAACACGATTAACAAGGTCGCTCTGATACCACTTGTTGGAAAACACGAATCAGAAAGCAGCGGAAATTTAAAATTTTTCCAACAAAAGGATCTTGGACTCGCAATCGTCTATCCAAATTCATAGGGATTAGAAACTTACTTTCTTAATTAACTTTCTTGAAGCGTTTCAAGCCACCCAAGAACGCTCTTCTCGCAGCTTGATCCCCTCTCCTTGGTAAAGCTCGAATCTTCGAACTTCTAACTTGAAGCTCTCTAGAGATAGTCCACCAACTTGATTACAATCTAACTAGTAAGGATTCTAGTTCTCTAGTTAGTGTTTAGGCTTAACCTAGGGTTTCGTTTATCTTGGAGAAAGGATGGTGTTCAACATATGAACCAAAAGAATTGCCAATTCACTCCAAAAGGAGCTCGAGCTCCCCTATTTATAAGAAGGGAGTGGCCGAAAATCCCTAGTCCTTATGGGCTAAGGATTTTGGTCCCTCTCTCCTATTACTTGATCATCAAGTAATTTTGACTTTGACTTTGAATTCAAATTCAAATCAACTTTCAAGAGAGCTAAAATATCCAAACTATTTTTGGATAATTTTATACTTTCTTTATTTAAAATAAATAACTTATTTTATCTAATTAATTAATTCACAATTAATTAACTAGATTATTTTTCTCCAAAATTAGACTTTCTTTTTAATTCAAAATTAAACCAAAGTATATTAAATAATTAAAAAATTAATTATTTAATATATATACACAATATATATATATTCACGTGAGACACGTGTCATAATGACACGTGTCACTCACGTGACCCACACGTGTGGTTTCACACGTGTGGAACCCTCTCGGCCCGACTAACTCTTTTAATCATTTTAAAGCCTTAACTCATGTAACCAAGTTGTTGTGTGTGACCCTCTAGGTTCTCAATTCAATTAGCAGTGACCCTAATCAATTAATTCACTAATTAATTAATCAGTCTACATATTAAACGACCATAGTCTAGCAACAGGTGTTTAACCCCTAGCTGAATTAGAATGTTCGGATTCGACAGAACCTTTAAGTCAATGATTCATGTGAGATACAATCCTCCTCCTTACTATCTCTCAACCAAGATCTAGGGTAAGGGAATAATCAGAACCCTAATAATCCGGTCTTAAAGCTAAGTACATTTCATATCCATTTGATCTCAATCCAAGAAACCCTTTTCTTGATGTCTTGATCTACTGCCTTGGCCAATGACTCCATATGGCATATGAATGACTTACACAATAAGAGATCACCTTGCAAATGCAAGTGTAGGTCCTTTCTTGATTCTCATTCATTTTCATGAATCACTTGTGCAGCCCCAGCATAAGCCTTGAATCAGTTGTCTATGGCGACACCCTTTAAAGCTTATACCTAAGACTACAGAGTTAACTCATAAAGTGACAAGGAACCTCAAGTCTAAGGATCAATTAATAACATCAATGACTCGTGAGATATTTCCTAATCTGGAAGTTTCTATTTCCTGAAATAGAAAATTCCTTTCCCATTTAGGAATGTTCTCACATGAGGCACCTCAGTGAACCTACTTATTGAAGTAAGCACCATCATGTATCACGCACGTATCGACTATACACTTTGCACCTCCATGAAACAAGGTGGTCCTTCTTAAGGGCGTGATCCCACAAGCAAGCCTTAGAGGAGTCAGGTTGACACTCCCACTGTCGGTAGGACTCATCGGCTTGGAGTACTTTACTAATCATGACTTATGTGATGTAGGGCTCGTTTCATGAACCATTTCACCTAAATGGTAGAGTCCTAAAGACATCAGGATTAGGGGAGTTCTCATACATGCACAGATAAAGTAAACGCATACCAAACAAGAGCATATAAAGAAGTGTTGCCTCAATTCGTTATTTCATTCAAAGATTGTCTGTGATTACAATAAGGAAAAGCACAAAGCGGATATACAATCGGCTTTCTAGGGCACTATTCCTAACAATTGTAGCATTTAAATGTTCACATTTTCATTTCATGTTAACACTTTGGATTCACAACATAAAATCCATAAAATTCATATAATGGTCATAACACATATATTAACAAGTTAGTAAAGCATGGGAATCATAAAAGAGGTGGAAGAAGAATAAACAAGCAAAGAGAAACAAGAAAAACGGAACCAGAGTAATAGGAACCGGCTGGACAGAATCCACCCCCATGGATTTTTCCAAAGGGAAAAATCCACCCCCATGGATTATGGTCAGAGACCCACTGCTCAAATCCACCCTCGTGGATTCAGATCAGGGGCCAAAAAAACGCAACATCAACAGAGCATTTGCCGGAGAGATCATCCAAACATCAAACCACCTCAAAACTCAACCCAAATCACTTAAAACATCTAATATATCATGTAGGAGCATCAAATGCAAGTTTAGGGCAAATTAAAACACCTAAATTCACAAACCTACATAATATATACATATATATATACATACAATATATATATATATATATATATATATATATATATATATACATTCTTGCTCAAAGAATTCAAACAATCATGCATAGCATTCGAAAAATTATCACATATTCAAGCATATACACACAATGATTCTAGTTATAAAGCAAGAATCAAATATTTACAACAAACCCACATATATATAATTATATACATACATATATACACACAAACCTTGGAAAAGAAGGAGGAGAAGATGAAGGAAGAGGATGGAGCTTGAATTCTTGCTTGAAAATGGGAGAAATCTCTTAGCCTCCTTGCTTGTCTGATGGCTCGGTCAAATGGTGAAGGAGGGAGGAGTTGGGAACCCTTTTTTGGTAGGAGATAATGAAAGAGGAAGAATGAGGTAGTGGAGGGGGTGTGGATCGTGTAATATGAGAGGAGAAAGGGAGGAAATTGCATTTTGGTCCTTCAAGAAGTTAAGTGTTTGAATTAGGCCCCTAAGTTTTGTTAGGTGAATAATTGGGTCCAATTAAAAGTTCGATTGAGTCCGAGGATTTCATATAATTTCAAATAAGTGCATAAGTGAAATAAAACTTTTAATTAGCAAGAAAACATGTTAAAACGAATTTAAATAGCATAATCAAGGTTCATATAAATCATATAGGTCACGTAATGGAAATTAATTCACGAAAGTAAAATATATTAAAAGTCTACTTAGCATATAAAACACATATAAGTCACATAACTCTCGGTCTAACCCACTCGTGACGTCATACCTGTACGGCTGAAAAGTCGGGGCGTTACAGTACCTAAATGGCTTTTATGGGCAAGTGGGAGATTGTTGGGAATAGTACCCTAGAAAGCCGATTAGTCATAATCTGTTTTGGGACTTTCCTAATATCACAGACAATCTTTGAATAATACACGATTGATTATTATCATAGGCAAACACTTCTTTATATGCAATACAAGTTTTGTGTGTTTCCATTATGTGCGCATGTATTAGAACTCCCCTAATCCATAAAACAGTTAGGGACTTTGTCATTAGGTGAATGGCACATGAAATAAGCCCTAACTTAAGGCAGGATTAGAAACCACTCTAAGTCGATGAGTCCAACTAACAGTGGGAGTGTTGATTAGGCTCGATTGAGACTTGCTCGTGGGATTGCGTCCTTAAGAAGGATCATCCTGTTTCATGGGATGTAAAGTGCATAGCTGATGCGTAGGCAATACATGAGGGTGCTCGTTATTAAAACGATACACTGAGGTGTCCCGCGTGAGAAGATTCCTAAATGGGAAAGGAAGTTTCTATACCTAGAAATAGAAACTTCCAGATTAGGAAATATCTCACAGGTTAATGGCATGAGTAAATTAATCCTTTGACTTGAGATTCCATTGATGCTTTGTGGGCTAACTCTGTAGTCTTTGGTATAAGATTTAAAGGGTGTCACCTTAGACAACTGACGCAAGGCTTATGCTGGGGCTGCACAAGTGGCACATGGAAGTGTATGAGAATCAACAAAGGACCTACACTTGCTTAATGGCAAGAAGATCTCTTATTGCATAAGTAGTTTATATGCTATCCTAAACCCTCGGCCGAGGTAGTGGATCAAGATATCAAGGAAAGGGTTTCTTGGATTGAGATCAAATGGATATGAAATGAACTTAGCTTTAAGATTGAGATTAGTAGGGCTCTCATTATTCCCATGCCCTAGATCATAATCAAGAGATGCGTTGGTAGGAGGACTGTACCTCACAGCTGTTATTGACTGAAAGGTTCTTTCGAATATATATTCATTGTTCGGGTAGGGGTCATACACCTGTTTCTAGATTATGCTCGTATGATCTATGAACTAATAAAGCGTATTAGTCTCACTGCTAACTGAAAATGAACCTAAGGGGTCACCACAAATTCCTGATTCAAAGGGTATTGAAGGAAAGATCAAATAGTTGATCGAAACGAGACCACACGTGTAAAGTACACGTGTGGCACGTGAGAGAGGTTTGGGGCATGTGGTCCGATTGAATAATTGGACTATATGTTAATTAACTGGAGAATTAATTATAAAGCCCATATGTAATTAATTAGGAGAATTAATTATAAATCCCTAATGTACTTAATTAGGAGAATTAATTATAAAGCCAAACAAAATTAATTAGAGAATTAATTTTAGCCCTTTCGAATTAATTAAGAATTAATTCTAAAACCCTTCATGGAATTAATTGAGAGAATTAATTCTAAGTATTTAAGTATTAAATTATTTAGTTGTTCTAATTTGATTAGATTAAATAAATAAATAAATATTAAATATCTTCTATTTATTATTCTAGTAAATATTAATTCTAATATGGTTAGAATAAATATTATTGGAATAAGATATTTAATTATTATTAGAATAATTAAATATTCCTAATTTGACTAGAAGCTCTTTTCTAGAAGGAATAGATATCTTATTTAAATAAGTCTCCTATTACTTGAAGACAAAGGAAATAGAAGAAAAGTCAAAGTTGGAATCCGATTCCAACTAGACTTGAGGGGTTCGAAACCCTAGCCCTATTTATAGGCTAAGGGGTTTGAAAATTGTCTCTTACGCGTGATAGAGAGATCACGCCCAAACGATAACAAGGGCTGTTGGAACGATTCTGAACCTAACAAAATACGAGTGAAAAAATCGAACCAAAGAAGATTGCGAAAACCGTTCGTCCAGATCTGGAAGGATGAATTTTTTCACGAGGGTTTTATGGCGTGCAGATTTCTGTCTCTGCAAAACTGGGTTTTGAAGGGAGATTTAATTACCTATTTCACTTCTCGTTTCTTGTTTCTTTCTTTACACATGTTATATCGCTAGCATTTTCCCTAACATGATTTCAATCTAGGTTGGTGTGGATTATTACTCTAGAGGAAACCTACTATGGAATCTAAAGTAGAAAGCAACTTTAGAGTGACGGGGTTGCCATTACCTCATGAAGCGAGTTTGAGGGCGGCTCAAAACGTGTCAAGAAAGCGACGATTGTTGTAAGTTCTTGATCCCTACGAATCGGGAGTAGGAATTGTAAGTCCGATCTTGCTTATTAGGAAAATTTTTAAAATTCCGCTGCGTTTTCTTTTCACGTTTTCCCAACATACACCTGGTCTTTGAGTGAAACCCTTACCAACTAATCTTGCTTTAAAGGCTATCACGCTTCCATCTACTCCAAGCTTGCGCTTATATATCCATTTGCAACCTATGGGCCTGATCCCATCAGGTGGATCAACCAAGGTCCAAACTTGATTAGAGTCCATGGAATCCATTTTGGATTTAATTGCTTCTTCCCACTGTTCAGAGTCCGAATGTAACAGTGCCTCCTCATAAGTTAATGGATCATTATCCATTTGAGATTTTTGGTGGAGAAAACCATACCATCTCTCTGGTTGCCTAGGAATGCATTCAGAACGTCTTATTTGAGGAACCATGGTTGGAGCCTATGGAACCCTAACTCAACCATCTAGCTGATCATACTCTTCTTAACCGAACCAAACCCTCTCACTTTGAGAAAATCAGCCAAACTTCCTCTGAATTCCAAAAAATCCCGTAACTCAAGCCATCCTTGGAGACTCAAGTTCAAATCTCCTCCAACCTTCATCCAATCCACAAGGTAAGCTTAGGGTTGTATTATACATTCATTATGAGTCATTTTGATCCATGCGTCCCTAAATTTGAGCACATATTGATAGAGTTTGGAGATGATGAATGAATGGTTAGGTTAGGCTTCATTTCTTGAATCCATGATGTTGCTTGCTTTATGAGATGAATTGATGCATGTTTTTTGAGCTTTTGAACTTCCTAAGTTCAGTATTGCCTTATATTTCATGGTACTTGAGCCTAGCATGAATTACCATTGTTGATTTTCATGAAAACTTGAAGGAAAGTGCAAGAAATAATCTGTTCTTCCATGCCTTGTTGCTGTCTCGTTTTTGGGGACTGAATTGATGGGTTTTTATGTTCTTTTTCATGTGTTATGGCATGGATTTGAAGTATATATGTTGCTCTATGTGTATCCCCTGTTTTTCCAAGCTTTTGGGTCGGTTTTCAGCTGCAAAGACGAAGAGGAATCTGCTGTCGGTCTGCATGAATGCCCGTTCGCCCGGAAGGAAGAATGGACTGAACAGCCTGCTGGTCCATACACCAGAACTCCCGTTCAGGATCTTCATGCATGGGACTGAACGACCGTTCAGTCCCCTTTTTGGCCCCAGATTTGTTTCTGTGTTGAGGAACGACCGTGTATGGTTTTTGAACCCCCGTTCATGAGCTGCTGTGACTGTTACGATTTTCCTTGGATTTCTTTGTGGTTTAATTGATTCTTTAACTTCCTTTATTCCTTGTATATGTTGTTAACTTGATACACTACATGTTACACTTCATGCTTTGGAATCTTGATGTGGTTTCGATGCTTATATGTGAAATATGATCAATTGCTCTTTTATTTGCAATGCATGAACTAATGTGTTGGATATGTAATTCGTTTAATTTTTTCTTTATTCCTTTAGGATATTTGTAAATTGTTAATACGTTAAATGAGGTGTTTTGAGCATTTTATTAAATTTATGAATTCGTTTGACGTGAAATGTGAAAGATATGAACTCGTTTGAGTATGAACGCTTCATTGAATGGATGAATTGAATGTTTATATATCTTTAAGACATTAATCGTGCACATGAACGTGTTCATTACATTATATCATCTTTTCTGCATTCATATCATGATCCTTACATTGCCGAGTGTCTTATTTGGTCATTTTGAGTCTCACTTTGCCTTTCTTGCACAGATTTTGATCCCGTTGGAGACGAGGCCGATCAGTGAGGCTTTCGTGTCTTCTTTTATCGGTTCAAGGTGGGTTTCTCTTCTAAATAGATAAATTGACCCGATATATCTCCTTATGTGTAAAGTTTTAAGCCAAAGTAATATGAGTATATATATATATTGAGTCTTTTCTCGAGTAAATGATTGCAAACGTATAACCCTTCTTTTATGAATCCTACCTTATGTTTTGGCGAGATATGATTGATATGATTGTTATGCACGGGCCCTGGGACTTAGTGCATGTGGCTATCCGGGGAGGCAAGGGCCGACGGTGATCCCATGTATTAGTCCCAACCAACTACGGTGATAGCAGACCTCGTTAGGAGATTAGCGGGGAATGGGAGCTGAGTGCCTTTGGGGGATTCATGTACCCCCTCTGGCCTATGTATGGACCGGTGGTCGGGTCCTGCAAACCCGTCCACCACTTGGAGGGACAAGGTGTATATGTATGATTATGATCATGTATGTATGTGCACGAAAGATATGTATGAAAATCAATAATTTTGATATGAATATACGAGGAGAAGGTTGGAGATTATGCACGCTCACTCGCCGAGCTTGAAACCCTATGATTAATTTTGAATGTATATGATCGTTGTAAACCTGTAGATGTCTTTCTTTGTCTCACCCACTTGGGAAATCTTCTAAAAACTTCTTATGCGTTTGTAGCTTTCATGTATGCGTTTAAATTCTGCGATATTTATATATTATGCCGTTTTATACCCACCAGTCCTTTTCGACTGAATCCGTTTTGTTGTCAGTGGTTTTTGTGCAAGTTAAGGAGTGCTATGCGGGAATACAAGTCGTCTAGGTCTTGCATTAGTGTTTAGCACTCTTATTTTGTTACACTCGCACTCATGATTTCCTTTTGTATATGAATATGATTATGGAGCGTTATGTTGATAGAACTTGAAACACTTGGTTGGATATTGTATATGAACTCTATTTTTGGAGCTTGAATGCTCATGGTACAAATATATATGATATTGCTTCCGCTTTATTGATGTTACACTGATTTATGGTTTAAGGGTTAGTCCCACCTAGCCTAGAGAGTGTGTGTGTGTCCCCGTTCGCCGTGACTTAGTTCGTGTGTGGATTATCCATTTCATATACGGGTCAGGTCTCGGTGCGGGGGATGTGGCACCTTGTGCTCGGGTGTTACATCCTTAAGCGTATTCGATACGCGCGATCGCGAGCGGGTTGACCCGTTTCGTAATTTTTGTTTCGCAATTTCGCCAAATTCATGCAATCCAGATTGGAATTAAAACAGTTCAAATCAATCTGAATTAAAACAGTTTAATACAAGATTAATCAAGAAAAAAATTTAGTAAAATTTTCAAGAAACATTTTTGATCCGGCAACTTCGTATTTCAAACAAAAACCATGAATACACAACAAATACTCAAATTCAAGAATTTTCATCAAAATTCCAAAAGCAGTAAAGATACAATACGAACATTACAATGTGGCTCTAATACCACTTGTTGGAAAACACAAAAGAGTTGTACAGCGGAAGTTTAAAAATTTTCAAAAAGTTTAATTTTTGTCTTGTAAATTTTGTATTGTAATGTTAGGTGTTTTAGAAACTTACAATGATAGAAGCTTTCTAGTGAAGTCGTTACCGCCTAACGAACACCCTTCAAGCGAAAATCCCTCGAACGACCTTCGAAAAAGACTCCAAAATAGAAGCCCTCCAAAGCGTACCCACACCAGACCTAGAACACGTTCAAGCGAGTGAGAATGCTAGTTCTCTGGCTTCTGTTAAGGCTAGGATAATATTGCTTTGAAAACTTTTCTTTTGGTTTTTCTTAAAAACTTAACACTTCGTGGGTGTTGGTCTAAAGAATAAGAGAAGCACCCACCCTTGTATTTATACAAGGGGGTTCGAAAATCCTAGGGTTCTCCTAACCCTAGTGGGTTTCTTTTCTTGCTCACTAATTAACTCATTGAATTATTTAATTTAATTGGAATAATAAGCTCCTAACTTATTCTCCAAGTCTACAAGAGAAGACTTCTCTCTCCTACAATAGGAAGTCAGACTTTTCAACTTTCCTAAAGTTAAAAGTCAATATTCAATAAATCAATTAATTCCCAGTTAATTATTTATTGGGTTAAGTTTATTTGAGAATAGTCTTAACAATTAATTCAATAATTAATTAAAAGACCAAAATTAATTAATTAATTCTAAAAAAGAATTCGCGTCTGGAAAATTCCACACGCATGAAGCCACGTACAAGCCACGTGAGTGTGACACGTGGCTGCCACGTGGAGTGCGTGACATGTAACGCCCCGAATTTTATTAATTGAACTCTTTTATTTCTTATAATTTTATAACTTATATTTCATGAAAACAATTACCGAGAGTGCTTCATATTACCAAATTGTCCCTGGTTGAATAATTCTTGAAATTCTAAGGACTTAATTACATAATCCTTTAAGGACTTAATTGATCACTTTTCAAAACATCGTATACTTAATTGCATAACTCGAATTATTCAAGGATGAGATTGCAAATATTGATATTTCACAAGTTTCAAAATGTGATGGATCGATATATTTCTTCCATGTTCTTTCTTGATCCATTATCATCAAAATATCTAACATATTCATCTCTCTCACTCTCTGTTCATACAAGAACGAAAAGGGAAGAGAATTTCATACTTTTCATCAAGAATTTCCAAGAAATATTGCAAGAATTGGAGTTGATCATCATCTTCATTCATTTTCTTCATCTCTTTTCCATTTCAAGGTTGGTTTTGCATGAATAGATGATTCTTGAGCATATTTGATTGAGCTAGGGCTTGAGAATTATATGCTAGATGGGTTATTTGTAGATGGAAGAATGATTAGGTGATCATATATTGAATTATGGTATGACTTATTCTTGAAATTCTTGAATATTTGGGCTTGAATGATCATAAGGAGCATGAGCATGAAACTTTGATTCCTTGAGGATTTGCCATAGTTTAAGTATTTAAGTGTTATATTATCACCTTTTGGACATGTATGCATCATATTTCCAGAAAATCATGGCTTTATTGAGTGAAATTGGAGTTTTGGTTGCTTTGTTGAGCATTCCCGTAGCCATGCTCTGTTTTTCCTCTGTTCTTTCCAGTTGCAGAACTGGGAACGACCGTTCCCAGCTTTAAGGCATTGTGGGAACGGGCGTTCCCACCTTTTCAAATACAATAGGCGGCCGAGACTGGAAACGGCCGTTCCCATTTTGGCCTGCGTGCCGGAAGGACCGTTCCCAGCTTCAGCGTGTTTTAAAAAGGGGAAAATGTTGGTGCGCTTTTGGGAGGAACGGGAACGACCGTTCCCATTTACAAAGGGAAGCCGGAACGGCCATTCCCACCTCGCTGACAGAACAAAACTTTCTGCATAAAATTACATTTTTTACCCCTCGATCCGACGATTTCTTTGACCTCGAATTGCTATTATATGATCCAATATGCACTGAAACAACATGTTATCATGCTACATTGTATTTTCCTCGTCATCTCGTTGCATTTCCGCCATTCGTCATATTTGGTCCATTTTAGAGTCCAGTCTCACGTGTACACACCTTTCTTGCACAGACCAGCATCCCCGTGACAAGGAACAGGGCCGTAAGCCGTGACTCGCTTGTATTTTGTCGGTAAAGGTGAGGGCTAATTGCTAATTATATAGAATTGTATAACTTTTGTGTGGATTTCAGGCCAAACAGTGTATACACTTATAACTGTTTCGAACTCTTGATTCATGTTTATTGGAAAGGAAGCCGTGTATCATGTTACAAGTCATGTTTACCAAGTTACCGTGATTAAACCGTGACCGTGTTACCGTGATTGGTGAAGGCTCACAACCTTCTTGTTATTGGAGTTTATTCGAGTGATGTAGTTCATGGAGTGATGTAGTTACTGGAGTGATGTAGTTACTGGAGTGATGTAGTTATTGGAGTGAAGGAGTCCATGGAGTATACGGAGCTGAATGCATGAAACTGATATGTGTGCAGTGTAATTGAATTGCATGATTGCCTGTTAGTTAATAAAATGTTTGATATGAATAGTTGTAATCTCGGGCGAGTTCTATATATTATTTTGAATTCATATAGTTTTGGTTATAAAACCTTACCCGAGGTTATAACTTGCATGTTATCGTGTTAACACATGTTCTACCCCCTCACTCAGTCTTCACAGACTGACGCCTCCACCTTTCAGGTCCTTGCAGGTGCACGCTAGGCGGGATTCTGGTCAGGTCTTGCGTTTCACGGGTCTAGCATTGTATCGTTCATGTATATACTTTTGCAAATTATCATGTTATGAACGTGTTATCACATTTTGGATATTTGAATATGTATAGAATGTTAGGAGATGATAATGTATTGATAGTTATGTGGTACATATTATGTATTGATTTGGTATCTATATGTGAATGACTCTCATTTGCTTCCGTTTTCACTCGTTGCATGTATACATTAATCCCGCCTAGCTTGCCGTGTATTGCATTGTCACCCGTTCGCTATAGGTTAGTTCATGTACGGATTACCCGTTTCGTATGTGGATTGACCTATAGTGCGGGGGGTGTGGCACCTCCACGTGTAAGGGGTGCTACATGACACGTAGCAGCCAGTGTGCTCGACACGTGGCAGCTACGCACGCAATCCATGCTCCATTTTGATCAACAATTTGATCCTTCGTTAATTATATTAACATCCTACCATAACCCTTCGTGTTCTGGTATTTGTGTGTGACCCTTTAGGTTCATTATTCGATTAGCAGTGACAACAATTAATTAATTCCCTAATTAATTAATCACTTCACATATTACACTACAATAATCTAGCAATGGGTGTGTGACGCCTAGCCAAATAACGAAATGAATCGAAGAACCTTCCAGCCAATGACAATCAGTGAAATACGATCCTTCTACAACCCCATCTCTCAATCAAGAACTAAGGCATGGGAATATTCTCAGAGCCCAAATATTCTTGATCTTTAAAGTTAAGTTCGTTTCATATCCATTTCGGTCTCAATCCTAGAAAACCCCATTTTCTAGATGTCTTGATCTTTTATCTACCTTAGCCAAGGGTTTAATGTTTAATGGACTACGAACAACTCAATCAGTAAGAGATCATTCTTGTTCTTAACAAGTGTAGGTCCTTTATCGATTTTACTAATTCTACATATGCCACTTGTGTAATCCCAACATAGGTCGTGGTTCAGGTGTCTATATGGCGACACCCTTTTGAGCCTATATCAAAGATTACAGAGTTAGCTCATATGAGATATTACAGAATCTCAAGTCTAAGGATTAATGAATCACGGCATTGACCTGTGAGATATTTCCTAATCTGGAAGTTTCAGGAAACTTCCTCTCCCATTTAGGAATGTTCTCACGCGGGACATCTCAGTGATAAAGTTCTTGTAACAATCACCCTTATGTATTATGAACGCATTAACGTATACACTTATCACTCCATGAAACTGAGTGATCCTTCAAAAGGACAGAATCACACAAGCAAGTCTCAGCAGAGTCAAGGTCGACACTCCCATTGTCTGTCAGACTTATCGATTTGGAGAAGTTTCTAATACTCGCCTATGGAGTTAAGAACTTCTTTCATGTGTAGTTCCCATAACGACAAAGTTCTTAACGGCCTCATCGGATTAGAGAGCTCAATACATGCAAAACACAGTCATCCCAAACAGACATGAATAAGCACATAAAGAAGTGATTGCCTATAAACAAAATCATCTCATTTATTATTCAAAGACTGTTTTGTGATTTTACAAGGAAATAGTAAAGCAAACATCTGCTTTAAGGGCACTGTTCCTAACACTTTATGGCCGGAAGTGCAGGTCTCCGTTGTTCTTTGATTTGGAGGACTGAAATTGGACCTAGCAAGAAGGCGTGGAAAGAGGGGAGACGAAGGAAAAACCCTCTAAGGCTGCACAAGATGAAATAGACAAGGTCCAACTGATTAGACAATAGATGAAGACAGCTCAAGATCGATAAAAGAGCTATGCTGACCATCGGAGAAAGAATCTTAAGTTTGAGGTTGGGAATAGAGTCTTTTTGAAGGCTTCCCCATGAAAAGGGTTTTTAAGGATCGGTAGAGGAGGTAAGTTGAACCCTCGTTATTTGGGTCCGTTTGAAATCTTGGAGAAGATTGGGGATAAGGCCTACTGTAACGCCCAAATTCCGGAAGTTCAGGTAAGCACGCCACGTGCGGGTCTTCGGGTGTTGGGGGTTTAAGTTTATATATTTACTTGCTTATTATGATTTCATTATATTATTGTGTGCCTTATACATTCCTATGTATTTATATGAATTGATTTTAATGCGAAATTCATGAATTAAGTGATAGTGTGCTTAATTGTATTATGTGACTTTAGTTGATCATTTCATGAAATTATGGACTTAATTGCATAACTTGGATTGGAGCTAATGGATCTTTTGGGTAGGGATATTACTTGATTGCATTCATTTAAATAACTTAGGGACTTGTTTGCAAATTGGGAGACATTTGTTATGATAGTGGATGATATAATATATCTAGTATATGCATCTCTTCCAACACTCTCATACATTACATACACACAAGAACAACACACACACACACACACTAAGGGTCGGTCATTACACATTCAAGAGAGAGGAAGGAAGATTTCATCTAATCTCAAGCTATAATTGAAGAACTTTGGAGCTAAGATCATCAACATCACCACATCTTCACCTCATCATTTCTCTTCTTTCATTTCAAGGTAGATATTGGAGAATATTTGAAATCCTTTATTGAGCATATGAGTAGGGTTTGATGTTAGCTTGATGCTTTTATGTGTAGTCATGATTAGAAGCATGTTTAGCTCATATTTCCTTCATTTCTTGCATGAAACATGAGGATATGCAAAAGTTGGTGTATATGAATAATTATGGGGTTTTGGGACTTAATTCTTGGTGATTTGATGCATATTTATTGGTTCGATTGTTGTAAAGTTGAAGTATATTATGTATATGTTGTGTTTGAGCATTTTTATTGGATTGAATTTGGTGTTTGGGTTGGTTTTGCATGGAAACCCCTGTTTTCTCCCCTGTTTTTCTGTAACGCACAGATGACACAGGCGTGTCATCTTTGCTTTGTGTTGGGTGACACGGGGGTGCAGGTTGGCAGGTTTGGCTTTTCTATACCGTGACGCGGGGGTGTCACGGTTTGCCTTGTTTTGGTGACACGGGCGTGTCACCTTCCTTTTCATGCATATGGTCCGCTGTACCGTGACACGGGAGTGTCACTGCTTAGTGTATTTCTGTGACACGGGCGTGTCACCCTCTGTTTTCATGCATATTGTTTTGCATGCTTGGTTGTACGTGTATGCGATGTGTACTTGGTTTATTAACAATTATGTTCTTATTTGACGTTCACTAATCGTTTCGCGTAACATATTGGTGCATGACTTTGCCGTTCGTCATAATTGGTTCATTCGAGTCGAGTCTTATTTCACACTTGTCCTTGTTACACAGATCACGGTCCCGGCTTCGAGGAGCCCGCTCAGTAGGGTGCTCTCTTGCTTCCTTTTTGGGTGGTTTGTCAAGGTGAGGTTTAATTTCTAGATAAATAGAACCCTTACAACCCCTATGTGAATATTTCGGCCAAAATATATATATATATCTATAGTTTGCAAACTTTATGATTTTCAACTGATTTAACAAAATTGATTGATTGACGGATTGAATGTTTTGGCGAGTAACTATTGTTCACGTTGGGCCCGAGGGTAGTGTATTGAGCCAACCGGGAAAGCAAGGGCTGACGGGTAACTCTTGCACTATCCTCACCATTGTGGGATCACCTCTGAATCCACCAGGAGGTTTGGTGGAGGAAGAAATCCCGTACGTGGGAGTCATGTTCCCGACGTACACCATGATTGGATGGTTGGGTCTTGCAAGCCCGCCATCACCCGGAGGAAGAAGGATGTATTGATTGAAATTGCTAATTGTGCACTGAACTGTTTGTGTGATCACCTAATTCGTTAATAAAATTGAAACATTATACACTGACGGAGAAAGGTTGGAGATTTGCCCTCACTCGCCGGGCCACTGATTGCTTGAATTGATTGTTAACTGTAAATTGAATTGTTATAATCTCGGGCGGGAATTTCTTGTTATTTAAACTTATTTTGTTTTCTTTCTAAAATCTTACCCGAGGTTATAAATTGCATGGTAATTGCGCATATACTTATTTATACCCCTCGCTCAGTCCGTTTGGACTGACACCTCAACTTTTCAGTTTTGTAGGTTCGTGCTAGGCGGGAATTAGAGTCTCGTGTCTTTTATTCGGGTCTAGCACTGCACCTTCATACATTGTACTAGTTATTTTGTAGTATATCTTGAATTATGCTAGGGATTGATATTGTAATGCTATGAATTGTCGGTACCTATAAGTAAATATGTAAATATGGTACCTATATGTATTGAATGTTTTTGGCTTCCGCTATTTTATTGCTCTGAGTTGTTTGGTTTTAATTGAGGGTACCCGCCTAGCTGTTGTGTTTTTTTTTATTGTCTCCCGTTCGCTATATATTCGGTTCATGTATGAATTGCCCGTTTCATGTGTGGACTGAGCCTGTAGTGCGGGGGATGTGGCGCCTGGCGTTCCGAGTGCTACATCCTAAGGTGGTATCAGAGCCCGGTTGCAAAACCACGGCTCTAGTGTCGTGTCTGGTGAGTCTAAGTCGCACGGCATAGGATTATTTGATTATTTGAGAGTCTTGCATTCTATTTGAAGCTATTTGACTTTACTTGAAATTATGAGATTCATGTGTCCTATGAATTTGATTACATTTATTCATACTTGTTAATCAACCATGCATGTACAGTGGTTTTATTTCAGGATTCCTCGTGGAAGGCCCCGTAGAGAGCATTCTCCCGGTCATCGACATCATCATCGTGACCGAACTCCACCTTCACCCCCTCAAGCACAACCTCAGGATTTTTTAAATTCTATGGTTCAATTAATTGATCAGAGATTGCGAGATTATGTGCCTCCTGCACCACCAGCTCCTCCTCCCGTACCACCGGCCCCAATTTCAGTCATTTTGAGGGAATTTCAAAATCAACATCCACCCAGATTCTTTAAAGGGAACGATATGGTAGCGGAACAGTGGCTCAAAGAAATTGAGCGAATTTGGGAGCTTATCCCTTGCGAGACTCGAGAGAAAGCTAGGTGCACCCTTACTTTGATCGAAGGAGAAGCTTATTCTTGGTGGGAAAGCACCAAGATTGTTCTAGATGCCGCTGAGGAAGAAGTTACATGGGAGGTTTTCACTAGGGAATTCAAGAACAAGTTCATTCCTCCCTCCTCTCGCACAAGAAGGCTTAGGGAATTCACGGAACTCAAGTAAGGGAATAGATCGGTTGCCGAATATATAGCCGAGTTCGAGAGATTGTTCAAATATGCACCCAATATAGCCGGTGACGATTTTCATAAGGCTATGCAATTCGTGCAAGGTCTGAGGCCGGACATTCAAGCTGCAATAGAGGCTGTTAACATTAGTATTTGGAAGAAGGCTACCCAAAAGGCTTTGAAAGTGGAAGATTCGGTAAATGCTCGGAGGTCTACCTATAGATCGAGTCAGGGTTCCGGCTAGGGATCAAGGTCGAATTATAACCCCGGGAAGAGGCCAATCACCTACGATGTCCCTCCACCGCAGTCTAAGGGACCGATGAAGTTCAAGCCTCAAGTACCGGTTCAGAAAGCTCCCCGGGTTACTCCTGCTGCACCACCTTCTACCGGGAAGCCGGGATGTACTTATTGCGGATGGCCTACCCATACTTATGAGAATTACCGGTGTCGCTTGAATCTTTGTCTGGTTTGTGGGAAGGCCGATCATAGAGTGGATACGTGTCCGGAACGTCGGGATCAGCCTGCCGGGGGTCAGAGGCCGATGATTAGAGCCCGAGCTTATGCCTTGGAAAGAGAGGAAGTGGATCCTGATATAGATCCTGCAGCCGTGGTGGAAGGTATTATTTGCATCCATGGCACGAACATACATACTCTATTTGATCCGGGAGCTTCCCACTCTTTTATTTCTCGTGCTAATTCTGTGAAATTGCCTTTATGTGTTACTTTATCTTCTGCTTATTATCATGTTAGTACTCCTTTTGGTGGTAGTGTAAAAACTAATCGGGTTTTTCGAGAAGTGCCGGTGAGTATTGAGGGTCGGATTTTCTCAACGGATTTCATTGAGTTGCCTATGTCTCGGTATGGTTCTATCTTGGGTATGGACTGGTTGTACAAGCACTACGCCACTATTGATTGCCGGGCCAAGAAAGTTAGTCTGGGCTCTGAGGTTGTTACGGGTCAGGGTTCGAAGACGGTGCCTTTATTATCTTTTTCCGAAGCTCAGAAATTGGTTCGTGATGGGGCTATGGGGTTTATAGCCTATATTCTTAATCAACCGAAGGATCAAGTGAAGTTAGAGGAAACCGAGGTAGTTAAAGAGTTTCCCGAAGTATTTCCCGAGAGGTTGGATTCGTTACCGCCGAAAAGGGAGATAGAGTTTATGATTGATTTGTATCCGGATGCCGAACCTTATTCTAAGACTCCATATAGGATGGCACCGGCGGAATTGAAGGAATTAAAAGTACAACTGGATGGTCTTTTGGAAGTTGGGTATGTAAGACCGAGCTCGTCACCATGGGGTGCTCCAGTTTTATTCGTGAAGAAGAAGGACGGTACTCTAAGAATGTGTATTGATTCTCGGGAGCATAATCGGATGACCATTAAGAATAAATATCCTCTTCCCCATATTGAAGAGTTGTTTGATATACTCCAAGGGTCTAAGGTATATTCGAAGCTTGATTTAAGACAAGGGTATTATCAACTACGGATCCGAGCCGAGGATATTCCAAACACGGGCTTCAATACGAGATACTGGCATTATGAATTCGTGGTCATGCCTTTTGGATTGACAAATGCTCCCGCCGCTTTTATGGACATGATGCATAGAATTTTCCAGCCGTTTCTTGACAAGTTCGTTGTAATCTTCATTGATGATATTTTGGTTTTCTCTAAATCAGCCGAGGAACATGCAAGGCATCTCAAATTGGTGTTAAGAACATTGAAAGAGCATCAATTATTTGCGAAGTTCAGCAAGTGTGAGTTTTGGATCGACCGAGTGTCCTTCTTGGGTCATATTATTTCGGGGACTGGATTAGAGGTTGACCCATCGAAGATTGAAGCAGTGTTGAAGTGGGAGAAACCAAAGAACGCCTCCGAGATCAGAAGTTTCTTGGGATTGGCGGGTTATTATCGAAGATTTGTGCAAGATTTTTCTAAGATCGCTGCTCCTTTGACTCGGTTAACTAAGAAGGATGTCAAATATGATTGGGATGAGAAATGTGAGAGAAGTTTCGAGGTTTTGAGAGAGAGATTGGTTTCTGCTCCAGTGTTAACTCTTCCAGAGGGTTCAGAAGGGTATGCTGTGTATACTGACGCGTCGAAGGAAGGTTTGGGAAGTGTATTAACTCAGAAGGGTAAGGTTGTCGCTTATGCCTCACGAAAGTTGAAGGATCACGAGAAGAACTACCCAACGCATGATTTAGAGCTTGCTGCCGTGATTTTCGCACTCGGGAAGTGGAGACATTACTTGTATGGAGTGTCATTTGAGATTTTCACCGATCATAAGAGTCTCCAATATCTTTTCACACAAAAGGAGCTCAATATGAGGCAACGGAGATGGATGGAGCGACTAGAAGATTATGATTGTGTTATCAAATATCATCCCGAGAAAGCTAATGTAGTTGCTGATGCTCTAAGTAGGAAAGTGGGTGTTTCGAACTTGGAAGTTGGTGCTAGTAATGGAGTAGAGCCTTTTGTGTTTAAAGCTCGAATTTCCAATATCTCCATTTATCCGGACTTAAAGTACAAAATGTTTGAGGCTCAAGGAAAGGATCCGGGAGTTCAGAGACTGGTCTCTAAGGCTAGAGAGGATCCGGAGAGTCCATTTGGGTTCGATAAAACCGGTCTTCTTCGTTTCAAGAACCGAGTAGTAGTACCCGATGATTTGAAAAGGGTATTGCTCGAGGAAGCTCACCAGTCGGCTTATTCAATCCACCCTGGAGGGAATAAGATGTACAAAGATCTCAAGCAGTTTTATTGGTGGCGTGGATTGAAGAAGGATGTAGCAGAGTTTGTGAAGCACTGCCTCACTTGTCAGAAAGTAAAAGCCGAGCACCAGAAACCGGGAGGTCTTCTTCAGCCTTTACCTATTCCTGAGTGGAAGTGGGAACAGGTGACGATGGATTTTATATCCGGGTTACCTAGAGTGAAGGGTGGATTCGATGGTATTTGGGTGATTGTGGATCGTCTGACAAAATCTGCTCATTTTCTACCGGTCAGAATGTCTTTCATGATTCGGAAGTTGGCTAAGATCTACAACCGGGAGATTGTACGGCTTCATGGTATTCCGGTGAGTATTGTTTCGGATCGAGATCCCCGTTTCACTTCGAAGTTATGGCAAGAGTTACAAGAGATGTTGGGTACAAAGCTCCAGTTCAGTACGGCGTTTCATCCACAAACTGATGGGCAATCGGAGAGGGTTATTCGGTACTTGGAAGATCTACTTCGAGCTTGTGCCTTGGATTTCCAAACCTCGTGGCACGATCAACTTCCTTTGGTAGAGTTCGCTTACAATAATAGCTTTCAGGCAACGATTGGTATGGCTCCGTATGAATTGTTATATGGGCGGAAATGTAGATCGCCGTTATTCTTTGATTTGGAAGAGTGGAAATGGTCAAAACAGGAAGGAGTCAAGAAAGGGAGAAAGCTTGAGAAATCCTCGAAGGCTGTGAAAGCCATGATTGAGAAAGTTCGGATTATACAACAATGGATGAAAGCTGCACAAGATAGACAGAAGAGTTATGCCGATATTCGCCGGAGGGATCTCAAATTTGAAGTGGGGGACCGGGTTTTCTTGAAGGTATCTCCTCGAAAGGGATTTTCTAGAATTGGAAAGGGAGGAAAGTTGAATCCCCGTTATCTAGGTCCGTTTGAAATTATTGAGAGAATTGGAGAAGTAGCTTATCGAGTGGACCTACCTCCTAATCTTACCGGAATTCACAATGTTTTTCATGTATCTCAACTCAGGAAGTATTATCCGGATGAAACAGAAATTCCCCCCATTGAAGAAGTGGAGTTGGAAACGAATTTATCTTTTGTGCAGAAGCCGGTCAGAATATTGGACAGGAAGTATCAAGAGTTGAGGAATCGGAATATCCCTATGGTCAAGGTATTGTGGCGAAGTGATAAAACCGAAGAGATAACTTGGGAGCCGGAAGAGAAGATGCAAAGGTTCCATCCAGAATTGTTTATTTCCGACCAATGAATCTGGGGACTAGATTCTTCTAGGGGGGGGAGAGTTGTAACGCCCAAATTTCGGAAGTTCAGATAAGCACGCCACGTGCGGGTCTTCAGGTGTTGGGGGTTTAAGTTTATATATTTACTTGCTTATTATGATTTCATTATATTATTGTTTGCCTTATACATTCCTATGTATTTATATGAATTGATTTTAATGTGAAATTCATGACTTAAGTGATAGTGTGCTTAATTGTATTATGTGACTTTAATTGATCATTTCATGAAATTATGGACTTAATTGCATAACTTGGATTGGAGCTAATGGATCTTTTGGGTAGGGATATTACTTGATTGCATTCATTTAAATAACCTAGGGACTTGTTTGCAAATTGGGGGACATTTGTTATGATAGTGGATGATATAATATATCTAGTATATGCATCTCTTCCAACACTCTCATACATTACATACACACAAGAACAACACACACACACACACACTAAGGATCGGTCATTACACATTCAAGAGAGAGGAAGGAAGATTTCATCTAATCTCAAGCTATAATTGAAGAACTTTGGAGCTAAGATCATCAACATCACCACATCTTCACCTCATCATTTCTCTTCTTTCATTTCAAGGTAGATATTGGAGAATATTTGAAACCCTTGATTGAGCATATGAGTAGGGTTTGATGTTAGCTTGATGCTTTTATGTGTAGTCATGATTAGAAGCATGTTTAGCTCATATTTCCTTCATTTCTTGCATGAAACATGAGGATATGCAAAAGTTGGTGTATATGAATAATAATGGGGTTTTGGGGCTTAATTCTTGGTGATTTGATGCATATTTATTGGTTCGATTGTTGTATAGTTGAAGTATATTATGTATATGTTGTGTTTGAGCATTTTTATTGGATTGAATTTGGTGTTTGGGTTGGTTTTGCATGGAAACCCCTGTTTTCTCCCCTGTTTTTCTGTCACGCACAGATGACACGGGCGTGTCATCTTTGCTTTGTGTTGGGTGACACGGTGTGCAGGTTGGCAGGTTTGGCTTTTCTGTACCGTGACACGGGGGTGTCACGGTTTGCCTTGTTTTGGTGACACGGGCGTGTCACCTTCCTTTTCACGCATATATGGTCCGCTGTACCGTGACACGGGGGTGTCACTGCTTAGTGTATTTCTGTGACATGGGCGTGTCACCCTCTGTTTTCATGCATATTGTTTTGCATGCTTGGTTGTACGTGTATGCGATGTGTACTTGGTTTATTAACAATTATGTTCTTATTTGACGTTCACTAATCGTTTCGCGTAACATATTGGTGCATGACTTTGCCGTTCGTCATAATTGGTTCATTCGAGTCGAGTCTTATTTCACACTTGTCCTTGTTACACAGATCACGGTCCCGGCTTCGAGGAGCCCGCTCAGTAGGGTGCTCTCTTGCTTCCTTTTTGGGTGGTTTGTCAAGGTGAGGTTTAATTTCTAGATAAATAGAACCCTTACAACCCCTATGTGAATATTTCGGCCAAAATATATATATATCTATAGTTTGCAAACTTTATGATTTTCAACTGATTTAACAAAATTGATTGATTAACGGATTGAATGTTTTGGCGAGTAACTATTGTTCACGTTGGGCCCGAGGGTAGTGTATTGAGCCAACCGGGAAAGCAAGGGCTGACGGGTAACTCTTGCACTATCCTCACCATTGTGGGATCAGCTCTGAATCCACCAGGAGGTTTGGTGGAGGAAGAAATCCCGTACGTGGGAGTCATGTTCCCGACGTACACCATGATTGGATGGTTGGGTCTTGCAAGCCCGCCATCACCCGGAGGAAGAAGGATGTATTGATTGAAATTGCTAATTGTGCACTGAACTGTTTGTGTGATCACCTAATTCGTTAATAAAATTGAAACATTATACACTGACGGAGAAAGGTTGGAGATTTGCCCTCACTCGCCGGGCCACTGATTGCTTGAATTGATTGTTAACTGTAAATTGAATTGTTATAATCTCGGGCAGGAATTTCTTGTTATTTAAACTTATTTTGTTTTCTTTCTAAAATCTTACCCGAGGTTATAAATTGCATGGTAATTGCGCATATACTTATTTATACCCCTCGCTCAGTCCGTTTGGACTGACACCTCAACTTTTCAGTTTTGTAGGTTCGTGCTAGGCGGGAATTAGAGTCTCGTGTCTTTTATTCGGGTCTAGCACTGCACCTTCATACATTGTACTAGTTATTTTGTAGTATATCTTGAATTATGCTAGGGATTGATATTGTAATGCTATGAATTGTCGGTACCTATAAGTAAATATGTAAATATGGTACCTATATGTATTGAATGTTTTTGGCTTCCGCTATTTTATTGCTCTGAGTTGTTTGGTTTTAATTGAGGGTACCCGCCTAGCTGTTGTGTTTTTTTTTATTGTCTCCCGTTCGCTATATATTCGGTTCATGTATGAATTGCCCGTTTCATGTGTGGACTGAGCCTATAGTGCGGGGGATGTGGCGTCTGGCGTTCCGGGTGCTACACCTACCGTTTGGATTTACCTCCAAGTTTGACCGGGATTCATAATGTGTTTCATGTGTCGCAACTTCGAAAGTACTACCGAGATGAATCCGAGGTTTTACCGGTTGAAGAAGTGGAACTAGAGCCGAATCTCACCTTCATTCAGAAGCCGATTAAGATTATGGATCGAAAATTTCAAGAACTCTGAAATCGACGTATTCCACTAGTCAAGGTTCTATGGAGAAGTGATATGACCAAAGAGGCTACGTGGGAAATGGAGGAAAAGATGAAGAAGGTCCACCTCGAGTTGTTTCCGGGTGAACAGTGAATCCAAGGACGGATTCTTTTAAGGGGGAGAGGTTGTAACACCCCGACTTTTCGGCCGTACAGGTATGACGTATATGTCTACCACATTGCGCAATTTAAATTTATATATATACTTTCTTTTGTATATTTAATTCTTTTATCTGTTTATATTATTTGAATTTGAATTTTTATATGAATTTTTCTTAACGTTATGCCCTTATGTGATATGATCGCGTGTCGTTCTTATATGATTGGAATTTCGATTTTTGTGTAAATTTGGTATGTTGGAGATTTATGTGTTATAAACATGTTTATATGCTCGTTTTATGTTTTCGGACTCGTTTGTTTGGGTTTTGGATTTATTTCAAATTTTGGAACAAAAACGGGGGTTAAAGAGAATTAAGTGCACCTTTGGTTCCGAGTGACATATCTTAAGCTCAGGAATTCGGATTCGAATTCCATCACCTCCATTAAACTCAAATCAACATTTCAGATTCAAAGGGATAAGTCTTATATTTTTCTAAGCTCATTTGAATCCCCGAAATTCAACCGAAATAAGCCCTACCCGCCTATATGACCACGCTTAGCCATTTTAATCATAACTTTTCCCATACTTCACCAAATTAACCATGGTTTGACCATAAATTACCCTAGTTAAGCCCCTATCTGATGAAAAAACTCCCATTTCATTCCTCACTCAAGAGAAGGAAGAAAAGCTCAGCCAAAGCCTAACACCAAACTCCATTTTCGCCACTATTCAAAATTGAGAGATTTTGAGCTCTAATCTCTTCCAAACTTCATCCAATTCTAGAGGTGAGTATATAATTGTAATCTACATTCAATTTTGGTAATTTTAATCCATGCATCCCTAATTTTGAGTTAGATTTGTTAGAGTTTTGAATACATAAATTAATAGTTAGTTTAATGGATGATTTCTTGATCATTTTGATTCCTTGGAGTTTTTGGTTCTTTTGAAGCATGAATATAGGTCACTCTAGTCTCCTTATTGCATTTATGAACTTGATTCCCTTGGTGGTTGAGGATTAAATGAGTTTCCATTAATGAACTTGTTTCTTGAGCTTGAAGATGCAAGACTTGATCCTTCAATTTTCTATCTTTTCTTGGATTGCTTGAGCATATATGATTATGTGATGAATATGCCTTGATTTGTGATCAATTTTGTGCCTTGGAGTGTTGGTTTCCTTCCCTTTTCTTGATCTTTTGGAACAAGGGTATGTCTTGGGTTTGTTTCGTTGGAGAAGAAGAAGGAAAGAGGAGCAGGGCAGGCTCTCGGACAGGGGTAACGCCCGTTATCCCGAATGCCTTACAAGGAGGTAACCCCCGTTACCTCCATTGCCTTTCAAGACTTTGAGCTTCTGCCTGGTGTAATGCCTGTTACCCCAGATGTACTAGGAAATGGTAACGCCCGTTACCACCAAGACCAAAAGCCCCTCCCTCCAGGAACGGGAATTAATCCCTTTGGCCTTTCAGGGGGTAACGAGGTATCTTTAATCGTTTGAGTGTTAATTATTTTGCTAATCTTGTTTAATTTATGCCTTAATCTTATTTTAATTATGCTAATGACTTGTATATTGAATGATTGCAGATATGCTATCTATTTGATCATGAATTGGTTGTGGTGAATACGTGCAATGTGACTTCATCATACAAACGTGACTTAATATGAACCTTGATTGAACTTATGATTATGAATGAATATAGTTCTTCCATATATTGGATGAATTTCTTGATTATATGCTTATGTGACATTAATTGTGCACCTGAACATCCCCATAACATATGAATGTCTCATATGCATCTCATATCATGAGCATAGCATGCCGTGAGTCGTATATGGTCATTTTGAGTCTCACACTACCTCTTTTGCATAGATTTGGGTCCGGTCTGAGACGAGGGCGAGCTTTGCGACTCTTGTGCTTCTCCTTTTGCTCTTATAAGGTGGGTTTCTCTTCTAATAGCTATGATGACTCGGTATATCCCTTATATGAAAAGTTTTAAGCCAAACTAGTTTATTTATATATATCAAGTCTTTTCAAAAGTAAATGATTTCAAACGTAAGCCCTTATTGTATAAATCCCTACCTTATGATTTTGGCAAGACATGAATGAATGCACGGGCCCAGGAACTTAGTGTAAGTGGCTATCCGGGGAGGCAAGGGCCGACGGTGATCCCTTGCATTAGTTCCAACCAAACTACGGTGATACCAGCCCTCGCTAGGAGATTAGCGGGAAATGGGAGCTGAGGCTTTTGGGGGATTCATGTACCCCCACTTGCCGTAATGTATGGGTGGCTGGGCCTTGCAAACCCGTCCACCACCCGGAGGGAAAAGGTGTATATGTATGATTATGAAAGAATCGTATGAATGTGCACAAAAGATTATGTGTATGATAACCTAATAATTAATACTCATGGTTACACAAGGTGCAGGTTGGAGATGTATGAATGAATGAACATCCCTATGAATGAATGAACATCCCTATGTATGAATGAACATCCCACTCTCCAGGCTATGAAAATCCCTAAGTATGAATGAATGAACATGATAGTTGTAATCTCGTTGATGCTTTTCTTTGTTTTACCCACTTGGGAGATTGTTGTAAAACTTCACACGGGATTATGACTTGCATGTATATGTTTAAATTCTGCAATACTATATGTATTATACCTCATTTTATACCCACCAGTCTCCTTTACACTCAGCCCGGTTTGTTTTCAGTTGTGTTGTGCAGGTTGGGAAGTGTTAGGCGGGAATACGAGCTGTCTAGGTCTTGCATTTGAGTCTAGCACTTTCTTGTACACTCAAACACTCTTATTGCTATTTTGTATTATGATTATGATCATGTTGGGCGTTTGTGGATTTTGTAGGCCGTGAGGGCCGTTGATACTTGAATCTTATATATACTTGGATTTTGGAGCTTGATGGCTCATTGTATATGTTTTATGATATGATATGAATTGCTTCCGCTTTGTTGTCTTTGCTCTGATTTTATTACTTCTCGTTCTTGCATGGCTTAAGGGTTAGCTCCCGCCTAGCATAGCGTGTGTGTTGTGTCCCCGTTCGCCATGATTTAGCACGTGTATAGACTTTCCATTTCATACGTGGATGGGGTCTCAGTCCGGGGGATGTGGTGCCTTGCGCTCGGGTGCTACAGTCATCGTGCTATCAATGCTATTGTCAACCTCAACCACAAGTTAGCTTCTATGAAACCAATAATGGGATGTGGAGACATCGGGATCTAAATGTAGCACCCCAAACAGAAGGCACCTGTAATAGTACAGGACCAGCCCAGTATGCAGATATTGTCCGCTTTGCACGCCCTTAATCGAAACGGCCTTATGGATTTGTTCTTCCCAGTGTGAGCGTAGGATTTATTTTAATTCTTTAATTCTATAATATTCCTACATGACATCCCATATTTTTATAAAATTCATGATACATTACTTATGTGAATTATATGAAATCATATAATTGGAAAATTATTTCATGTCATGGAAAAATATTTATGGCGTAAAATAATTACCGGGAGTGATTTAATTACCAAACTTGTCCATACTTGATCATCTTCTAACTTTAGGGACCAAATTGCATAAACTTTCAAGGACTTAATTGATCATATTTCAAAACCATACATACTTGATTGCATGACTTGAACTCTTGGAGGATTAAATAGCAATTTAACACATTTCACACAAATCAAAATGGTGAATCACGTAACATTATATCTCCAAGCTTCCTTGATCAATTTCATCCAATTCTCCCAACATATTATCTTCCCTTCACTCACGGTTCATTCAAGCAAAAAGGGAGAAAGGATTTTATCAAATTTCATCCAAGATTTCCAAGAAATATCTCAAGATTTGAAGCATAATCATCATCATCATCTTTCTTCTCCATTTCTTATTCTTCAAAGGTGGGTGCTTGCATGAATTGGTGATATTTGATCTTATATGAAATAGCTAGGGTTTGAGAATCATGGAGTTTATAGATTGATTGTTGTTTGATATGTGAAAACCTGATGATATCATGATTAGAAGCATTAATTCATGAAAGATTGAAGTTTGTATGATGAAATTTTGCATAAACATGAAACTTGGAATTCTTGATGATTTAGCATGATATGTGTTTAAATGGAGTGTTATTGCTTTGTTGAACATGTATGCATCATATTTTCCAGAAATCTTTGCATTTATTGATCAAAACTTGAGTTCAAAGCGGGCTGGCGAACCTGGGAGCGACAGTTCCCATTTTGGCCTGCGTGCCGGAAGGGCCGTTCCCAGCAAAAGGAGTATTTTTATTTTAAAATTTGTTGGCACGTTTTAAAGGGGCACGGGAACGGCCCTTCCCAATTTCAAAGGGAAGCCGGAACGGCTGTTCCCCGTCGTCTGGCAGAGCAAAAGCTACTGCATAAAATTTGGATTTTGGGATTTTGATCCAATCAATTCTTTGATCCCAAATTACTATTTTATGATTGAATACAGGTCAAAACAAGATAATTTCATGCTACATTGTTCATTGCTCGTCATCTCGTTGCATTTTCACCGTTCGTCCTATTTGGTCCATTTTGAGTCACGTCTCACGTATAGACGTCGTGTTTGCACAGATCACGAGGCCGTGGACTCGGAGCAGGCTCACTAGAGTATATCCTTGTCATATTTTGTTGTACAGGTGACGTTTTGTTCTAGGTACTTAGAACCTTACAACCCTTATGTGACATTTTCGGCCAAAACTTATCATATCTATAATCGTTTTCAAACCATAACTATTTTCAAGCAAGCAAGCCATGATTGTTCATGATTTCAAGCATGTTTTGGCGAGTTCATGATTTCATTTGGACCCGAGGGTAGTAGCTTGAGCCAACCGGGAAAGCAAGGGCTGAGGGGTAACTCTTGCTCTATCCTCACCTCATTGGGATCACCCCCGAAGCCACTAGGAGATTGGTGGTGGAAGGAGTTCCGTGCGTAGGGAGTCATGTTCCCTATGTACACCATGTCGTGGATAGTTGGGCCTTGCAAACCCACTATCACCCGGAGGAAGAAGGAGACTGGGGACGGGTCCGGTACCACGGATTGTCCTCGGGTTATTGCATGTTTCAAGCATGATTATGTCTAGCTGAGCACTAAATGAAATGCATGATCACGTATTGAATTATTCAAGCAAGCACGTATTGTTCACGTTGGTGTAAAGGTTGGAGAATTGCCCTCACTCGTCGGGCCACATGATTCATGAAATTGACAAGATAAAATGTTAAGTTTGATAGTTGTAGTCTCGGGCAAAGAACAAGCTATTCTTGAAATTTATATTTATTTCATTCCAAGTCTTCACCCGAGACTATAACTTGCATGTAACGTGTGTTATATATATATTGCCCCTCACTTAGTCTTCGGTAGACTGATACACCACTTTTCAGGTACCCGGTCGTGCTAGGCGGGAGTCGAGTCAGGTCTTGCATTTCCCTGAGTCTAGCATTGTATCTTCATGTGTAGAACTTTTGATATATCTTGGTTTAACCATTGTTATTACCTTTTTGATATTTGGACATGTATATTATGTTAGGAATAGTGCCCTAGAAAGCCGATTGTATATCCGCTTTCTGCTTTTCCTTATTGTAATCACAGACAATCTTTGAATGAAATAACGAATTGAGGCAACACTTCTTTATATGCTCTTGTTTGGTATGCGTTTACTTTATCTATGCATGTATGAGAACTCCCCTAATCCTTATGACTTTAGGACTCTACCATTTAGGTGAAATGGTTCATGAAACGAGCCCTATATCACATAAGTCATGATTAATAAAATACTCCAAGCCGATGAGTCCTCCCGACAGTGGGAGTGTCAACCTGACTCCTCTAAGGCTTACTTGTGGGATCACGCCCTTAAGAAGGACCACCTTGTTTCATGGAGGTGCAAAGTGTATAGTTGATACGTGCGTGATACATGAGGGTGCTTACTTTAATAAGTAAGTTCACTGAGGTGCCCCGTGTGAGAACATTCGTAAATGGGAAAGGAAGTTTCTATTTCAGGAAATAGAAACTTCCAGATTAGGAAATATCCCACGAGTCATTGACGTGATTAATTGATCCTTAGACTTGAGGTTCCTTGTCACTTTATGAGTTAACTCTGTAGTCTTAGGTATAAGCTTTAAAGGGTGTCGCCTTAGACAACTGATTTAAGGCTTATGCTGGGGCTGCACAAGTGATTCATGAAAGTGAATGAGAATCAAGAAAGGACCTACACTTGCATTTGCAAGGTGATCTCTTATTGTGTAAGTCATTCATATGCCATATGGAGTCCTTGGCCAAGGCAGTAGATCAAGACATCAAGAAAAGGGTTTCTTGGATTGAGATCAAATGGATATGAAATGCACTTAGCTTTAAGACCGGATTATTAGGGTTCTGATTATTCCCTTACCCTAGATCTTGGTTGAGAGATAGTGAGTAGGAGGATTGTATCACACATGAATCAATGACTTAAAGGTTCTGTGGAATCCGAACATTCCAATTCAGCTAGGGGTTAAACATCTATTGCTAGACTATGGTCGTTTAATCTGTGGACTGATTAATTAATTAGGGTCACTGCTAATTGAATTGAGAACCTAGAGGGTCACACACAACAACATGGTTACATGAGTTGAGGCTTTAAAATGATTAAACGAGTTAATCGGGCCAAGAGGGTTCCACTCGTGTGAAACCACACGTATGGGTCACATGAGTGACACGTGTCCTTGTGACACGTGTCCCACACGTGTAAATATGTATATTGTATATATAAATTAAATAATTAAATGTGTTAATTATTTAATAGACTTTGGTTTAATTTTGAATTAAAAAGAAAGTCTAATTTTGGAGAAAATAATCTAGCTAATTAATTTCAATTAATTAATTAGATAAAATAAGTTATTTATTTTAAATAAATAAAGTATAAAATTATCCAAAAATAGTTTGGATATTTTAGCTCTCTTGAAAGTTGATTTGAATTTGAATTCAAAGTCAAAGTCAAAATTACTTGATGATCAAGTAATAGGAGAGAGGGACCAAAACCCTAGCCCATAAGGATTAGGATTTTCGGCCACTCCCTTAATATAAATAGGGGAGCTCGAGCTCCCCTTAGAGCTAATTGGCAATTCTTTTGGTTCATGTGTTGAACACCATCCTTTCTCCAAGATAAAGAAAACCCTAGGTTAAGCCTAAACACTAACTAGAGAACTAGCATCCTTACTAGTTAGATTGTAGTCAAGTTGGTGAACTATCTCTAGAGAGCTTCAAGTTAGAAGTTTGAAGATTCGAGCTTTACCAAGGAGAGGGGATCAAGCCGCGAGAAGAGCGTTCTTGGGTGGCTTGAAACGCTTCAAGAAAGAATAAAAGAAAAGTAAGTTTCTTATCTCTACGAATTTGGTTACACGATTGCGAGTCATAGATCCTTATGTTGGAAAATTTTTAAATTTTCACTGCTTTTCTGATTCGTGTTTTCCAACAAGTGGTATCAGAGCCACCTCGTTAATCGTATTTCTGATTCGTCTCAATTATCCTGAATTTGGTAGAAATTCTTAGGCTTAGATGCGAATTAGGTATTCATGAGTTCATTTAGAAAGCCTGAATTACGAAACTGTAATTTTTTCTTGAATTTCTGAAACTGTTTTCTTAAATTGTGTTTTTGAAAAACGTTTGGATTCAAATCTGTTTAAATCGTGTTTTTTGAATTTTGGATTGTTGTTGGTTTTGAACTAAAAGTACAAAACACGAAATCGCGTTACGAAAACACGAGCCTGGACGTGCTAAGGCGTAGCACTCCCAGGCCCGCGCGCCCGCCTGCCCAGCAGTCCCGCAACCGCACGGGACTGCCTGCCGCTGCCGCCCGCCAGCACCTAGGCGCGCCGCACATTCCTCCCGCAACCGCGCGGGAGCCTGCCGTCCCCGCCCAGCTGATGCGCGCAACACGCGCGAGGATACGCGCTGGCAGCTCACGCTGCCGGTTACGCGCAGCGCTGGTGCGCGCGTCCATTCGTGCGTTGCTGCGCGTCTGCCGGGCTTGGTCTCGGGCGGGCGTGCAGTCCGTTCCGGGCCCTTCGTTTCGCGATCTTGAATTTCGTGTTTATTCCAATCCAATCCCGATTTAATTTTTCTGAAAATTTTTATTTATTAAATTTGAATTATTTTTGAAATAATTGTTTAAATTGGAATTTTGAAAATTTAAGCGATTTAAATTTTGGAAAAATTGCAATCTTTATTTTCTAAAAATATTGAAAGAATAAAATTGTTAATTTTCAGAAATTAATTGGAATTTTATTAGTTTGTTATTTTTCAGGTTTTATTGAAAAGGCTCTTGAACAAGAATTGCATCTAAGTCGTGTTTTAAGCTATTAGAGCTTAAAGCAAGAATTTTAATTTATTGGTTAAATTTAAATTCTTTCAATTTAAGCTTGTTTGGTGATCATGGGTTTAGATCTATGTATGGTTTTAATTTATGCACATGGATGGTTTAAATTGGGGTTGGAGCCCTATAGTGGCGTTTTTCAATTGAGGTTGGAGCCTCACTTATGTGCGTACTGTTATGTGATTTGTTATGTGGCTTTCCATATTACTGTTTTTTAGGCCGGGGTATGCCCCATGTAATTGTCTAAGGCCAATATGAAGATTGAGCCTTATTATTTTATGTCTTTTTCCTTTTATTGTAATTTGAGAGTAGAGATAGGTGGTGAGGTTTTATTTTCATTTTGGAGACAATGCACCCATGTAGAAAGATGGACCACATTCAAGTAACAAGGAGGCCATAAGTGAAGACCCCTCAAAATGATAGGGAGGGGAATCTCAATTGTAAAAATGTAATAGAGATAGGGCTCGTATTTTGTTACCGCTTTCCCTTATGTGATTTAAACTATTTATGTGGCATGTCTGTTAGAACTTGTGATTGTGGAGTGGCTCCCACACATGACGCATAAGATAGGTTGAACCCATGATCATTATATGTTAGTATCATGCTAGGACATGTTATCTGTTTATGTGCTTGCTTGAAATGCATTTAAGTGTACTTGCATTAATCAAGACTAATAATGTAACGCCCCAGCTTTCGGCAACTCAGGTATGATCGACGCGTGTGAGTTTGAGAGTTAGATTTTAATTTTTATTTGATCATTTCTTTAACTTTTCATGTCATGACATAATTTTATAAAATTATATTCTTAATATTTTATTGAAATTCATATCATATTATAATTGTCGTATATATTGAACGTGATTGTAACGTGATTTAATTCTTTTATGGCCTTACTAGCTCATTTTCTTGAATGTGGGGACTTAATTGCATTGGACTTAATTGACCATTTATTATGGAATTGAACCTAATTGCATGACTTAAATAAAGGAAGGATTTGATTGCAAATTGGCCATTTTTCCCCTCTCTTTAGCTGCATTTCACGTACCATTACATTTCCATTTTCATACAAACATTCATACACATTTGCTCATTTCTTCCCTTTCAACCGAGACAAACCCTTGTGAAGGAGTAGGGAGATTTCATTATTCCAAGCTAGAATTTGTGGGATTTGTGATCATACAAGCATCATCAACATCATATCTTCATCTTGTCTTCCATTTCTTTCTTTTGAGGTAATTATGGAACTTGGATGATTTTCTTGAATATATGGTAGAGATAGGGCTTTGCTATGTGTTGGTTAATTTGTGTATTGGTTATTGGAAACATGTTTATGAACTTTGTGCTTAAGTTGGATGTATTCAACTTGTTGATATTGCACTTGGAGCATGAATGAGTATATGGGTTTTGAATGAATGATTCTTGATGATCTAACATGGAAATGGGTGTTTATATGAATTGTTATTGATTTATATGTATGATAGTATGTGTATTGCATGATATATATGCATTTCATCTTGGTTTGAATTCATTTTTTGTGGGTTGTTGTTGTTGTTTCGTTGCTGCTCTGTTTTTTTTCTGCTACGCACTGTTGACACGGACGTGTCACATTTCCCTTCTTCAGCGTAACACGGGGGTGCGTATTGGTCTGGGTTTTTCTGTACCGTGACATGGGGGTGTCACGGTTTGCTTTGTATTGGTGACACGGGCGTGTCACCTTCTGTTCGCATGCATATTGTCCGTTGTACTGTGACACGGGGGTGTCACGGCTTAGTGTATTTTGGTGACACGGGGGTGTCACCCTCTGTTTTTCATGCATTTTGTTTTGCATGCTACTGTACGTGCATGGGATTTATATATTGGTTAAGTATTAATTGTTTTTTGGTTTAATTGATTATATGATTGCATACATGGTACATTCTATCACACTCGTCATCTTGTTGCATTTTCGCCGTTCGTCCTATTTGGTGCATTTTGAGTCGTGTCTCACGGACATATGTCTTTCTTGCACAGACCAGCTTCCTGGTGACGAGGAGCAGGCCCCGTGAGCTGTTTTCCTTGTTTGTTTTGGGTCGTTCAGGTGAGGTTTAATTCTAGCTACACAGAACCCGTATAACCCTGTGTGGAGTTTTAAGCCAAAACTTACCTGTATATTTATAGTTTTCAAAGGTGATTGGTTTTCAAATGATTTATCAAACTTTGGAATTAATTGATTAATTGATTGATTGATTCATTGGGCGAGTATTGTATTGCACTGTGGGCCCGAGGGTAGTGGCTCAAGCCAACCGGGAAAGCATGGGCTGACGGGTAACTCGAGAGCTACTCTCACTAAATTGGGATAACCCCTGAACCCCCTAGGAGATTAGGGGAGGAAGGAGTTCCAGACTTAGGGATTCATGTACCCTCTGCCCAGACTGATTGGATGGTGGGGCCTTGCAATCCCACCATCACCCGGAGGAAGAAGGATGGACTGAGACTGCTAATTGTGCACCGTAATGAATTGCATGATCACCTAACTACTGAATAATTGATTGATTGATTGTACAAAGTCGATGTAAGGTTAGAGATTTGCCCTCACTCGCCGGGCCACAAATTGATTGTATTGAATCGTTAAATGGATAAATTGAATTAGTTGTAATCTCGGGCGATAGTACTTCTTATTCTATTAAATTGTATTGTTATTTTTTCCAAAAATTATTACCCGAGATTATAACTTGCATGTATGTGCGCTTATATTTATTTATACCCCTCGCTCAGTCCTTGTTGGACTGACACCTCGACTTTTCAGTTGTTTTGCAGGGCGTGCTAGGCGGGAATTACAGTCTAGAGTGTCTTTAATTCGGGTCTAGCACACTTCATCTCACCTTTTGTTCATGTACAGATATTTTATATATTTTGTAGCATGTCTTGTCACTTGTATTAGAGATGATATTGTATTGATATGGACTGTTGGTATCTATTAGTAAATAAATAAATATGGTACCTATAAGTATTGAATGAATTATTGCTTCCGCTTCTATCTACTCTGCATTGTTAGTTTGGTTTTAATTGAGGGTACCCGCCTAGCCTTGTGTTTTTTTTATTGTCTCCCGTTCGCTATAGCTTTGGTTCATGTATGGATTGGCCATATCATATGTGGATTGGGGCTATAGTGCGTGGGATGTGGTGCCTAGCGTTCCGGGTGCTACATCCTACGGTGGTATCAGAGCCCGGTTGCAAAACCGGGTCTCTAGTGTCGTGTCTTGTGAGTCTAGGTCGCACGGCATAGGAACTAATTGTCAATTTGAGAGTCTTGCATCGTTATTTGACATATTTGAACCTACTTGACTTATTTGAATTTACTTGATTTGGTGAATTGTTGAATTTATAACTTATGTGCAATTGTGAATTATTTGCACACATTTACACCTACTAATTGTGTAACACCCCAAACGGAGAAGTGCCACATCCCCCGCACTATGACCCAGACCCGGAACATGAAATGAAAGTCCATGCCCGAATCCGAATCAGAGCGAACGGGAGACCAACTCACACACTAGGCTAGGCGGATCTAACTTGACCAAAACTCAGAGTGCGGAAGCAATTAAAACCAACAACAATAGATAGCGGAAGCATTTAAAACAAAACATGCAAAGCAGGTGACGGGTTCAACTAGCATAGATACCTAATCCCGAATATCAACATAAATTAATAATCATCAAGTGTCAGAAGGGGCCGAATGAGGGTGCCACAAGGGGCTACCGAAAAGTAAAGTATAATCTCAAGTCTACAAGTCTTAAGTATAAGTAAAGTGTATGAGAGGATAAATGCAAATAGAAAGACTAGACCGATGAAGTGCAACTCAAAGGACTCACTTCCTCCTAGCAAACGCCAACAACCTGCAACTAAAAGTGTAAATGAGGGGTCAGTCAACTTGACCGAGTGAGGGGGCTAACGCACACCCACTGTATATATATATGGAGCATAACACATATCAGAAGGGTGGACTCATGAACCGGAGATAGGTGTTGCATACCAAAGATATTTCCAAAAGTACCCAAAAGATAGTTATAAGTATAAGCTTTAGAAAACATTTCAGAAACTCTATCTCGATTCATGATTCCCAGACAGAACAGAACACATGCTCGGCGAGTACGAGCTTCCAACCTTTACTCCTCAGAACATATCATAAAATACAAAATCAATCCAACCGTCACACCAATGATGGAGGAGATGTACCGTCCCCAAACCATCCATAACAGACATACCCTCAAGGGGTAGCGAACCCACAAGAGTCCTCCCCGGCCTTAGCCGAAGGCTCAAGATACCACACCTTCCCTACAGCACGGGTCGCGTGAAGATATCTCAAATGGAACTAGCACAGTGGCTTATCCGACGGCCCTATACCGTGCCGGTCTCCACTCGTACCAGCTCCTGGATCCACATAACATAACATACATACATACATACAGATGCCAATATTTCATGGCCAACTCGCTACATGATCACAACACAACTGTTTTTCCAAAATAGCTTACATATGCTTCAAAAACTGGTTTTTATATATATTCCTACGCTGCAGGGATAGCCCGCCCACGCAAGACTCACACACTTACATTCCCACGCTGCAGGGATAGCCCGCCCACGGAGAAGTGCAAGCATAAGGTCATAAAAATATCATATTCAACACATACATAACTATTATAAGGTATACTCGCATGCAGGGGTAGAAATCAACATGTAAAGGCCATAGGTCGCATAACTATACAAAATCCTAAACCTCACCTCGTGAAAGTAGAGTCTGAGAGTGTGAAGGGCCAAACACTCTAAACCTCAGGCCCACCGGCACCACCAAACTCTGTGATAAGACATACAGAAACCCAGACTTAGACTCTATATGAACCAAACAAGACGCACGGCGTTGCTCAACATGATCGTGATTATGCATAAGTGTTCATGTTGTGCTTGGATAAGGTGTCGTGGTCATTCAAGGCATATCAATGCTCAACAAGATCATATTTACAAGCAACCATCATGCAATTCCATATCCAAAGATGCAAGATCAATTTAGGAAGCCAATGTATTCAGAAAATGCATATTAAATCATCCAATATCACAGGGTTCAATTATAATGTTAGAATTAAGCATCAAGTCCATGTCGAGTTATAAAGTGCATAAGTAAGAGCAACTTGATTATATAAACATACAAAGTTGTTGTACGTAGATGGCGTGCTTGATACAAATAAAGAGTGCATTTAATTCACTTAAAGTCATACTTTACAACTTCACAAAATGCTTGGTACACAAGCTCAAGTCACATTCATAGTTTCATAAATATTACACTATCACCCCTTCATATCTAAACACATATCATAAATTCATCACATCGGGATTCAAATTGTAAATCGAAACATTCATGCATATCACAATCCATTCAATACATGTTTTCATATACGATTGGAATACATCTCGATCAACAAACCAACAATAACCAATTTATTTGCACTTAAAACAATTAATTCAAATAATCACAATTACGCAAAATAATTCGTAATAAATAAACCGAGTGTCCGATTAACGAACGGAAAGTGGCGTTGAACTCACCACAACGAGACGAACATTCTGACCGAACGCCGCCGGAACGCCACCACTGTAGCTACCGGAATTTGGCCGGACCGCCGACGGGCCGCCGTCAAAAGTCGCCGGAAAAATCCCGAAAAATCATTCCTGAATGAAGTCTTCGTGCCCGTTCCGAATCCTCAATCAATTTCTGGAAATTCCAAGCCGATTGTCGTAGATCTGAAATCTAAGAGCACGAAAACCCTAAATCTTCAAACTCAAATTACTTCCAAACCGGTGAACCAAAATACGATCCGAAAGAGGTGTTGTCTTACCCATGACGAGCTCTTCGAAAGCCCTAAGGTAGCTTTCCGGAAAAATCCTCGGAGCTAGTGCCGCCGTTGCACCGCCACTTTGCCGCCACCGATCCGCCACCAAACCACCGAATCTGGAGTCGCCTGATGACAGGTCACTAGTTCTCGTCGTTTCGAACAACTTTCGTGAAGAGCCCGAGACCAAAATATGGCCGGAAAAGGCCCCCGTTGGCCGCCGAAGTTTCTGCCGCTGCTGCTACAGTAACTCGCGCCGCCGCCGCGAGCTTTGGGCGGCGCGTGCCGCGCCGTCTATGCTCCGATTGCCGCGCCGCCGACGTCAACCGCTGCGCCAGGAAGTCCTCTATCTGGGCATGTGGCGCGTGTAACAAGGGGATGGCCGGAAACCGCCACGAAACGCCGGCGAAGTGGCGGCGGTCTGACAGCTCCGCCGCTGCTACTGAAATCCGTCCATAACTCCGTCACCATTCGTCGTTAGCTCGTGAAATTGGTACTCTTACGTCGGTCTCGCCGAGATAATCGAAATGGACTATTCGTTTGTTGAATTCCGTCGAGAAATGATCGAGTTATGGGCTCGTAACCGAAGCCGCGCATGGTACCCGCGGGAAAGAGAGAGTGGGAGAGGAGAGAGAGAGAGAGAAAAAGGGATTGGGAGAAATGTCTCTTGTGCACAAGCTATATAACCGGGTATCCTTATCGCGTAGCAAGGATAAATATCGCGTACAATTAATCGTAAATAAAATTAGTAATGTTACGAATAAACATTCAAGCTCCGAATTAATTTTACAAATAAAAGTGAAATAGAGATTTACCAATTAGAGTTTAATTCAATTTAATTTTAGAAACTTTTCGTATAATTTAGCGGCACTTTGTAAACACATGATTGACAATTAATCTCAAGGAATTCAAGTAAACCGAAATTAAACAAGTTAAGTAACATGATGGATTTAAAATCACTTGACAATTATTTCATGGAATAAATTTGATTAAATCAAATTAGGTAGTCAGGGTTAAATATGCGCGTAATTAATCAAGTTGACAATAATCTTAGAATAATTCGAATGAACACATATTAAATTGGATTTACATTAAATCACATAATTCAAGAACTCTTAAATTAAACACACGTAAGCGTAGAGACTTACTTGTTGATGTCGTAAGAACACCCTTCGAGAAAACGGGGCGTCACAAATTGAACATGCATAATAGTGACTTGATTTCAGGATGGCTCGCGACAGACATCACCGTGATCGTTCCCCTAGACATCGACATCGTCGTCATCATCGCCAGGAGAGATCACGACCTCCTCCTCCACCTCCTCAGGCTCAGCCACAGGATTTCATGAATACAATTGTGGGTCTTATTGATCAGAGAGTCCGAGATTATGTTCCTCCAGCACCACCAGTTCCTCCACCACAGCCGGGAGGCCAGATTTCATTAGCTTTCAGGGAGTTCCAGAACCAGCATCCTCCCAAGTTTTATAAAGGGAATGATATTCAGGCCGAGCAGTGGCTAAGGGAGATTGAGAGGATATGGGAGCTTATCCCGTGTGAGTCCCAGGAGAAGGCTCGATGTACTATTTCTTTGATTCAGGGCGAGGCATATTCATGGTGGGAGAGTGCCCGGATTGTGTTAGATGCTGCAGGCGAGGAAGTGAATTGGGAAGTTTTCGTCAGGGAGTTTAAGAACAAGTTTATTCCTCCATCTTCCCGCACTCGAAGGTTGAAGGAATTTACAGAATTTAAGCAAGGAAGCCGGTCAGTTTCAGAGTAAATCGCCGAGTTTGAGAGATTGTCCCGCTATGCTCCTAATATAGCGAGTGACGATTTCCATAAGGTGATGCAGTTTGTTCAGGGCCTTAGACCGGATATTCAGGCAGCGATTGAGGCGGTCAACACGTGCACATGGGTAAAGGCTACCAAGAAGGCATTGTTGGTTGAGGATTCAGTGAATACGAGGCGGTCTACTTATCGTTCAAGTTCGGGTTCAGGTTCCGGATCGTGTTTCAGAGGTTCTGGATCGGGGTATAAGGGTTCAGGTTCGGGTTCTGCTTCAGGCAAGAGGCCGATAGTTTATTCTTCTCCACCACCAGCTCCGAAGGGCCCAGGGAAGAAGCCCCGACCAGCGGGACCAGTGATTAGAGCTCCAGTTGCTCCAGCTTTACCACCACCACCCGAGAGGCCTGCTTGTACCTTCTGTGGACAGAGGACGCACATTTATGATAACTGCAGGAGGCGTCTGGGTTTATGTTTGATTTGTGGGAGTGACGAGCATATGGTAGACGGATGTCCAGATCGTAGGATGCCACCACCGGGAGCACAGAGACCACTGATCAGGGCTCGTGCTTATACTCTGGACGGAGAGCAGCAGGATGCTGATGTTGATCCAGCCGCGGTAGTTGAAGGTACCATTTGCGTACATGGCACGAACATTCATACCTTATTTGATCCGGGAGCTACTCACTCCTTTCTCTCGAGTGCTATATTTGTTTCTTTGCATTTGTCTGTTACTCGCTCTTCTGCATGTTATATGGTTAGTACTCCGTTTGGTGGTAGTTTAGAATCTGATCGGGTGTTTAGAGAGGTTCCCGTGAGTATCGAGGGTCGAGTTTTCTTGTCAGACTTCATTGAGCTGCCGATGACTTGCTATGGATCCATTTTGGGTATGGATTGGTTGTACAGACATTCTGCCACAGTTGATTGCAGGGCGAAGAAGGTTCAGTTGGGATCGGATTTGGTAGTGGGTTGGAGTTCCAAGACTGTGCCTCTACTTTCTTTCTCAGAAGCTCATAAGTTGGTTCGAGATGGAGCCACGGGTTTTATTGCTTATATTCTCAACAAACCCAAGGACCAAAGTAATTTGGAAGAAACGGAAGTAGTGAAGGAGTTTCCCGAGGTCTTTCCTGAGGAATTGGATTCGTTACCTCCAGAACGGGAAATTGAGTTTGTGATTTATACCCTAATGCAGAGCCGTACTCCAAGACTCCGTATCGTATGGCTCCGGCCGAGTTGAAAGAGTTAAAGACTCAACTGGATTCGTTGTTGGAGATTGGGTACATTAGACCGAGTTCTTCTCCCTGGGGTGCACCGGTTTTGTTCGTAAAGAAGAAGGACGGGACTTTGAGGATGTGTATAGACTATAGGGAGTTAAACCGGATGACGATCAAGAACAATTATCCTCTTCCACATATCGAGGAGTTGTTTGACATACTTCAGGGATCTAAAGTCTACTCGAAGTTGGATTTGAGACAAGGCTACTACCGGCTGCGAATCCGAGCAGAGGATGTTTCTAAGACAGGATTTAATACTCAGTATGGGCATTATGAGTTCGTAGTAATGCCGTTTGGTTTGACTAATGCCCCAGCAGCTTTTATGGATATGATGCACAGGATCTTCAGGCCTTTTCTAGATAAGGTCGTGGTCATCTTCATTGATGATATTCTGGTTTTCTCTAAGTCTGCCGAGGAGCATGCAAGGCATCTTCAGTTGGTATTGAGGACTTTTAAGGAGCATCAGTTATTTGCCAAATTTAGCAAGTGTGAGTTTTGGATTGACAGGGTGTCATTCTTGGGTCACGTGATTTCGGGTAACGGTTTGGAAGTTGACCCTTCTAAGATTGAGTCGGTTTTGAAGTGGGAGAAACCTAGGAATGCCTCAGAGATCAGGAGCTTTTTGGGATTGGCAGGTTACTACCGGAGGTTTGTTAAAGATTTTTCCAAGTTAGCAGCTCCTTTAACCCGGTTGACGAAGAAGAATGTGAAATTTGACTGGAATGAAGATTGTGAGAAGAGTTTCACTTTCTTGACAGAGAAGTTAGTTTCTGCAGTGTTAGCCCTTCCGGAAGGTTCTGAAGGATATGCTGTTTATACGGATGCTTCTAAGGAAGGCTTGGGTTGTGTGTTGACTCAGAAGGGCAAGGTAATTGCTTATGCATCCCGGAAGTTGAAAGAACATGACAAGAATTATCCGACACATGATCTAGAGCTCGCCGCCGTAGTCTTTGCACTTGGAAAGTGGAGACATTATTTGTATGGGGTGTCTTTCGAGATTTTCACCGACCACAAAAGCCTCCAGTATCTATTCACTCAGAAGGATTTGAATATGAGGCAACGGCGTTGGATGGAAAGATTGGAAGATTATGATTGCACGATCAAGTACCATCCCGGCAAAGCCAACGTGGTCGCCGATGCATTTAGTAGGAAGGTTAGTGTGTCGAGCTTGGAAGTGGGTGAAAGTAGTGGAACCGAGCCACTTGTTCTAAGGGCTAGAGTTTCTAATATTTCGGTTCAGCCAAATTTGAAACACAGGTTGTTTGAGGCTCAGAGTACGGACGTGGAAGTTCAGAAATTGGTAGCTAAGGTAAGAGTTGATCCGGAGTGTCCATTCCGGTTCGATGAACCGGTCTTCTTCGTTTCAAGAACCGAGTGGTTGTACCCGAAGAGTTGAAACGGGTATTGCTCGAGGAAGCTCACAGATCGGCTTATTCCATCCACCCCGGAGGAAACAAGATGTATAAGGATTTAAGGCAATATTATTGGTGGCGTGGATTGAAGAAGGATGTGGCCGAGTATGTGAAGCAATGTCTCACTTGTCAGAAAGTGAAAGCCGAGCACCAGAAACCGGGAGGTCTTCTTCAGCCGTTACCTATTCCTGAGTGGAAGTGGGAACAGGTGACGATGGATTTCGTGTCCGGATTACCTAAAGTGAAAAGTGGATTCGATGGAATTTGGGTGGTTGTAGACCGTTTGACGAAGTCTGCACATTTTCTGCCGGTTCGGATGTCGTTTAAGATTCGCAAGCTAGCCGAGCTTTATAACCGGGAGATTGTTAGACTTCACGGGATTCCGGTTAGTATAGTCTCAGACAGAGATCCACGGTTCACTTCGAAGTTGTGGCGTGAATTGCAAGAGGTTTTGGGTACCAAGCTCCAATTTAGTACAGCATTTCATCCTCAGACGGATGGTCAGTCCGAGAGATTAATAAGATATCTCGAGGATTTGCTTCGAGCTTGTTCTTTGGATTTTCAATCTTCTTGGCATGATCAGCTACGTTTGATTGAGTTCGCGTACAACAACAGTTTCCAAGCTTCGATTGGAATGGCACCGTATGAGTTACTTTATGGTCGGAAGTGTCGTTCTCCGTTGTTCTTTGACTTGGAAGAGTGGAATTGGACTAAGCAGGAAGGTGTTAAGAAAGGTGTGAAATTGGAAAAACCTTCTAAGACTGTTGAAGCTATGGTTGAGAAAGTCCAATTAATAAAACAACGGATGAAATCAGCTCAGGACAGACAGAAGAGCTACGCCGATCGACGTAGAAGGGATCTCGAGTTCGAAGTTGGAGACCGGGTATTCTTGAAGGCGTCTCCACGTAAAGGATTTGCTCGGATTGGGAAAGGAGGTAAGCTTAAGCCTCGTTATCTAGGTCCTTATGAGATTTTGGAAAGAGTTGGAGAAGTTGCTTACAGATTGGACCTACCACCGAGCCTCACGGGGATTCATAATGTATTTCATGTGTCTCAGCTAAGGAAATACTACCCCGATGAAACAAAGATCATTCCTGTTGAAGAAGTGGAATTGGAACCGAACCTTACCTTTGTTCAGAAACCGGTTAAGATGTTGGATAAGAAGTTTCAGGAATTAAGAAACCAGAAGATTCCCATGGTTAAGGTTCTTTGGAGAAGTCACAAGACCGAAGAAGTCACGTGGGAAACTGAAGAAAAGATGAGAAGGTTCCATCTAGAGTTGTTCCCTTCCGATCAGTGAATCTGGGGACCAGATTCTTTTAAGGAGGGAGGATTGTAACGCCCCAGCTTTCGGCAATTCAGGTATGATCGACGAGTGTGTGTTTGAGAGTTAGATTTTAATTATTATTTGATCATTTCTTTAACTTTTCATGTCATGACATAATTTTATAAAATTATATTCTTAGTATTTTATTGAAATTCATATCATATTATAATTGTCTTATATATTGAACGTGATTGTAACGTGATTTAATTCTTTTATGGCCTTACTAGCTCATTTTCTTGAATGTGGGGACTTAATTGCATTGGACTTAATTGACCATTTGTTATGGAATTGAACCTAATTGCATGACTTAAATAAAGGAAGGATTTGATTGCAAATTGGCCATTTTTCCCCTCTCTTTAGCTGCATTTCACGTACCATTGCATTTCCATTTTCATACAAACATTCATACACATTTGCTCATTTCTTCCCTTTCAACCGAGACAAACCCTTGTGAAGGAGTAGGGAGATTTCATTATTCCAAGCTAGAATTTGTGGGATTTGTGATCATACAAGCATCATCAACATCATATCTTCATCTTGTCTTCCATTTCTTTCTTTTGAGGTAATTATGGAACTTGGATGATTTTCTTGAATATATGGTAGAGATAGGGCTTTGCTATGTGTTGGTTAATTTGTGTATTGGTTATTGGAAACATGTTTATGAACTTTGTGCTTAAGTTGGATGTATTCAACTTGTTGATATTGCACTTGGAGCATGAATGAGTATATGGGTTTTGAATGAATGATTCTCGATGATCTAACATGGAAATGGGTGTTTATATGAATTGTTATTGATTTATATGTATGATAGTATGTGTATTGCATGATATATATGCATTTCATCTTGGTTTGAATTCATTTTTTGTGGGTTGTTGTTGTTGTTTCGTTGCTGCTCTATTTTTTTCTGCTACGCACTGTTGACCCGGGCGTGTCAAATTTCCCTTCTTTAGCGTGACACGGGGGTGCGTAGTGGTCTGGGTTTTTCTGTACCGTGACACGGGGGTGTCACGGTTTGCTTTGTATTGGTGACACGGGCTTGTCACCTTCTGTTCGCATGCATATTGTCCGCTGTTCTGTGACACGGGGGTGTCACGGCTTAGTGTATTTTGGTGACACGGGCGTGTCACCCTCTGTTTTTCATGCATTTTGTTTTGCATGCTACTGTACGTGCATGGGATTTATATATTAGTTACGTATTAATTGTTATTTGGTTTAATTGATTATATGATTGCATAAATGGTACATTCTATCACACTCGTCATCTTGTTGCATTTTCGCCGTTCGTCCTATTTGGTGCATTTTGAGTCGTGTCTCACGGACATATGTCTTTCTTGCACAGACCAGCTTCCTGGTGACGAGGAGCAGGCCCCGTGAGCTGTTTTCCTTGTTTGTTTTGGGTCGTTCAGGTGAGGTTTAATTCTAGCTACATAGAACCCGTATAACCCTATGTGGAGTTTTAAGCCAAAACTTACCTGTATATTTATAGTTTTCAATGGAGATTGGTTTTCAAATGATTTATCAAACTTTGGAATTATTTGATTAATTGATTGATTGATTGGGCAAGTATTGTATTGCACTGTGGGCCCGAGGGTAGTGGCTCGAGCCAACCGGGAAAGCATGGGCTGACGGGTAACTCCAGAGCTACTCTCAACAAATTGGGATGACCCCTGAACCCCCTAGGAGATTAGGGGAGGAAGGAGTTCCGGGCTTAGGGATTCATGTACCCTCTGCCCAGACTGATTGGATGGTGGGGCCTTGCAATCCCACCATCACCCGGAGGAAGAAGGATGGACTGAAACTGCTAATTGTGCACCGTAATGAATTGCATGATCACCTAACTACTGAATAATTGATTGATTGATTGTACACAGTCGATGTAAGGTTGGAGATTTTCCCTCACTCGCCGGGCCACAAATTGATTATATTGAATTGTTAAATGGATAAATTGAATTAGTTGTAATCTTGGGCGATAGTACTTCTTATTCTATTAAATTGTATTGTTATTTTTTCCAAAAATTATTACCCGAGATTATAACTTGCATGTATGTCCGCTTATATTTATTTATACCCCTCGCTCAGTCCTTGTTGGACTGACACCTCGACTTTTCAGTTGTTTTGCAGGGCGTGCTAGGCGGGAATTAGAGTCTAGAGTGTCTTTAATTGGGGTCTAGCACACTTCATGTCACCTTTTGTTCATGTGCAGATATTTTATATATTTTGTAGCATGTCTTGTCACTTGTATTAGAGATGATATTGTATTGATATGGACTGTTGGTATCTATTAGTAAATAAATAAATATGGTACCTATAAGTATTGAATGAATTATTGATTCCGCTTCTATCTACTCTGCATTGTTGGTTTGGTTTTAATTGAGGGTGTAACGCCCCCGTTTTTCTTATTGTGTATAGCATGAAGTATGTGTTTATCAAATTGCGCGAAATAATTATTTATACGTGTTTTACATATTTAAGTTTATTTAAATGTATTAAATGTTAATTATTTTATTTTAATAATACTAATATTAAATATAGTTATGTAATATAAATGTATATATGTTAGTGATGTACGTATGCATGAATATATTAATGCATGCATATTATATTTACAAATTATTTTGCATGCATGTTTATAAATTATATATACATACGTATGCATGCATTTATATTTATAAATTCTATACATATTCATTTTATATTAATTGTAATATTATGCATTTTATTGTTATATTTCGTATGAGTGATATTTACGTACTTCGTTTCTATTTAATTTGATACCGGAATTTCGTGAAAATTTAATATGTTGAACTTATACGTGACTTGTATGTGAATATATGTTCGTTTCGTATTTTCGGATTCATTTGCATGTGTTTCGGATTTAATTTGAATTTTCGGATTCATTTCGTAATGAATTGCATGATCACCTAACTACTGAATAATTGATTGATTGATTGTACACAGTCGATGTAAGGTTGGAGATTTTCCCTCACTCGCCGGGCCACAAATTGATTATATTGAATTGTTAAATGGATAAATTGAATTAGTTGTAATCTTGGGCGATAGTACTTCTTATTCTATTAAATTGTATTGTTATTTTTTCCAAAAATTATTACCCGAGATTATAACTTGCATGTATGTGCGCTTATATTTATTTATACCCCTCGCTCAGTCCTTGTTGGACTGACACCTCGACTTTTCAGTTGTTTTGCAGGGCGTGCTAGGCGGGAATTAGAGTCTAGAGTGTCTTTAATTGGGGTCTAGCACACTTCATGTCACCTTTTGTTCATGTACAGATATTTTATATATTTTGTAGCATGTCTTGTCACTTGTATTAGAGATGATATTGTATTGATATGGACTGTTGGTATCTATTAGTAAATAAATAAATATGGTACCTATAAGTATTGAATGAATTATTGATTCCGCTTCTATCTACTCTGCATTGTTGGTTTGGTTTTAATTGAGGGTGTAACGCCCCCGTTTTTCTTATTGTGTATAGCATGAAGTATGTGTTTATCAAATTGCGCGAAATAATTATTTATACGTGTTTTACATATTTAAGTTTATTTAAATGTATTAAATGTTAATTATTTTATTTTAATAATACTAATATTAAATATAGTTATGTAATATAAATGTATATATGTTAGTGATGTACGTATGCATGAATATATTAATGCATGCATATTATATTTACAAATTATTTTGCATGCATGTTTATAAATTATATATACATACGTATGCATGCATTTATATTTATAAATTCTATACATATTCATTTTATATTAATTGTAATATTATGCATTTTATTGTTATATTTCGTATGAGTGATATTTACGTACTTCGTTTCTATTTAATTTGATACCGGAATTTCGTGAAAATTTAATATGTTGAACTTATACGTGACTTGTATGTGAATATATGTTCGTTTCGTATTTTCGGATTCATTTGCATGTGTTTCGGATTTAATTTGAATTTTCGGATTCATTTCGTAATGAATTGCATGATCACCTAACTACTGAATAATTGATTGATTGATTGTACACAGTCGATGTAAGGTTGGAGATTTTCCCTCACTCGCCGGGCCACAAATTGATTATATTGAATTGTTAAATGGATAAATTGAATTAGTTGTAATCTTGGGCGATAGTACTTCTTATTCTATTAAATTGTATTGTTATTTTTTCCAAAAATTATTACCCGAGATTATAACTTGCATGTATGTGCGCTTATATTTATTTATACCCCTCGCTCAGTCCTTGTTGGACTGACACCTCGACTTTTCAGTTGTTTTGCAGGGCGTGCTAGGCGGGAATTAGAGTCTAGAGTGTCTTTAATTGGGGTCTAGCACACTTCATGTCACCTTTTGTTCATGTACAGATATTTTATATATTTTGTAGCATGTCTTGTCACTTGTATTAGAGATGATATTGTATTGATATGGACTGTTGGTATCTATTAGTAAATAAATAAATATGGTACCTATAAGTATTGAATGAATTATTGATTCCGCTTCTATCTACTCTGCATTGTTGGTTTGGTTTTAATTGAGGGTGTAACGCCCCCGTTTTTCTTATTGTGTATAGCATGAAGTATGTGTTTATCTGTAGCACCCGGAGCGCCAGGCACCACATCCCCCGCACTATAGCCCCAACCCACATATGAAACGGACAATCCATACGTGAATCAAAGCTACAGCGAACGGGAGACAATAAAATGACTCAAGGCTAGGCGGGTACCCTCAATTTAAAACCGACTAACCATCAAATCAGAGTATTAAAACGCGGAAGCAATAACATTCAATAGATACGTATAGGTACCATATTTATTTATTTACGTATAGATACCAACGTTTACACTATCAATACAATGTCATCCATCAACAAAGTAGACAATAGGGCGATACAAAATATCCCAAACTTCTATACAATCAAAATGTGGGAATGAAGTGTGCTAGACCCAAATTTAAAGACCAACTGACTCTAAATTCCCGCCTAGCACGCCCTGCAAAACACTGAAAAGTTGAGGTGTCAGTCCAACTCGGACTGAGCGAGGGGTATAAATAAATATAAGCGCACATACATGCAAGTTATAACCTCGGGTAATAATTTAGGAAAACCATACAATTTAAGAGTTAATAGAGATACTATCGCCCGAGATTACAACTATTCCGATTTCAATTCAATCAATTTCAATTCAATCAATAGTGGCCCGGCGAGTGGGGCAATTCTCCAACCTTACACCGACTGTGTACAATCAATCAATCAATCAATTATTAGGTGATTAGGTGATCAAGCAATTCATTAATGTGCACAATTAGCAATTTCAATGACACCTTCTTCCTCCGGGTGATGGTGGGATTGCAAGGCCCCACCATCCAATCAATCTGGGCAGAGGGTACATGAATCCCTAAGCCCGGAACTCCTTTCCCGCCCTAATCTCCTAGGGGGTTCAGGGGTCATCCCAATTTGGTGAGGATAGCTATCGAGTTACCCGTCAGCCCATGCTTTCCCGGTTGGCTCGAATCACTACCCTCGGGCCCACAGTGCAATACAATACTCGCCCAATCAATCAATCAATCAATCAATTTCTTTCAATATTTCAATAAAACATTTGAAAACCAATTTCATTTGAAAACTATACGTATAATTATAGGTTTTGGCCTAAAATATCACATAGGGTTGTACGGGTCCTATGTATCAAAAATTAAACCTCACCTGAACGACCCAAAAATATCCAAGAAGACAGCTCACGGGGCCTGCTCCTCGTCACCAGGAAGCTGGTCTGTGCAAGAAAGACAATTGTCCGTGAAACACGACTCAAAATGTACCAAATAGGACGAACGGCAAAATGTGACGAGACTACGAGAAAAATACAATGCACCTTGAAAATATCGCGTTTCAACATGTAATTAATCATATAATGTCAATTAGGGATCAAATAATTGATTGGAAGAGGGTGCCAAAATTTTAATTTTATGCAGTAGCTTTTGCTCTGCAATGGCCGTGGGAACGGCCGTTCCGGCCTTCCCTTGAAAATGGGAAGGGCCGTTCCCATGGCTCAGAAAACGCGCGCCAGCGTTTTTAAAAGGGAAAACGCGTTTGGCTGGGAAGGGCCGTTCCGGCTCGCAGGCCAAAGTGGGAACGGCCGTTCCCAGTCTCGCTGGCCTGAGTCTCAGCATCATGGGAACGGCCGTTCCAGTTTTGAACTGGAGCTGGGAAGGGCCGTTCCCAGAATACGTGAGCAAAATATGCAGAGCAGAAAAACAGAGCAGCCATGGAGAAGCATCAAACAACCACAAAAATGGATGCAAACCATGTTCCAATGCAAATATTAAACACCATAAATATGCTAGCATGTATATATATCAACAATAACTCATAAAAACATATGATCCCAAGTTAGATCATCAATATTCAATCATTTCAAACCCACACACTCCATCATGCTTCAAGCTCATAAATAACAAGATATATGCATCAAACTCATGCTTAATGACCACAATAAATTTCCCAACAACCAATACACCATTCATTGAATGCACAACAAAGCCCTAGTTAAACCATATTTTCAATAAAATCATCCATCTCCAACAATTACCTCAAAAGCAAGAAATGGAAGTCAAGAAGATGAAATAATGTTGATGAAGCTTGTATGACCCCAAAACCCACACAAATTGATGCTCAAGTGATGAAATCTCCCAACTCCAATCAAGGGTTTTTGGTTCGGTTGAAATGGGAAGCAAATGAAGCAAGAATGATATGTTTGGATGAATGAAGAAGGCAAGGTACGTGAAATGCTATGAAGGAGAGAAGAGAAATGGCCAATTTTGCAATTAAATCCCTTCGTTTAATAAGTTATGCAATTGAGTCTAAATCCAATTTTAAATGATCAATATGGCCCAATTCAATTAGGTCCCCATATGCATAAAATGATCAATTAAGGACATAAACGAAATAAATCACATTCGAGAAAATAATCCACGTTGCAATCACGTTCAATAAATCCGAAAAATATGATATGGTATGAATTTTCAATAAAATGTTAAGAATACAATTTTATAAAATTATGTTATGCTATGGAAAATTAGAGAAATGGACAATTTATAATTAAATTACACTCTCAAACGCACACGTGTCGTTCATACCTGAATTGCCGAAAGCTGGGGCGTTACAATCCTCCCTCCTTAAAAGAATCTGGTCCCCAGATTCACTGATCGGAAGGGAACAACTCTGGATGGAACCGTCTCATCTTGTCTTCGGTCTCCCACGTGGCTTCTTCGGTCTTATCACTTCTCCAAAGAACCTTAACCATGGGAATCCTCCGGTTTCGTAATTCCTGAAACTTCTTATCCAATATCTGAACCGGTTTCTGAACAAAGGTAAGACTCGGTTCCAATTCCACTTCTTCAACAGGAATAATCTCGGTTTCATCGGGGTAGTATTTCCTCAGCTGAGACACGTGAAATACGTTATGAATCCCCGTGAGGCTCGGTGGTAGGTCCAATCTGTAAGCAACTTCTCCAATCCTTTCCAGAATCTCATAAGGACCTAAATAACGAGGCTTAAGTTTACCTCCTTTCCCAATCCGAGCAAATCCTTTACGTGGAGACGCCTTCAAGAATACCCGGTCTCCAACCTCAAACTCGAGATCTCTTCTGCGACGGTCGGCGTAGCTCTTCTGTCTGTCTTGAGCTGATTTCATCCGTTGTTTTATTAATTGGACTTTCTCAATCATAGCTTCAACCGCCTTGGAAGGTTTTTCCAATTTCTCACCTTTCTTAACACCTTCCTGCTTAGTCCATTTCCACTCTTCCAAGTCAAAGAACAACGGAGAACGACACTTCCGACCATATAGTAGCTCATACGGTGCCATTCCAATCGAAGCCTGAAAACTGTTGTTGTACGCAAACTCAATCAAAGGTAGCTGATCATGCCAAGAAGACTGAAAATCCAAAGAACAAGCTCGAAGTAAATCCTCGAGATACCTTATTAATCTCTCGGACTGACCATCCGTCTGAGGATGAAAAGCTGTACTAAACTGGAGCTTCGTACCCAAAACCTCTTGCAATTCACGCCACAACCTCGAAGTGAACCGTGGATCTCTGTCTGAAACGATACTGACCGGAATCCCATGAAGTCTAACAATCTCCCGGTTATAAAGCTCGGCTAGCTTGCGAATCTTATACGACATCCGAACCGGCAGAAAATGTGCAGACTTCGTCAAACGATCCACAATCACCCAAATCCCATCGAATCCACCTTTCACCTTAGGTAATCCGGACACGAAATCCATCGTCACCTGTTCCCACTTCCACTCAGGAATAGGTAACGGCTGAAGAAGACCTCCCGGTTTCTGATGCTCGGCTTTCACTTTCTGACAAGTGAGACAATGCTTCACAAACTCGGCCACATCTTTCTTCAATCCACGCCACCAATAATATTGCCTTAAGTCCTTATACATCTTGTTTCCTCCGGGGTGGATAGAATAAGCCGATCTGTGAGCTTCCTCAAGCAATACCCGTCTCAACTCTTCGGGTACAACCACTCGGTTCTTGAAACGAAGAAGACCGGTTTCATCGAACCCGAATGGACACTCTGGATCAGCTCTTGCCTTGGCTACCAATTTCTGAACTTCCAAATCTGTACTCTGAGCCTCAAACAACCTGTGCTTCAACTCTGGTTGGACCGAAATATTAGAAACTCGAGCCTTTAGAACAATTGGCTCGATTCCACTACTCTCACCCACTTCCAGGCTCGACACACTAGCCTTCCTACTAAGTGCATCGGCGACCACGTTGGCTTTGCCGGGATGGTACTTGATCGTGCAATCATAATCCTCTAACCTTTCCATCCAACGCCGTTGCCTCATATTCAATTCCTTCTGAGTGAATAAATACTGGAGGCTTTTGTGGTCAGTGAAAATCTCGAAGGACACCCCGTACAAATAATGTCTCCACTTTCCAAGTGCAAAGACTACAGCAGCAAGCTCAAGATCATGTGTCGGGTAATTCCTCTCATGCTCTTTCAACTTTCGGGATGCATAAGCAATTACTTTACCCTTCTGAGTCAACACACATCCCAAGCCTTCCTTGGAAGCATCCGTATAAACAGCATATCCTTCAGAACCTTCCGGAAGGGCTAACACTGGAGCAGACACTAACTTCTCCTTCAAGAAAGTGAAACTCTTCTCACAGTCTTCATTCCAATCGAATTTCACATTCTTCTTCGTCAACCGGGTTAAAGGAGCTGCTAACTTGGAGAAATCCTTCACAAACCTCCGGTAATAACCTGCCAATCCCAAGAAACTCCTTATCTCAGAGGCATTCCTAGGTTTCTCCCACTTCAACACTGACTCAATCTTGGAAGGATCGACTTCCAACCCGTTGCCTGAAATCACGTGACCCAAGAATGACACCCTGTCAATCCAGAACTCACACTTGCTGAACTTGGCAAACAACTGATGCTCCTTCAAAGTCCTCAATACCAACTGAAGGTGTCTTGCATGCTCCTCGGCAGACTTCGAGAAAACCAGGATATCATCAATAAAAATGACCACGAACTTATCCAGAAAAGGCCTGAAAATCCTGTGCATCATATCCATAAAAGCTGCTGGGGCATTAGTCAACCCAAACGGCATCACAACGAACTCATAATGCCCATACCGAGTGTTAAATCCTGTCTTAGGAATATCCCCTGATCGGATACGCAGCTGGTAGTAACCTTGTCTCAAATCCAATTTCGAATAAACCTTCGATCCCTGAAGTATGTCAAACAACTCCTCGATGTGTGGAAGAGGATACTTGTTCTTGATCGTCATCCTGTTCAACTCCCTATAATCTATGCACATTCTCAAGGTCCCGTCCTTCTTCTTTACAAACAAAACCGGTGCACCCCAAGGAGAAGAACTCGGTCTGATGTACCCAATCTCCAACAACGCATCAAGTTGAGTCTTCAACTCTTTCAACTCGGCCGGAGCCATACGATACGGAGTCTTGGAGTACGGCTCTGCGTTAGGGTACAAGTCGATCACAAACTCAATTTCCCGTTCTGGAGGTAAAGAATCCAATTCCTCAGGAAAGACCTCGGGAAACTCCTTCACTACTTCCGTCTCTTCCAGCTTACTCTGATCCTTAGGTTTGTTAAGGATATAAGCAATGAAACCCGTGGCTCCCTCTCGAACCAACTTATGAGCTTCAGAAAACGAAAGTAGCGGTACAGTCTTGGAACTCCAACCTACTACCAAATCTGATCCCAACTGAACCTTCTTTGCCCTGCAATCAACTGTGGCAGAATGTCTGTACAACCAATCCATGCCCAGAATAGATCCGTAGCAAGTCATCGGCAGCTCAATGAAATCTGACAAAAAACCCGACCCTCGATGCTCACCGGAACCTCTCTGAACACCCGATCAGATTCTATACTACCACCAAAAGGAGTACTAACCACATAACATGCAGAAGAACGAGTAACAGGCAAAGACAGAGAAACAGATATAGCACTCGAAAGAAAGGAGTGAGTAGCTCCCGGATCAAACAACGTATGAATGTTCGTGCCATGTATGCAAATAGTACCTTCAACTACCGCGGCTGGATCAACATCAGCATCCGGCTGCTCTCCGTCCAAAGCATAAGCCCGAGCCCTAATCAGTGGTCTCGGTGCACCCGGTGGTAGCATCCTGTTATCCGGACATCCATCTACCATATGCTCGTCGCTCCCACAAAGCAAACATAAACCCAGACGTCTCCTGCAGTTATCATAAGTATGCGTCCTCCGACCACAGAAGGTACAAGCAGGCCTCTCGGGTAGTGGTGGTACAGCTGGAGCAACTGGAGCAACTGGAGCTCTCATCACTGGTCCTGCAGGTCGGGGCTTCTTCCCTGGGCCCTGTGGAGCTGGTGGTGGAGAAGAATATACCATCGGCCTCTTGCCCGAAGCAGATCCCGATCCAGAACCCTTATAACCTGATCCGGCACCTCTGAACCCTGATCCAGAACCTCTGAGTCCCGATCCTGATCCTGAGCCCGAACCTGAACCTGAACGGTAAGAAGACCGCCTCGCATTCACTGAATCCTCAACCAATAGAGCCTTCTTGGTAGCCTTTGCCCATGTGCTCGTGTTGACCGCCTCAATAGCTGCCTGAATGTCCGGTCTAAGGCCCTGAACAAACTGCATCGCCTTATGGAAATCATCACTCGCTATATTAGGAGCATAGCGGGACAATCTCTCATACTCGGCGATATACTCTGAAACTGACCTGTTTCCTTGCTTCAACTCCGTAAATTCCTTCAATCTCCTAGTGCGAGAAGATGGAGGAATGAACTTGTTCTGAAACTCTCTGACAAACACTTCCCAGTTTACTTCCTCGCCTGCAGCATCTAACACTATCCTGGCACTCTCCCACCAGGAGTAGGCCTCTCCCTGAATCAAAGAAAGCGTACAACGGGCCTTCTCCCTGGAATCACACGGGATAAGCTCCCAAACCCTCTCGATCTCCCTAAGCCACTGCTCGGCCTGAATATCATTTCCTTTGTAAAATTTGGGAGGATGCTGGTTCTGGAACTCCCTAAAGACAGCTGAAATCTGTGCCCCTGGCTGTGGTGGTGGAACTGGTGGTGCTGGAGGAACATGATCCCGAACTCTCTGATCAATAAGACCCACCACTGCATTCATAAAATCCTGTGGCTGAGCCTGAGGAGGTGGAGGAGGAGGTGGTGATCTCTCCCTGCGATGATGTCGATGATGTCGAGGTCTAGGGGATCGATCACGGTGATGTCTATCGCGAGCCATCCTGAAATTCAGTCACTATTATGCATGTTCGATTAGTCAATGCCAATGTGTGCAAATAATTCATAAATTGCACATAAATTCAGAAATTCCAACAATCCACCAATTCCAAGTAGGTCAGGTAGGTTCAAGTATCAATTAACAATGCAAGACTCTCAAATTGACAATTAATTCCTATGCCGTGCGACCTAGACTCACAAAACTCGACACTAGAGACCCGGTTTTGCAACCGGGCTCTGATACCACCGTAGGATGTAGCACCCGGAGCGCCAGGCACCACATCCCCCGCACTATAGCCCCAACCCACATATGAAACGGACAATCCATACGTGAATCAAAGCTACAGCGAACGGGAGACAATAAAATGACTCAAGGCTAGGCGGGTACCCTCAATTTAAAACCGACTAACCATCAAATCAGAGTATTAAAACGCGGAAGCAATAACATTCAATAGATACGTATAGGTACCATATTTATTTATTTACGTATAGATACCAACGTTTACACTATCAATACAATGTCATCCGTCAACAAAGTAGACAATAGGGCGATACAAAATATCCCAAACTTCTATACAATCAAAATGTGGGAATGAAGTGTGCTAGACCCAAATTTAAAGACCAACTGACTCTAAATTCCCGCGTAGCACGCCCTGCAAAACACTGAAAAGTTGAGGTGTCAGTCCAACTCGGACTGAGCGAGGGGTATAAATAAATATAAGCGCACATACATTCAAGTTATAACCTCGGGTAATAATTTAGGAAAACCATACAATTTAAGAGTTAATAGAGATACTATCGCCCGAGATTACAACTATTCCGATTTCAATTCAATCAATTTCAATTCAATCAATAGTGGCCCGGCGAGTGGGGCAATTCTCCAACCTTACACCGACTGTGTACAATCAATCAATCAATCAATTATTAGGTGATTAGGTGATCAAGCAATTCATTAATGTGCACAATTAGCAATTTCAATGACACCTTCTTCCTCCGGGTGATGGTGGGATTGCAAGGCCCCACCATCCAATCAATCTGGGCAGAGGGTACATGAATCCCTAAGCCCGGAACTCCTTTCCCGCCCTAATCTCCTAGGGGGTTCAGGGGTCATCCCAATTTGGTGAGGATAGCTATCGAGTTACCCGTCAGCCCATGCTTTCCCGGTTGGCTCGAATCACTACCCTCGGGCCCACAGTGCAATACAATACTCGCCCAATCAATCAATCAATCAATCAATTTCTTTCAATATTTCAATAAAACATTTGAAAACCAATTTCATTTGAAAACTATACGTATAATTATAGGTTTTGGCCTAAAATATCACATAGGGTTGTACGGGTCCTATGTATCAAAAATTAAACCTCACCTGAACGACCCAAAAATATCCAAGAAGACAGCTCACGGGGTCTGCTCCTCGTCACCAGGAAGCTGGTCTGTGCAAGAAAGACAATTGTCCGTGAAACACGACTCAAAATGTACCAAATAGGACGAACGGCAAAATGTGACGAGACTACGAGAAAAATACAATGCACCTTGAAAATATCGCGTTTCAACATGTAATTAATCATATAATGTCAATTAGGGATCAAATAATTGATTGGAAGAGGGTGCCAAAATTTTAATTTTATGCAGTAGCTTTTGCTCTGCAATGGCCGTGGGAACGGCCGTTCCGGCCTTCCCTTGAAAATGGGAAGGGCCGTTCCCATGGCTCAGAAAACGCGCGCCAGCGTTTTTAAAAGGGAAAACGCGTTTGGCTGGGAAGGGCCGTTCCGGCTCGCAGGCCAAAGTGGGAACGGCCGTTCCCAGTCTCGCTGGCCTGAGTCTCAGCATCATGGGAACGGCCGTTCCAGTTTTGAACTGGAGCTGGGAAGGGCCGTTCCCAGAATACGTGAGCAAAATATGCAGAGCAGAAAAACAGAGCAGCCATGGAGAAGCATCAAACAACCACAAAAATGGATGCAAACCATGTTCCAATGCAAATATTAAACACCATAAATATGCTAGCATGTATATATATCAACAATAACTCATAAAAACATATGATCCCAAGTTAGATCATCAATATTCAATCATTTCAAACCCACACACTCCATCATGCTTCAAGCTCATAAATAACAAGATATATGCATCAAACTCATGCTTAATGACCACAATAAATTTCCCAACAACCAATACACCATTCATTGAATGCACAACAAAGCCCTAGTTAAACCATATTTTCAATAAAATCATCCATCTCCAACAATTACCTCAAAAGCAAGAAATGGAAGTCAAGAAGATGAAATGATGTTGATGAAGCTTGTATGACCCCAAAACCCACACAAATTGATGCTCAAGTGATGAAATCTCCCAACTCCAATCAAGGGTTTTTGGTTCGGTTGAAATGGGAAGCAAATGAAGCAAGAATGATATGTTTGGATGAATGAAGAAGGCAAGGTACGTGAAATGCTATGAAGGAGAGAAGAGAAATGGCCAATTTTGCAATTAAATCCCTTCGTTTAATAAGTTATGCAATTGAGTCTAAATCCAATTTTAAATGATCAATATGGCCCAATTCAATTAGGTCCCCATATGCATAAAATGATCAATTAAGGACATAAACGAAATAAATCACATTCGAGAAAATAATCCACGTTGCAATCACGTTCAATAAATCCGAAAAATATGATATGGTATGAATTTTCAATAAAATGTTAAGAATACAATTTTATAAAATTATGTTATGCTATGGAAAATTAGAGAAATGGACAATTTATAATTAAATTACACTCTCAAACGCACACGTGTCGTTCATACCTGAATTGCCGAAAGCTGGGGCGTTACATTATCAAATTGCGCGAAATAATTATTTATACGTGTTTTACATATTTAAGTTTATTTAAATGTATTAAATGTTAATTATTTTATTTTAATAATACTAATATTAAATATAGTTATGTAATATAAATGTATATATGTTAGTGGTGTACGTATGCATGAATATATTAATGCATGCATATTATATTTACAAATTATTTTGCATGCATGTTTATAAATTATATATACATACGTATGCATGCATTTATATTTATAAATTCTATACATATTCATTTTATATTAATTGTAATATTATGCATTTTATTGTTATATTTCGTATGAGTGATATTTACGTACTTCGTTTCTATTTAATTTGATACCGGAATTTCGTGAAAATTTAATATGTTGAACTTATACGTGACTTGTATGTGAATATATGTTCGTTTCGTATTTTCGGATTCATTTGCATGTGTTTCGGATTTAATTTGAATTTTCGGATTCATTTCGTAATGAATTGCATGATCACCTAACTACTGAATAATTGATTGATTGATTGTACACAGTCGATGTAAGGTTGGAGATTTTCCCTCACTCGCCGGGCCACAAATTGATTATATTGAATTGTTAAATGGATAAATTGAATTAGTTGTAATCTTGGGCGATAGTACTTCTTATTCTATTAAATTGTATTGTTATTTTTTCCAAAAATTATTACCCGAGATTATAACTTGCATGTATGTGCGCTTATATTTATTCATACCCCTCGCTCAGTCCTTGTTGGACTGACACCTCGACTTTTCAGTTGTTTTGCAGGGCGTGCTAGGCGGGAATTAGAGTCTAGAGTGTCTTTAATTGGGGTCTAGCACACTTCATGTCACCTTTTGTTCATGTACAGATATTTTATATATTTTGTAGCATGTCTTGTCACTTGTATTAGAGATGATATTGTATTGATATGGACTGTTGGTATCTATTAGTAAATAAATAAATATGGTACCTATAAGTATTGAATGAATTATTGCTTCCGCTTCTATCTACTCTGCATTGTTGGTTTGGTTTTAATTGAGGGTGTAACGCCCCCGTTTTTTTTATTGTGTATAGCATGAAGTATGTGTTTATCAAATTGCGCGAAATAATTATTTATACGTGTTTTACATATTTAAGTTTATTTAAATGTATTAAATGTTAATTATTTTATTTTAATAATACTAATATTAAATATAGTTATGTAATATAAATGTATATATGTTAGTGGTGTACGTATGCATGAATATATTAATGCATGCATATTATATTTACAAATTATTTTGCATGCATGTTTATAAATTATATATACATACGTATGCATGCATTTATATTTATAAATTCTATACATATTCATTTTATATTAATTGTAATATTATGCATTTTATTGTTATATTTCGTATGAGTGATATTTACGTACTTCGTTTCTATTTAATTTGATACCGGAATTTCGTGAAAATTTAATATGTTGAACTTATACGTGACTTGTATGTGAATATATGTTCGTTTTGTATTTTCGGATTCATTTGCATGTGTTTCGGATTTAATTTGAATTTTGGAATCCAAGTCGGGGGCTAATGAGCATTTAGCGCACCCTTGGTTCCGTATTTAATATCTTGAGCTCGGGAACTCGGATTCGAGTTCCGTCAACTCCGCTGAACTCTTAACAAAAATTCGAGTTTATTAAACTTAGCCTTATATTTTTCTAACTTCATTTGAACCTCCGAAATCCAACCGAAAAATGAAACGGCGACGAAACTGACCTTGTTGCACTAAAATGACCATAACTTATTCATTTGTTGACCAAATTAACCATGGTTAGACTCTATGGAACCCTAACGCAACCCTCTATTCAGCCATAAACCCCCCAAACCGAACCCACCCTTTCCACTTGCTGAAAATATCTCAAACATCTCCTGCTTCCCAGTTTTTCTCGTAGCTCAAGCCCTACCTTGAGATTCAAGCTCAAATCTCCTTCCAAACCTCCATTAATCCACAAGGTAAGCTTGGATATGTTATGTACATTCATTATGAGTCATTTTTATTCATTCATCCCTAATTTTGATCATGGTTTCATGAGGTTTCTGATTGAATTCGAAAATAAGAAGTTTGGGGACAAATTTGATGATCTCTTTCATTTCTTGATGGATTTGAGTGATTCCAAGCTTGAAAATGATTGTTTTGACATCCTCTTTTCATTTTTGATCATTGATTACCTGGTAGTAAGAGTATCCATGAGATATCATTTATGAGATATTGAGAAAATTTCATGAAATGGTCGTGTGTGCCTGCGTCTTGCGTCTGAGCTTCCTTGGGGCTGACTTGTATGTTAATTTGGAGTTATTTCGCAGTATTTTTGATGGCTTAGCTTATCTGAACATGTTGGGGATTAATGAGATCAGTATGCTCTGTTTTTCGTGGGATTTTACTCTGTTTTGGGATTGAAATTGTTGTTGTCAGCTGCTGCATCGTCTTGTTCTTGTTGCTGTCAGTTTTGTGTATTGTTAGGCCTGAGTTGTTGTTGCATTTCATGCCATGAGTTGCTGCTTATCTTGCTTGCATAACACTTGGGCTGCTGCTGCTGCGTTTAAGCTTATAACAGGGACTACTGCAGGCTTGCGACACGGGAGTGTCTTTTCCCTTCTTACCAGCGTGTAACGGGGGTGCGAATGGGGCTGGAATTTCTGTACCGAGACACGGGGGTGTCTCGGTTTGTGCTTTAGAGGTGACATGGGGGTGTCACACTGTTATTTCCGAACTTCTACCTACGTTTGCATGTGTGTGTTTGCTGTTGTATATATATATATATATGATGTACTGTGTCTGAGTGCTGTGCATGCGTGGGTTGCTATATATATATAAGTATTGTGTGTATAAGTTGCATGCATGGTTTTGTTATTTTGCTTGCATGCATGTATGAGATATATATATATATATATATATATATATATATATATATATATATATATATATGTATATATGTGTGTGTACGTGTAAATATATGTATATATATATATTTATTATATATTTTAAATATTATTTGATTTAATTCAATTTTTGAAATTATTTGATCACTATTTCGCGTATTTAATTTACCGATTATTGTTTGAATGTTTATTTATCCTATTTCTAATTGTGAATATGAATATTACTTGCTATGATTATTAAGTGAATTCTTGGATTAAATTGATATGAATTATGAATTAGGAATTTATGAATTTGAATGAAAGGAATGAACGAATGGTTTGATTATGTGCTTTAAATTCATTAATAGTGCACATGAACATTTTCACGACTTAATATGATCTTTTATGCATTCATATCATGATCATTACATTGCCGAGCGTCCTATTTGGTTCATTTGGAATCTTAAGTCTCACGAACACGTTATGTTGTTTTTGGTTCAGTTTATCTCCAGGGTGGAGAAATCGTGATCAACTAAGCACTCGGTGCTCGTATCCTTGTATCGTCATGTTTCAGGTGAGGGTGTTTTCGTTTTAGTTATGTATCAAACCCTACAACCGTACGTGACGAGCTTTGGCCAAAAACCTAATATAGTTATATATATATATATATATATGGTTTTCAAATGATATGTATCGAGTAAATATTGATCGAGTAAACCCTTTTTCAAATGAATTATGAAGTATGATATGTTTCACATGAATTGATATGTTTTGGCGAGACATGATTATGATTGCACGGGCCCAGGGACTTAGTACATGTGGCTATCCGGGGAGGCATGGGCCGACGGTGATCCCATGTGCTAGTTCCACTATGTTACGGCGAAACGGACCTCGTCAAGGAGTTTTTGACGAGGAAACGCTAACCGGGCTTTGAGGACTCATGAACCTCTTAGCCATAATGATATGTTTTGGTGGTCGGGCCTTGCAAACCCGTCCACTGCCGGAGGAAGAAGGTTGGAACTTGTTTTATTAATATGATTATGTTATGATATGATTGTTATGCATTGTGTGGGGAAGGCCGGGACACGGATTGCCCAAACGAATAGGTTTTATGATATGATTTATGATATGCGTGTATAATGATATATTGCATGATTACCTATTTAAAGTATTAATTGTGACGCCCCGTTCATCTAAAGGTTTAGTTTAGCAAGTGTTAGGGTCATGGGAAGTTCGAACGAAGAATCTGTTAGAACGAATGTAACCCTACCAAGCTTGTTTAGGGATAACAACGTCAATAGATCACTTCCAACTTCTTTGATTTTACCTAAGTTCGGGATGAGATATTTGAGATCCGTCTTCGCCATTTAATTCATTTTGACGTCTTGAGATGAATGACGTTAATTTCATAATTTTCGGAAACCGTTTGCTATCCCGACGCCCTAAAACCGGTCCACTTCGACCGGTTATTTCTTGGAATTTAGCCTAGATTATTCACCTACTTGCTTCCACTTTTTCCCTCACAATTAAGCAAGAGATAGCAGCCTTAAATCAGCCTCATCACCTCCTTGCTTCCCTTTTTGGCTCACGTTAAAGCAAGTGGTAGCCATTCTTTAGCTTCAAGTGCATTATCACCTACTTGCTTCCTTTCCTCCTCACGTTAAAGAAAGATATAGCAGCAGCAGCAAAGAAAAAATATATTTTCTTCCTTTTCTTCCCCACGTACAGCCCTTTTCTTTCTTGCCAAAAATTGAAGAACATAATTAAAGGCAAAGTGAAGAAGCAATCCTCCATCTCATTCCATCTTCGGTATTCAGTTAAGGGAGGTAAGGATTAAGTCTCTCATCATGTTTCCCCCTCCATATCAGCAAGGTTTAGCTTCTAAGAGTTGGATATGGAGCTTAGGATTTCAGATATATGTAGAGTTATGTGAGAAATTGGAGATTCTTGTACACTTGCTGAAAGTTGATGACAGTTGTGTGACTTTTACGTGTATAAACTGCATAATTCTTGCATGAACTGAAATTTATTTGCAGCATGTTACCTTACATGAAATTATAGATGCTTTATGTATGAGTTATGGACCTGATATTCAAGTTTTGAGGCCTGGAACAAGAAGAAACCGAACCTACAAGAGAATCCCCTGTTCTGCCCTGTTTCATAGTTTCTGCAGTGACTTTCTCGCATCTGTTACCCAAGCAAAACATCTTACAATTGCCTGAATTTGTAACCACTGAAACTTCGTTGAGTCTAGGACACTCTCCTTTTTACGGCTTGTTAAAATTCATTCTGGACAGTAAGATATGCCCAATACAAAATGGTGTCGCCAGTCTGCCGAAATCCTGCGTTCAGCCAACTTTAAATAATAAACTGTTTTGATCCGCTTGGAATAAAAAATTGAGCCATATATTTTAGGAAAGATGTGTGTGTCTAGTTTCATTTCCAAAAAACGAAACTTAATTTGGACTTCTAAATTTTAAGATATTCTGATTTCCCTACAGCCTGGTCATTTTCAGAAAACTGTCAGCTTTTTCTAGATTTGCAACCGAAGCCTCGTTTGAGCTTCTCTTCCATTTCTTTCATGATTTTTCCATACCGAACTTGTTCCTAACACGTTAAATTATGTAATTATGTACGGTTCAGATTATGGTGCTATGATATGAGGAGAAAATATGCTCCGTGACTTGCTTCCTCGTAGCCCAGCATGCCTAAATGAAACCCTTGCTCAAGTGCATTTCAATTCTTGCATTCCATTGAATTCATTTTTCATTGCCGTGCGTCTAAGTGGGTCATGATCGAGTCTTCGTCATGTTTTGCTCTTTGTTTGTTCAGAGATGATCCCAGGAGAGTTCGATCCGGAGGGTTAGTCTCATTTTCCGTGCCCGGTGTTGTTCTTTGGAACTCTTTTGTCAAATGTGAGGTTAGGTATGTTTTAGTTATGCCCTAATACCCTTATATGATTGTTTCCGGCCTGAATAGCTATGTATTAAGGTTATATATGTACGTATACTTCTGATATTTGCACTCTTGAAGGTTTTATTTGATACGTGTATAATTTTGGGCCTATGTATGCCTTGATCTTGAGAAGTGGTAACTCTTGAAAGTGATAAAATGTGATATCTGTACTATTGCGAGATAAGCCATTGAAAGATATGGCAAGTGCATTCCTGATACTTGTGTATAATTCGTGCATTGGGCCCGGAGGTTATGGGTAAGGGAGCCTGGAACGGTATTGGGCCGTCAGGACCGTGCCCTGTGCATAGTCTTCATTTGAGATTACTTGCTTGTTTCCAGGAGGTTCGGTACAGGTCAGTTATCTTGAGCCGGTGGTAACCCCATCGAAGGAGCGGGTAGGAGTCATGAGCCCCCATCTCGATGTGTATACGTGTTTCTGAAAGGATTGGGGTGCACTCCTTTCCTTTCCATGGTGTGATGGCGGGATTGTGTTTTGATTTCTGTTTTTCCTGTATTTTGAGGCGTGTTGACGGATGTGGTTTGAAAGCTCGTACTCGCTGAGCTCTGTTCTATTTTGAGTTTCTGTAACAAGGATGGACTGAATAGGATTTTGATTTCTTTTGTATACGTATGTATCTTTTGGCTTTTAGAAAATGTTTTGGTACGTAAAAACCATCGTTGGGTTCATGAACATTCGAATTTTGATATGTGCTCTGCTCTGTTATATCTATAGCGTGCGTGGGTTAACCCCTCACTCAGTCGTGGACTGATTCCTTGCTTTTCCATCTTTTAGTTTCGTAGGTACAGGTATGCTTTGGTCGAGCTAGGCGGAGCATTGAGTAGTTCATGTTCGTCTAAGTCGAGTCTTTGGGTTGTACTTGCATACACTCTACATTTTGTTCATGTACATATTGTGGCCTTGCCAGCTTAGATGTTAAAGTTTTAAATTGCCACTGTCGGGCTGGAACTTTTGAAATAAACTTGGTATATGTTGGATATTTGCTCAGTTAAGGCCTGTGTTGGGCTCGTATGTGAGTTGTTTGAAATATTACGCTTCCGCATGCGTTTGTAAATTTGATATTTGAATGTACTTTTTGTAAAGGTTAGAATCCGCCTAGCTTAGGAGTGTATGTCTGTCTCCCGTTCGCTTTGACTTGTGCATGTATACGGATTTCCTATTTCGTATATGTGTTGGGTCAGAGTACGGGGGATGTGGTGACCCTACGCTCTGGGGTGCTACATTAATGATATGTGTCGTACACAGTCGGAGTTGGTTGGAGATGATGCACGCTCACTCGCCGAGCCTTATGTTTATGTATGATTTATGAACGTAATGAATTAATATGATTAGTCGTAAAATCCGAGTATTGCTTGGTTATTTTCTTGCCCTTTTGGGAACTAATTTCAAATGAAACCTTGCTCGGGATTTATGGCTCGCATGTGCATGTTTTATATATCTGTATATCGCTCCTGCTCACTCAGTCTTCTAGAGACTGACCCTTTCCCTCCCCAACCTTTCAGTGCGCAGGTTTAGCTTTGGAGTCTCGAGCTAGGCGGAGTGTGTTGAGTCTTTGAATTGGTTAAGTTAAGTTAGAAGAGTCTTTACACTCGCATATGTATCTCAGTTATGTATGATCCAATTCCACAATATTGAACTTAAATCTTATGTATTTGTCATTGAATTGCTTTATCAGACTGGTTAATGAATTAAAAGAGGCCTGAGGAGCCCAAGACTGCTTGCGGTTTGTGTGTTCAATTTCTGCAGGACCGTGGCCAATGCATGTGTTTGAATTTAGTTCTCCGTTTCTTTATGTCTTGTTGATTGATTGTATTTGCAGGGTCTAAGTTCCGCCTAGCTTAGGAGAGTTATTTTATTTGTCTCCCGTTCGCTATGGTTTGATACGGGTGCGGACTCCCCATTTCGTTACTCGTGTTGAGCCATAGTGCGGGGGATGTGGTGCCTCAGGTGCGGGGTGTTACATCCTTATGTGGTATCAGAGCCTAGGGTTGCAAAACCCGGGTTCTCGTGTCGTGTGGGTCAGTCTAGGTCGTTCGGCATAGGAACTACGTGATAATGTGTGCATTGCATCGATCTTTAACATGAAATTGTCTTTCTTTTAATCTTGTCGAATTACCTGTTGCATTTTATATTGGATCCGTACCTTTCGTGTTAAATATGTGCCATGAGCATGTACTAATCGCATGCATATATCCTTGAAATAAGTTATGAATTACTGGATATGAAGGTACTATCAAACCACGACCAAGTATCATGCTAACAACGCCTTACTACAAGTTCTTTTTGAGGCATGGAGGATAGGAATGACGTAGCGGGGGAATGATATAGAGAATTCGAGAGGCGTAGTCCTCACATTTAGAGTTAGAGTTCAAGGGATAGGAGCTGAAATGGAAGTTTGACTTAAGAAGATACAACTATAGAGGGATATTCGTAGAAATAGGAGTTGATCGGGAAATATTTATGACTCCAAAGGTTGACATATGTGGCTCTCTTACATAAGAAGCCATAATTGGAGCCAACGGGATCGTTCAACCTAAGGAATGAAGTAAATGAACCTTGAAGGTATTTTGGTTCAGGGTTCGGACCATTGAAGAGGTACCAAGGACTGGGAGGAGTCAAGGTAAAATCAATTCGATGGAAATTGAGCACCAAGAGTTGTCAAAGAGGGTTCCACACGTGTGAAACCACACGTATGGGTCACGTGAGTGACACGTGTCCTTGTGACACGTGTCCCACACGTGTAAATATGTATATTGTATATATATATTAAATAATTAAATGTGTTAATTATTTAATAAACTTTGGTTTAATTTTGAATTAAAAAGAAAGTCTAATTTTTGAGAAAATAATCTAGCTAATTAATTATCAATTAATTAATTAGATAAAATAAGTTATTTATTTTAAATAAATAAAGTATAAAATTATTCAAAAATAGTTTGGATATTTTAGCTCTCTTGAAAGTTGATTTGAATTTGAATTCAAAGTCAAAATCAAAATTACTTGATGATCAAGTAATAGGAGAGAGGGACCAAAACCCTAGCCCATAAGGATTAGGATTTTCGGCCACTCCCTTATTATAAATAGGGGAGCTCGAGCTCCCCTTAGAGCTAATTGGCAATTCTTTTGGTTCATGTGTTGAACACCATCCTTTCTCCAAGATAAAGAAAACCCTAGGTTAAGCCTAAACACTAACTAGAGAACTAGCATCCTTACTAGTTAGATTGTAGTCAAGTTGGTGAACTATCTCTAGAGAGCTTCAAGTTAGAAGTTTGAAGATTCGAGTTTTACCAAGGAGAGGGGATCAAGCCGCAAGAAGAGCATTCTTGGGTGGCTTGAAACGCTTCAAGAAAGAATAAAAGAAAAGTAAGTTTCTTATCTCTACGAATTTGGTTACACGATTGCGAGTCCTAGATCCTTATGTTGGAAAAATTTTAAATTTTAACTGCTTTTCTGATTCGTGTTTTCCAACAAGTGGTATGAGAGCCACCTCGTTAATCGTGTTTCTGATTCGTCTCAATTATTCTGAATTTGGTAGAAATTCTTAGGCTTAGATGCGAATTAGGTATTCATGAGTTCATTTAGAAAGCCTGAATTACGAAACTGTAATTTTTTCTTGAATTTCTGAAACTGTTTTCTTAAATTGTGTTTTTGAAAAACGTTTGGATTCAAATCTGTTTAAATCGTATTTTTTGAATTTTGGATTGTTGTTGGTTTTGAACTAAAAGTACAAAACACGAAATCGCGTTATGAAAACACGAGCCTGGACGTGCTAAGGCGTAGCACACCTAGGCCCGCGCGCCCGCCTGCCCAGTAGTCCCGCAACCGCGCGGGACTGCCCACCGCTGTCGCCCGCCAGCGCCTAGGCGCGCCGCACATTCCTCCCGCAACCGCGCGGGAGCCTACCGGCCACGCCCGCCCGACCCCGCCCAGCTGATGCGCGCAACGCGCGCGAGGATGCGTGCTGGCAGCTCACGCTGCCGGTTGCGCGCAGCGCTGGTGCGCGCGTCCATTCGTGCGATGCTGCCCGTCTGCCGGGCTTGGTCTCGGGCGGGCGGGCAGTCCGTTCAGGGCCCTTCGTTTCGCGATCTTGAATTTCGTGTTTAGTCCAATCCAATCCCGATTTAATTTTTCTGAAAAATTTTATTTATTAAATTTGAATTATTTTTGAAATAATTGTTTAAATTGGAATTTTGAAAATTTAAGCGATTTAAATTTTGGAAAAATTGCAATCTTTATTTTATTGGTTAAATTTAAATTCTTGCAATTTATGCATGTTAGGTGATCATGGGTTTAGTCTTATGAATGGTTTTAATTTATGCACATGGATGGTTTAAATTGGTGTTAGAGCCCCATAGTTGCGTTTTTCAATTGGGATCGGTGCCCCACTTATGTGCGTACTGTTATGTGTTTATTATGTGGCTTTCCATATTACTGTTTTTGAGGCTGGGGTATGCCCCGTGTAATTGTCTAAGGCCAATATGAAGATTGAGCCTTATTACTTTATGTCTTTTTCTTTTTATTGTAATTTGAGAGTAGAGATAGGTGGTGAGGTCTTTTTCTTTCATTTTGGAGACAATGCACCCATGGAGTAAGATGGACCCACACAACAAGTAACAAGATGGAGGCCATAAGTGAAGACCTCTCGAAGTGTTAGAGAGGATTTCTATTATTGTAATAGATAGGGCATCGTTTTTATTTCCAATTCCCTTATGTGATTTAAACTGTTTTATGTGGCATGTATGTTAGAACTTGTGATTGTGGAGTGGCTCCCACATATCACGCATAAGATAGGTAGAACCCATGATCATCACATGTTAGTATCATACTAGGACATGTTATCTGCTATGTGCTTGTGTGAAATGTATTTAAGTTGTACTTGCATTAATCAAGATTAATTAAAATGGATAACATATATGTTGGTGAGGTGAACCGGATAACTCTCCACTTACATAAGAAATTCCCATTAAATATTAAGCTAATTTTCGAAAATAGGTGTTTAATTCGAGGTGCAAACTTTGAATTAAATCCCTAGCATTCCATCAATAGGATTTAAGTTTAATAGGGGAAGCTAGATGCTGGCCATGAGTCGTGGGGTGTCTATGTGAAACCTATTAGTTCTTAGTTTCCTAATTGATCTTAAATGATCAATATTTCGTGATCAATTTTAGCAAGGGCGATGGCCGCGAGTCGTGGGTGGTTCGAACTAAGTTTTGATCATGATCTTATGATTGATGGGTCTAGCTTAACGCCTAAGTAAATATGGATGTCGCACGAGTAGTAGGTCCATATTGAAAGATAGGTGATGCAAAAACATTATTAATAATTCCACAGTGTTGGAATTGGTAAGTTGTACCTACCTTAGGCTTAATTGAGAATAGCCACGAGTCGTAGGTTCGAGATAAAGTGCTTAGGATCTTTGTACCCATTGGGAAAACAAGTATCCTCTAAGATCTTTGGGAATTATAGATCTTCTAAAAACAGTGGGAGCTACATAGATTAAAGACCTAATCTCATGTATATCTTTATTATTCAGCATGCTCACTAGTTCTCTGTTTTTCCATTTAGGTTGTAGATTCTGTGATTCTCTACGTGTTTTGAAATGGTAACCAAAAACCCTCTAGTATCAATCCTCGAGTCAAACAAGTTGACTGGTCCCATAAATTTTGAAATTGTCCCTACATGTTCATTTCTTTAAATTAAGGGACCGAATTTCATAGCTTTCTCATGGATTCAAATGATCATTTAGCAAACCTTTTTCACTTGATTGCATGACTTAAACTCTTGAGGGCCTAAATCACAATTTGAACATTTCACACAATTCAAAAATGGATGAATCACGGTATAAACCATCTCCAAGATTCCTTCCTCATTTTGATCCAAAACTTCATCGATATTTGCTTCCCTTTCTCCACCGAACCACAAGCTCAAAAAGAAAGAAGAGATATCATCAAAAATCATCCAAGTTCTTAAGAAAAATCTCAAGTTTTGGAAGCTTGATCATCATCTTCATCTTTTTTCTCCATTTCTTTTCATTTGAAGGTGGGTGTTGGTTGATTTCATGGTTCTTGATCATTTTGGTTGAAGCTAGGGTTTGTAATTTATAGAACAAATGGATTAATTGTTGTTTGATGCATAGATACATGATTATATCCTGATTTGGTGCATGAATTCTTGAAGAATTTGAACTTATATGTTGGTATGTGCCTGAACTTGAAACTCTTGATTCTTGGTAATTTTTCATGGTTTGAAGGTTTATATGAGTCTTATTACACTATGATCACATATGCATCTTATTTCCCAGAAAACTTCGAGTTTGGTGAATTAAAACTTGGTTTTGTTGCTTTGGTTGTTGTTGCTGTAGCTGCTCCCCTTCTTCTGCTCTGTTTTTCAAAGTTGCAGAAGCTGGGAACGGCCCTTCCCGCTTCAGTGCATTATGGGAAAGGTCGTTCCCACGCTTTTGAATCAGGGCGGGTGAGCGAACCTGGGAACGGCCGTTCCCATTTTGGCCTACAAGCCGGAAGGGCCTTCCCAGCAAAGCGCCTTTTTAATTTTAAAATCGCTGGCATGTTTTCGGAAGGGCATGGGAACGGCCCTTCCCATTTTCAACTGGGACCAGGAACGGCCGTTCCCAGGTCTGCGGCAGAGCAAAAGCTACTGCATAAAAATTGAATTTTGGGATTTTAACCCAAACATTTCTTTGATCCCAAATTGCTATTATATGATTGAATACATGTCAAAACAAGATATTTTCATGCTACATTTCACATTGCTCGTCATTTCGTTACATTTTCGCCGTTCGTCATATTTGGTCCATTTTAAGTCAAGTCTCACGTATACACATCGTGTTTGCACAGATCACGAGGCCATAGACGAGGAGCAGGCTCCCTAGAGCATATCGGATGGCTCCAGCTGAGTTGAAAGAGCTAAAGATTCAGCTTGAGGCGTTGTTGGAAATTGGTTACATCAGGCCGAGTTCTTCACCCTGGGGTGCACCGGTGTTATTTGTAAAGAAAAAGGATGGGACTTTGAGAATGTGCATCGATTACCGGGTGCTGAACCGGATGACTATCAAGAACAAGTATCCCCTTCCACACATCGAGGAATTATTTGATATACTTCAGGGTTCCAGGGTTTACTCGAAATTAGATTTAAGACAGGGGTACTACCAACTGCGAATCCGAGCAGAGGATATTCCAACGACGGGATTCAATACTCGGTATGGGCATTACGAGTTCGTGCTCATGCCATTTGGATTAACTAATGCCCCTGCAACTTTCATGGATATGATGCATCGGATTTTCAGGCCTTTCCTCGACAAACTTGTGGTAATCTTCATCGATGACATTTTGGTATTCACCAAATCCACCGAGGAGCATGCGAGGTATCTTAACCTGGTTCTACAAACTTTGAAGGAGCATCAGTTATTTGCTAAATTCAGTAAGTGTGAATTTTGGATCTATCCGGTTGCCTTCTTGGGACATGTGATTTCGGGAAAACGTTTAGAAGTCGATCCGTCGAAGATTGAGGCCGTGCTTAAATGGGAAAAGCCAAAGAATGCATCGAAGATTAGAAGATTCTTGGGATTGGCGGGATATTACAGAATGTTCGTTCAGGACTTTTCTAAGATTGCGGCACCGCTGACCCGATTAACAAAGAAAGATGTTAAGTTTGTTTGGGACGAGAAGTGTAACGCCCCGATTTCCAGACAGTCAGGTACGCTCGACACATGTGAGTTTCGAGCGTTAGGATTTATTTTATTATTTTCGTTTATTCAACTCATACGTTTTATATTAATTTTATAAATTGTATTTCAATATGTTTACGTGAAAATATGTGAAATATGGGCTAACTGGAGAATTGTTTTATAAACTGGATTCATTTGTTACATGAATCAATTGCCTGATTGTTTTAATTGCTTAATTGTACTTAATTGATCATTTATTTAAATTGGTGGACCAAATTGCATGAAAATTCTCTTGGACTAAATTGATCATTTTTCAAACTTGTATACTTAATTTCATAACTTGTATAGTTTAAGGATTAATTGCAAATTCTTATCATTTCATCAAAACCAAGGCATGAATCACGTTATATTTTCTTGCTTCTTCCATGATCATCTTCATTACACACAAACCTCCATCTTTGCTTCCTTGCTCTCACCGAACCCAAACCCCAACAAAAAGGAAAAGAGATTTCATCATTTTAAGCTAAGATTGAGGGAGGAATTATGAATCTTGGAGCACCAACATCATCTCATCTTCATTACCTTCCATCTTTTAGTTCATTTCAAGGTATAGATGGCTATATATATGATTTGTTGGAATTTATGTATGAAGCTAGGGTTCAGGAATTCTTGAGATAAATGATTTAACGGTTGTTAGAAACATGAATACATGCTTTTATCTTGAATTCATGCATGAATTATTGAAGAATTTGAAGTATATGATGAGTGGTGTTATGAACTTGAAATTGATGATTTGAGATGATCAAGCATGAAACAAGTGTTTTTATTGGGTTTTATTGCACTTTAAGCATGTATACATATTTCCTTTCATAAATTATAACATATGGGATTGAATTATATGAGTTTTGTTGAGATTGGATGATGGTTCGTAGCTTCCCCTGTTTCTTCCCCTGCTTCTGTATTATCTGCGTAATGGGAACGGCCCTTCCCGTTCCCAGTTGTTTTGGGGAACGGCCGTTCCCATGTTTGAATTGTGTGCATTGCGGCGAGGACGGGAACGACCCTTCCCGTTTTGGCTTACAAGCCGGAACGGCCGTTCCCATCTTCGGGGAGCAACTTCGGGGAGCTGGGAACGGCCCTTCCCATTTTGAACTAAGGGCCGGAACGGCCGTTCCCAGGCCTCTGGAGAGGCAGAAACATTCTGCATAAAAATGGAATTTTGGGATTTAATTCCAATGGTTTATTTGACCCCAAATTGCTATTATATGATTGATTACATGCCAAAACATGATATTTACATGCTACATTGCTCATTACACGAAGTCTCGTTACTTGATCATGCCGTGCGTCTTATTTGGTAATATTCTTGAATGGTGGTCTCATGCACGTACATTGTCCCGGTTCTTGTCCAGTTATTCTCCAGGGCGGAGATTGTTGATCATGAGCACGTTCACGAATCCACAAGTCATTGTGCCGCCTGTCAAGTGAGGTTTAATCGCTAGTTATATAGAACCCGAATATCCCATATGTGATCTTTCGGCCAAAAAGGTATCTATATCTATAATTTTACATGAAATCACTTATCATTTCAAGCAAGCCATGTTCATGAAAAGCAAGCAAGCAAGCCATGTTATTGTCATGAATCGTCCATGTTTAGGTGAGTAAACAGTATTGATCACGTTGGGCCCGAGGGTAGTGGCTTGAGCCAACCGGGAAAGCAAGGGCTGACGGGTAACTCTCTCGCTATCCTCACCACATTGGGATGACCCCTGAATCCGCTAGGAGATTAGTGGAGGAAGGAGTTCCGGGCTTAAGGATTCATGTACCCTCTGCTCAACAAGTCGTGGATGGTGATGGCTAGCTACCTTCCCATCATTGGAGGGAGAAGGAGACTGGGGATGGGTCCGGCACCACGGATTGTCCTCGGGTTATTACATGATTTCCATTCCATGAATATGTTACCTGATTACACTATCGCACGATTGCACGATAACTAAATTGCATGATCACCTATTGATTAACAAAGCAAGCATGTTTCAAGTACATTTGGAGTAAGGTTGGAGATTGCCCTCACTCGCCGGGGCCATGTATTGAATGTATGAAAATGATCAAGTATTTAATCTTGACAGTTGTATTCTCGGGCGAAGGTATCTTATTATTGAACTTATACATTTATCTTTTCTAAAACTTTACCCGAGAGTATAGCTTGCATGTTAACTGTGCTAATAGTTATGTAAACCCCTCACTCGGTCTTCACAGACTGACGGCTCCACCTTTCAGGTCCTTGCAAGTGCATGCTAGGCGGGAGTCAGAGTCAAGTCCAGTCCTTGTAATTGAGTCAAGCATGGTGCATTTTCATTGTTGTTGCATAGCAATTGTGGGTTTTATCATTTGGTATTTATTGTATATTTAGGAGATGATAATGTATTAATATGTGGATCTAGTCAAGATAGCATGCCTTCACTATTAGTATTTGACATTAAATGTATCATGCTTCCGCTTTATTCTGTTGTATGTATGAGTTAGTCCCGCCTAGCTTATTATTTTATTGCATTGTCACCTGTTCGCTGTAGGTTAGTTCATGTACGGATTACCCATTTCGTATGTGGATCGACCTATAGTGCGGGGGTGTGGCATCTCCACGTGTAGGGGTGCTACAAGAAGTGTGACCAAAGCTTTAATTTCTTGAAAGAAAAATTGGTCTCAGCTCAAATGTTAGCACTTCCAGAGGGTTCAGAAGAGTATGCCGTGTATACCGATGCTTCCAAGAAAGGTCTAGGTTGTGTACTGACTCAGAAAGGAAAAGTGATTGCTTATGCTTCTCGGAAATTAAAGGATTATGACAAGAATTATCCTACACACGACCTGGAACTCGCAGCCGTGATCTTTGCTCTCGGGAAATGGAGACATTATCTCTACGGGACTTCTTTTGAGATATTCACCGACCACAAAAGCCTCCAGTATTTATTCACGCAGAAAGACTTGAATATGAGGCAACGGCGTTGGATGGAAAAGTTAGAAGATTATGATTGCACGATCAAGTATCATCCTGGAAAAGCCAACGTGGTCGCCGATGCACTTAGCAGAAAGGCGAGGGTGTCGAGTTTGGATGTCAAGGAAAATGATGAAGTTGCTCCAATTGTTCTAAAGGCTTGGGTTTCTAATATTACAATTCAGCCAGAATTAAAGTATCAGTTATTCGAAGCTCGGAATAATAATCCGGAAGTGCAGAAATTAGTAAGTAAGGCAAAAAAAAGCTGATCCGGAGAGTTCTTTTGGATTTGATGAAACCGGTTTGCTTTGATTCAAGAACAGAGTGGTCGTGCCCGAAGAGTTGAAACAGGTTCTACCTGATGAAGCTCACAAGCCAGCATACTCAATCCACCCGAGAGGAAATAAAATGTACAAGGACTTAAAACAATATTATTGGTGGAATGGAATGAAAAGAGACGTCGCCGAGTATGTGAAGCATTGCCTGACTTGTCAGAAAGTGAAAGCTGAGCATCCAAAACCCGCGGGACTTTTACAACCGTTACCTATTCCCGAATGGAAGTGGGAACAAGTAATGATGGATTTTGTATCCGGATTACCGAAGGTAAAAGGTGGACTTGATGGTATTTGGGTAATCGTGGATCGATTTACGAAGTCTACTCACTTTCTACCGGTCCGGATGTTAGCCGAGATCTATAACAGAGAAATTATCCGACTTCATGGCATCCTGGTGAGCATAGTTTCAGATCGAGACCCGAGGTTCACATCTAAGTTGTGGCAAGAGTTGCAGGCGATGTTCGGAACGAGGCTCAAGTTCAGTACAGCATTCCACCCACAAACAGACGGTCAGACAGAGAGATTAATAAGATATTTGGAAGATCTACTTCGGGCCTGCGTGATGGATTTTCAAAATTCGTGGTAAGAACAACTCCCTTTGATTGAATTTGCATATAATAACAGCTTTCAGGCTTCGATCAGGATGGCTCCCTATGAACTTCTTTGTGGAAGAAAGTGCCGATCTCCGTTGTTTTTCGACTTAGAAGAGTGGAAATGGTCGAAACAAGAAGGTGTAAAGAAAGGTGAGAAATTTGAGAAACCTTCCAAAGTCGTCCAAGCTATGATTGAGAAAGTTAAAATGATACAACAACAGATGAAAGCAGCTCAAGATAGGCAAAAGAGCTATGCCGATACTCGCCGACGAGATCTCGAGTTCGAAGTTGGTGACCGGGTATTCTTGAAGGTGTCACCAAGGAAAGGTTTCACCCGGATCGGGAAAGGAGGAAAACTTAATCCTCGCTACTTAGGTCCTTTCGAGATTCTTGGAAGAATAGGTGAAGTAGCCTTTCGACTGGACCTACCACCGAGTCTTACGGGGATTCACAACGTGTTTCATGTATCTCAACTCAGGAAATATTACCCCGATGAGACCACGATTCTCCCCGTTGAAGAAGTTGAATTAGAACCGAATTTGACATTTGTTCAAAGTCCGGTTAAGATCTTGGACAGGAAATTTCAGGAATTGAGAAATCGGAGGATTCCCATGGTTAAAGTGTTGTGGAGAAACGAAAAAACCGAAGAAGCTACGTGGGAAACTGAGGATAACATGAAACGGTTCCACCCGGAGTTGTTTTCTCAAGAATAGAGAATTTGGGGACCAGATTCTTTTAAGGGGGGCAGAGTTGTCATGCCCCGGTTCCGGATGAACAGGTAAGCACGCCACGTGTGAGTTTGTGAGCGTAGGATTTATTTTAATTCTTTAATTTTATGTTTTTCTTACATGACATCATATATTTTCCTAAGTTGCATATCACATTATTTATGTGACTTATATGAAATAATATCATTGAAAAATTATTTCATGTCATAGAAAAATAATTGTTGCGTGAAATATTTACCGGGAGTGGTTTAATTACGAAACTGTCCCTACATGTTCATTTCTTTAAATTAAGGGACCGAATTGCATAGCTTTCTCATGGATTCAATTGATCATTCAGCAAACCCTTTTCACTTGATTGCATGACTTAAACTCTTGAGGGACTAAATTACAATTTGAACATTTCACACAATTCAAAAATGGATGAATCATGGTATAAACCATCTCCAAGCTTCCTTCCTCTTTTTGATCCAAAACTTCATCGATATTTGCTTCCCTTTCTCCACCGAACCACAAGCTCAAAAAGAAAGAAGAGATATCATCAAAAATCATCCAAGTTCTTAAGAAAAATCTCAAGTTTTGGAAGCTTGATCATCATCTTCATCTCTTTTCTCCATTTCTTTTCATTTCAAGGTGGGTGTTGGTTGAATTCATGGTTCTTGATCATTTTAGTTGAAGCTAGGGTTTTTAATATATAGAACAAATGGATTAATTGTTGTTTGATGCATAGATACATGATTATATCCTGATTTGGTGCATGAATTCTTGAAGAATTTGAACTTATATGTTGATATGTGCTTGAACTTGAAACTCTTGATTCTTGGTAATTTTTCATGGTTTGAAGGTTTATATGAGTCTTATTACACTATGGTCACATATGTATCTTATTTCCCAGAAAACTTCGAGTTTGGTGAATTAAAACTTGGTTTTGTTGCTTTGGTTGTTGTTGCCGTAGCTGCTCCCCTGCTTCTGCTCTGTTTTTTCCCGCTTCAGTGCATTATGGGAACGGTCGTTCCCACGCTTTTGAATCAAAGCGGGTGAGTGAACCTGGGAACGGCCATTCCCATTTTGGCCTGCAAGTCGGAAGGGCCATTCCTAGCAAAGCGCCTTTTTAATTTTAAAATCGCTGGCACGTTTTCGGAAGGGCATGGGAACGGCCCTTCCCATTTTCAACTGGGACCAGGAACGGCCGTTCCTAGGCCTGCGGCAGAGCAAAAGCTACTGCATAAAAATTGAATTTTGGGATTTTAACCCAAACATTTCTTTGATCCAAAATTGCTATTATATGATTGAATACATGTCAAAACAAGATATTTTTGTTACATTTCACATTGCTCGTCATTTCGTTACATTTTCGTCGTTCGTCATATTTGGTCCATTTTGAGTCAAGTCTCACGTATACACGTCGTGTTTGCACAGATCACGATGCCGTGGATGAGGAGCAGGCTCCCTAGAGCATATCTTTGTTTTATTTTGTAGCAAAGGTGAGGTTTTGTTCTAGCTATCTAGAACCTTTACAACCCTTATGTGTTGTTTTCGGCCAAAACCTATTATATCTATTAACGTTTTCTAAAATATAGTCATTTCAAGCGAGCAAGACATGATTATTCATGATTCAAGCTAGTTTTGGCGAGTACCATGATTGCACTTGGGCCCGAGGGTAGTAGCTTGAGCCAACCTGGAAAGCAAGGGCTGACGGGTAACTTGTAGCACCCTAACCCCAGAGCACTACATCCCCCGCACTATAGCCTCGATCCACGTATGAAATGAACAGTTCATACATAAACCAAAACTATAGCGAACGGGTGACAAATAAAATACACGGGCTAGGCAGGACACTCTCCCCAACATAATCAAACCAAACATGATAATGAAAGCGGAAGCATTAACCATTCATACATATAGGTACCATATTTACCGAATAGATATACAATAGGTACCAAACTTAACTATCAATACATTATCATCTCTTAATATTCTATACATGCTCAAGTGTGAACAAAATGTAATGCTACTCTCATGACATGATGTACCAAAAGTGCTATACATGAAAGGTACAATACTAGACCCGTGAAAGTACAAGACTTGACCGGACTCCCGCCTAGCACGACCACGCTCTCAAGTACCTGAAAAGTGAAGTATCAGTCTACCGAAGACTGAGTGAGGGGCAATAATATATATATATGCACATCACATGCAAGTTGTAGCCTCGGGTGAAGACTTTGGAAACAGTATAATTATATAGTTCAAGAAACTCATTCTTTGCTCGAGATTACAACCAATCATTTTAACAGTTTAACTTGATCATTTCATGAACATGTGGCCCCGGCGAGTAGGGGTGATTCTCCAACCTTTACACCGGACGTGACAATACGTGCTTACTTTATCAATTCAATACATGATCATGCATTTCAATTCAGTGCTCACATAGACAATTTCATGCTTGAAATCATGCAATAACTCGAGGATAACCCGACATGCCGGATTAATCCCCAGTCTCCTTCTTCCTCCGGGTGATAGTGAGTTTGTAAGGCCCAACTATCCACGACATGGTGTGTGTAGGGAACATGACTCCCTAGACACGAAACTCCTTCCACCACTAATCTCCTAGTGGCTTCGGGGGTGATCCCAACAATGTGAGGATAACTCAGGAGTTAGCCGTCAGCCCTTGCTTTCCCGGTTGGCTCAAGAATTACCCTCGGGCCCACGTGCAATCATGTACTCGCCAAACTTGCTTGAAATCATGACAATACTGGCTTGCTTGCTTGAAATGTTTATATTTTGGAAAATGTTTATAAATATATTAGATTTTGGCCAAAATTATCACATAAGGGTTGTAAGGTTCTCAATACCTAAAACAAAACCTCAACTTGACTACAAATAAACAAGGATATGCTCTAGGGAGCCCGCTCCTCGTCCACGGCCTCGTGATCTGTGCAACACGACATGTATACGTGAGACTTGACTCAAAATGGACCAAGTATGACGAATGGCGAAATGCAATGAAATATCACGTCATGATCGATGTAACATGCAATTGTCATATTTTGGCATGAAATGTATCATATAATCATAATTTGAAATCACTTAAACCATTAGATTGAAAAGTGAAATTTTGAAATATTGGCAGTCTGTGAGAGGGTCGCGGGCGCGACCTTATTTTTCATGAATTTTTCGGCCAATTTTGCAAAAAGTCGAAACAAGGCCAAATTTGGGTTGCGGCCGTGACCAGTTTTATGTATATTTTTGGTCGCGGACGCGATCGAAATGGTGTGTATTTTGGTCGCGGTCGCGACCTGCAGTCTTACCCGAAAAACAGAGCATGGTTACGGCAACAACAACAAAACACCAGAACTCCAAGTTTGATCAATAAAAGGCAATGATTTCTGGGAATATGCATGCATATATATTCAAGATATGAAAATATATCATTTAAACACATAATTCATGAAAAATCATCAAGAATTCAAGCTTCCAAGTTCATGCATATTTCATGATATAAACTCAATCCTTCTCAAGAATTCATGCAAAATTCCAACATATAATCATATATTCAAGCCTAGATCACAAAGAACTCGTTCATGCCATAATTCTCAAACCCTAGATCACCCATATATGATCAAGATTCATCAATTCATGCAACCACCCACCTAGAGTTAATGAAATGAAGAAAGATGATGATGATGGCTAAGCTTCCAAACCTTGAAATATTTCTTAAAAATCTTGTATAGAATGATGAATAGAATGATGAAAATCTCTTCTTCCTTTTTGCTTGAAGAACCGAGAGAGAAAGGAGCAAAGATGTTGATGAAATTTGGACGAAATGGACCAAGGAAGCTCATGGAAGATATAGTTACGTGATTCACCATTTTGATTTGTGTGATTTGTGCCAATTTGCCATTTAATCCTCCAAGAGTTCAAGTCATGCAATCAAGTATATATAATTTTGAAATAAGATCAATTAAGTCCTTGGAAAGTTATGTAATTAAGTCCCTAAAGTCAGAAAAATGATCAAGTAGGGACAATTTCATAATTGAAGCACTATCGGTAAATGTTTCATGCAATAAATATTTTCCGTGTCACGAAATAATATTTTCAATGAAATGAAATCACATAATTCACATAAATGATATGTTATGAATTTTATAAAAATATGAGATACCACGTAAGAAATGAAAGATTTAAAGAATTAAAATAAAACCTACACTCAAAACGCACACGTCGCGTGCTTACCTGTTCATCCGGAACCGGGGCGTTACATAACTCTTTCTCTATCCTTACCTCATTGGGATCACCCCCGAAGCCACTAGGAGATTGGTGGTGGAAGGAGTTTCGTGTGTGGGAGTCATGTTCCCGACGTACAATATATCGTGGATAGTCGGGCCTTGCAAACCCATTATCACCCGGAGGAAGAAGGAGACGGGGGACGGATCCGGCACCACGGATTGTCTTCGGGTTATTGCATGTTTTCAATCATGATTATGTTACTAAATGAACACTAAATGAATTACCTGATCACGTATTACATTATTCATGCAAGCACGTAAGGTTCACGTTTGGTGTAAAGGTTGGAGAATTGCCCTCACTCGCCAGGCCACATGATTCATTAAATTGACAAGTTAATATGTTAAATCGGATAGTTGTAATCTCGGGCGAAGAGTAATTTGTTCTTGAACATTATATTTATTTCACTTCCAAATCTTCACCCGAGGCTATGACTTGCATGTGATGTGTATTATAGATATTATGCCCCTCACTCAGTCTTCGGTAGACTGATACTTCACTTTTCAGTTACACGGTCGTGCTAGGCGGGCGTTGAGTCAGGTCTTGCATTCCACCGAGTCTAGCATTTTATCTCCCATGTATAGATCTTTTGGAGTATCATGTTAGGATTATTGTTATTACATTTTGGACATCTATAAATGTATATTATATAGGAGATGATAACGTATTGATAGTGTTGGTACCTATTACTAAATATGCCTTGGATGTAAATATGGTACCTATACGTATTAGTGATTTAATGTTTCTGCTTTTGAATTTTCTTGTCTTGGGTTTGATGGTTGTTGGGGAGTTGTCCCGCCTAGCTCGTTATTTCTTCATTTTCACTCATTCGCTATATGTTCGGTTTATGTACGGATTATCCATTTCGTATGTGGATCGGGCTAGTGCGGGGGATATAGTGCCTTGGGGGTTAGGGTGCTACAGTGGGAGTGTTGATTAGCCTTGATTAAGACTTGCTCGTGGGATTACGTCCTTAAGAAGGATCATCCTGTTGCATGGGATGTAAAGTACATAAGTGATGCGTACGTAATACATGAGGGTGCTCGTTATTAGAACGGGTACACTGAGGTGTCCCGAGTGAGAAGATTCCTAAATGGGAAAGGAAGTTTCCACTTTAGGAAGAGGAAACTTCCAGATTAGGAAATATCTCACAGGTTAATGGCGTGAGTAAAGTAATCCTTTGACTTGAGATTTCATTGACGCTTTGTGGGCTAACTCTGTAGTCTTTGGTATAAGCTTTAAAGGATGTCTTCCGAGACAGCTGATTCAAAGCTTATGTTGGGGTTACACAAGTGGCACATGGAAGCATATGAGAATCAACAAAGGACCTACACTTGCTTAAATGCAAGAAGATCTCTTATTACATAAGTCTTTCATATGCCATCCTAAACCCTTGGCCGAGGTAGTGGATCAAGACATCAAGAAAAGGGTTTCTTGGATTGAGATCAAATGGATATGAAATGAACTTAGCTTTAAGATTAAGATTATTGGGGCTCTTATTATTCCCATGCCCTAGATCTTAATCGAGAGATAGGATAGTAGGAGGATCGTACCTCACGGATGTCATTGACTGAAAGGTTCCTTCGAATATATATTCATTGTTCGGGTAAGGGTCACACACCTGTTGCTAGACTGTGGTCATGTGATCTGTGAACTAATTAATTAATAAAGTGTATTAAATAATTAGGCTCACTGCTAACTTAAAATGATCCTAGGGGGTCACACACAAATGCCAAATTCAAAGTGTAGCACCCAAGCGCAAGGCACCACATCCCCCCGCACCGAGATCCGGACCCGCATAAGAAATGGAAAGTCCATACACGTGCCAAATCTCGGTGAACGGGGACTCAACACACACTCTAAGCTAGGCGGGAGCTAACCCTTAAACCATTCATGGTCAAGATAATAAATAAGAGTCATAACAAAATGCGGAAGCAATTATCATTATATATCATATGCAAAGTCACCAAGCACCAAAATATATAAACAAGTAATATCCAAATAATCCATGGCCCACATGGCCTAACAAAAATCATAACGCCCAAAGTACATAATCATATACAAAACAATAGTATGAGTGTACAGGAAACCAAAAGAGAGTGTTAAACACTAATGCAAGACCTAGACGACTTGTATTCCCGCCTAGCACTCCTTAACCTGCACAACACCACTGAAAAACAAACCGGGTTCAGTCTAAAGGAGACCGGTGGGTATAAAACAGGGCATAAATATATAATACCGCAGAAAGTAAACACATACATGCAAGCCATAATCCCGAGTGAAGTTTTTATAAAATTTCCCAAATGGGTAAAACAAGAAGAACATCCACGGGATTACATCTATAGTATTCATTCATTCGTTCATAAAGAGGTTCATGGCTCGATGAGGGGGCGTGCACGATCTCCAACCAACACCTTATGTAACCATTACATAACTTATTCATTATCATACATATATCTTTCGTGCACATTCATAGTCATGATCATAATCATATATATACATAACCAACACCTTTTTGCCATCTCATACATAGGCCAATGGCGGTACATGAATCCCCCAAGGCACTCAGCTCCCATTCCTCGCTAATCTCCTAGCGAGGTCCGGTTGGAACTAGTACATGGGATCACCGTCGGCCCTTGCCTCCACAGATAGCCACATGTACTAAGTCCCTGGGCCCGTGCTTTCATAATCATGTTCTCGCCAAAACAAAAGATAGGAATTCATAAAATAAGGGCTTACGTTTGAAATCATTTACTCTAGAAAGACTCGATATATAAATATACTATTTTGGCTCAAAACATTTCACATAAGGGTTATATCAGGTCATTATAGCTATTAGAAGAGAAACCCACCTTAAAAGATCACAAGAAAGGCACAAGCATCTCAAGACTCACCCTCGTCTCCGACCGTACCCAAATCTATGCAAAAGAGGGAGTGTGAGACTCAAAATGACCATATATGACGCACGGCATGCTATGCTCATGATATAAGATGCATAAGAAGTAAAATGATGTCATGAAGTCATGAAATCAAGTAATTCATTCAATAAGTGCAAGTATATACTCTACAGGAAGGTTTTATATTCAAACAAGTTCATATCTTTCACATTTCAAGTTAAATCAATCCATAATTTTCATATAACGATCATAACATATACTTCAACATGTACACATAGTGTATGAATCATAAGAGAAAGGAAAAGTCGTGAAATAGGGCTCAAATTCTAAATGTGGAAGCTTGCATCCACATTGTGGAGCAATAGAGACAAGTTCATACATAACTCGGAAAAAATTCAACCAAAAATCATGAAACTTCATAACACACAAGTTAACACATTATATGACATGTTAATGAAGTATAAAAACCAAAAACTAGGTGACAATGCCATGCACGAACTGAATAAAAATCAAAAAGATCCATCCATGCATGAAGAGTCGCGGCCACAACCCATTTCCTTCATGAAATGGTAGCGCCGCTACCTCTCGTAATTTCAGAATTTTACACAAATAAAAACATATCAAAACAAGCTCAATTTTAAGTCGTGACCGTGATAAGAAATATGCATGATTTAGGTCGCGGGCGCAACCTGAAATTCAAAGAAAAAACAAATATGAGTCGCTGTCGCTACCAAGTTTGATCTTGGATCAATCGCGGTCGTGACCTGCACAACCCAGTAGCAGTTCGCAGTAAAAACCGGGAGAAAGCTTACAAATCTTCAACCAACATTTATCCAACGTAATAAGGTACAAAGGAACAACAAAAGGTCAGCAAATACACCCCATTCCATGCCTTAAATCGCAGCAATAAGCACATACATGATCAAAGAAGAAAAGAGTTCAAGTTCACCCATTTTCTTTCAAAGTTCATTAATGAATTCATTAATTATCATCAACCACCAAGCAAAATCAGTTCAAGTACTAACTCTAGGATGTCTTAAGATCAAATTCCATGCATTAAACTCAAAGAAAACACAGGATTCATCCATAATTTCCAAGAATCACTCAAACCCTTACTATTCACCATTTTCATCAAAGCATACTCATTTCTCCATGGAATTCAGAAATTAAGGTGTCAAATTAAAGAAGAGAGAATAGAGAACACAATCATGGACTTACCTTCTTCTGTCAAGGGATCTCGGTTTGCAGCTGATTTTAGGCTTAGTTTGAAATATGAAATGGAATGAGAGTCACACTAGCTGATAAAGGGTTGAGTTAGCTTTAAGTGGTCCAAGTTTCACTTAATTTGGTTAAGTATAGTGTGAGTTATGATATAAAAGGTGGAGGGTGGTCATTTTAGGCAAGATGACATGTTTCGGGTGAAATTCAGAGGTCTAAACAAGTTTATAAAAATATGAGGCTTTTCCCATTGAACCCGATTCATCGATACAAGTCCAACGAAGTTGACGAAACTCGAATCCGAGTTCCCGAGCTCAAGATATGCCGCCCGAAACCGAAGGTGGGCTAAATGCCCTTTAGCCTATATCTCGGTCCCGTCTCCAAAATAAAATTCGTTTCCACATCAAAAGAGATCGAAAACATGAAATGAGCATAAAAACATGTTCATAACACATAAATATACAACATACTAAATTTACACAAAAATCGGAAATCAAATCATGTAAGCATGGCTCGCGATCAAGTCACATACGAGCATAACATGCAAAAATCCATGAAATTCATATCAACTAATTCATATAATCCAAAATATTTCTAATATTATAAAAATAAAATGAATAATTACATAATTAAAATAATTTAAATGTGCAAGTAATTATCACATACATCATACCTATATGACTGAAAAGTCGGGGCGTTACAACCTCTCCCCCTTAAAAGAATCCGTCCTCGGATTCACTGTTCGCCCGGAAACAACTCGGGTTGGAACATTTTCATCTTTTCCTCCGTTTCCCACGTAGCCTCTTCGGTTTTATCACTTCTCCAAAGAACCTTGACTAGTGGAATACGCCGATTTCTGAGCTCTTGATACTTCCGGTCTAAAGTCTTAATCGGCTTCTGAACGAAGGTGAGATTTGGCTCTAATTCCACTTCTTCAACCGGTAAAACCTCGGATTCATCTCGGTAATACTTCTGGAGTTGCGAAACATGAAATACATTGTGAATCCCGATTAAATTTGGAGGTAAATCTAAACGATAGGCTGTATCCCGAATCTTCAAAAAATCTCATATGGTCCCAAATACCGAGGGTTCAATTTTCCTCGACCAATCCGTGAAAATCCTTTTCATTGAGAAGCCTTTAAGAAGACTCTATCTCTCACTTCAAACTCAAGATTTTTCCTTCGATGGTCGGTATAGCTCTTTTGTCGATCTTGAGCTGCCTTCATCCGTTGTCTAATTATTTGGACCTTATCTATTGCATCTTGCACGGCCTTGGAGGGTTTTTCCTTCTTTTTCCCTCTTTTCACACCAATCATGAATTTCGATACACACGTAAATCCTCCTCTAAGGCATTCTGAACGCACTCCTAGACAACCGGAGAGATGGTATGGATTCTTCAATGAGATCTCTCAAAAGGATAATGATCCTTTAACATATAAGGAGGCACTTTCAGATTCTGACTCTGAACAGTAGATAGAAGCCATGAAATCCGAAATGGATTCCATGAACTCCAACCAAGTTTGGACCTTGGTAGATTTGCCTGATGGGGTCACACCCATAGGTTGCAAATGGATCTTTAAGAGAAAGCTTGGAGTTGATGGAAGCATTGCAGCGTACAAGGCAAGACTGGTTGCGAAAGGATTCACTCAAGGACCCGGCGTGGACTTTGATGAAACCTTTTCACCAGTTGCAATGCAAAAGTCTATTCGGATCATGCTTGCCATTGGTGCATATTATGACTATGAGATATGGGAAATGGATGTGAAAACTACCTTTCTCAATGGTGACATTGATAAAGACACTTATATGGAGCAACCCATAGGTTTCACATTCAGTGGGAGTGAGCAAAAGGTATGCAAACTCCAAAGGTCAGTCTATGGATTGAAACAAGCTTATAGGAGTTGGAACATTCGATTTGATGAATCGGTCAAAGCATTTGGCTTCATTCAAATTTTGAATGAATCATGTGTGTATAGAAAGGAATTGGAGACCTCAGTGCAATTCTTAGTACTTTATGTTGATGACATCCTTCTTATTGGGAATTCGAAGGATGACATGAAAGTAACTAAGTTATGGTTATCGAACCAATTCGAGATGAAAGATCTTGGTGATGCATCCTACATCCTTGGAATTAAAATCTATCGAGATAGATCTAGGAGGTTGATAGGACTATCACAGTCAATGTACATTGACAAATTATTGAAGAGATTCAATATAGAGTCAGCAAAGGTTAAGAACCTTCCTATGAGTGTAGGAACATGTCTTTCTAAGAAGATGTGTCCTAAGACTAACCTTGAGAAGGAAAGAATGACTCATACACCTTATGCATCAGCAATAGGTAGCATAATGTATGCAATGTTATGTACTCAACCGGATGTGGCTTATGCACTTAGTGTAACAAGTCATTTCCAATTTGACCCTGGAGATAGTCACTGGGCTGCCGTGAAGAATATTCTTAAATACTTGAAAAGTACTAAAGATTTATTCTTAGATTACGGAGGTCAGAAAGATCTTACTGTCGAAGGATACTGCGATGCAAGCTTTACATCTGACTTAGATGATTTTAAGTCAATGTCAGGATACATTTTCTGCCTAAACGACGGAGCAGTGAGTTGGAAGAGTTCCAAGCAAACGACCACTGCAGATTCGACCACTGAGGCCGAATACTTAGCCGCAAATGATGCATCTAAGGAAGGTGTTTGGATTAGAAACTTCATTCAAGAGTTGAATGTTGTTCCTAGCATGAAAGGCCCCATTATTGTGTTTTGTGACAACACTGGGGCGGTTGCTCAAGCAAGAGAACCAAGATCTCACCAACGGACCAAGCACATTATGAGGAAGCATCACCTAATCCGTGATATTATCAAAAGAGGAGATGTGCAAATTGAGAGGGTCGCATCAGCAGAGAACGTGGCAGATCCACTTACTAAACCCCTTAGTCGAGAAGCTTTCCAAGGTCATATTCAGAAGATGGGACTTAGAGTAGCTTTAGAATGGCTTTGCCAGGCAAGTGGGAGATTGTTAGGAATAGTACCCTCGAAAGCCGATTGTATATCCGCTTTGTACTTTTCCTTATTGAAATCACAGGTAATCTTTGAATAAAATAACGAATTCAAGCAACACTTCTTTATATGCTCTTTTTGGTATGCGTTTACTTTAGCTGTGCATGTATGAGAACTCCCCTAATCCTGATGACTTTAGGACTCTACCATTTAGGTGAAATGGTTCATGAAATGAGCCTTATATCACATAAGTCATGATTAGTAAAATACTCCAAGCCGATGAGTCCTACAGACAGTGGGAGTGTCAACCTGACTCCTCTAAGGCTTGCTTGTGGGATCACGCCCTTAAGAAGGACCACCTTGTTTCATGGAGGTGCAAAATTTATAGTTGATACGTGCGTGATACATGAGGGTGCTTACTTCAATAAGTAAGTTCACTGAGGTGCCCCGTGTGAGAAGATTTCTAAATGGGAAAGGAAGTTTCTATTTCAGGAAATGGAAACTTCCAGATTAGGAAATATCTCACGAGTCATTGATGTGATTAATTGATCCTTAGACTTGAGGTTCCATGTCACTTTATGAGTTAACTCTATAGTCTTAGGTATAAGGTATAATGAGTGTCGCCTTAGACAACTGATTCAAGGCTTATGTTGGGGCTGCACAAGTGACTCATGAAAGTGAATGAGAATCAAGAAAGGAACTACACTTGCATTTGCAAGGTGATCTCTTATTGTGTAAGTCATTCATATGCCATATGGAGTCCTTAGCCAAGGCAGTAGATCAAGACATCAAGAAAAGGGTTTCTTGGATTGACATCAAATGGATATGAAATGCACTTAGCTTTAAGACCGGATTATTAGGGTTCTGATTATTCCCTTACCCTAGATCTTGATTGAGAGATAGTAGGTAGGAGGATTGTATCTCACATGAATCAATGACTTAAAGGTTCTGTCGAATCGAGACATTCCAATTCAGCTAGGGGTTAAACACCTGTTGCTAGACTATGGTCGTTTAATCTAAGGACTGATTAATTAATTAGTGAATTAATTAATTAGGGTCACTGCTACTTGAATTGAGAACCTAGAGGGTCACACACAACAACTTGGTTACATGAGTTAAGGCTTTAAAATGATTAAACGAGTTGATCATGCCTAGAGGGTTCCACACGTGTGGGTCAAGTGAGTGACACGTGTCCTTAGGGACACGTGTGTCACACGTGCATATATATGTATATGTGATTAAATAATTAATGTGTTAATTATTTAATAGACTTTGGTTTAATTTTTGAATTAAAAAGAAACTTTTATTTTGGAGAAAAATAATCTATTTAATTAATTACGAATTAATTAATTAGATAAAAATAAGTTATTTATTTATTAATAAATAAAGTATAATATTATCCAAAAGGGTTTTGGATATTTTAGCTCTCTTAAAAGTTGATTTGAATTAGAATTCAAAAGTCAAAGTTTGGAATTACTTGATGATCGAGTAATAAGAGAGAGGGACCAAATCCTTAGTCTAATAGGACTAGGTTCGGCCATCCCTCTCCTTCCTATATATAGGGGAGCTCGAGCTCCCCTTAGAGGGTAATTGAGAATTCTTTTTGTAGCACCCCTATACGTAGAGATACCACACCCCCGCACTATAAGCCGATCCACATACGAAATAGACAATCCGTACATGAACTAACCTATAGCGAACGGGTGACAAATAAAAGAAAGGACGAGCTAGGCGGGACTATACCCCAAAGCAATACGAAACCAAGACATAAAAGTTAAAAGCGGAAGCATTAATTCATAAATACGTATAGGTATCATATTTACATCAACGATATAAATACTAATAGATACCAACAGATATCAATACATTATCATCTCCTATATATCATACAAGCAAAAGTCCCCAAATATACCAAGAACTATAACGTACTAACTCAGGACATGACAAAAACAAGATCATGGAAATGTGTGCAGTGCTAGACCCGGCTGGATGACAAGACACGACTCAGACTCCCGCCTAGCACACGACCGCGACAACCTGAAAGGTGGGGTGTCAGTCCATGGAAGACTGAGTGAGGGGCATAAATATATATTAGCGCAATTAACATGCAAGTTATAACCTCGGGTAAGGTTTTATAACTAAAAGTAATATAAGTTCACAATCACATAAACTCGCCCGAGATTACAACTACCAATATTAAGTACTTTAATCGTTTTCATGTTTCAATGAGTGCAATACGTGGCCCGGTGAGTGAGGGCAATCCCCAACCTTACTCCAACTATGTACAATACATGCTTGCTTTATCTTTTAATAAGTGATGATGCAATTAAGCTATCGTGCAGTCGTACAGGTGTATTCAGGCAGAACAATCAATACATGCAATCATGACAATAACCCAAGGACAATCCGTGGTGCCGGACCCATCCCCAGTCTCCTTCTTCCTCCGGTGATGGTGGGATTGCAGGGCCCCACCATCCAATCACATTGAGCAGAGGGTACATGAATCCTTAAGCCCGGAGCTCCTTCCTCCACTAATCTCCTAGCGGATTCAGGGGTGACCCCAAATGTGGTGAGGATAATGTTCAAGTTACCCGTCAGCCCATGCTTTCCCGGTTGGCTCAAACCACTGCCCTCGGGCCCAACGTGACATGCTTTACTCGCCAAAACATGATCAATCAATCAATCATGATACATGATTTGCTTGCAATTGTGTATACGTTTAGAAAACATTAGAAATAAGTATATATATACCTTTTGGCTTGAAATCCACATAAAGGTTATACGGGTTCTATATACTAACAATTAAACCTCACCTTTACCGACAAAAGACAAGTAGGGCACGGCCTACGGGGCTTGCTCCTCGTCCCTACGAAGCTAGTCTCTGCAAAATAGACGTGTACACGTGAGACTTGACTCTAAATAGACCAAATATGACGAACGGCGAAAATACAACGAGATGACGAGGAAAATGCAATGTGGCATGATAACATCTTGTTTCAGTACATATTGGATCATATAATAGCAATTCGGGGTCAAAGAAGTCGTCGGATCATGGGGCTAAAAACGAAATTTTATGCAGAAACTTTTGTTCTGCAAGTCAGGTGGGAACGGCCGTTCCGGCTTCCCTTTGTAAATGGGAACGGTCGTTCCCATAAACCCCAAAATCGCGCCAACGATTTTAAAACAAAAGGGCGCCTTTTGGCTGGGAACGGCCCTTCCGGCACCAAGGCCAAAATGGGAACGGCCGTTCCCATGCTCGGCCGCCTACTTTCATTTGAAAAAGGTGGGAACGCCCGTTCCCATAATGCCTTGAGGCTGGGAACGGTCGTTCCCAGTTTCTGCAACTGGAAAGAACAGAGCATGGCTACGGGAATGATCAACAAAGCAACCAAAATTCTAATTTCAATCAACCAAGCTATGATTTTCTGGAAATATGATGCACATATGTTCAAAGGTGATAATATAACACTTAAACACTCAAACTATGGCAAATCATCAAGGAATCAAAGTTTCATGCTCATGCTCCTTTTGATCATTCAAGCTCAAATATTCAAGAATTTCATGAATAAATCATGCCATAATTCATGATATGATCACATATTCATACTTCCATCTCCAATTAATCCACCTACATATAAATCCCAAACCCTAGCTATCTCAAACATGATCAAGAATCACCAATTCATGCAAAACCAACCTTGAAAGAAAAAGAATGGAAGATGAGGATGATGATGAAGATGATGATGCTTCAAAGCTTGAAATTCCCTGAATTCTTGGATGTAAATGATGAAATCACTCTTTCCTTTTTGGGCAGCTAAGTCTCGGTGATGAGAGGAAGCAAATGTGATGAAAGATCAAGAATGAAATGACTTTGGAAGCTTGAAGATGATATACCGTGATTCATCCTCCTTGATTTGAGTGAAATAATCAAATTGCGATTTGATCCTTCGGTTTATGAAATCATGCAATCAAGTATGCAACAATTTGAAATATACTCAATTAAGTCCTTGAAATGTTGAACTATTAAGTCCCCAAATTTAAAAAGATGATCAAGTAGGGACAATTTGGTAATTTGGAAAACTTTCAGTAAATGTCTCATGCAATAAATATTTTCAAGTTATGAGATGAATTATAAGTTTAATATGAATTTCATGAAATTTTGATAAAATATAATTTATAAAATTATAATAAACATAAGAATGTAATTAATGAAATTCGGGGCGTTACACTTTTGGTTCATATGTTGAACACCATCTTTTCTCCAAGATAAAACAAACCCTAGGTTAAGCCTAAACACTAACTAGAGAACTAGCATCCTTACTAGTTAGATTGTAGTCAATTTGGTGGACTATCTCTAGAGACCTTCAAGTTAGAAGTTTTAAAGATTCGAGCTTTACCAAGAAGAGGGGATCAAGCCGCGAGAAGAGCGTTCTTAGGTGGCTTGAAACGCTTCAAGAAAGGTTATTGAAAAGTAAGTTTCTAATCTCTACGAATTCGGATTCACGATTGCGAGTTTCGATCCTTTTGTTGGAAAATTTTTAAATTTCCGCTGCTTTCTGATTCCTATTTTCCAACATAACGCCCGTTAGCCCCGTGCTTGTACGTATATGTGGTTTTTGCTTGTTTAAGTGCTTTGAATGTTCTTTCTCCCACCCCAATCATGAATCCTATGTATTGTTAACATGTCTTGGATTAAATTTATGTGGCGATTTGATATGATTTGCTCGAGCTATGTACATTCATGGCTTAAGTGATACCTTATGGCGTATTATGTGTTTTTCTTGCCTTCGTTTGATAATCTAAATGATTTCTTTTGCCTCTAAGTTTGCTTTATGATATAAATTAATGAACTTATGATATGTTATGATATGTATATGAATTTTATGCTATGATATTCTCAAGGTGTAAACATGAAATGAAAAGTGAACGTCTAATTAATACCATATGATATTTCCTTGCATTCATAGCATTCATTTGCATCGCTGTGAGTCTAGATGGTACATATTTAAGTCTAAGTCTTTAGTATTACATTTGTTTATCACAGGGGTGCTTCCGGAAGGAGCCGTACCCGAGGTTTGAGGTTGTTCTAGGATTATTTTCTCGTACCACTACACGCTTTTGTTAAAAGGTGAGGTTTAGGATCTTTTCTTTTAGTTAAGCGACCTACTACCCCAAATGCTCGTTTTCTAGCCCGCATGCGACTATATATTATATATATAGTTAAATATGTGTAGTGCATGGTATGTTTATAATCTTATGATAAAGTTTTGGCTTTCGAAAGGGCTATATCTGTAATGCCCCAATTTCCAGACAGTCAGGTACGCTCGACACGTGTGAGTTTCGAGCGTTAGGATTTATTTTATTATTTTTGTTTATTCAATTTACATGTGTTATGCTAATTTTATAAATTATATTTCAAACATGATTATGTGAAAATATGTGAAATACGTGTCCACTTGAGAATTATTTGATAAATTGAATTTAATTGCTACGTGAAATAATTATCGAACATGAAATTAATTGCTTGTCCCTAAATGATTATTTTTGAAAATGTGAGGACTAAATTGCATAATTAATTATTAGGTTTAATTGATCAATTTGCAAACCTTGCATCCTTAATTGCATGACTTATATGCTTGGAGGATTTAGTTGCAAATATCATATTTTTCCTTGATATATCACGATATATGCATCTCTTCCACACTCTTCATTCATTTTCACTAAAATCATCATCTATGTTGCTTCCTTCTCACCGAACCAAGCCATGAAGAAGGGAAGGGGAGATTTCATTGATGTCATCCAAGTTTTCCAAGGAAATTACATGTTTTGGAGCTCAATCATCCCTTTCCATCATCTTCTTCCATTTATTTTTATTTCAAGGTATATATGATTATATATGTGATTTCTTGGAAATATCTCTTGAAGCTAGGGTTATGAATTCTTGAAGATAAATGGATTAATTGTTAGTAGAAGCATGAATACGTGATCATCCTTGAAATCATGCATGAATTCTTGAAGGATTTGATGGATTTGTATATGAGCTTGAAACTTATGATTCTTGGTGTTCAATAAATGATATAAGTGTTTATATTGGTTTTATTGTGTTCCAAGCATGTATACATATTTCCTTTCATGAATTATAACTTATGGGATTGAATCATGAGTGTTTTGTGGAGATTTGGAAGTGGTTCGAGCTTCCCCTGTTTCCTGCTCTGTTTCTGTTCTTTCTACGTAACGGGACGGCCATTCCCGTTCCCTTTATATTTGGGGAACGGTCGTTCCCATATTTTGAATTATGTGCATGGCGGCGAGGATGGGAACGACCGTTCCCACTTTGTCTCACAGACGGGAACGGCCCTTCCCATCTTCGGGGCACAGTATCGGGAGGCTGGGAACGGCCCTTCCCATTTTACACTATAACCCGGAACGGCCGTTCCCACCTCGCTGACAGAACAAAACATTCTGCATAAAATTCCAATTTCCACATTTTAATCCAATGGTTTTATTGATCCCAATTTGTGATTATATGATCAATTACATGCAATAATATGAATATATCATGCTACATTCGTGAATACATGTCATCTCGTTACCTGGTCATGCCGTGCGTCATATTTGGTACCATTATTGAGTCATTGTCTCACAATTGTACAATGTTCCGTTTCTTGTCCAGTTTGTCTCCAGGGCGGAGATTGTTGATCATGAACACGTTAACGCATCCATGAGTCGTCGTGTCGTCTGTCAGGTGAGGCTTAATTCTAGTTACATAGAACCTATACAACCTTTATGTGAACTTTCGGCCAAAAAGGTATTTATATTTATAGTTTTCCATTTACAAACCATTCACTTTAAATGCAAGCAAGTCATGTTCATGAAAAGCAAGCAAGCAAGCCATGTTATTGTCATGAATCAAGCACGTTTGGGAGTGAAAACATGTTCACGATTGGGCCCCGAGGATAGTGGCTTGAGCCAATCGGGAAAGCAAGGGCTGACGGGTAACTCTGGCGCTATCCTCCCCACATTGGGATGACCCCTGAATCCGCTAGGAGATTAGTGGAGGAAGGAGTTTCGGGCTTAGGGATTCATGTACCCTCTGCTCAACACGTCATGGATGGTGAAGGCTAGCTACCTTCCCATCATTGGAGGGAGAAGGAGACTGGGGACGGGTCTGGCACCACGGATTATCCTCGGGTTATTGCATGATTTTCATTCCTTGATTGTATTACTTGATTACATTATCGCACGATTGCACGATAATTGAATTGCATGATCACCTATTGATTAACAAAGCAAGCATGTTCATGTACATTTGGAGTAAGGTTGGAGACTGCCCTCACTCGCCGGGGCCATGTATTGAATGCATGAAAATGATCAAGTATTTAATCTTAACAGTTGCATTCTCGGGCGAAGATATCTTATTATTGAACTTATACATTTATCTTTTCTAAAACTTTACCCGAGAATATAGCTTGCATGTTAACTGCGCAAATATTTATTTAAACCCCTCACTCGGTCTTCACAGACTGACGCCTCCACCTTTCAGGTTCTTGCAGGTACGTGCTAGGCGGGAGTCAGAGTCGGGTCTAGTCTTTGCAGTCGAGTCAGGCACGGTGCATTTAGTTCTTCTCACATAGCAATTATTGTTATGGTTATTGTTATTGTTATTAATGATATATCTTAAGAGATGATAATGTATTGATACGAAAGTCAGAATATGGTTTACTTGGTAAATGATCACTAAGATAACATGCTTTCAATGTTGGTAGTTGATATTGAGTGCATTATGCTTCCGCTTTACTTTTATATATGGTGTCATTGGAGTTTTTGGATAGTCCCGCCTAGCTAGTTGTTGTTTATTTCATGGTCACCCCGTTCGCTGCAGGTTGGTTCATGTACGGGCTATCCATTTCGTGGGTGGATTGACCTGTAGTACGGGGGTGTGGCATCTCCACGTGTAGGGGTGCTACAATATCTACGAGCATATATGAGCTCACGTTTTAATGAAAGTTTAATGCTTATGAATGTAATGTTATTGGTTCGTTTTGAGCGAGAATGATTTGTAAAGGTAATGTTGGATCTACGAAGACTACGGGTTGGGACACTCGGTACGGTAGAGGGCCATCTAGATGAGCCTGGGCGTAGTTTCCCTCCGAGGTATTACGGGCGACCCCGGGAGTTTGGGAAGGCGTGGTGCTCTTGATGCCTTCGGTGTGAAAACCGGGAAGAACTCATGTGGGTTAGCTACCCCTCGAGGAATGTATAATGTAATGGATGGTTAGGGTTGGCCGACCCTTCCATCACCGAAGTTCGAGGATTGAATGTGATTTTGTTTTATGTAATGAAATGAGGAGTATTGGTGAATGCTCGTAGTCGTCGAGCTTTAATAAAATGTTTGGATTATGGAACGAGGATAGAGTCTTATGAAATATATATGTATAAGATATGTAATCGTTAACGAAAATATTTTGGTATGCAAAACCTATTCCCGGTTCATAACCTTTCTCTTGTACGTGCTTTGCTCTCTATATGTATAGTGTGTGGGTATGCATTAGCCCCCTCACTCAGTCGAGTTGTGACAGACCCCTTCTCTTTACCACTTTTAGTTTGCAGGTCTTTTGGTGCACGAGCTAAGTGGAGAAGTGGGTCGTTCGAGTCTCACTTTTGTGTTTAGGTCGCACTAGGTGCATTGCATATTTCATTTTAGACATGTACTTAATGAATTAATATTGATATGAATTTTGTTACGGAGATATGACTCGAGATGGCTATGTAATTTTTGTATACTTGTTTTGTAGTTGAATTTGAATTATATGTTTATTGAACTCTTTACTTCCGCTATTAGATTAATTGTTACGCGCTTTGAGTAAGTTAGCTCTCCCTAGCCTAGCGAGTGTGTGGTCTCCTGTTCGCTTAGACATGGGCTCGTGTATGGATTTTCCATTTCATATGCGGGTTCGGGTTTAGGTACTGTGACGCCCCGTATTCTCGAAGGGCGTCCTGACGATATCAACAAGTAAGTCTCTACACTTATGTGTGTTTAATTTAAGAGTTCTTGAATTATGTGATTTAATGTAAATCCAATTTAATATGTGATCATTCGAATTATTCTAAGATTAATTGTCAACTTGATTAATTACCCTCATATTTAACCCTAACTGTCTAATTTGATTTAATTCAAATTTATTCCATGAAATAATTGTCAAGTTGCTTTTAAATCCATCATGTTACTTAACTTGTTTAATTTCAGTTTACTTGAATTCCTTGAGATTAATTGTCAATCATGTGTTTACGAGTGTCGTTAAATTGTACGAAAGGTTTCTAAAATTAAATTGAATTAAACTCTAATTGGTAAATCTCTATTTCATTTTAATTTATAAAATTAATTCGGAGCTTGAATGTTTATTCGTAACTTTGCCAATTTTATTTACGATTATTTGTACGCGTTATTACTTGCTACGCGATAAGGATACCCGGTTGTATATAGCTTGTGTACAAGACACATTTCTCCCAAATCTCCTTTATCTCTCTCTCTCTCTTCTCTCTCTCTCCTCTCCCACTCTCTCTCCCGAGGTCACTATGCGCGGCTTCGGTTACGAGCCCATAACTCGATCGTTTCTCGACAGAATTCAACAAACGAATAGTCCATTTCGATTATCTCGGCGAGAGCGACGCAAGAGTACTAATTTCACGGTATAACGACGAACGGTGGTGGAGTTATGGCCGGATTTCAGTAGAAGCGGCGGAGCTGTCAGACCGCCGCCACTTCACCGGCCTTCACGGTGGTTTCCGGCCATCTTCTTGATGCACGCGCCCCATGCCCAGAAAGTAGACTTCCAGGCGCTTCGTTTGATGTCGGCGCGGCCATCGGAGCAGCGACGACGCCGCACGCGCCGCCCAAAGCTCGCGACGACGGCGCGAGTTACTGTAGCGGCGGGTTTCGCCGCCTTTCGGCGGTGGTTTTCGACGGGGCTGGATGGTTTCCAAGGTTTTTCGACCCCCTGAGTTCATTTCCGGCATCAATTTCACCAGATTTTGGCCGTAGGTGGTGGTTCCGGCGAAGTATGCGGTGGCAGAATATTCGGCGGCCAACGGGGGCCTTTTCCGGCCATCTTTTGGTCTCGGGCTCTTCACGAAAGTTGTTCGGAACGACGAGAACTAGTGGCTTGTGATCACTCGACTTCAGATTTGTCCGATTGGCGGCGGATCGCGGTGGCGTAGCGGCGGTGTAACGGCGGCGCTAGCTCCGAGGATTTTTCCGGCGAGTTACCTTAGGGCTTTCGAAGAGCTCGTCACGGGTAAGACAATGCCTTTTACGGATCGCATTTTGGTTCACCGGTTTGGAAGTAATTTGAGTTTGAAGATTTAGGGTTTTCGTGTTCTTAGATTTCAGATCTAGGACAATCGGCTTGGAATTTCAAGAAATTGATCGAGGATTCGGAACGGGCACGAAGACTTCATTCAGGACTGAATTTTCGGGATTTTTCTGGCGACTTTCGGCGGTTGCCCGGTGGTGGCGCTCCGGTGACTTTCGGACAGAATGTCGGTCTCGACGCGGTGAGTCCAACGCCGCTTTCCGTTTATTAATCGGACACTCGGTTTATTTATTACGAATTATTTTGCGTAATTATGATTATTTGAATTAATTGTTTTAAGTGCAAATAAATTATTTATTGTTGGTTTGTTGATCGAGATGTATTCCAATCATATACAAAAATATGTATTGAATGAATTGTGATATGCATGAATATTTTGATTTACAATTTGAATCCCGATGTGATGAATTTATGCTATGTGTTTAGATATGAAGGGGTGTTAGTGTAATATTTAGAAACTAATCTTTTATGTGACTAAATGAACTTGAATGATATTTTAGAAGAACGAACATGTTGTGATTTCTCTATATGAATTTGAGACGTTCTCAATGTTATGTTTGTTGTAAATTGTGTTTCAAATATAAATTTAGATACATGAAAGATGCTTGAACAACTTGAAACTTGATGCATGATAGGAGTTAGAATTGTAATATCTTGATTTACTCTTACTACTCAAAAATGGTATATTATGAATTACGATAAATTGATAATTGTCATGTCTGTAAGTAATTAATTCCTAGTTGAATAATTGTATAAACACTTTAAACGAACAATTATGCTTAGTAATCAACTAAGGGGATGTATGTGTAATAATTCTAAACTTTTATACATGACTTAGGGGATGTAAGTGTAATATTTATGAAACTATGAATGTGACTTGAGCTTGTGTACCAAACATGTTGTGAAGTTGTAAAGTATGATCTTAAGTGAATTAAATGCACTCTTTATTTGTATCAAGCATGTCATCTACGTACAACAACCTTGTATGTTTATACGATCAAGTTGCTCTTACTTATGCACTTTATAACTCGTCATGAACTTGATGCTTAATTCTAATATTATAATTGAACCCTGTGACATTGGATGATTTAATATGCATTTTGTGAATACATTGACTTCCTAAATTGATTGTGCATCTTTTGATATGGAATTACGTGTCGGTTGCTTGTAAATATGACCTCGTTGAGCTTTGATATGCCTTGAATGACCACGACACCTTATCCAAGCACAACATGAACACTTATACATAACCACGATCATGTTGAGCAACGCCGTGCATCTTGTTTGGTTCATATAGAGTCTAAGTCTGGTCTTCTGTACGTCTTGTCACAGAGTTTGGTGGTGCCGGTGGGCCCGAGGTTTAGAGTGTTTGGCCCTTCACACTCTCAAACTCTACTTGCACGAGGTGAGGTTTAGGATTTTGTATAGTTATGCGACCTATGGCTTTTACATGCTGATTTCTACCCTTGTATGCGAGTATACCTTACTATAAATACGTATGTGTTGGATATGATATGTCTATGATCTTGCGTGCGTTCTGCGTGGATGGGTGCTTACGGGCTTAAATTCCATCGCGTGGGTTCTGCGTGGGTGGGTGTCTACCGGGTTTAAATTCCATCGCGTAGGAATATGTATAAAAACTAGTTTTTGAGGCATATGTAAGCTATTTTGGAAAAATTCAGTTGTGTTATGATTCTGTAGCGAGTTAACCATGTTATATGGTATCTGTTCTGTCCTGTTATATTGTGGATCCGAGGAGCTACGGGTAATGGGGCCTCCGGGACGGTTAGGGCCGTCGGAGTTTCAACCATGTGCGTAGTTTCCATTTGAGATATCATTGCGCGACCTTAGGGTGATGAGGGAGGCGTGATATCTTGAGCCTTCGGCTAAGGCCGGGGATGACTCTTGTGGGTTCGCTACCCTCTTGAGATCGAGTCTATTTTAGACGGTGTTATTATAGATGGTTTTGGGGACTGTACATCCCCTCCATCATTGGTGTAGCGGTTGGATTGATTGTGATTTATGTTCTGAGGAGTAAAGGTGGGAAGCTCGTACTCACCGAGCATGTGTTCTGTTCTGTCTGGGAATCATGAATCGAGATAGAGTTTCTGAAATGTTTTCTAAAGCTTATACTTATAACTATCTTTTGGGTACTTTTGGAAATGTCTTTGGTATGCAACACCTATCTCCGGTTCATGAGTCCCCCCTTCTGATATGTGTTATGCTCTATATATATACAATGGGTGTGCGTTAGCCCTCTCACTCAGTCAGTTGACTGACACCTCATTTTATCTTTTAGTTGCAGGTTTCTTTTGGCTTGAGCTAGGCGGATGTAAGTCTTCTGGGTCACACTTGTCGGTTTAGTTGGTGTTAAGATGCATTTGCCACATACTCTATTTATGTTATGTATTCTTAATTCGCTTTTGGAGATTATGTTTTATGCTCTACTTAGACTTAAACCCGTGTTGGGTTAGTATGCTAGCATTTGGATGTAATTAGCTATTCTGCTGATACTTATATTGGTTTATTACGTTGCGTTGATTTGAGATTCGGGACTAGGTATCTACGCTAGTTGAACCCGTCACCTGTTATGTATGCTGATATTCGGGATTAGGTATCTATGCTAGTTGAACCCGTCACTTATTTTGTACGTTGATTTAATTGCTTCCGTTATCTGATGATAATTGTTTAAATTGCTTCCGCGCTCTGAGTCTGTCGAGTTAGATCCGCCTAGCCTAATGTGTGAGTTGGTCTCCCGTTCGCTTTGATTCGGATTCGGGCATGGACTTTTCATTTCGTGACCGGTTCTGGGTCTTAGTGCGGGGGATGTGGCATCCTCCGTTTGGGGTGTTACAGGTGTGGGGGATGTGGTGGCCCACGCTCCGGGCGCTACAGGAGCATAAAAAAGTAGCAAAAAAGCACAAGAATAGCCCTTAAAACTGACCATAACCGCATCACAAGCAAGAGCAAACAAGAAGCAAAGAATGGTGTGCAAGACTTTAACATTTTCTTGTGTTCAAGCTTAGAGCATTAATGGCAACTCCAAGAAGACTCAACTACCAACAAAAATAAGACCATATAAACATTAATGAAGTTCTTGTGATCATAAATCATGCTTCAAACCAAGAAATAACACAAGGATATGCATATGATTCTCATATCTTTCAAAACCATTACTATTCATCACTATTCATCATCTCTTGTAAAAATCAAGAATCTCTGGCATAAAATATGAAATATATGGATCATAATGTACGCAAGAAGATGAAGAACAAGAATGTAACGCCCCATATTTCCGGATTTCAGGTAAGCACGCCACGTGTGTGTTTTGTGATTTAAATTCGTCATTTAACTATTTGCATTCATAAATTTATGTGACATAATTATTTTATAAAATTGCATTTTCTTAATTCATGCAAATTATTTTATTTCACGATTTAATTGTTGAAAATGACTAAGTGATTTTATGGCATTATTTGATCAATTCTTGAAACTTTGTACATAATTGCACATGAGGGTTTGGGACTTTAATTATTTGCAATCTCTAACTTGTACTGGATGGAACAACTAAGAAAATGGGAGGATCTAATTGCAATTAAGGGTCATGACTCAAAAGTTGGAATAATATCTAGCACTTATATGTTTAATTAATTCTTATTAGAGGAGATACACATTTTCTTCCATTTGCTTCCCATTTCCATCGATCAACATAGCAAGAAAGGAAGAAGAAGGAGATTTTTATACTTCAAGCTTTTTTTATTGGATTGATCATTGAAATTGAACTTCATCATTTCCATTCAAGCATCTCATCTCATTTCTTCCATTACAAGGTGATCATGAGCTTATTTGATTATTTCTTTGAAAGATGTGTTAGCTAGGGTTGTGATATAAATTGGGTGAATTGTGTTTTAGTTGTTGGAGGTGTGAATACTTGATCCTAGCTTGAATTTGATGCATAAATATTGAGGTTTATGGACTTGTAGCATAAGTTGATAAATTGAGCTCATATGTGTGATTCTTGATGATTAATGAGTTATGGACATGAATATGTGGAACTTTAGTGAGTATTGAACTTGTATATATATATGTTGCATGAATTATGGCATTTGGATTGATTAGAATTGGAATTGGTTGATTGTTTGTTGTGGTTCGAATTTTGCTCTGTTTTTCTGCCTCTGCTCCCCTGTTCCAATTGCTCTGATTTTTCTACTGTAGAAAATATTTGAAGATTCGAGTACTCTCCTTTTTACGGATCCTCAATATCTATTTTCGTTTGTGAGTTATGGCCGTTTTAATTTGGTGCCGCCAAACTGTCGCGAATCTGCGTTAACCCAATTTAAAATCGAATTGTGGCTTGTTGAGTTGGAGTTTTTCAAAACTGTTTTATGGGGATAATCTTGATATATTATAGATGTTCTCTGCAAAAATTGGTGTCAATCCGAATTGATTTGAACCCCGAGAAAAATAGCAACATTCTCTGCTGTCCCCTGTTTTCATATTTCGATTTTGGCTTGATCAGAGAGACTAAATGGTGGAAGTTTTTAAAACTGTTTTACGGGTGTATTTCTGGGTATGTTGTAGATATCTCCACCAATTTGCAGATTGTTTCGACTTCGTTTGATAAGGGAACGACGATCATCTTTCACTAATAGCGCTGCAGGAAATTTTCTGCTTTGTGTCATATTCAAACATAATCTGGTATTTACTCGGGGTGAACTAGAATTTGAGCCTTGCATCATTGTAAAGATATGGTTGTCTAGTTTTCTAGGAATTTTGCGGTTCGTTAAAATTCATTCCGATGAAGGAGTTATGCTTATTTGAATACAACGTGCGCATGTTGAAAATTTTCTGCATTAGTACCTACAAATTTCACATTTTGCTCCAATGCCTTAATTGATCCCAAATTGCTATTATATGATACATTTCATGCAAAAACAAGATTATTTTGTGCCGTATTCATGATTCCACATCGTCTCGTTGCATTTTGCCGTTCGTCTTAATTGGTTCATACGAGTCGTGTCTCACTTGCACTTGTCATTGTTTGCACAGACCAGCTTCCTGGTGACGAGGAGCCGGCACCTTAGGCGGTTTTCTCGATTGGTTTTGTCTGTACAGGTGAGGTTTAATTTCTAGTTATATAGAACCATATGACCCTTATATGGATTTTAAGCCAAAACGTATACGTATATCTATAGCTTTCCTCAAATGTTAATTGATTTTCACTGAACGACTGTATTGTATTGAACCGACTGTTTTGGCGAGTATATTGATTGCACTGTGGGCCCGAGGGTAGTAGCTTGAGCCAACCGGGAAAGCATGGGCTGACGGGTAACTCCGGCTCTATCCTCACCATTTGGGATGACCCCTGAAGCCACTAGGAGATTAGTGGTGGAAGGAGTTCCGAGCTTTGGGTTTCATGCGCCCTCTGCTCACACTGATTGGATGGTTGAATCTATCTAACTCACCATCACCCCGGAGGAAGAAGGATGGACTGAAACTGTTACGTGTGCACTGTAATTGATTGCATGATCACCTATATAATTGATAACTCAATCATTGTACACTGTCGGAGTAAGGTTGGAGAATTGCCCTCACTCGCCGGGCCACTGATTGACTGAAATGTAATTGATTGATTGTTAAACTTGTTAGTCATAATCTCGGGCGATGTTATCTTTTTATTGAACTTATATTATGGTTTTCATAACTCATTACCCGAGGTTAGGACTTGTGTGTTAAATGCGCTTATATGTATATACCCCTCGCTCAGTCTTCTTAGACTGACACCTCACTTTTTTCAGGTTTTGCTAAGGGAGTGCTAGGCGGGAAACTGTGTCGTCCGGAGTCGTAGTTTCGGGTCTAGCACCTATGTTTGTCTTTACACACTTTTGTACCACTTATGTTCATCACTATTTTGTCATGTATATATGGGAGATGATATTGTATTGATATGACGGATTTATTTTGAAACTTATGCTTCCGCTTATATATATCTTTCTGCATTGTTCTAAGTGGTTAAGGGTTAGTCCCGCCTAGCTCGGTTAGTTTTTTTTATTGTCTCCGTTCGCTATAGCTTTGGTTCATATATGGATTGTCCGTTTCATACGTGGATCGAGGCTATAGTGCGGGGGATGGGACACCTCGCGTTTCGGGTGTCACAAAGAATCTTAACTTACCTTTAAGATTTGTGGAAGAAATGAAGGGATATGAGCTCTTGAAGGTCCAAGAAATGGGGGTTCTCTTGTTGACCTTGTTTTTGCTTCTTTCTTGCTCTTGTTTCTTGTATGGGAGGAGATTAAGGAAGAAATTAAAGGAAAAGGAATAAAAATCTGATATAAGGGCCAAGAATGGGTCAAACCGGGTAAAAAACGGTAAGGTCATGAATACGGGTCATTCGGGTAGAATTTTGAGTCATCAGAGGTTCAACCAGCATCGAAAAATTATGAAACTTATTCCATTGGATCCGAATCGTCGAAACGAGTCCAAGGGAGAAGACGAAATTCGAATCCGAATTCCATAGCTCAAGATATCCAAATAAAATATTCCAAGGTACCTTATTTTCAAATAGGTCCTCAAACTTTCAAAAATGATCAAATAGGCCCAAAGCCTATTTTCAATTAAGTCCCAAAACATTTAAATAAATTACAATCACATCCAAATCACTCATAATTCATTTAATTCCAAGAAATTAGCATGTTTGATAACAAATTGAATTTAGAACATTTACGAGCAAACAATAGCGAACCAATTTAATCGTTTCAAGACAAGTTAGGCATTTAGATCAAATGATACTTATATCAAACATATAGATTGAATAACAATTAAATCAAGTCATAAAGAAATAAATAACAATTAATTCAAGTTATAAGCACATAGATATAATTAAAGAAACACAATTACGAGAAATAAACTCACAAGTGGAACAAGCCTGTACGTACGAACGAGGGGGGTTTCACAATTACGAATAGAAGAACACAACCCCAAGAAATGCACACAAAAAAAAAAAAAAAATGAAAGAAAAGAAAAGTCAGTCAATGAGAAAGTTATTGATAATGATTTGAGGAGTCTATTGGGTAGAAAAGACTTCGAAGAGCGTTCATCTTTAACTGATGAAACCCTTAGAATGATTGATGAATTCATTGATACGAACTCAACATTGGAATAAACCAACAGGGCAACATCTAAGAAATAGTTTACTTCGCCATTTTCCAATCCATTAGCTTTGGGTTAATGACATATGGATTGTAATGTAATTAAACAGCCCAGTGTTTACCTGGGCTGTTAACTAAAGTGGGTCTTTAAGTGGATTTGGGTGGGATGTTTACTTTGAACTGCATAGTCCACTTGTTATCATCTAAAATGCCCATATTATCCTCATAAAAAGCATGTGTGGAACTCAACGCATAAATTCAACAAGAAAATAAGGGTAATTGAGTAATTTGCTTTTACCCATCCACATTGGGTTAAATTGCAACTCTAATTTTGAGTTACAAAATACAACTCTGACACACCATACCAACACAAGGCTAGCGGGCCACATGCAGGCCTTGACCCAAACGAGGTAAACAGCCTTAAGAGGCTGATACCAACGCCAATCTAATGTATTATGCCCAAGTAAACTATTTCTAAGTGTTTAATGGGTTCATTCTCCAAGGTAAGGTTTTGGGTTCAAATCCAGCTTGGGTGTGCGTGTGTTAAAAAAAAAAAAAAACTCAACATTGGGATAAGTTGTTGTACATGCATAACTAATTTCACTATGCATAATTATCTAGTATCTTTGCGTAACTAGTTTTTTCGCTCTGCACAACTATTTAGCATCTTTTTATAACTAATTTGTTTGCATATATATATATATAAATGATGTCATTTAGGTGTTTGCCAGGGATATACTGAATTATTGTAGAGGAATGATATGAATCAATGAATCAATAAGTCTTCCAATTTTTTTTGAGATTTTAATGGATAACAAATTCATTTTGAACAAATCCCGCAATATTCATAGTGATTCGGCATATCTCACACAACTCATATCTTATAGCAAGTAAAGATGTTGAGAAAAACACACTATATGAGCAAGAATGATATTGGTACGTTAGTTGAACTTGACGACGGAATTAAGAGATTTGCACGACAACAGCTCGCTAAGCTAAATACTGATGTCCTCAACAAATGTCGGTATATCATATTTCTAGTTAAACACCAAATTTCTTAGGCACCTGGCAGTGTACAAAACAGGAGAAATTGTTCTAGATAATAAATTTAAAAAATGAACATCCATAAATTTTTCTCTTAGTTTGTCCAAATGATACTCTTAACACAGACTGATTTGGTAATTACTCGTCACATCAAATGACTCGAATCCACCGCAAGAACGGAAAAATCTAATCAAATGAGCTAAGTAGCAAAAAGTAAAGGAAAGGCATATAACTTAAGGAATACGTAAGCTACTAATAGAAAAAAAGAAATTAACTATAAACTATATGCCATTAAAATTACTATAAAATCAATTAATAAAATTGACACAGATCCAGATCTGGGTTGCCGGTAGGCGGTAGGTATACATATAAATCCAAGATTATTCAGTTTAGAACGTATATGATGTATATATATCGTAAAGAATCCAGTAGAAAGAAAAGTAACAGTAGGGTAAAACAGGAGCACCATACACAGCTGCTCTTCAACATCAAACCTTTTAATAGCATCTTCATATATTCTATTCTCCAAAATGTTGTTCCTTTTTCTGTTCTTCACTATGAAAAAATCAGGATCTGTGGATGCAAACGGAAATAGAAAACAGAAAACAAAACTTACAAAGAAGAAAGCAAAGCTTTGCCAATTGCAAGCGGTGGCTGATTTGAAGCCGTGGCATTATCTGTCCAATTTGTTTCACCCCAATGCCACAACATACTTTCCCAGAAGCAAAAATCTTCAAAGCAAGTGGTTAATCTTGAATCCTGTATTTTAATTTTCCAATGACCATCGCTAAAATTACCATTCTCAGCCTGCCTCCGGTCCCACTCTAAGGCAGCCTTCTGCTTAGACCTAAGCAAACAATACTTCTGTAAATTCTCTGGCATTGCATCATGAACCTTCCACCAAGTCCCATGAGCAACATCACTAGCAAATTCTTGCAATATATCCACATTCCAATTGCAATCATAGTCCCTAAAGCACAACCATGGCTTCAACCCCAAATAGTGTAACACATAAAGAACCGGAGGATCGGCCCCAAATAAATGTGTCTTCATTTCCTTCCTCTCTTCCTCATCACCGACCCAAAAATGCTTCAAGAAATTCATGTGTTTTGGGATCCTGTGCCACCAAGTGAAAATTTCATTCAAATAACCTTGGTCCCCACCATTGTAGGACTCAATCTCGTTTATGTGGGCCATCAACAAATCAAAGGTGCAATTGGACGGTTCGATCACCATCACACCAGAGTTAAAAAGGGTCGCATTATTTCCCGTGGCAGATATTTCAGGCATTTCGAATAGGAAATCGATGTTTCTAAGGATTAATAAATCAGCATCTATGAATATGATTTTGTCATACTCCGTCAATTGCCATAGACGGAATTTGCTATAGTTCCACTCATTGTAGGCGTCCTTCTCGGCTTTTGGATTTCTGATTCTTTTAATTGTGTGGATCTTCCAGCCAGCTTCTTGGAGACCGCCTCGGTGGTAGTCGCTTATGGTTTCATCAACAAGTATCACGAGATCTCGAGTGGAGCCAGCCATGCGGATGCTTTGTGCTGCAGTAATGGCACCACAGACATAGATATGAGCCGAGTGGAGGATTGTTGCATATGCTTCACGTTTTGCATTTCCCAAAGACCAGTTTTCTGCATGAGAAAGTTTTTTAAGTGTTACAGTATCAGATACTGATATCTTTATTCAATTTATTTAGTAAAAAAACAGTAGTATAAATTTGCAGGACCAACAGTAGGGTTAATCACACTACACCATCCTTATTCCTTAGAGGTAAATTTATGAGTAGTTTACACAAACTTCATTCTTGGTCACCAAAATTATAAATAACCCGTCATGACTTATTGAAATTTGATCAAAATTGACACGATTTTATCTAGAGAGATGAATAACCATATCAACAAGCGCAAGAGCAATCTAAAACTTTCAATTAAAATTTCAATTATGAATCACCTAACTAAGTCTAATAAACAACACCACGTGTTGATCATAAGGTGGAAGGAAGATACAAGGGAGGTATGTGTAATTTCAAAACCAAGGAACATTCGTGCGATTAAACATAATTAAAGATAACTATTTCAAATGATTTTTCCTATATCCATTTCCTACAACAATATTCTTATGGAGCTAACCCTTCGTTGGACCAATATTAGAATCAAATCAATCCAATTTTATATGAGTCGAATCTACAGATTAGTACTAACCTTTAGCCCTCAGAGGAACTGCAAGTTCACAGGACCCAACTGGAAGGTTGAGCTTTTCTCTCAACTTATTTAAATTCGGTTCATACAACCATGTATTGCCTTCCCTTACAATTAGCTCTTTGCAAGTAAACAGATTCGGGGTTGGAAAACACTCAGTAATGTGAAGAACATGTGCAGTATGATAGCCTTTGGCAGTTGCAGCAAGCCTTGCAGCTTCAAGTTGCAGGTGAAAACGAGCTACGTCCCTTGACCAATTCTTGGATTTTCGGCATGGAACCTTCACAGCTATAAGATCCAGTCTTGGTTTACCTGAAAATTGAATTTTAGGCAACACAGGACAAGTGGGAACTTCAAATTCTTCTTCCTCATCTAACCACTCAGGGTATAATGTGTCCCACGTAACATTTTTAGGGGCATAATTCATTGTAAGTGTAACATGCTCTGCATCTGGTAATAACTCCTTCCATTGGTTAATTTCTTGCTCATTGAAATTCAGTAGTCCTACTCCCTTATACTCGTCACGTTCAGGTAATTTCTCAAGTGCAGTGGAAATCTCATCCCAGTTTATATCCAAAAGTGATATATAACTTTTATCTATGCCATATCTATCCCATATCCACTTATCTACCAAGCTTGACCTACAACAAAGTTTCAAAATCAAAAGAAAAATTAGATTCCAATCCCCTTCTAGAAGAGGAAAATAATTTATTTGTATAAAATACCTAGAATGAGAACCCGACATGTGGTCTATGTCATGAATTGATGGAGACCGTAAGAATGTCAAAATTGCTCCAACAATGATAATGACCATCACAAACTTCAACGTGCGGAACTTGCAGCTCAATAACCTGTCCACGCTGGAACTATAAATGGGCCTATCCCCATCCTTGAACACTCTGCTTCTTATAAACCTTCTTTTGCTTGAATCATCACTGAACCAGTTGCATTGACATTAGCAAGTAAATTATCCAAATATTGAAAATGTACTTAAAAGGGTGAATAACATACAGAAAGTATTTGGTCCGGTTGTTTGCCCACAGATTCTCCATTCTCATAATACTCAAATGAGATGGGGCAGAATGGGCAAGATTGATACAAGTCAAGCAACATAAATGTTGACTACTTGTTTCTTTTATTACCTTATTTACTTTATTTATGCATTAAGAACAGACTTATTCCAAGTCGAAATAAGATAAGTGGTCAGTTAAAGTTCTTTTGTATCTTTAAAATGATAATATGCCTGGACCCACGCGTGCTCTTCCCGATCAACTAACACATATTAAAAGTGGCCTCCAGAAGTTATTTATCAGATCACTGATTTTCCACTTTTTTCATGGTATATCTACATGGGCTGAATTTTAAATCAAGGATTGAGTTTGACAGGGATATTGCTCATATAGACATTTTACAAATGCATTAAATATTCATACAGCTAATATTCCTCCTCTATTGATCAGTTGGTTTCCTAATTAATTGTAAAATTTACCAAGGGGACACAACAAACTCTCTAATCAAGAAGTGTTGATTCCAACAAGACCTAAAAAACTTGGTCTACGTGAAAATGTCCAATAGAAGAGAAAACTCAATAATGCCGGAGTTTGAAAGCCAGGATCCTCAACTATAACACGTAAGCATGAAGCCCTACAATTTAAAACGCATAAGTATACAATATGGCTGTTCATACAGCTCAGATACTGGAAAGCTGTACCAGGCTTTTTATTCCAATTCAGCGCCAATAATTATAATCAATTATTCACTTTGTCCCATTTGAAATTTTGAACAAACGCAGATTCTATTAATCCCAAAATTAGCTCGTCTCTGGTACTATGGAACCTTAACATCGACCACCCCCACCACAACTCCCACGCCACCCTCCTCACCCACCCTTCCCAAAGGAACAAATTATTGACTAAATTAACTCCTGTCCAAAGAACCCTAAAATTGATGCCTTACAGCAACGAACATCCCAACAATGGAACTTCACTCATTTCGCCGAAAAAAAAAAAAAAGAAAAGAATTTGCTACCCCAACAAGCAATAACAATCTGCATATCTGGAACTTAAAAAAATAACTCAAAAGCATCGACATATCATGCCTACAAATAAGCCTACCTAAAAGTTTCAAATACAGTAAGTGGAAGCTCAACTCGAAGTCTCTAATCAACAAAAGCGACTAAAATACCCAAAATAACTCCAAATGTTGCTCCTAATTGCTCGATAACGCAGACGCACGATCTTATTAAGCACAAACAACAGTCTGATGCTCAATTGTAGGGAAAATGACAGATTAAAAAACAATCAATAGCATTTTTTACTAAGGCTTACTTGTTGAAGGAGAGCCTGTGCCTAGGCTCTGCCGAAGTAGGTGATAAACTCCTCATGCTGCTGCTTCAGTTGTAGAAGTTCCAAAGGGGAGAGACTGCATCTGATCTCAGAAAATTCGAACCGATTTTCTTTCTGTTTTCCTTCAATTTAGCAAATTAATTGAAGCACTGAAAAAATGGATATTTTCAAGGTAATTATGTTGGTGGAACACAGTGCATAGTTACGCAGAAATCTAGGCACGGAAACTTCTTTAGGATCTGCGAAGGGAGAAAATGCCAATGAAGAAGAATTTGGTGTCAGAGAGAGGAGAGAGAGAGAGAGAGAGAGAGAGAGAGAGGTATATTATTACATATGTATATGAGATGGTTAAGTGATTGGTTAAAATAATGAGAAGTTAAGAGAGAGATATTAACGAGTAATGTAATATAGTAAGATATTAACGTTTTCTTGCTCAGTAAATGGTAAAAATATATGAATCTTTTTGTTTTTAATTTTTAAATCACGGATGGTTAAAAAAGTAACTGCAGAAAAAGTAGTAGTTGAACTAATGATTTACAAAAATGTGAAAACAATAAAATACTGATTTATAGTAATTAATAAATATTTTGGATTGGTAGAGAACTCTAAAGAAACTAAAAATCTCGAAATTTATTGCTTTATATATTGAACAGCTCATACGATATCTCTATGATTAAAGAGAGAAAGTTTTAAAACAAATTTGAATTTATAATATTTGCTTATGACGTTTCTAGCGGGGGGGGGGGGGGGGGGGGGGGGGGGGGGGGGAATTAAAAAATAATAATAGTAATAAGGTTCTGAACATCATTTAACTTCTATTTAATTAGAACACCTCCATGGGCTCATTTACTTCTGCGGTAACCAGGAGTTGGAGGTTCTCATCCACCCTTTTCGTATGTTTACTTTGTACATGTTGCAACCTGGGACTACCGTACTGGCCCGTAGGAAGGCGTATTTTCGCCGGCTCCATCAGACACGATATTTTGGCGTGTATCTTTAGTCATGCCATTTTCAGGTGAGGCGAAGTTACGATTTCATCCAAAATTTTGTGTTAATTACATTTGCGTTGCCATTGAATTAATTAGGGTTCCCTTGTTTTTTTCGATTTCTGTCATGGAAATATTTAATTTGGAGCCAATTGCTCATTTGAATGAGGGCAGTTGGATTGGAATGTATCGTGGCCGTAAGATTGGTTTTAAAGCTGAGACGTCAAACGGTGTCGTTCCTACTTATCATCACCAAATCACAGTCGTTCAATATGGCGCAAGTAATCCAATGGCTGAGCTTCAAATAGACAAGGATTTAATCCAGGCCCTGTAACGCCCCGGTTTCCGGATGAACAGGTAAGCACGCCACGTGTGCGTTTTGAGCGTAGGTTTTAAATTATTCTTTTAATTCATATCATTCAAAATATTATTTCATGACTCGGAAAATATTCCTTGCATGAAAACCATTACCGAGAGTGATAAAATTACCAAATTGTCCCTAGTTAAATATTTTCTAAAAATTTGGGGACTTAGTTGCATGATTTCTAAGGACCAAATTGAGCATAATTTTAAATCATGACATACTTTATTGTATAACTTAAAGACTTCAAGGATTGATTAGCAATTTGGCATAATTCACTCAAACCAAGAAGGGAATGTATCGATATCATCTCTTCTCCCACATTCTTGATCATTTTTCATCCAAACTTTGCCAAACACATTTGCTCTCATTCTCGGTACTAAGAAGAAAAGGGAAGAAGACAATATTCTTCATCAATCATCAAGATTTCAAGAAATATTGCAAGGAATTGAGTGATCATCATCATCATCATCATACTTCTTCATTTCTTCCATTTACAAGGTTGGTTTGGCATGAATCCATGCTTCTTGATCATACATGGGATAGCTAGGGTTTGAGTTTAATGTGCTAGATGTGTTCCTAGTTGTGCAAAGCATGATTGAAGGATTATTTCATGAATTATTGCATGAAATTTAGTTTGGATATTTGAATATTTGGCAAAAATGATCAAGTTTGATCATGAACATGGAGCATGAATATGTGATGATATTTCTTGGTTTTAGGTGTCTAAGTGATATATTATCATGTATTGAATGTGTATGCATCATATTTCCATAAATTATAGCTTTTGGGGTCCAAAAATGAATTATGGTAGCTTTGTTGTTTCTTCCCGAGAGCTTCCCCTGTTTCTGCTCTGTTTTTCAGTTGCAGAAGCAGGGAACGACCGTTCCCAGCCTCAAAGCTTGGCGGGAACGGGCGTTCCCCTTTTCTTTTCAAATGTAAGCGGCCGAGCATGGGAACGGCCGTTCCCATTTTGGCCTTGCGCCGGAAGGGCCGTTCCCAGCTCAAAGGCACGCTTTTAAGGGGAAGAAACGCGGGTGCGTTTCGGGGAACCTTTGGGAACGACCGTTCCCATTTTTCAAAAGGGAACGGAACGGCCGTTCCCACCTGTGTTGCAGAACAAAAATTCACTGCATAAATTTACGAAAATGACCCCTCGATCTAACGACTTCTTTGACCCCGAATTGCTATAATACGTGTTAATATGATGTGAAACCAAAAGTTATAATACCACATTGCATTTTCGAGGTCGTCTCGACACATTTTCGCCGTTCGTCATATTTTGACCATTTTAGTCCATGTCTCATGTTCATATATCGTATTTGCACAGGTCACGAGGGCGTGGACGAGGAGCAAGCTCCTTAGAACGCTACTTTATTTTATTTTGCAAGAAAGGTGAGGTTTTGTTTTGGTAAAATTAACCCTACCACCCGTACGTGCTAGTTTTCGACCAAAACCTATTATATTTATAACCGTTTTCAAAGTAATAAACATTTCAAGCAAGAATGTATCGATTGTAATGATTTTCAAGCATGTTGGCGAGTACATGATTGCACGTGGGCCCGAGGGTAATTCTTGAGCCAACCGGGAAAGCAAGGGCTGACGGGTAACTCCTGAATTATCCTCACATTGTTGGGATCACCCCCGAAGCCACTAGGAGATTAGTGGTGGAAGGAGTTCCGTGTCTAGAGGGTCATGTCCTCTACACACACCATGTCGTGGATAGTCGAGCCTTGCAAACTCGCTATCACCCGGAGGAAGAAGGAGACTGGGGATTAATCCGGAATGTCGGGTTATCCTCGGGTTATTGCATGTTTTCAAGAATGAAATTGTCTATGTGAGCACTCAAGGAATTGCATGATCACGTATTTATCAAGCAAGCAAGCATGATCACGTATTGTTCACGATTGGGAGTTCGGTTGGAGATTGCCCTTACTCGCCGGGGCCACATGTTCATGATATTGACAAGCATGATTAATTAAACGTGTTAAAATGGATAGTTGTAATCTCGGGCAAAGGATGAGATTCTTAAACTATATAATTATTGTTTTCTAAAAGTCTTTACCCGAGGCTACAACTTGCATGTGACGTGTGTTATATATTTATTGCCCTCACTCAGTCTTCAGTAGACTGATACTCCACTTTTCAGGTACCTTTTGAGCGTGGTTGTGCTAGGCGGGAGTTGGTCGAGTCTTGCATTTCCACGGGTCTAGTTTCATACCTTTCATGTATAGTATTTTGAGACATTTCATGTTATGATAGTTATTGTCACGTTTTGAATACTTAATGATGTATATTATTGAGATATGATATTGTATTGATCGGTAAATGGTACCTATATGTATCTATGGAATAAATATGGTACCTATATATATTTATGAATGACTTTATTGCTTCCGCTTTTCTATTCATGGTTGTTTGATAATGTTGGGGAGAGTGTCCCGCCTAGAGCGTCGTTTTGTTGTCACCCGTTCGCTGTGGTCTTGGTTTATGTATGAACGGTCCATTTCATACGTGGATTGAGGCTACAGTGCGGGGGATGTGGCGCCTTGGGGTCTAGGGTGCTACATCTACAGGTGGTATCAGAGCCCGGTTGCAAAACCGAGGTTCTCGAGTCGTGTCGAGTCAGTCTAGGTCGCACGGCATAGGATTATGTGGTATTTGGGAGTCTGCATTGGGTTGATCTACTTGATTTACTCCCTTATTCGCGTTAATTGCACTACTTGATCTTCCTTGAATATGTGTTATTCGATATTATGGAAATTCTATGCATACATTTGCATTTATTGATCAAGACACGCATGTTTAGTGATTTGATTTCAGGATGGAGCCCGATAGATATCACAGTGATCGATCCTCGAGGCACAGGCATCATCATCGTCGACATCATCGCCGCGAGAGATCACCACCTCCTCCACCTGTTCAGGCACAGCCCCAGGATTTTATGAATGCAGTAGTGGGGCTTATTGATCAGAGGTTACAGGAACGGGTACCTCCACCACCACCACCAGCGCAGGTAGCACCTCCAGAGAATCCCATTTCTGCTATCTTGCGAGAGTTCCAGAATCAGCGTCCCCCGAAATTCTATAAGGGAGACGACATACAGGCAGAGATGTGGTTGAAGGAGATTGAAAGGATATGGCAGCTTATTCCCTGTGACAGTCAGGAGAAGGCCCGTTGTACACTCACTCTTATTCAGGGCGAGGCCTACTCCTGGTGGGAGAGTACAGAGATTGTTCTGGCGGCAGCAGGGACCGAGGTTACTTGGGAGGTATTTGTACGGGAGTTCAGAAACAAGTATATTCCTCCAGCTTCCCGTACCCGCAGATTGAGGGAGTTTACAGAGCTTAAGCAGGGAGGCAGGTCTGTGGGCCAGTACATCGCCGAGTTCGAGAGGCTTTCTCGCTATGCACCCAACATAGCGAATGATGACTTTCACAAGGCGATGCAGTTTGTTCAGGGGTTGAGACCGGATATCCAGGATGCACTGAAAGCGACTAATACCAGCACCTGGGCAAAGGCTACTGCAAAGGCACTGAAGGTTGAGGATTCTGATAGTGCCAGGAGGGCTACTCAGCGAGCAGGACAGGCTTCAGGCTCGAGATCAGGTCAGGGATCGAGCTCAGGAAAGAGGCCGATGGTTTACTCTGCACCTCCAGCACAGAGGGACTTTGGGAAGAAGTTTAAGACTACCGGGCCGTCACAGAAGGGTTCAGGACCGTTACTGAGAGGTCCGAGAGCTCCAGCACCACCCCAGCCACCTCAGAGACCGAGATGCACATGGTGTGGACATCCTACGCACACCTATGATAACTGTAGGCACCGGCTAGGTCTGTGTTTGATTTGTGGGAGTAACGAGCATCTGGTTGATGGTTGTCCGGATCGTCAGGATCCACCACCTGCAGGACCGAGGCCACTGGTGAGAGCCCGAGCTTATGCACTTGCTGGGGAGGAGCAGGAGGCTGACATTGACCCCGCTGCAGTAGTTGAAGGTATTATTTGCATTCATGGCACGAACATCCATACATTATTTGATCCAGGAGCTACACACTCCTTTCTTGCGCATTCTATTGCTATTACTTTGTCTTTGCTTGCTATGTGTACTTCTGTGCGTTATATAGTTAGTACTCCTTTCGGTAGTAGGCGAGAGACGGATCAGGTTTACAGGGATGTTCCAGTTGTGATTGAAGGCCGGGAGTTTCTGACAGACTTTATTGTGATGCCAATGGAAAGATACGGGGCTATTTTGGGGATGGAATGGTTATACAGGCATTGTGCTACAGTGGATTGTCGGGCCAAGAAAGTTCAGTTGGGTTCAGAGGTTGTTACGGGCTGTACTTCGAAGACCGTACCCTTACTTTCATTTTCAGAGGCTCAGAGATTAGTCAGAGACGGGGCTACAGGATTCATTGCTTACATTCTGAACAAGCCCAAAGATCAGGTGAAGTTAGAAGATACTGAAGTGGTAAAGGAATTCCCCGAAGTATTTCCAGAGAAACTGGATTCTTTGCCTCCTGAGCGGGAGATTGAGTTCGTGATTGATCTTTTCCCGAATGCTGAGCCGTATTCAAAGACTCCTTACCGGATGGCTCCAGCCGAATTGAAGGAACTAAAAGTTCAGCTTGAGGCTTTATTGGAAGTTGGGTACATTCGACCGAGTTCTTCGCCGTGGGGAGCACCGGTGTTGTTTGTGAAGAAAAAGGACGGGACTTTAAGAATGTGCATTGATTACAGAGAGTTGAACCGGATGACCATTAAGAACAAGTATCCCCTTCCACATATCGAGGAGTTATTTGATATACTCCAGGGTTCTAAGGTGTATTCAAAATTGGATTTAAGGCAGGGATACTATCAGCTGCGGATCCGAGCAGAGGACATTCCAAAGACAGGATTCAATACTCGGTACGGGCATTATGAGTTCGTGGTTATGCCTTTTGGTTTGACTAATGCCCCTGCAGCTTTTATGGATATGATGCACCGGATATTCAGGCCTTTCCTCGACAAGTTCGTGGTAATTTTCATCGATGACATTCTGGTTTTCTCGAAATCAGCCGAGGAGCATGCGAGACATCTCAAGCTCGTTCTTCAGACACTAAAGGAGCATCAGTTATTTGCTAAGTTTAGCAAGTGTGAATTTTGGATCGATCGGGTTTCCTTTTTGGGGCATGTGATTTCAGGAAAAGGGTTGGAAGTCGATCCCTCGAAAATCGAGGCCGTGCTTAAGTGGGAGAAACCAAAGAACGCCTCAGAGATTAGAAGCTTCTTGGGATTGGCCGGTTACTACAGAAGGTTTGTTCAGGATTTCTCCAAGATTGCGGCACCGTTAACCCGGTTGACAAAGAAGGATGTTAAGTTTGTCTGGGACGAGAAGTGTGATCAAAGTTTCAACTTCTTGAAAGAGAAATTAGTCTCAGCTCCGGTGTTAACGCTTCCCGAGGGTTCAGAAGGGTATGCAGTGTATACAGATGCTTCTAAAGAAGGCTTAGGTTGTGTTTTGACTCAGAAAGGAAAAGTGATTGCCTATGCTTCCCGTAAGCTAAAGGAATATGAAAGGAATTATCCGACACACGACCTAGAGCTAGCAGCCGTGATCTTTGCACTCGGGAAATGGAGACATTATCTTTACGGGACTTCCTTTGAGATATTTACCGACCACAAGAGCCTCCAGTATTTATTCACACAGAAGGATTTGAATATGAGGCAACGGCGTTGGATGGAAAAGTTGGAAGACTATGATTGCACAATTAAATACCATCCCGGGAAAGCCAATGTGGTCGCCGATGCACTTAGCAGGAAGGCGAGTGTATCGAATTTGGAAATAAAGGAAAGTAAGGAAGTTGCCCCGATTGTGTTACGGGCTCGGGTTTCTAATATCACAATTCAGCCGGAATTGAAGAATCAGTTGTTTGAGGCTCAGAATAGGGATCCGGAAGTACAGAAACTTGCAAGTAAAGCTAAGGATGACCCGGAGAGTCCGTTTGGGTTTGATGAGACCGGGTTGCTTCGGTTTAAGAACAGAGTAGTAGTACCTGAAGAATTGAGACGGGTCCTACTCGAGGAAGCTCACAAGTCAGCCTACTCGATCCACCCAGGAGGAAACAAGATGTATAAGGATTTGAAGCAAAATTATTGGTGGAACGGGTTGAAGAGAGACGTAGCAGAGTACGTGAAACATTGCCTGACTTGTCAGAAAGTAAAAGCTGAGCACCAAAAACCCGCGGGACTTCTACAACCGTTACCTATTCCCGAATGGAAGTGGGAACAAGTAACGATGGACTTTGTTTCCGGATTACCGAAGGTTAAAGGCGGGTTTGATGGAATTTGGGTGATCGTGGATAGATTCACGAAGTCTGCTCACTTTCTACCGGTCCGGATGTCCTATAAGATTCCGAAGTTGGCCGAGATCTATAACAGAGAGATTATTCGACTTCATGGTATTCCGGTGAGCATAGTATCGGATCGAGACCCGAGGTTTACTTCGAAGTTGTGGCAGGAGTTACAGACCGTCTTGGGAACGAAGCTCAAGTTCAGTACAGCATTTCACCCTCAGACAGACGGCCAGACTGAAAGGTTAATCAGGTATTTGGAAGATCTTCTTCGGGCTTGCGCGATGGATTTTCAGAACTCGTGGTCAGAACAGCTTCCCTTGATCGAGTTTGCTTATAATAACAGCTTTCAGGCTTCGATTGGGATGGCTCCTTACGAGTTACTTTATGGAAGAAAGTGCCGATCTCCGTTGTTCTTCGACTTGGAGGAATGGAAGTGGTCAAAACAGGAAGGAGTAAAAAGAGGTGAAAGATTCGAAAGGCCTTCCAAAGTCGTTCAGGCTATGATTGAAAAAGTTCAAACGATTCAACAACGGATGAAAGCCGCGCAAGACAGGCAAAAGAGCTATGCAGATAAGCGCCGAAGGGATCTAGAGTTTGAAGTGGGTGACCGGGTATTCTTGAAGGTGTCACCAAGGAAAGGTTTTACCCGAATCGGGAGAGGAGGAAAGCTTAATCCTCGCTACTTAGGTCCGTTCGAGATTTTGGAAAGAATAGGCGAGGTGGCCTATCGACTGGACCTACCACCGAGTCTTACGGGGATTCACAACGTGTTTCATGTTTCGCAATTAAGGAAATATTACCCCGATGAGACTACGATTCTCCCCGTGGAAGAAGTTGAGCTGGAACCGAATTTGTCATTTGTTCAGAGGCCGGTTAAGATCATGGATCGGAAATTTCAGGAATTGAGAAACCGGAGAATTCCCATGGTTAAGGTGTTGTGGAGAAGTGATAAAACCGAAGAAGCCACTTGGGAAACAGAGGACAAAATGAAACGGTTCCACCCGGAGTTGTTCGAGCAAGACTAGAGAATCTGGGGACCAGATTCTTCTAAGGGGGGGAGAGTTGTAACGCCCCGGTTTCCGGATGAACAGGTAAGCACGCCACGTGTGCGTTTTGAGCGTAGGTTTTAAATTATTCTTTTAATTCATATCATTCAAAATATTATTTCATGACTCGGAAAATATTCCTTGCATGAAAACCATTACCGAGAGTGATAAAATTACCAAATTGTCCCTAGTTAAATATTTTCTAAAAATTTGGGGACTTAGTTGCATGATTTCTAAGGACCAAATTGAGCATAATTTTAAATCATGACATACTTTATTGTATAACTTAAAGACTTCAAGGATTGATTAGCAATTTGGCATAATTCACTCAAACCAAGAAGGGAATGTATCGATATCATCTCTTCTCCCACATTCTTGATCATTTTTCATCCAAACTTTGCCAAACACATTTGCTCTCATTCTCGGTACTAAGAAGAAAAGGGAAGAAGACAATATTCTTCATCAATCATCAAGATTTCAAGAAATATTGCAAGGAATTGAGTGATCATCATCATCATCATCATACTTCTTCATTTCTTCCATTTACAAGGTTGGTTTGGCATGAATCCATGCTTCTTGATCATACATGGGATAGCTAGGGTTTGAGTTTAATGTGCTAGATGTGTTCCTAGTTGTGCAAAGCATGATTGAAGGATTATTTCATGAATTATTGCATGAAATTTAGTTTGGATATTTGAATATTTGGCAAAAATGATCAAGTTTGATCATGAACATGGAGCATGAATATGTGATGATATTTCTTGGTTTTAGGTGTCTAAGTGATATATTATCATGTATTGAATGTGTATGCATCATATTTCCATAAATTATAGCTTTTGGGGTCCAAAAATGAATTATGGTAGCTTTGTTGTTTCTTCCCGAGAGCTTCCCCTGTTTCTGCTCTGTTTTTCAGTTGCAGAAGCAGGGAACGACCGTTCCCAGCCTCAAAGCTTGGCGGGAACGGGCGTTCCCCTTTTCTTTTCAAATGTAAGCGGCCGAGCATGGGAACGGCCGTTCCCATTTTGGCCTTGCGCCGGAAGGGCCGTTCCCAGCTCAAAGGCACGCTTTTAAGGGGAAGAAACGCGGGTGCGTTTCGGGGAACCTTTGGGAACGACCGTTCCCATTTTTCAAAAGGGAACGGAACGGCCGTTCCCACCTGTGTTGCAGAACAAAAATTCACTGCATAAATTTACGAAAATGACCCCTCGATCTAACGACTTCTTTGACCCCGAATTGCTATAATACGTGTTAATATGATGTGAAACCAAAAGTTATAATACCACATTGCATTTTCGAGGTCGTCTCGACACATTTTCGCCGTTCGTCATATTTTGACCATTTTAGTCCATGTCTCATGTTCATATATCGTATTTGCACAGGTCACGAGGGCGTGGACGAGGAGCAAGCTCCTTAGAACGCTACTTTATTTTATTTTGCAAGAAAGGTGAGGTTTTGTTTTGGTAAAATTAACCCTACCACCCGTACGTGCTAGTTTTCGACCAAAACCTATTATATTTATAACCGTTTTCAAAGTAATAAACATTTCAAGCAAGAATGTATCGATTGTAATGATTTTCAAGCATGTTGGCGAGTACATGATTGCACGTGGGCCCGAGGGTAATTCTTGAGCCAACCGGGAAAGCAAGGGCTGACGGGTAACTCCTGAATTATCCTCACATTGTTGGGATCACCCCCGAAGCCACTAGGAGATTAGTGGTGGAAGGAGTTCCGTGTCTAGAGGGTCATGTCCTCTACACACACCATGTCGTGGATAGTCGAGCCTTGCAAACTCGCTATCACCCGGAGGAAGAAGGAGACTGGGGATTAATCCGGAATGTCGGGTTATCCTCGGGTTATTGCATGTTTTCAAGAATGAAATTGTCTATGTGAGCACTCAAGGAATTGCATGATCACGTATTTATCAAGCAAGCAAGCATGATCACGTATTGTTCACGATTGGGAGTTCGGTTGGAGATTGCCCTTACTCGCCGGGGCCACATGTTCATGATATTGACAAGCATGATTAATTAAACGTGTTAAAATGGATAGTTGTAATCTCGGGCAAAGGATGAGATTCTTAAACTATATAATTATTGTTTTCTAAAAGTCTTTACCCGAGGCTACAACTTGCATGTGACGTGTGTTATATATTTATTGCCCTCACTCAGTCTTCAGTAGACTGATACTCCACTTTTCAGGTACCTTTTGAGCGTGGTTGTGCTAGGCGGGAGTTGGTCGAGTCTTGCATTTCCACGGGTCTAGTTTCATACCTTTCATGTATAGTATTTTGAGACATTTCATGTTATGATAGTTATTGTCACGTTTTGAATACTTAATGATGTATATTATTGAGATATGATATTGTATTGATCGGTAAATGGTACCTATATGTATCTATGGAATAAATATGGTACCTATATATATTTATGAATGACTTTATTGCTTCCGCTTTTCTATTCATGGTTGTTTGATAATGTTGGGGAGAGTGTCCCGCCTAGCGCGTCGTTTTGTTGTCACCCGTTCGCTGTGGTCTTGGTTTATGTATGAACGGTCCATTTCATACGTGGATTGAGGCTACAGTGCGGGGGATGTGGCGCCTTGGGGTCTAGGGTGCTACAGGCCCTTCATCATGTCAAAGATCCTATGGTGGAGGAGTTTCGAGTTGTTGGAAATAGGGAGGGGACCAGTGATCAGCTACAAGCCTGAGCAGGGACGTTGCAAGCTGTGATTATTCTCTTTTCTTGTTAAGCAATTGTTAGGCTGAGTCATGGTTGTGTGATCACGTATTTAGGTCTGCTTGTTGCTCTTTTTTGGATAAGTTTGATGTAAGAAATTTCTGAATATTTTCTCATCCCTTGTTCTTCTGCTTCTCATCTCCATTTATGTCCTTGTACTGTTTTATCGAATTGATTCAATATATTTCCTATTTTGTTGGGTTTTGGTGTTGATTATACTATTATTCATTGAGTTTGTTACATTTGGTATCTAGAGCCGATCGAATCCTTACGGCCTGGAGATGGCAGACGGCTTAAGGTCCAAAGATCTGCAGGAATTACTTAAGAAGCAAGAAGGCTCACTGATAGAGGAAAGAGCGATGAGAGTAGCTGCTGAGCAAAAAATGGAGGCTAGATTCGATGATCTGACTGGAGCCTTAGAGAAATTAACAATGCAAATGGGGGCTATCGCAGATCAAGTGCAGATTTATAACAGGAATAAGTCAGTTATGGGTGATGGTTTATCAGCTTCGAATGGAAAGGGAATAGGTTCGGGTTCTGTATCTAACAATACCACACCAACAAAGATGCATTCCCAAGGAAGCTATGGAGGAAACTCTTCATCACACAAGTATATTGACTTTCTCAGTTTTGATGGAGCGAATCCCAGAGGATGGGTAAGGAAGGCACAAAGGTATTTCCAACTCTTACCAACTGTGCCTGATCATGAACGAATTACTTTATCTTCCATTTATTTTTCGGGGGTTGCAGAGACTTGGCTGCAGAATCTTATTGAGACTAAACCGGATTTAAACTGGGAACAATTGATTGATGAGGTTTTAAAAAGATTTGATGTTGGGGATAGGAAACTGATAGTGGGAGAATTTCATAAGTTGAAACAAATTGGGATTGTTGAGGAGTACTTGGTGCGGTTTGAAGAGCTTAAATCACAATTACTCCTGTTTTGTAAGAATCTAACTGAAGATTACTTGTAGCACCCTAAACCCCAAGGCGCCACATCCCCCGCACTATAGCCTCGATCCACGTATGAAATGGACAGTTCATACATAAACCAAGACCACAGCGAACGGGTGACAATAGAAATGACGCTCTAGGCGGGACACTCTCCCCAACATAATCAAACAAACATGAATAGAAAAGCGGAAGCAGTAAAGTCATTCGTATATATATAGGTACCATATTTATGACATAGATACATATAGGTACCGATTCACTATCACTACATAATCATATCTGAATAAGATACATCATTAAGTATCCAAAATGTGATAAGAACGATTATAGCATGAAATGTCTCAAAATGCTATACAACCAGGGTATGAACTAGACCCGTGGAAATGCAAGACTCGAACAACTCCCGCCTAGCACGACCACGCTCAAAAGGTACCTGAAAAGTGAAGCATCAGTCTACCGAAGACTGAGTGAGGGGCAATAGAATATATATCACACATCACATGCAAGTTGTAGCCTCGGGTGAAGACTTTAGTATAAAATAGAATAGATATATAATTCAATAAGTTTAATCTTTGCCCGAGATTACAACCAACCATTTTAACACGTTTATTTAATCATGATTGTCAATATCATGAACATGTGGCCCCGGCGAGCAAGGGCAATCTCCAACCGAACTCCCAATCGTGAACAATACGTGAACATGCTTGCTTGCTTGATAAATACGTGATCATGCAATTCATTTAGTGCTCATATAGACAGTTTCATGCTTGAAATCATGCAATAACCCGAGGATAACCCGACATTCCGGCTTAATCCCCAGTCTCCTTCTTCCTCCGGGTGATAGCGAGTTTGCAAGGCTCGACTATCCACGACATGGTGTGTGTAGAGGACATGACCCTCTAGACACGGAACTCCTTCCACCACTAATCTCCTAGTGGCTTCGGGGGTGATCCCAACAATGTGAGGATAATTCAGGAGTTACCCGTCAGCCCTTGCTTTCCCGGTTGGCTCAAGAATTACCCTCGGGCCCACGTGCAATCATGTACTCGCCAAACATGCTTGAAAATCATGACAATCGATACATTCTTGCTTGAAACATTTATTACTTTGAAAACGTTTATAAGTATACTAGGTTTTGGCCGAAAATTAGCACATAAGGGTTATAGGGTTCGTTTTACCAAAACAAAACCTCACCTTTCTTGCAAAATAAAATAAAGAAGCGTTCTAAGGAGCTTGCTCCCCGTCCACGCCCTCGTGACCTGTGTAAATACGATGTACAACCATGAGACATGAACTAAAATGGCCAAAATATGACGAACGGCGAAAACGTGTCGAGACGACCATGAAAATGCAATGTGGTATTATAACTTTTCGTTTCACATCATATTAACACGTATTATAGCAATTCGGGGTCAAAGAAGTCGTTGGATCGAGGGGTCAAAATCGTAATTTTATGCAGTGAATTTTGTTCTGTCAGCCCCTTGGGAACGGCCGTTCCAGGCTTCCTTTGAAAACTGGGAACGGTCGTTCCCGTTGCCCAGAAAAACGCAGCAACGTTTTTTAAAAATTAAAACGCGCCTACGCTGGGAACGGCCCTTCCGGTTCCAAGGCCAAAGTGGGAACGGCCGTTCCCATAGTCGGCCGCGCACATTTTGAAAAGGGATGGGAACGCCCGTTCCCACCAAGCCTTGAGGCTGGGAACGGTCGTTCCCTGCTTCTGCAACTGAAAAACAGAGCAGAAACAGAGTATGCTCTCGGGAAGAAAGCAACAAAGCTACCAAATCCCATTTTTGATCCCCAAATGCTATAATTTCTGGTAATATGATGCATACAACTTCAATAAATGATAATATATCACTTAGACACACAAACCATGAAATATACTCAAGAATTTCAAGTTTCAAGTTTATGATCAACTTGATCATTCAAGCCAAAAATCCAAGAATTTCATGAACAAACCATGCTATAATTCAATAAATGATCACATATTCATGCTTCCATGTCCAACCAATCCATCTAGCATATAAATCTTAAACCCTAGCTTATCACTTATGATCATGAATCATCAACTCATGCAAACCAACCTTAAAGATGGAAAGAAATGAAGAAAGTGGATGATGATGATGATGATCTCTCAATTTCTTGAAACACTTCTTGAAATCTTGATGATCAAAAGGAAAATTATCTTCTTCCCTTTTCTTCCTTGGAATACCGAGAGAGAGATGAATATGTTGGGCAAATTTTGGTTGAAAATGATCAAGGAAGAAGCTTGAGATGATATTACGTGATACATCTCCTTGGTTTGAGTGAAATATGTCAATTTGCCAATTAATCCTTGAAGTTCCTAAGTTATACAATTAAGTATGCCATGATTTAAAATATGCTCAATTTGGTCCTTAGAAATCATGCAATTAAGTCCCTAATATTTTAGAAAGTATTTAACTAGGGACAATTTAGTAATTCTATCACTCTCGGTAATTGATTTCATGCAAGAAAGATTTTTCGTGCCATGAAATAGTATTTTGAATGATATAAAATCATATAATTGTTATAAATTATGTTTCATGAATTTTACAAAAATATGAATGCCACGTATGAATATTATGAAATTAAAAGAAATAAAATAAAACCTACGCTCAAAACGCACACGTGGCGTGCTTACCTGTTCATCCGGAAACCGGGGCGTTACAACTCTCCCCCCCTTAGAAGAATTTGGTCCCCAGATTCTCTAGTCTTGCTCGAACAACTCCGGGTGGAACCGTTTCATTTTATCCTCTGTTTCCCAAGTAGCTTCCTCGGTTTTATCGCTTCTCCACAAAACCTTAACCATGGGAATTCTTCGGTTTCTCAACTCCTGAAATTTCCGATCCAAGATCTTAACCGGCCTCTGAACAAATGTCAAATTCGGTTCCAGTTCAACTTCTTCCACGGGGAGAATCGTAGTCTCATCGGGGTAATATTTCCTTAATTGTGAAACGTGGAACACGTTGTGAATCCCCGTAAGACTCGGTGGTAGGTCCAGTCGATAGGCTACCTCACCTATTCTTTCCAGAATCTCGAACGGACCTAAGTAGCGAGGATTAAGTTTTCCTCATTTCCCGATCCGGGTGAAACCTTTCCTTGGTGACACCTTCAAGAATACCCGGTCACCCACTTCAAATTCTAGATCTCTTCGGCGCTTATCGGCATAACTCTTTTGCCTATCTTGCGCGGCTTTCATCCGTTGTTGAATCATTTGAACCTTTTCAATCATAGCCTGAACGACTTTGGAAGGCCTTTCGAATCTTTCACCTCTCTTTACCCCTTCCTGTTTCGACCATTTCCATTCTTCCAAGTCGAAGAACAACGGAGATCGGCACTTTCTTCCATAAAGTGACTCGTAAGGAGCCATCCCGATCGAAGCCTGAAAGCTGTTATTATAAGCAAACTCGATCAAGGGAAGCTGTTCTGACCACGAGTTCTGAAAATCCATCGCGCAAGCCCGAAGAAGATCTTCCAAATACCTGATTAACCTTTCAGTCTGACCGTCCGTTTGAGGGTGAAATGCTGTACTGAACTTAAGCTTCGTTCCCAAGATAGCCTGTAATTCCTGCCACAACTTAGAAGTAAACCTCGGGTCTCGGTCAGAAACTATGCTCACCGGAATACCATGAAGTCGAATAATCTCTCTGTTATAGATTTCGGCCAACTTCGGAATCTTATAGGACATCCGGACCGGTAGAAAGTGAGCAGACTTTGTAAATCTATCCACGATCACCCAAATACCATCAAACCCGCCTTTAACCTTCGGTAATCCAGAAACAAAGTCCATCGTTACTTGTTCCCACTTCCACTCGGGAATAGGTAACGGTTGTAGAAGTCCCGCGGGTTTTTGGTGCTCAGCTTTCACTTTCTGACAAGTCAGGCAATGTTTCACATACTCTGCCACGTCTCTTTTCATCCCGTTCCACCAATAATATTGTTTCAAATCCTTATACATCTTATTTCCTCCTGGGTGGATCGAGTAAGCTGACTTGTGAGCTTCTTCGAGTAGGACCCGTCTCAACTCTTCAGGTACTACTACTCTGTTCTTAAACCGAAGCAACCCGGTCTCATCAAACCCAAACGGACTCTCCGGGTCATCCTTAGCTTTACTTGCAAGCTTCTGTACTTCCGGATCCCTATTCTGGGCCTCGAATAAATGATGTTTCAATTCCGGCTGAATTGTGATATTAGAAACCCGAGCCTTTAACACAATCGGGGCAACTTCCTTACTTTCCTTTATTTCCAAACTCGATACACTCGCCTTCCTGCTAAGTGCATCAGCGACCACATTGGCTTTCCCGGGATGGTACTTAATTGTACAATCATAATCTTCCAACTTTTCCATCCAACGCCGTTGCCTCATATTCAGATCCTTCTGTGTAAATAAATACTGGAGGCTCTTATGGTCGGTAAAAATCTCAAAGGAAGTCCCGTAAAGATAATGTCTCCATTTCCCGAGCGCAAAGATCACGGCTGCCAGCTCTAGGTCGTGTGTCGGATAATTCCTTTCATATTCCTTTAGCTTCCGGGAAGCATAAGCGATCACTTTTCCTTTCTGAGTCAAAACACAACCCAAGCCTTTCTTAGAAGCATCTGTATACACTGCATATTCTTCTGAACCCTCGGGAAGCGTTAACACCGGAGCTGAGACTAACTTTTCTTTCAAAAAGTTAAAGCTTTGATCACACTTCTCATCCCAGACAAATTTAACATCCTTCTTTGTCAACCGGGTTAACGGTGCAGCAATCTTGGAAAAATCCTGAACGAACCTCCTGTAATATCCGGCCAATCCCAAGAAGCTTCTAATCTCTGAGGCGTTCTTTGGTTTCTCCCACTTGAGCACGGCCTCAATTTTCGAGGGATCGACTTCCAACCCTTTTCCTGAAATCACATGCCCCAAAAAGGAAACCCGATCGATCCAAAATTCACACTTGCTGAACTTAGCAAATAACTGATGCTCTTTTAGTGTCTGAAGAACGAGTCTGAGATGTCTCGCGTGCTCCTCGGGTGATTTCGAGAAAACCAGAATATCATCAATGAAAATCACCACGAACTTGTCAAGGAAAGGCCTAAATATCCGGTGCATCATATCCATAAAAGCTGCAGGGGCGTTAGTTAATCCAAAAGGCATAACCACGAACTCATAATGCCCGTACCGAGTATTGAATCCTGTCTTTGGAATATCCTCTGCTCGGATTCGCAGCTGATAGTATCCCTGTCTTAAATCCAATTTCGAATACACCTTGGAACCCTGGAGTATATCGAACAACTCCTCGATATGTGGGAGGGGATACTTGTTCTTGATAGTCATCCTGTTCAACTCCCTGTAATCGATGCACATTCTTAAAGTCCCGTCCTTCTTCTTGACAAACAACACCGGTGCTCCCCACGGCGAAGAACTCGGCCGAATGTACCCAACTTCCAATAAAGCCTCAAGCTGAACTTTTAGTTCCTTTAATTCAGCTGGAGCCATCCGATAAGGAGTCTTTGAATACGGCTCGGCATTCGGGAAAAGATCAATCACAAATTCAATCTCTCGTTCAGGAGGCAAAGAATCCAACTTCTCTGGAAATACCTCGGGGAATTCCTTTACCACTTCGGTGTCCTCTAACTTCACCTGATCTTTTGGCTTGTTCAGAATATAGGCAATGAACCCTGTAGCCCCGTCTCTGACTAACTTCTGAGCCTCTGAAAACGAAAGTAGTGGTACGGTCTTTGAAGTACAGCCCGTAATAACCTCTGAACCCAACTGAACCTTCTTGGCCCGACAATCAACTGTAGCACAATGTCTGTAAAGCCAATCCATCCCCAGAATAGCCCCGTATCTCTCCATCGGCATCACAATAAAATCTGTCAGAAACTCCCGGCCTTCAATCACAACTGGAACATCCCTGTAAACCTGATCCGTCTCTCGCCCACTACCGAAAGGAGTACTAACTATATAGCGCACAGAAGTACACATAGCAGGCAAAGACAAGGTAATAGCAATAGAATGCGCAAGAAAGGAGTGTGTAGCTCCGGGATCAAATAATGTATGGATGTTCGTGCCATGGATGCAAATAATACCTTCAACTACTGCAGCGGGATCAATATCAGCCTCCTGCTCCTCTCCCGCGAGTGCATAAGCCCGAGCCCTCACCAAGGGTCTCGGTCCTGCAGGTGGTGGATCCTGACGATCCGGACAACCATCAACCAGGTGCTCGTTACTCCCACAGATCAAACATAGGCCCAACCGGCGCCTGCAGTTATCATAGGTGTGCGTAGGATGTCCACACCATGTGCATCTCGGTCTCTGGGGTGGCTGAGGTAGTGCTGGAGCTCTCGGACCCTTCTGTGATGGCCCTGTAAAGTTAGGTTTCTTCCCGGAGTCCCTCTGCGCTGGAGGTGTAGAATACACCATCGGCCTTTTTCCTGAACTCGAGCCCTGGCCTGATCTCGAGCCTGAAGCCTGTCCTGCTCGCTGAGTAGCCCTCCTAGCACTATCGGAATCTTCAACTTTTAGGGCTTTTGCTGTAGCTTTCGCCCAGGTGCTGGTATTAGTAGCTTTCAGTGCATCCTGAATGTCTGGCCTCAACCCCTGAACGAACTGCATCGCTTTGTGAAAGTCATCGTTCGCTATGTTGGGTGCATAGCGAGAAAGCCTCTCGAACTCGGCGATATACTGGCCCACGGACCTGCTTCCCTGCTTTAATTCTGTAAACTCCCTCAACCTGCGGGTACGGGAAGCTGGAGGAATATACTTGTTTCTGAACTCCCGTACAAAGACCTCCCAAGTAATCTCTGTCCCTGCTGCCTCCAGAACGATCTGTGTGCTCTCCCACCAGGAGTAGGCCTCGCCCTGAATAAGAGTGAGTGTACAACGAGCCTTCTCCTGACTGTCACAAGGAATAAGCTGCCAAATCCTCTCAATCTCCTTCAACCACATCTCTGCCTGTATGTCGTCTCCCTTATAGAACTTCGGGGGACGCTGATTCTGGAATTCTCGCAAGATAGCAGAAATGGGATTCTCTGGAGGTGCTACCTGCGCTGGTGGTGGTGGTGGAGGTACCCGTTCCTGTAACCTCTGATCAATTAGCCCCACTACTGCGTTCATAAAGTCCTGGGGCTGTGCCTGGGCAGGTGGAGGAGGTGGTGATCTCTCGCGGCGATGATGTCGGCGATGATGATGCCTGTGCCTCGAGGATCGATCACTGTAATGTCTGTCGGGCTCCATCCTGAAATCAGATCACTAAACATGCGTGGCTTGATCAATAAATGCAAATGTGTGCACACAATTTCCATAATATCAAATAGTACACGTTCAAGGAAGATCAAGTAGCTCAATTAATGTGAATAAGGGAGTAAATCAAGTAAATCAACAGAATGCAGACTCCCAAACCACTTAATCCTATGCCGTGCGACCTAGACTGACTGGACACGACTCGAGAACCTCGGTTTTGCAACCGGGCTCTGATACCACCTGTAGATGTAGCACCCTAAACCCCAAGGCGCCACATCCCCCGCACTATAGCCTCGATCCACGTATGAAATGGACAGTTCATACATAAACCAAGACCACAGCGAACGGGTGACAATAGAAATGACGCTCTAGGCGGGACACTCTCCCCAACATAATCAAACAAACATGAATAGAAAAGCGGAAGCAGTAAAGTCATTCGTATATATATAGGTACCATATTTATGACATAGATACATATAGGTACCGATTCACTATCACTACATAATCATATCTGAATAAGATACATCATTAAGTATCCAAAATGTGATAAGAACGATTATAGCATGAAATGTCTCAAAATGCTATACAACCAGGGTATGAACTAGACCCGTGGAAATGCAAGACTCGAACAACTCCCGCCTAGCACGACCACGCTCAAAAGGTACCTGAAAAGTGAAGCATCAGTCTACCGAAGACTGAGTGAGGGGCAATAGAATATATATCACACATCACATGCAAGTTGTAGCCTCGGGTGAAGACTTTAGTATAAAATAGAATAGATATATAATTCAATAAGTTTAATCTTTGCCCGAGATTACAACCAACCATTTTAACACATTTATTTAATCATGCTTGTCAATATCATGAACATGTGGCCCCGGCGAGCAAGGGCAATCTCCAACCGAACTCCCAATCGTGAACAATACGTGAACATGCTTGCTTGCTTGATAAATACGTGATCATGCAATTCATTTAGTGCTCATATAGACAGTTTCATGCTTGAAATCATGCAATAACCCGAGGATAACCCGACATTCCGGCTTAATCCCCAGTCTCCTTCTTCCTCCGGGTGATAGCGAGTTTGCAAGGCTCGACTATCCACGACATGGTGTGTGTAGAGGACATGACCCTCTAGACACGGAACTCCTTCCACCACTAATCTCCTAGTGGCTTCGGGGGTGATCCCAACAATGTGAGGATAATTCAGGAGTTACCCGTCAGCCCTTGCTTTCCCGGTTGGCTCAAGAATTACCCTCGGGCCCACGTGCAATCATGTACTCGCCAAACATGCTTGAAAATCATGACAATCGATACATTCTTGCTTGAAACATTTATTACTTTGAAAACGTTTATAAGTATACTAGGTTTTGGCCAAAAATTAGCACATAAGGGTTATAGGGTTCGTTTTACCAAAACAAAACCTCACCTTTCTTGCAAAATAAAATAAAGAAGCGTTCTAAGGAGCTTGCTCCCCGTCCACGCCCTCGTGACCTGTGTAAATACGATGTACAACCATGAGACATGAACTAAAATGGCCAAAATATGACGAACGGCGAAAACGTGTCGAGACGACCATGAAAATGCAATGTGGTATTATAACTTTTCGTTTCACATCATATTAACACGTATTATAGCAATTCGGGGTCAAAGAAGTCGTTGGATCGAGGGGTCAAAATCGTAATTTTATGCAGTGAATTTTGTTCTGTCAGCCCCTTGGGAACGGCCGTTCCAGGCTTCCTTTGAAAACTGGGAACGGTCGTTCCCGTTGCCCAGAAAAACGCGGCAACGTTTTTTAAAAATTAAAACGCGCCTACGCTGGGAACGGCCCTTCCGGTTCCAAGGCCAAAGTGGGAACGGCCGTTCCCATAGTCGGCCGCGCACATTTTGAAAAGGGATGGGAACGCCCGTTCCCACCAAGCCTTGAGGCTGGGAACGGTCGTTCCCTGCTTCTGCAACTGAAAAACAGAGCAGAAACAGAGTATGCTCTCGGGAAGAAAGCAACAAAGCTACCAAATCCCGTTTTTGATCCCCAAATGCTATAATTTCTGGTAATATGATGCATACAACTTCAGTAAATGATAATATATCACTTAGACACACAAACCATGAAATATCCTCAAGAATTTCAAGTTTCAAGTTTATGATCAACTTGATCATTCAAGCCAAAAATCCAAGAATTTCATGAACAAACCATGCTATAATTCAATAAATGATCACATATTCATGCTTCCATGTCCAACCAATCCATCTAGCATATAAATCTTAAACCCTAGCTTATCACTTATGATCATGAATCATCAACTCATGCAAACCAACCTTAAAGATGGAAAGAAATGAAGAAAGTGGATGCTGATGATGATGATCTCTCAATTTCTTGAAACACTTCTTGAAATCTTGATGATCGAAAGGAAAATTATCTTCTTCCCTTTTCTTCCTTGGAATACCGAGAGAGAGATGAATATGTTGGGCAAATTTTGGTTGAAAATGATCAAGGAAGAAGCTTGAGATGATATTACGTGATACATCTCCTTGGTTTGAGTGAAATATGTCAATTTGCCAATTAATCCTTGAAGTTCCTAAGTTATACAATTAAGTATGCCATGATTTAAAATATGCTCAATTTGGTCCTTAGAAATCATGCAATTAAGTCCCTAATATTTTAGAAAGTATTTAACTAGGGACAATTTAGTAATTCTATCACTCTCGGTAATTGATTTCATGCAAGAAAGATTTTTCGTGCCATGAAATAGTATTTTGAATGATATAAAATCATATAATTGTTATAAATTATGTTTCATGAATTTTACAAAAATATGAATGCCACGTATGAATATTATGAAATTAAAAGAAATAAAATAAAACCTACGCTCAAAACGCACACGTGGCGTGCTTACCTGTTCATCCGGAAACCGGGGCGTTACATTACTTCATTACCGCTTTTATCTGTTGATTGAAAGAGGAGATAAGGGCATCTGTGTTTGCTCATAAACCTCAGAACCTCAGTGATGTTGTTAGCTTTGCAAAGAATCAAGAAGCTGCAGTAGATGTTTTACTAGCTAGAGCAAATATGGGATTTAAGAATGCTAATTCTGTTAAGCAGCAAGTGAAACATGTAACTCAAAGTAATCCCATAAGAAACTGGAATATGGATAACAAAGGAACACAAAAGAACAGATCTTTTCCAACTCAGAGGAAGTACTTGACATCTACAGAAATGAGAGCCAGGAGGGAGAGGAATCTTTGTTACAACTGTGATGAGGTGTATACCCCAGGTCACAAGTGCACACAGAAGCAGTTATTCATCATCATTCCTAAGGATGATGATTGGGGAGGGTTAGAGGATTGTTTCAATGAAGGAGAGATAACAGAAGATAGCAGTGAAAATGAGGAAGTCACTATATCCATACATTCCATTTCTGGAAGGATAAATCCTCACATGTTCAAATTCAAAGGGGAGATTGAAGGGAAGGAAGCCCTGATTATGTTGGATTGTGGCAGCACTACATGCTTTATAGATGAGGAAATGGCAAGAACACTGAATTACAAGAAAGAGAGTACTAAACCAATGAGGGTTACAGTTGCTGGCAGAGTTCAATTTGTCAGTAATGTGATTTTCCCTAAGTTTGAGTGGAAAATTCAGGATCACACATTCCAGTTTCCCACTAGAGTTCTTGATTTGGGGGGAGTAGACATGGTATTGGGAGGAGATTGGTTGCATAGTAAAACTCCTGTGGGGCTTGATTATAAAAACTATAGAATTTCAGTTTTAAAGGATGGTAAGAGAGTTAATCTTCAAGTTATTAAACCTCAATCAAACTTTGACTTCATTTCAGCTGAAGGTATTGATAAACTACTGAAGAAGGGAGATAAGTATAATAGTAGACAATTATACTCTCTAACAGTGGAGCCTATGAGTGAGGACGTTGTGACGCCCCGATAATTCGGCCGTACAGGTATGATGTAATTGTTTACCTAATTGCGCAAAATAATTATTTTTCGTGTTTATATAGTAATTTTATTTTAAATGCATTAAATGTTATTTACTTTATTTTATTGTTGTTAGTATACTTATATATATATCTATTTGTTAATTGTGTGAGTAATTTAATGTTAAGTATTTTGTGAATTCTTTACAACTTGATATTTATTGCATAAATTGAACTTGATTGCAACATGAATTAATTTCCCGAATTTGACTTAATTTCGTTGTGGCTTTATTTGATCATTTCATGAAACCTTGAGGACCTAATTGCATGGACTTAATTGATTATATGTAACATCCGAGCGCAAGGTGTCACATCCCCCGCACCGAGACCCGACCCGAATATGAAACGGACGATCCATACCCGAGCCAAATCACGGCGAACGGGGACAAACACACACTCTAAGCTAGGCGGGCTAACTCTTAAAACCATAAAACAATATAAAATATTAAAGCGGAAGTAATAAACGAACATATACCATATATATATATATATATATATACAATGAGCATCCAAGCTCCAAAAATAATTCCTATACATCAACAATTGCCATCACGGCCCAACCAAGTACGCTCCAAATCATTATACAAATATAAGGGTATGCAAGTGTAAGACTCAAAATACAGAGCTAGAAGTAAATGCAAGACCTAGGACTCGTATTCCCGCCTAGCTCCCTCAACACTTGCATAAAACAACTGAAAACCAAACGGGTTCAGTCCAAAAGGGACTGGTGGGTATAAAACAGGGCATAAATAGAATATATGACAGTAATTAAACAATCACATGCAAGCTATAATCCCAAGCGAGGTTTTTAAAGACTTTCCCAAGTGGGTGAATAGAAATCATCAAAATTGATTATAACAAATCATTAACATTAGGTCATTAGTGACCCGGCGAGTGGGCGTGCATTATCTCCAACCAACACCTTGTGTAAACCATTTAAACATTCGTTCATTCATTCTTTTCATGCAATCATTCTTTTGTGCACATTCATTAACATTTACACCTTCTTCCTCCGGGTTGGTGGTGGGTTTGCAAGGCCCGACCACCCATTCATTGACCAAAAGGGGTTACATGACTCCCCAGATGGCGCTCAGCGTCCATTCCTCGCTAACTCCTAACGAGGTCCGGTTACGCCGTTCATTGGTGGAACTAGTGTGAGGGATCACCGTCGGCCCGTGCCTCCCCGGATAGCCACTCACACTAAGTCCCTGGGCCCCATTCGTGCATTCGATCATTTCTCGCCAAAACATTGGGTAGGGTTCATAAAATAAGGCTTTACGTTGGAAACATTTACTCTTTAAAACGACTCTCTATATATATATTGATTTTGGGTCGAAAACTTTCACATTGAAGGTATATATATAGGGTCTTATATCTACATAGAAGAAAAACCCACCTTAAACCGTAAAAAAGGAGCAAACACGAGCCTCACTGACCGGCCTTGTAACACCCCAAGCGGTGGGGCATCACACCCCCGCACTATGACCCGACACGTGTACGAAATGGAAGGTCCGCACACGCACCAAGTCACAGCGAACGGGTGACAAACAAAAACACACACACTAGCTAGGCGGTGTCTAACCCTGTACAAAAGAAAATATGCAAAACATGACAGCAGAAGTAGTACGAAATGCCAACTTACAAAAACTTTCATACCTTAAACACACAGTACCATACAAACATCAAAATCAACTAAACGGGTTCGACTAATCCAGCAAACCTGTCCTAACCTGTCCCGAGCAATCATATATTCACAACGGGTTCAACTAATCCAAGCACCTGTCCTAACCTGTCCCGAATTCCATAAATTCAAATCATAAATTCAATCCTGCACAAACATATCTTATATAACATTTACAAATCAAAATTCAGAACAAAATATTTAACCAACTTAAACGAACAGACGCAGACAAGACAAACATGACACAAAGCCGCCTAGCACGAACTCCAATGCAAAACCTGCAAACTAAAAACATAAAAGGGGAGGGGTCAGTCCAAAGACTGAGCGAGGGGCTACCTACACACACCTACGTACATATAGAGCACAACACGTAATAAAAGTAACGTTCGTGAACCCGGGGTATAGGGTGACTTATCAAAACAAAACTGACAAAACTTAACTTATTCAAAACTCAAAACAGACGCTCAAAATCATGCAGACTTAGCACACATATCGGAACATAACTTATTAGTATAAAAGTATACCAATTTTTATCTTAATTTAAAAATCTACCCCCGTTTCACGAACTTATGACAGACCGACAGACAAAACACACTTACTCCAGAACAAAGACGAAGCGAAACACAAAACGAATCATAAATCAATCCCACCTCCACACCGTTTGGGGAAGAGAGGTGCCCCTCTCAACCCACCACAGAACGAAACATGTGAACCGGAGGATCCCGCCCGGTTCCTTCGACGGCCAGCCAAAATGCGCTCCATCGGCATAGGAGAACTAAGTCTCCCGTTGGTGGAGAAGTGCACAGGGGTTGTAACCGGCGACCCCGATGGTCGTCCCGGGTCTCCCTTACCCACAACTCCGGGGCCCAAACAGATCAAAACCAACAGAAAATCGGAGACTTGCTTGAATCCGATACAAACAAAACAAAGCCTAAACTTATCACACTTACCAGACGAAACTTATACTCACACACACAGACAGACGAACATATCTCATGCATATCGTGCTTATCATATCACACGTACATATCACACACACTGACCTCTAAATCATAACAGAACTGAGACAAAGCATACGTAGGCTCATACATAGCGATTCGTACTTTTCAAATCAAATCATATGACAAAAACAACAAAATACGTACTTCACACATATCTACATATACATAAGGCTTATAAACCGCATGCATTCGAAAACGAGCACGTTGCAATAGGGTATAACTATATCCTAACCTCACATGGCACTAAACACTACCGAAGACACAGCAAATGGTCCACCCCGGAACCTGCACGACTCACTTGTCACCACCCCGGGTGCACCTGTACCAACTGAATACACAAACACAGACTCAGACTCCAAAACCAACCAAAAAGACGCACGACCATGCTCACGGATACAAATGATGCAACATATGACCCATATTGATTCAATCAAGTCATTCAGAGCATATTACAATCCATAATATATATCAAAAGATGCATAGCTTATAAAATTCCTAACGTTAATTACATACAATAAATTAGGACATTAAGAATTCCATTCATATCAAGTACCAATTCTCGAATGAATAAAAGCAATTTACATAACAATTTATATACAAATTATACATTGACAATTTTCACGATATTCTAACAATTAGCATACTTAAGCAATTCATTCAAATTAAATATAACTTAGCCTATCATAATTCATTTCTTATATTTCATAACATTTCATAATCAATTAGTTTTCTAAAATTACACTAACACCCCTTAAACAAGAATTATTCTCAAATAAGTAGGCAATTAACGAGGCAATTAAATTCACTAAATCACGAATTAAGCTTTCATATAACATAATATATTTTCATATATCATACAATTCACAATTTCCATGTTCATACAAGACCGAAATTACAATTAAAACAATTAACGAAGATAAATACAACAACTTCAAAAATTCACATAAAATCAACCGGACATCCGATTGACGAACGGAAAGTGGCGTTGGACTCATCACGACGAAAGGAACTCGCTGTACGAAGGGCGTCGGAATGCCCCCTCCGGAACCCGCGGGACCGCCACGCACCGCCGCCGGACCACCACCTCCGGTAGTCTGAAAATTCCCCGGAAGGACAGAAACGTACGCCTCGGCCTGCTTGACAAAAGCCCTCAACTAATTTCAGAAAATAACCAACACGCCGGACTTCGTTGACGAAAAACCGAACTAAAATCCTAATACGAAAACTGAAATTAAATACAAACCGCTAAACGAAAATAAAATCCGGACATACCGTTGGAAAGTCCGTAACGAGCCCTACGAAAGCCCCAAGTCAAATCGCCGGAGAGAGGAGCCAACGCTATCCGTTCACCACCGGTCCACTGCCAACGGCCGGTTCTCGAGTCGGGGCCAACGCCATCCGTTATGATTCGTCATTCCAAGTAACTTTTGTAAAGGCTCCACCACCAAAACCGGTCGGAAAAGGGCCCTACGCCGCCGCCGAAGGACTGTCGCCGCGCCATTGCCGATTCCGCCATCTACAGCCCCCGGTTGCTCGATCTGAGGTCGGAAATGGAACGGGAAGGGTAAAAAACGTAGGGTAGGGTGGTGGTTGGCCGGCGAAAGTCGCCGGATCGCCGGCGATGAAGTGGTGGCACCACCCGCCACTTTCAGGCCGCCGCTGTACCGCCGTGGGTCATCGGTTGGCCACGAAGTTGGTACGGTTGTGACGGGCTCATCGAGCTGATGAATTTCGACTATTGATTCGTCGAATTCCATCGAGAAACGAGGGAGAACGGGCATGTGTGTGTAAACACACCTCGAGTGCATGAACAGTAACGGTCGCGGGAGGAAGATGATGCAGGCTGAGGTCTGATCTTTTGGCACGAATTACGAGGATTCGGGGTATATATCTCGGGTCCTCGTACGCAAAAATGGTCGGAAGAACGGGCTAACGAAGTCAGAATTGGGCAAACTCAGAGTCTACGGACTCGTCTCGATGCCCCGAACGCGTTGAAGGGGTCAAAATGGTCAAAATCTCGTTTGAACAAGAAATGACCAAAAGACCCCTAAAAAGAGAAAATTACAAAGGGACCCCTAAACTCTAAAAGAGTTCAAAATAGGGCCACGAAAAATATAAAATCACATAATTAAACACATAAAAGGGTTGAAACGTGGCGTACCTCATAAATCGGACGAGCGGGATGTTACAGGCCTCGTCTCCAACTGGATCAAAATCTGTGCAAGAACGGTGAAGTGAGACTCAATATGACCAAATAAGACGCTCGATAATGCTATGATCATGATATGAATAGGTACAAGATAAGATTATGTAATGAAGTGTTCATGTGCACTATTAATACATTTAAATCATATAATCAAGTCATTCAATTAATCGTTCAATTCATTCGAACTCATAATTCCACACTTTCAAGCACATTGATTCAAGAACTTCAAATAGAATCGAAGCACAAGTTAAAACACATTCAAATTGGAAACAAATAATTACATATATTCAGTTAAATCAAATAACATTTAATACATATCCAAAATATATAAAACACATGCATGTACAGTAGCATGCAAACAAAATGCATGAGAAACAGAGGGTGACACGCACGTGTCACCAAAATACACCAAGCTGTGACACCCCCGTGTCACAGTACAGCGGACCACAAGCCAGGAAAAAGATGGTGACACGCCCGTGTCACCAATGCAAGGCAAACCGTGACACCCCCGTGTCACGGTACAGAAATGACCAACCAGCAAGCATGCACCCCCGTGTCACACGGAAGAGAAGAAAAGTGACACGCCCGTGTCACTGTACGCAGCAGAAAACAGAGCAGTTTTCAGACAGCAACAAAACCAACCAAAACACCAAATTTTCAATTAACAAATGCAACCAAAACTTGAAGAAACATGTGTCCATACTTAAAGCACAATAAAATCTAACATATATACTCATATCATGCATTGATCATCAAGAATCTATCAAATGAAACCCATATGCCAACCTATGATCTAAGCTCCTAAACTTCACAACATATGCATCAAACTTAAACTCAGAGTTCACAACATGCTTCCAAATAATACTTACTCAATTCAACCAATTCATACCAATACCCTAGCTTCACATATTCAAAGCAAGAATTCATCAAATCCCCAAGATTACCATAAATGAAAGAAATGGAAGAAGAGATGAAGAGATGATGTTGATGATGCTTGAATGTCCACAATTCCCACAAATATGAAGCTTGAAAGTTGAAATTTCCCACTTAACTTGAGGAGGGTGGCTCGGTTGAACAAGGAAGGAGGAGCAAATGTGTATGTAATGTATGTATGAAAGAAAGGAAGAAAGAAAACATAATATGCTGCTTGAATCAAGAAGAAATGGCCAAATTTGCTATTAAGTCCTCCAATTTAATAAGTTATGCAAGTGAAACCCCAAGCTATTGAAATGTAATCAATTAAATCCAATGCAATTAAGTACTCAAATTTCATGAATGCTCAATTAAGGTCATAACGAAATTAAGTCAAGTTCGGGAAATTAATTCACATTGCAAGCAAGTTCAAATTAAGCAATAAATATCAAGTTGTAAAGAATTCACAAAATACTTAACATTAAATAGGTAAACAATTAACAATTATATATATATATATATATAATCAATAACAAAATAAAGGAGATAACATTTAATACATTTAAAATAAAATCAACTATGTAAATACGTAAAAGAGTTATCTTGCGCAATGAGGTAAACAATTACGTCATACCTGTACGGCCGAAATATCGGGGCGTCACATTATATTTCAAGCTTGGGGTTTCATTTGCATAACTTATTAATTTGGAGGACTTAATAACAAATTTGGCCATTTCTTCTTGACTCAAAGGAGCACTTTACGTTCCATTTCTTCCTTTCTTTCATACATACATTAAATACACTCTTATCCTTGCTCCCAAGCCAACCGATCAAACCCTTGCCAAAGTGGGAGAAGATTTCATCTTTCAAGCTTCATATTTGTGGAATTTGTGGACATTCAAACATCATCAACATCATCTCTTCATCCCTTCTCCCATTTCTTTCATTTGACGTATTTTTGGAACTTTGATGATTTCTTGGAAATATGTGATAGTTAGGGCTTTGGTTGGAATTGGTTAATGTGTGTACTTGTTATTGCTTATATGTTTAGGAACTTTAAGCTTAAGTTATATGCATTTAACTTGTTGATTATGGACTTGGTTGATGAACTTGTGTATGGGTTTCATTTGGAGAATTATGGATGATCCAATGTGGAAATATGTGTTTTTATGAGTTGTTATTGCTCTATATGTAAGTTAGTATGTCTATTGCATGGAATATATGAGTTTCAACTTGTAAAGTTGGTGTTTTGGTTGGTTGTTGCTGCTGTTACGTTGATGCTCTGTTTTTTTTTTTCTGTTACGCACAGTGACACGGGCGTGTCACTATTCTTCTCTTCAGCGTGACACGGGGGTGCATGCTTGTTGGTTGAGTTTTTCTGTACCGTGACACGGGGGTGTCACGGTTTACCTTGCATTGGTGACACGGGCGTGTCACCATCTTTTTCCTGGCTTGTTTTCCGCTGTACTGTGACACGGGGGTGTCACAGCTTGGTGTATTTTGGTGACACGGGCGTGTCACCCTCTGTGTCTCATGCATTTTGTTTGCATGCTACTGTACATGCATGTGTTTTTATATATATTGGATATGTATTAAATGTTATTTGATTTAATTGAATATATGTAATTGTTTGTTTCCAATTTGAATGTGATTTAACTTGTGCTTCGATTCTATATGAAGTTCTTGAATCAATGTGTTTGAAAGTGTGGAATTATGAGTTCGAATGAATTAAACAAGTGATTGAATAACTTGTTTATATGATTTAAATGTATTAATAGTGCACATGAACATTTCATAACCTAATTTTATCTTTTATATATTCATATCATGATCATTGCATTGCCGAGCGTCCTATTTGGTCATATTAAGTCTCACTTCACCGTTCTTGCACAGATTTTGATCCGGTTGGAGACGAGGCCGGTCAGTGATGCTCGTGCTTTCTTCTTTTGACGGTTTAAGGTGGGTTTTTCTTCTATGTAGATATAAGACCCTATATATACCTTCAATGTGAAAGTTTTCGAGCAAAATTAATATATATATATATATAGAGTCGTTTTAAAGAGTAAATGTTTTCAACGTAAAGCCTTAATTTATGAACCCTACCTAATGTTTTGGCGAGAAATGATCGAATGCACGAATGGGGCCCAGGGACTTAGTGTGAGTGGCTATCCGGGGAGGCACGGGCCGACGGTGATCCCTCACACTAGTTCCACCAATGAACGGCGTAACCGGACCTCGTTAGGAGTTAGCGAGGAATGGACGCTGAGCGCCATCTGGGGAGTCATGTAACCCCTTTTGGTCAATGAATGGGTGGTCGGGCCTTGCAAACCCACCACCAACCCGGAGGAAGAAGGTGTAAATGTTAATGATTGTGCACAAAAGAATGATTGCATGAAAAGAATGAATGAACGAATGTTTAAATGATTTACACAAGGTGTTGGTTGGAGATAATGCACGCCCACTCGTCGGGCCACTAATGACCTAATGTTAATGATTCGTTATGATCCCTTTTGATGATTCTATTCACCCACTTGGGAAATTCTTTAAAAACCTCATTTGGGATTATAGCTTGCATGTGATTGTTTAATTACCATCATATATTCTATTTATGCCCTGTTTTATACCCACCAGTCCCTTTTGGACTGAACCCGTTTGGTTTTCAGTTGTTTTGTGCAGGTGTTGAGGGAGCTAGGTGGGAATTCGAGTCCTAGGTCTTGCATTCGTCTCTAGCTCTTATGTTTTGAGTCTTACACTTGCATACTCTTATATTGGATCATTGTATATGTATAATGATTTGGAGCGTACCTGGTTGAGCCGTGATGGCAATTGTTGATGTATATGACTTATTTTTTTGGAGCTTGGATGCTCATGGTATATATATATATGGTATATGTCCGTTTATTGCTTCCGCTTTAATGTTTTATGTTGTTTTATGGTTTTAAGGGTTAGCCCGCCTAGCTTAGAGTGTGTGTTTTTCCCCGTTCGCCGTGATTTGGCTCGGGTATGGATCGTCCATTTCATATTCGGGTCAGGTCTCGGTGCGAGGGATGTGACGCCTTGCGCTCGGGTGTTACATCCTTAAGTGGTTTCAGAGGTGAAAGGGGTATTGGATCAGTTTAAGGAAGTTTTTGAAGAACCAACAACATTACCCCCAAAAAGGGGACATTGAACACAAAATTGATCTAAAACCTGAGGCTGTACGAAAGAAGCAAATACCTTACAGATATTCACATGCTTAGAAGGATGAGATTGAAAACTTGGTGAAGAGTATGCTAAAAGAAGGCATCATCAGACCTAGCTAAAGCTCATTTGCATCTCTAGTATTGCTGGTCAAAAAGAAAGATGGAGGGTGGAGGATGTGTGTGGATTACAGGTATCTCAATACTTTAACTGTGAAACATAATTTCCCTATACCTATTATTGATGAGCTGCTTGATGAGTTGCATGGATTAGGGGTGTGCTCTGAGCCGAGCTGGCTTGTGAGCCGCACAAGCTGAGCTCAACTCGAACTCGAACAATGTCAAGCTCAAGCCAAGCTTAATTGAGATCGGCTTGTGTGTCAAGCCAAGCTCAAGCCTATTTCTTTGAAGCTCGAGGCTTGCAAGCCGGCTCGCAAGCTATATATATATATATATATATAATGTTTAATAATTTATATATATAAATATGCAATAAATTAATCTACATTTATATGATTTAGTAATACTATATATGATATATATATATTTTTATCTACTTATTTTGATAATAAATATGATTTAATAATATCGCAATTCAATAATTATAACATATCATTCTATACAATACTACTAACATATTACTATGATAATATATAATAATTATCCAAACAAATAATTTAATAAAAAATAGATTCAATCTACTATAATAAATAATTAATTATATAAGTATATATCTTAATAAAATATTAGTTAATAATTTATTTGGTATAATTACAAGATATATAACATAATCTATTACTATATTATATATTGTCTATAATATATGTATGATCCTTACTAATTTTTGTATCATAATATGTCTTAATAATATATTATTTTACAGTGACACATTGGACCATATAATATTATTAATACAAAAATATATTCATAAAATATTCACTCAAATATTTAATATAATAAAATAATAAACATCATATACCTTAATGACTAAATAATAACATAAGTATATATTTTAATAAAATATTAGTTAATAATTTTTATGGTGTAATTACATAATTTATAGTTTATTCTAATATAATTAATAATACTCGTACATAATCTAAAATATCAAGTATGTATTAATGATTATAATTTATTAATAATGATATAAAAAACTTAGAAATATTAATATACTATATATAATATATATCTTAATATCTTTGTTATTGTTTAATATTATTATTGAATGAGAGTTAAAAAATATCCAACAAATCACTTGGCTTGTCAAGTCGAATCGAGCTCGGCTCGATTTTTTGGCAAGCCAAGCTCAAGCCCTCAAAAAATAAGTTTGACAAGCTCAAGCTCAATCTCAAGCCATGTAAATAATTTTCAAGCTCAAGCTCAAGCTAGATTTTTTTTGTCAAACTCGACTCGACTCGGCTCGAAACGCACCCCTAGCATGGATCTACCTATTTTTCCAAGATAGATTTAAGGTCTGGATATTTTCAAATAAGGATGAGAGAAGGAGGTGTTGCTAAAACCAGTTTTGTGACACACAAGTGACACACAATGGACATTATGAGGTCTTTGTTATGCCATTTGGGCTATGTAATGCACCTTCCACTTTCCAATCACTGATGAACTAGATTTTCTTTCCCTATCTCAGAAAATTCATCTTGGTTTTCTTTGATGACATCCTAATCTACAGCAAAACTTGGGAAGATCACTTAAAACACCTTCACACTGTACTCACCATATTGAAACAGAATCAATTGTATGCCAAGATGAGTAAGTGTAGCTTTGGAAAGACAAGTGTTGATTACTTGGGTCACATCATTTCTGGAGAAGGAGTATCAACTGAACTTGATAAGATTAAAATCATAGTTCAATGGCCTAAACCAAAATCTATAAAGGAATTGAGAGGGTTTTTGGGGTTAACAGGATACTATAGAAAGTTCGTACAACACTATGGTATGATAAGCAAGCCTCTCACAGATCTTTTAAAGAAGGATGGATTTGTGTGGAATGAAAAAGCTGAAATGGCCTTTGAGGATTTGAAGTGGGCAGTAACTTCAGCACCAGTATTGATTCTTCCTGATTTTCAAAAGCCCTTTATTCTGGAGATAGATGCAAGTTATGGAGGAATATGAGCTATTTTAATGCAACAAAACAGGCCTATTGCTTATTTCAGTAAAGCTTTGGGAACAAAGAATATGGGGTTATCTGTGTATGAGAAGGAGTTCTTGGCAGTTCTAATGGATGTGAATAAGTGGAAGCATTATCTCCAAGGACATCACTTCATCATCAAATCTGACCAACAGAGTTTAAAACACATGTTGGAGCAGAGAGTAGGTACTATACTGCAACAAAAGTGGATTTCTAAGCTTCTTGGGTTTGACTATGAGGTGCAGTACAAGAAGGGAAAGGAGAATTTGGTTGCTGATGCTTTATCAAGGGTTGATCATTCCAGTTTGCAGTACAATCTCATTACTTCTGTGGTGCCAGGTTGGGTAACAGAGATAAGTGAGTCTTATTATCAGGATCCTAAATTTTCTCATATAGTGCAAGCAAAATCAGTGGATATTAGCACATTTCCTAAGTATTCTTGGAGTGGGGGATTGTTGAGGAAGAAGTGAAAGATCTGTGTGGGTAATGACTTGGAATTAAAAAAGAACATTATTCGAAATCTGCATGATTCTTCTTTAGGTGGTCATTCTGGCATACATGGTACCTATCAGAGAGTTAAATCCATGTTTAATTGGCCAAAACTTAAGGAAGATATAGAAGTTTGGGTTAAGGAATGTGATATTTGTCAGAAGATGAAGCATGAAAATGTGAAATACCCAGGGTTATTACAACCAATAGAGGTTCCAGATCAGGCCTGGGTCCATATCACCATGGACTTCATTGAGGGCTTACCAAAATCTGAAGGTAAAGATGTTATATTGGTTGTGGTGGATAGATTCAGTAAGTACGCTCATTTTTTTGCACTAGCACACCCCTTCACTGCTGAATCTGTATCTAAGATCTTCTTAGACAATGTGTATAAGCTCCATGGGATGCCCCATTCTATCATAATAGATAGAGACAGAATTTTCACCAGTAGCTTCTGGACGGAACTGTTCAAGATGGCTAGGACAACTTTGGCTCTAACAACAGCTTATCACCCACAATCTGATGGTCAAAGTGAGAGGGTAAATCAATGCTTGGAAACTTATTTGAGGTGCATGTGTCACATGAAGCCTAAAATGTGGAAGAAGTGGTTATCTATGGCTGAATATTGGTATAATACAAACTACCATAGCAGTCTTAGGTTAACACCGTTTGAAGCATTGTATGGGTACACTCCAGCTAAGGTGATTCTTGGACCTTATTTTGAATCTGAAAACAGTGGAGTGAAGGATCTCATACAAGAAAGGATCAGGTTTAACATCATTCTCAAGGAGAACTTGAAGAAAGCTCAGCAAAGAACAAAGATGTATGCTGATAGAAAAAGGATAAAAGGATCTTTTGAAGTGGGAGATATGGTCTATTTGAGGCTTCAACCTTACAGACAAACCTCAGTGGCACTAAGGAAGAACTTTAAACTCTCACCCAAGTATTTTGGGCCTTACAAGATATTGTCCAAGATTGGAAAGGTTGCATACAAGTTGGAATTACCAGTGGGCAGTTTGATACATCCTGTGTTTCATGTATCTTTGTTGAAGAAAAAAATTGGTGATAAACATGTTCCTTGTAGCAGGTTGCCGGAGTTCAATGAAGATGGAGTTTTAAAGGTTTTTCCCTTGGCAGTTCTGGACAAACGGTTGATTCCAAGAGACAACAAACCGGTGGCTCAAATGTTGGTGCAATGGAATCATGGAACTAAGGAAAAGGCTACATAGGAAGATTATAATTCCCTAATCTCCAAATTTCCAGACTTTAATCCTTGGGGTCAAGGATTTTAAAAAGAAGGGGGTAATGTCATGGAAATCTTTAATTTGGAGCCAATTGCTCATTTGAATGAGGGCCGTTGGATTGGAATGTATCGTGGCCGTAAGATTGGTTTTAAAGCAAAGACGTCAAACAACGTCGTTTCTACTTATCATCACCAAATCACAGCTGTTCAATATGGCGCAAGTAATCCAATGGCTGAGCTTCAAATAGACAAGGATTTAATCCAGGCCCTTCCTCATGTCAAAGATCCTACGATGGAGGAGTTTCAGGGTTGTTGGAAATAGGGAGGGGACCAGTTGTCAACTACAAGCTTTTGTAGGGACGTTGCAAGCTGTGATTATTCTCTTTTCTTGTTAAGCAATTGTTAGGCTGAGTCATGGTTGTGTGATCACATATTTAGGTCTGCTTGTAACGCCCCGCATGTTCAATTGTTCAGGTACGCGCGCTACACGTGTGAGTTTGAGAGTTAGAACTGTTAAGCATACTTAATTGCATTATATGACTAAGTGGATTACGTGATTTATTTGTCTAATTGCCTAAGTGTTCATTTTAATTGCTAACTCATTTTAATTTCATTTCAATTCTATTTCTTAACTTATTCCTAATTCATGCATTTCATCTTTTAACATATTTTATATATATATATATCTATACTTATATATTTTATACTTAAACTTATTTTCTAAGATGCATATTTTATTTATTCCACGCATATAATTTATAAAACATGTAATTTCATAAACATGTAATTTATGAAACATATATATATATATATAACTCTTATACACTTTTACACTCACATTCATTGTAACTGTATATAATAATGAAGCACTAAGTTGATTATATACATATTATATATATAATATCTAACTTTATACATATACATTATATATCTATACATATATCGCATACATTGTATATACATAGCACGACTCACACATTTACACATACACAATCTCTACAACACCTTTTACACACACTCATCACGATTCTTTCTCCAACACTCACACACACATTTGATCACAAGCAAGAAGAAGAAGGAACATCAATCCATCAAGCATCATCATCATCATCATCAAGATCATCTTCTCCATTTCATCACCCTCATTTCATTCCAAGGTTGGTATGTTATATTTGGGATTGATTATGAGTTGATGAACTAGGGCTTCTTGACTTAGATGTTTATTCTTGATTTAAGTTTGAATATGTGATCATATATGTGTGTATCTTTGAATTATGGCATGAATACTTGAAGCTATTGGTTCATTTGGTTTCATGACATTTATGGGATTTGTTTGATTGATCTAAGTGCTCAAATGAAGGATTTTTATGTTGTAATTGAAGTATGGGATGTATATTGATGATATAAGCTAGGTTTGAGGTGTTTATTTGTTGTTGATTGGTGTTGGGGAGGCATGGGAGCCTATTTCCGAGACTTACCCTGTTTTTTCCCTATTTTTTCGCCCAGAGGCATGTCAAACGCCCGTTTGGCTTTTCAATTCATGCACCAAACGCCCGTTTGGCACTGTTATAGGAGGTTTTCACACGTCCGTTTCTGCTTTCAGACCAATTTTCAAATGGGCGTTTCTCCCTCATACGAACTCTGATTGACCTGATTTTGGAACCGTTGGTAACCTCTTGAAGTCTAGAAAAACCTCCAATTTGAATCACCTCAATATCGTTTCTCTATTGTGAGATATGATCAATTATTTTAGGTGTCGCCACTTCCCCGACAAACTGCACTCGCCTAAATTCAAGCTTATGCCATTTACTCCTCGTTTGGAACTAGAATACGAGGCATATATAATTTTAAAGGTCTACATGTCTACTTTCATATCCAAAAAACAAAATCTAATTCCCACTTCTATAACTCAAGATATTCTTGTTTTACCACTGCATGTGCATTTCCGAGAATTGTCCATTTTTGTCAAACTTCACCAAAACCCCTCATATTGCATTCCTTTCACTTCCTTGGCTCCCTTATATGACTTGTATAAATTATATGCTTGATTAATTGATAATTGTGCTCTTATTTGACATTCTTTGATCTTTAATTGTTTAAACTTGATCGTTAACTTCGTGCCTTACATGGAATGAATTCATTTGATTAAACGGCATGAATACATGACCTCTTTGAGTGTAATTGCATCTCCTATATGTTAATTGAATGTCAAACATGTTATAACACGATTTGCCACTTTATGAGCATTGTCGTGCGTCTTAGGTGGTTTTATATTGAGTCGTATCTCATGAGTACACGTCATTCTCTTTCTTGTATAGTTCTTCTCTAGGGCGGAGATCTCGTTACCTTATAAGCACACGGCCTAGCTTGTATCCTTGTATTGTCGTCTTCCAGGTGAGGGTGTTTTCGTTCTAGATAAAGTATCAAACCCTACAACCTTGACGTGATAAGTTTTGGCCAAAAACCTAAAGTATATATATATATATATATATCGTTTTCAAAGTAAAGTCATCGAGTAAATGTTTCTCATAAATTATGAAATGAATTATGATAATTACGAGTATGACTTTAAATGTTTTGGCGAGATTATGCACATTGATCATGCACATGTTATTGGGCCCGAGGAAATGTGTGAATGGAGACCGGTTTGACATCGGTCCGACGTATAGCTAAGCCATTGCACAAAGTACTCATTGAGAATCTCTCACGCGACCGTGTAGTGTGGAAGGTGAGTTATTCTTGAGCCGATGGTTAACCCATCGATGGAGCGGGTAGGAGTCATGAGCCCCCGTCTCGATATAGTATATTATTAGATGGTTCGGGTTTGCAGGCCCGACCATCATGGAGGGAGAAGGTTGGAAATTATTTTATGATTATGATTATGATTATGATTATACACAGTGCGGGAAGGCTGGGACATGGATTGTCCAAACGCTCAAGTCTCATGTTATATGCTCGCATGTATTATTATGTATTGTATGATCACGTATTCAAAGTATTAAATCATGTTCATTGTACACGGTCGGAGTTTGGTTGGAGATAACGCACGCTCACTCGTCGAGCCATAACGATTATTCTTGCATTACAAACTTAATGAATTTTAATATGGATTAGTCGTAAAGACCGAGCATTGGTAAATGATTTCATTTCCTTTGTGGGAACTAACTTTAATAAAACCTTGCTCGGGAGTTATGACTTGCATGTGCTTGTTTTTATATATATACGTACAACTCCGGCTCACTCAGTCTTCTAGAGACTGACCCCTCTTTTCCCCACTTTCTCAGTCTTTGCAGGTTTTGCTAGGCGGGAGTCAAGTCCTTGTGGTTGTCTCGAGTCTCACGCTTACACTTGAGTCACATTTCAAAATTATTATGTTTATTTGTATCATGTATTTAAATAGGCCTGTGTGCCAACGCATGATTTATGGATTATTGAATATTGATTCGGGACAGATTGCATGTCTAGTTGAACCCGTTGTTAGGTTGCATGTTTGATTTAATTATGTTTATGAAATTGTTGGGCTTGTAGCCATCGAGGGAATTCATTCATGTTAATGTTATTGCTTCTGCACCGCTTTATTGGAGGTTGTTGATTAATTGGTACAGGGTTAGATTCCGCCTAGCCAGGGAGTTGTTTTATTCTGTCACCCGTTCGCTATGAGTCCGGTTCATGCTGGATCATCCATTTCACGTGTGGACTAGACTTGTAGTGCGGGGGATGTGGTGCCTATCATCAAGGGTGCTACATCCTAAGGTGGTATCAGAGCTAGGTTTCAAAACCGGGGTCTTTAGCGTTGTATCGTGTCAAGTGTAGGTCGAACGGCTTAGGAACAACGTGTCAACATGCGCACCGCATTGATCATGAGCATGTATTATTGGAAAGTTTGACGAATTTTATGATGAAATTTAAATTTTGTTGAATTGTGTGTTGCATTTTTGCATCCATAAGTGTTTTGGTGTTAATTATATGACATATGCATACAATAAATCGCATGCATTTATATTTGAGTTGAGATGTGATTTATAGGTTGCTATCCCGACATCAAACCACGGCCAAATTCTCAAAATAACAACCATACACTACAAGCATTCCTTATAGACGTGGGTGGTTGAAGAAGGCTACGGAGGTTAAGAAGAATTCGGGTGATTGGTGACTTTTATGACAAGACTATGCCCGGGCTCGAGATGAGAATTAAACCATCCGTAAGATTGGGCATGTATGAAGTAATGGTAGGGAAGGTTTGAGGGGATCGAGTCACTCGGATATGGAAGACTTGGGATCAAATGACAACCTTGGATTGTGAGAAGATACTCCTTATTGTTATAGGATTAAAGAATTCGGGGATCCGTAATGTGGCATAAGAGATATAAGAAAAAGAAGAGTTAGAGAAAACCAATCAACGTGGTGAATATAATCTCTTGGAAGATATGAAGGAACAAAAAGAAACGGTAAAGGAAGGCAAAGAGCTTTTGGAAGGAAATTATATGCTCAAGTGTAAACAATTGTACGATGAGTCATCCAATCAATTTGAATTCACGAGAGACAAGGCAAGGGGACTTTGATTAAGAAGAATTTAGGTTCAAGAATCACGAAATTTTAGACCATGGAGAGGCACATGTCGATACAAGCAACTTTGGAAATTTGGGAGGCCATGGGAAGTCAAGACACCCAAGTTGACATTCAAGTTCGGTATTTGGATCGAAGTGGAAGAACTCAGATTACTTGTTCGTGGACGATGAGAGTTCATTTCCCCGTATGAACTCGTAAAGGATAGAACAAGATAACTCTGATTAAAGTAATGTCCATGGAGAAGATTTTATCAAACTAGAGTCGAAATTGGAAAAGAATCAAGAGAGCGGTTCCGTGGATATAGAATTTGGGTTCGAATATTAACTCGGACCATGAGAACACACTACCTTATACAAGAGAGCCAAGGAAATCCGGAAGACCGTGGTTAAACAAACAAAGATGAACAAATTCGAGAGCAAAGGACAAGGTGTCGGACTAAAGGTAATTGCATTCATGGCACATGCATCATTCACTTCGTTTAAGTATTTAATTCCCTTACATTGTGTTTAATTGATATAATTGCTTAAATGTGATGCATACTTTAATTATTAAAAATGTGCTACACGCATTGAGCATTCTTACCCGGCATGCATAGCTTGATGTTTGCTGGATAGGAAGTTTTCTTCATCTCATGCTCCATGTACTATATTAAACAAGTTGAGTCTGGGTGGAAAGATGAATCTTTGGTTGTAGTAGACGAGTATTTAATGGAGGATTTTGAAGGTTTGGGAATTGAATCGAAGTTAGGGTTGAGAAGGGATGCCATTCCTATCCTAACTAATCACCTCAGGTGGATTGGGACAAGAACACCGAAAACATCATATAATCTAGACCATCCATTCCAAGTAAGATGATTCGTGAAGAAGTCGAAGGGTTCAGACAAAGAAGTAGTGAATCAAGATAACAAATAAAGGTGGAGCAAGTTCTTAAGGGGGAGAGCACGCCCTAGGTATAAATTCAAATATTAGGTCATGCCAAGGAAGTTACTTCAAGTGGAAACAACAAATGTTCAAGGTTTAGCAAGCAATAGGAATTTACAAAAGCAATACGGAGTAAGTTGGAAATTTTAGAAATTGATAAAATTTAAAGTCGAGATGATAAGAACTTTGGGGCACATTGGAAGGGATTGATATCTCAAGCAGTCAAGATACAAACTCGAGGATGTTTAGGGATTTATCTACGAGTGGGAAAGGTATGAAAGATGGTTTCTTACGCCGACTCTTGTAATAGGAGAAGTAAGAACCCAATCTCTCAAGACATAAAGGATTTAATTTGGTATAATAGGTATTTGATGTCGAAGATGATGGGACGAGGAAGAATGAGGAGAAATAGAGTAAGGAGAGCCAAATCAAATCGACATATTTCGTAGAGGTGATCCGGAGAATTAATTTAACCAGGCCTTAAAGATGGGATACTTGAAGAAGTGAGATGCAACGTGCATGAAGGAAATTATCGGTCCATCAATCACTTTTCATGATGAGCCGAAGATACCTCTAGGATTGGAAACCATAATTTGAGATAATGGCGGGTTAACTCGAGCATCTAAGTTTGTCAAATATAACTCGTTAGGAAACGAGTTGATTATTTTAAGGCCAAGAGAACACTTAAGAATTTGGAAGGGTAAAGTCAAATGGAGGAAAAGGAATCGAAACCAAGGTATTTAAAGGATGGGATGAATTGAGGACTGGACATGTGCTTAAGGACAGAAAGAATAAAGTCGAGAAACAACCCAACCGTAGGTTACTGCATTGGCACGGGCAACGAGATCATCATCATCAGTCCTAATTCTTCGGTGAACGGTGCATCGAACATTCATGGCATATGCATACATGTAACTTGACTTTAAATAATTTATGTTGATAAGTGCTTTGATTGTTGTTGTATTAATTGCTTTTTGTGTGCTTGTTGTGTAACGTGACTGCATTTTTGGGTGTTGGTGCTTGCTTTGTGCCTTGGGGTGTTGAGCCCTTCCGTGTTGTGTTTGGAGTTTCTCTTGTTGGTTGTTTGGGAGACGGGGTTCTCTCGTGCTTGTTTTGAGAGACAGGGTTCTCTCGTTTTTTTTTTTTTTTTTTTTGTGAGGGACGGGGCTCTCTCATTGTTGCTTTCTACTTGTTTAGTTGCTCTAGCGACAATTTAGTTTCTTGAGTGGTTAGTTCCGACGAGTTAAGGGTCGTGACATAACCACTTTGAAGACCTTGTTACTTCAAGACCTTTTCCGAACTAATTCCTGACGGGGAGTTGCTAACCCGCATGGGATGAACACGGGAAAGTTGCTTAAAAGTCCAGAACTCGAGGTGGTGGACCTGAGGACAGGTCCATTTTAAGGGGGAGAGGTTGTAACGCCCAGCATGTTCAATTGTTCAGGTACGCGCGCCACACGTGTGAGTTTGAGAGTTAGAATTGTTAAGCGTGCTTAATTGCATTATATGATTAAGTGGATTATGTGATTTATTTGTCTAATTGCCTAAGTGTTCATTTTAATTGCTAATTCATTTTAATTTCATTTCAATTCTATTTCTTAACTTATGCCTAATTCATGCATTTCATCTTTTAACATATTATATATATATATATCTATACTTATATATTTTATACTTAAACTTATTTTCTAAGATGCATATTTCATTTATTCCATGCATATAATTTATGAAACATGCAATTTCACATATAATATATATATATAACTCTTATACACTTTTACACTCACATTCATTATAATTGTATATAATAATGAAGCACTAAGTTGATTATATACATATTATATATATAATATCTAACTTTATACATATACATTATATATCGTACATATATCACATACATTGTATATACATAGCAAGACTCACACATTTACACATACACAATCTCTACAACACCTTTTACACACACTCATCACGATTCTTTCTCCAACACTCACACACACATTTGATCACAAGCAAGAAGAAGAAGGAACATCAATCCATCAAGCATCATCATCATCATCAAGATCATCTTCTCCATTTCATCACCCTCATTTCATTCCAAGGTTGGTATGTTATATTTGGGATTGATTATGAGTTGATGAACTAGGGCTTCTTGACTTAGATGTTTATTCTTGATTTAAGTTTGAATATGTGATCATATATGTGTGTATCTTTGAATTATGGCATGAATACTTGAAGCTATTGGTTCATTTGGTTTCATGACATTTATGGGATTTGTTTGATTGATCTAAGTGCTCAAATGATGGATTTTTATGTTGTAATTGAAGTATGGGATGTATATTGATGATATAAGCTAGGTTTGAGGTGTTTATTTGTTGTTGATTGTTGTTGGGGAGGCATGGGAGCCTATTTCCGAGACTTACCCTGTTTTTTTCCCTGTTTTTTTGCCCAGCGGCATGCTAAACGCCCATTTGGCTTTTCAGTTCATGCAACAAACGCCCGTTTGGCACTGTTACAGGAGGGTTTCACACGCCCGTTTTTGCTTTCAGACCAATTTTCAAATGGGTGTTTCTGCCTCATACGAACTCTGATTGACCTGATTTTTGAACCGTTGGAAACCTCTTGAAGTTTTGAACAACCTCCAATTTGAAACACCTCAATATCATTTCTCTATTGTGAGATATGATCAATTCTTTTAGGTGTCGCCACTTTCCCGACAAACTACACTCGCCTAAATTCAAGCTTATGCAATTTACTCCAAGTTTGGAACTAGAATACTAGCCATATATCATTTTAAAGGTCTACATGTCTACTTTTATATCCAACAAACAAAATCCAATTCTCGCTTCTATAACTCAAGATATTCTTGTTTTACCACAGCATGGGCATTTCCGAGAATTGTCCATTTTTGCCAAACTTCACCAAAACCTCTCATATTGCATTCCTTTCACTTCCTTGGCTCCCGTATGTGACTTGTATAAATTATATGCTTGATTAATTGATAATTGTGCTCTTATTTGACCTTCTTTGATCTTTAATTGTTTAAACTTGATTGTTAACTCTGTTCCTTACATGAAATGAATTCATTTGATTAAACGGCATGAATACATGACCTCTTTGAGTGTAATTGCATCTCCTTTATGTTAATTGAATGTCACACATGTTATAACACGATTTGCCACTTTATGAGTATTGTCGTGCGTCTTAGGTGGTTTTATATTGAGTCGTATCTCACGAGTACACGTCATTCTCTTTCTTGTACAGTTCTTCTCCAGGGCGGAGATCTCGTGACCTTATAAGCACACGGCCTAGCTTGTATCCTTGTATTGTCGTCTTCCAGGTGAGGGTGTTTTCGTTCTAGATAAAGTATCAAACCCTACAACCTTGACGTGATAAGTTTTGGCCAAAAACCTAGAGTATATGTAACGCCCCGCGTCTTCACACGTGCAGGTAAGAGTTACGTACGCATTTTTATTTAATTATATGATTTTATATCTGGTTTTATTAATCGAATTCGTTCCTAATTTGATTTAATTGTTTAAATTTTATATGAATTCCAATGTGTGCTATGAATATATGAATGAAATTACGAGAATGTGAATTTCATGAATTCGGTGTTAATTGAATGGAATTATATGTTTCGTGTAATCTGTGGGCTTGATTGTAAATTATTTGAATGTTTTGGGCTCAATTGGAAATTGAGTTTGGGCTTAATTGCCACTTTTTGAAAGTTTAGGGACCTAATTGAATACTAGGCAACCCCGAATGGTTTTCGCGATATCTTGAGCTCCGGACCTCGAAATCGAGATCCGTAACCGGCGTTGAACTTTTTTCGACGTTACCTATTCATTAAACTTGACCTCGTACTCTTTCGATATCATTTGAACCTTCGACAACAAACCTTTCCATAGCCTCGACTTTATAACTTGTTTTGACCCATTTTCTTAACCGAATCGGACTTGGATCGAACCGGCTCCTACCCGAATGATTCTAGATATTAGAGATAGCTTCTCATTCCTTTCTTATGCTTCCCTTTTCATCGATCAGCAGCAGCTCCTCAAGAGACCAAGAAAAGCCCCAAGAAAACCCTTATTGATCATTCAAACCCTAAGCTCAAGATCAACTTTCATCCAATCTTCTTCCAAGGTAAGGCATGGATTGTTTTTCCCTCATTCTCCTCTCCATTTTCTTCCGATTATATCTTGGTATAAGTTGGAGAATCAGGTGCTATGAGAAAAGTTTGAAAATGATGCAAATGGTATGAATTCTTGGTTCCATGTCTTTACTTGGTTTTAAGTGATAGTTGATGCATGGAAATTGTTGCTTGTAGCTTCCTTATCATTTCTAGATGCTAGGATTTTGTGTTGGTTGAGTATAGCATGATATGCCATTAATGAAGCTTGAAGCTTCCATGAATGAAATCTTGTGTTTGGGTGATCTTTTGCCAATCTTTTGCATGAATTCTATTAAGTATGAATGAATTGCATGTTATAAGTGAATTATATGGATTAATGCATGTCTATGAGTACCCAAGAGCTTCCTTATAGCTGCCCCTGCTTTTTCAAGCTTTTCCCTCTGCTCTGTTTTTCTTGGCAAAACGACGAGCTGACACGGCCGTGTCAGCTTTGAACTGAAAATGGACACGGCCGTGTTGGGCTCTTGACTTTGATTTTTTTTCTGAATTTAATCTCGGACACGGCTGTGTCCAAATGCTTTGAAAACTCAACACGGCCGTGTCAAGTCCTCGACTTTGATTTTTTTCGATTTTTAAACCTCGGACACAACCGTGTCCGTTTCCTTTGAAAACTCAACACGGCCGTGTCATTTGAAATGGCAGCTTTGGGGGAACTCTTTCATTGCTTATTTTGCGTTTATTGCTAGTATTTGTGAATTGTATGCAACGTAAACGTATTAAAGCTGTGATTTATGATTGATATATGATATTAAGAACCATATGAATGCAAGTATGAAAGTATGAACGATATGAACGGGAATGAATACGGTTTTACCGTATATTGAACGAAGTTGGTGAATTATGTGTTTAATAGAATTCTATGGTATTCATGAGCATATTTGGACATGTTTTAGGTTTCAAGCATTCCATAGCATGTCATTTCTTCGCCGAGCGTCAAATGTGGTCATGATTGAGTCTCACACTACCTTTGTCACACAGATCTTGATCCAGGGGGTGACGAGGTCAGGCAGTGAGAGCTTTGTCGGGTTCGTTTTGTCTACCAGGTGGGTTTTTCTTCTATTAGATAACAATATGACCCCGAACACCCAATGTGCAAGATTTTGGCCAAAACTCAATATAGGATTTATAGCGAGTTTTCAACGAAACAAATGTTTTAAACGAAAGCCTTTTTCTTGAATATCCTACCAAAACTTTGGCGAGTAATGAATGAGTGATCACAATGAATGGGGGCCCGGGATTTAGTGTAGTGGTGAACCGGGGAAGCTTGGGCTGACGGGAATCCATTTATACTAGTTCCAACAATTTCGGCAACCTGGATTTCGCTAGGAGATTAGTGACTGAAAGGGGACCTGCGCTTTTGGGGATTCATGTACCCCTCTAGCACTAATGAATGAGGGTTCGGGCCTTGCAAACCCTTTCCCTACCCGGAGGAAAAAGGAGTATATGAATGATTGAATGAATGATCTAGTGAATGTGCACGAAAGAATGAATGCATGAACGAATGAATGATTAATGAATTACACGAGGTGGTGGTTGGAGATAATGCACGCCCTCTCACCGGGCCACTAATGACCTAATGAATGAAATGAACGGTTATAATCCTATTCATTGTATCCTATTTACCCATTTGGGAAAAAAATGCTTCTAAACCTCGAATAAGGATTATAACTTGCATGTACGTGTTTAAATTCCGCAATATTATGATATTATGCCTTTCTTTTTATACCCACCAGTCTGTCTAAGACTGAACCCGGAGTTGTTTCAGTTATTTTTGCAGGAAGGGGATGCTAGGCGGGATCCGAGTCGGGAGGAGAGTCTTGCATAGTGTCTAGCCTTTCCTTTACACGCATATGATTACATTAATGATCGTTTTGGATTTTGTATATGTATGGAGCGTACTTGGATATGGTACCTATATGTATATTACATGAAATAATGGTACACAGAGCGTATAGCTCAATATATGAATTACATGTTGGTATCTAGAGCATCTAGCTCAGTATATAGTATATGAATTATTGCTTCCGCCTTTCCATTGCTCTGATTGTTGTTGTGGTTGGGGTTTAAGTTATAGGCTAGTCCCGCCTGGCTTAGCGAGTGTGTATGTCTCCGTTCGCTATGATTTGGCACGTGTATGGAAATCCATTTCATATGCGGGTCGGGTCATGGTGCTGGGGATGTGACGTCTCGCGCTCGGGCATTACAGTATATATATATATATATAGTTTTCAAAGTAAAGTCATCGAGTAAATGTTTCTCATGAATTATGAAATGAATTATGATAATTACGAGTATGACTTTAAATGTTTTGGCGAGATTATGCACATTGATCATGCACATGTTATTGGGCCCGAGGAAATGTGTGAATGGAGACCGGTTTGACATCGGTCCGACGTATAGCTAAGCCATTGCACAAAGTACTCATTGAGAATCTCTCACGCGACCGTGTAGTGTGGAAGGTGAGTTATTCTTGAGCCGATGGTTAACCCATCGATGGAGCGGGTAGGAGTCATGAGCCCCCGTCTCGATATAGTATATTATTAGATGGTTCGGGGTCTGCAGGCCCGACCATCATGGAGGGAGAAGGTTGGAAATTATTTTATGATTATACACAGTGCGGGAAGGCCGAGACACGGATTGCCCAAACGCTCAAGTCTCATGTTATATGCTCACATGTATTATTATGTATTGTATGATCACGTATTCAAAGTATTAAATCATGTTCATTGTACACGACCGGAGTTTGGTTGGAGATAACGCACACTCACTCGCCGAGCCATAACGATTATTTATGCATTACGAACTTAATTAATTTTAATATGGATTAGTCGTAAAGACCGAGCATTGGTAAATGATTTCATGCCCTTCGTGGGAACTAACTTTCATAAAACCTTGCTCGGGATTTATAACTTGCATGTGCTTGTTTTTATATATATGTGTACAACTCTGGCTCACTCAGTCTTCTAGAGACTGACCCCTCTTTTCCCCACTTTCTCAGTCTTTGCAGGTTTTGCTAGGCGGGAGTCAAGACTTTGTGGTTATCTTGAGTCTCACGCGTACACTCGAGTCACATTTCACAATTATTATGTTTATTTGTATCATGTATTTAAATGGGCCTGTGTGCCAACGCATGATTTATGGATTATTGAATATTGATTCAGGACAGATTGCATGTCTAGTTGAACCCCTTTGTTAGGTTGCATGTTTGATTTAATTATGTTTATGAAATTGTTGGGCTTGTAGCCATCGAGGGAATTCATTCATGTTAATGTTATTGCTTCTGCACCGTTTTGTTGGAGGTTGTTGATTAATTGGTACAGGGTTAGATTCCGCCTAGCCAGGGAGTTGTTTTATTTTGTCACCCGTTCGGTATGAGTCCGGTTCATACTGGATCATCCATTTCACGTGTGGACTAGACTTGTAGTGCGGGGGATGTGGTGCCTATCGTCAAGGGTGTTACACTGCTTGTTGCTCTTTTTTGGATAAGTTTGATGTAAGCAATTTCTGAATATTTTCTCATCCCCTGTTCTTCTGCTTCTCATCTCTATTCCTGTCCTTGTACTGTTTTATCGAATTGATTCAATATATTTCCTATTTTGTTGGGTTTTGGTGTTGATTATACTATTATTCATTGAGTTTGTTACAATTCCCCGTTGTCCAACTGAGAACCTCAAATTCCAAATTTCCCCCTTTGTTGCACATATTTCACAATTCAATGAATGCTTTGGTGGAATAATTGAGAAGGTGACTGAAGTAGGCAGGTGATAATTGCATTAATCTTCGTGGTATTTCCCCTTTTATTTATTCCTCTTTTTATGCAATCTAGTCTTACACAATACACTCTCCATTGATACAACGTTGCTGGGTTTCTGGTAATTTATATAGGTTTTCATCATCGCAGCATTCCAGTAACTTCCTTCATGTAAAACATTTTACTATTGATTTCTTTTTTTTAGCATCGTGTTTGTTATGTTGAATTAAGTAAGGGGCATCGACATTTTGGTTTTGCTAGTTTTTCGAAACCAATTGGAAAATATGGAACATAATTGTGGACTGAAATTTCTATGTATTGAACATAATTCCTGTGTATATTAGTAGTGGATGATTACTGAATGTTGACAAAGTAAATGCAGGGGCTTGTATGCTATATGAAAATATCTTTGTTTGGCAGATGAGTGTGATCTGTACATGAATCAATCTGTTTACCATTAGTATTGGTATTTCAAGAAAGTTACAATTGACAGTATGTGTAATGCGTTGTTGATATGTTAGTTGGTCTTGCGGATCGGTGTTTTCCATCATGAAACTAGACTCCGATAGTTAGTACTTCGTGAATATTGAGCGTCGAGAAATTCAATTCTGGGGGCTTTGTATGTAGTACAAGGTTATGTTTGTTTCATAGACGAAACTGATGTATATGTGCATGAATTTGTTTACAAATAAGCTGAGTATTTCAAAAAATGTAGAATGGACAGTATGTATGTGACACCCTATCTCTACGGGAATCCAGGTACGACGTATTCGTTATTAGGGTTTTTGAGCCGTTCTTCGACTAACTTGAGCTCGGGGATTCGGATTCGAATTCTAACTTTGACATTGGAATCATTTTGACGAGTCGGGTCCAACGGAACAAGCTTCGCATTTTTCTGAAATCGTTTGAACTCCCTACCAATTTAAATCGAACCGATTGAATCGAATCCTTCTTGAACCAAACCGAACCAGTTTTCTTTCCCCTTTAAACCGAACCAACATATCTCTCTCCCCCTCATTTCTTGCATATCGTTTCTCAAGAGAAGGAGGAAGAGAAAGAAGAGTTTTCCCCTCCCCACACCTTAAGAGCTCAAGTTCATCTTCGTCTCTCACCCGATTAACGATTCAAGGTAAGCTATGAATTCCTCTCTTCGTGAGCTTCATTTTTACCCGATTGAATCTTGTTTTTCTTGCTTGATTTCTTGTGTGTAGAGAAGACAATGAATAATGCTAATATATGAAAATTTGCTCTCATATCTCCATTCTTGAAATATTTGCTCCAAAGTTTACGTATGTTGTCGTTTAAGCTCTCTCGTTGCATATTTGTTGAAATTTTGAGTGTTGGTGATATATTTCTAGAGACTACATTAATGTAGCTGGATTGTGCTTCCATGGAAACCTTTTAAATACTAGAATTTATGTTCTAAGATTGTACCTAAGTTATTAATCAAGTTATTAGGATCATAATCATGCATTAAAACTTCAATTTGAGGTAATTGTGGCTGATTTATTGTTGCCTTGCGTGCTACTGCCCTGTTGCCTTTCTTCCCCTTTTTCTCGACATTGTTGCTGGAACTTGAGAGCTTGAGCAGCTGTGCTAGACACCCCCGTGTCCCAAGCCTTAAGAAAAAGGCTCATTCCAGTGAGCCTTGAGATATTTCAAGGGGTTATGTCGCTGGTGGGAGTCACCCCCCGTGGACAATTTTGTGTATGAAAGGGGTCATTCCCGCAACTCCCTTGGGGCTTAAGCTCCTGTCCCCAGCCACGGGGGTGGCTGGGATCGTAAAGAATGGGGGTCACCCCCGTGACCCCCCACTTTTGTGACTATGTGCACATTTTGTTCCACCGTTTAATTTGTGTGTTCATTTCCCTCTCTGAATTTGCTTCTAAATTATTTTATGCACTTATATGAATATGAAATCATGTAATATGATATATTATGTGATTACATGATATATCATTAAGTGTTAAATGTGTTATGTGTTCGTAAATGATTAAGTGCTACCGTATGCTATCTCACTGTATTAATTACATTAATTGTGCACATGAACGCTTTCTTAACGTGTTATATGATAATAAATGAATGTGTTGAGATATGTAATGTCTTTCTTCACATGTAATTGATATGAAAATGAGCTATGCGTACGTGATTGCATCTCTTAAGTGTTCAAGCATACGCCGTGCGTCTATGTGGTTCATTCTTGAGTCTAGATCTCGTGTTTGTCTTTAGTTTGTCCAGGTGCACCGGGGGTGGTGTTTCATTACCCGTATTGATTTCGGGGTGGATCAAACGTCTTGTCTTCGACTTCTCTTGCTAGATGCCAGACTGATGTTGCGTGGTATTTCTTCGCTCAAACTAAGCATGCAAAGAAGCAAAGTCGAGTCGTAAGCCTAGAAAGATTGTTATTTGAAAGGTCAGGCTTAGGCTCTAAAATTTTGAGGTGGCTCAGCTTGTGTGATTTACGAGCTGAAATATATAGCTTACAAGTTCGAGTATTAAAATTAAAATATACAGATACATACATATTATATTTATATACTCCTCCCAAATTCTCAAAAACTACGTACTCTTTACAAAAGTACAAAACCCTAATAATTCTCACGTTTCCTCCTCTTTCCTCTTTAATATCTTTTCTCCTTCTCGCTCAATCTCAAATTCTCAAACATCCCAATCCTTCATCATTCACAACCTCCAACCCCGACACAATGCCCAGCGCGCCACCACCTCCATGTCTCCATTGCTAGCCCACCTCTGATCTTTCCCGCCCCACCACACGCCCAGCCCCCCACCCTGATGCAGTCCCAAATCTTACTACTGAAACTCCTCACTGCTTTTAATATTTGAGCCATTTATAACTTAAAGGAAAGAGATAATTAATTGTTGTTTTTGTTGAAATTTGTTGCCATATTTTGAGACGAACTCTTTTGCTTAAACAATTAATTATTTGCTACAAATGTTGCTAACGTTTTAAAATTCAATGTTTTATTTTTTTGTCTGATTTAAAATTCAGTTTTGATTTCTTTTGTATTCCATAATTGTTTTCTTGCGATGGATTTGTGGTTTACGGCTTGTAGATGGCTTCTCACTTTTATTCTTTTTTTTATTTCAATTTTGATTAGACAGGCTTGCAAGTAGGCTCAAGCCAAAAAATTAGAATCAGCGCGAGCTCGAGAAAAAAAAAGAAAAAAAATAGGAACAGCAGCGGGTTAGGTCTGGATCAAACCCAACGATTATAGATCCGACCTGTGACGGGTATGGACCCGACCCAAACCTTTTAAGGCATAAACTAGTTCGGACCCCCATCTAGACCCGTTAAACCTATCAGACCCATTGAACCCGTTGGGTCCATTTTTTGGACCCCTTGTATCCGAGTCCAAATCCAAACCCGTTTATCCATTTTTTATTCTTTTGTCATATTTTTTATCCATTTGACCCATTTTCGAAACTTTCACCGTTTTCGACCCATTAACCTATTTGGATCTATTCATTTCGTTTTTTTACACGTCCAACCCATTTTAGAATCGTTTGACACGTTTTAGATCCGTTTGACCCATTCTCGACAAGTTAACCCATTTAACCCATTTTTGACCAATTAACCTAATTGGATCTTGTCAACCCGTTTTTCACATGTTCGGCCCATTTTGGAATCGTTTAACCCATTTTTGATCCATTTAACCTATTCAGATCCGTTCAACTCATTTTCCCACATGTTAGACTCATTTTCGACCCGTTTAACCTATTAAGATCTGTTCGACTTATTTTTCCACACGTTAGACCCATCTTGGATCCGTTTAACCCAATTTTCACACGTCCGATCCATTTTAGATCCATTTGATCCATTTTCAACAAAATTGACCCATTTTCGATCCGTTTGACATATTTTCGACTGGTTGACTCGTTTGATAAATTTTTGATCTCTTTAACCTATTTGGATTCATTTGACCCATTTTTTACCCATTCCATCTATTTCGATCTTTTTGACCCATTTTTCTCACGTCTGGCCCATTTTGAACTGTTTGACCGACTTCCGACACGTTGACCCATTTGATCCATTTTCGATCCGTTTAACCTATTTTGTTCCGTGATATGTCTAATTTGTTCTTTTAAAAGCCCAAGTGTAAGCTAAAGGTAAAGTTGTAGCACGAGGGGTCGTACCCACAAGGAAGGGGAGTCAAAGTACCAATCTTATACCGTTCTCTAATCGATAGGCCGAAAGAATTACTAGTTGAGGAGTTAATATAAACAAATAGCAGCAATAATAAAAATTCTAGAAAATAGACAATTTACTAACTATTCAAATGATAAGGATAGGATAGGGAATGACATATGCAACTAGAGTTCTCACAATGCCTTAATTTCGTGAATTCATCCCTTAAATCTTGTTACGAAATTATACCTTAGGTTCTTTCGAATCCTAAGTATGTATTAAATCCAATTCGGAAAAGTTTTCACAATTATCCGATAATTAAATTTAACCAATGAAATAAGACAAGTGTAACTCTCAACTCAGCGGCTCGGCATAATTTAAGAGGTACAAAATAATCTGAATAAGATTAAATTTCTTTGGTTCTTAATTTCCAATTTTTATGAAAACAACTAAGTTACTATGAATCTTTCGATGAAGTAGTGACTAAGGATTATTTTGAAGGTGGCCAACCCATCACATACTAATTCAACCAAGTTTTCATAAATTAAAGGGGATAATTATTGGAAAACACGAAAGAGTTGAGCAGCGAAAGTTTAAAATTTTTTCAAAAGTTTAATCGTTGTCTTGCAATTTTCGTACTGTAAAGTTGGTGTTTTAGAAACTTACAATGATAGAAGCTTTCTAGTGATGTCGTTACCACCTAACGAACACCCTTCAAGCGGAAATCCCTCGAACGGCCTTCGAATAAGACTCCAAAGTAGAAGCCCTCCAAAGCGGATCCACACCAGACCTAGAACACGATCAAGCGAGTGAGAATGCTAGTTCTATGGCTTGTGTTAAGGCTAGGATAATTTTTCTTTGAAAACTTTTGTTTTGGTTTTTCTCAAAAACTTAACACTTCGTGAGAGTTGGTCTAAAGAATAAGCGAAGCATCCACCCTTATATTTATACAAGGGGGTTCGAAAATCCTTGGGTTCTCCTAACCCTAGTGGGCTTCTTTTCTTTCTCACTAATTAACTTATTTAATTATTTAATTTAATTGGAATAATAAGTTCCTAACTTATTCTTCAAGTCTAGCAAGAGAAGACTTCTCTCTCCTACAATAGGAAGTTAGACTTTTCAACTTTCCTAAAGTTAAAAGTCAATATTTAATAAAATCAATTAATTCCCAATTAATTATTTATTGGGTTAAGTTTATTTGAGAATAGTCTTATCAATTAATTCAATAATTAATTAAAAGACCAAACTTAATAAATTACAATTAATTAATTAATTCTAGAAAAGAATTCGCATGTGGAAAATTCCACACGCATGAAGCCACGTACGGGCCACGTGTGCGTGACACGTGGCAGCCACGTGTGCTCGACACGTGGTAGCTACGCACGCAATCCATGCTCCATTTCGATCAACAATTTGATCCTTCGTTAATCATATTAACATCCTACCATAACCCTCGTGTTCTGGCATTTGTGTGTGACCCTTTAGGTTCATTATTCGATTAGCAGCGACAACAATTAATTAATTCCCTAATTAATTAATCACTTCACAGATCACACTACCGTAATCTAGCAATGGGTGTGTGACCCCTAGCCGAATAACGAAATGAATCGAAGAACCTTTCAGCTAATGACAATCAATGAAATACGATCCTCCTGCAACTCCATCTCTCAATCAAGAACTAAGGCATGGGAATATTCTCATAGCCCAAATATTCTTGATCTTTAAAGTTAAGTTCGTTTCATATCTATTTCGATCTCAATCCTAGAAAACCACATTTTCTAGATAGCTTGATATTTTATCCACCTTGGCCAAGGGTTTAACGTTTAATGGACTACGAACAACTCAATCAGTAAGAGATCATTCTTGTTCTTAACAAGTGTAGGTCCTTTATCGATTCTACTAATTCTACATATGCCACTTGTGTAATCCCAACAAAGGTCGTGGTTCAGGTGTCTATATGGCGACACCCTTTTGAGCCTGTATCAAAGATTACAGAGTTAGCTTATATGAGACATTACAGAATCTCAAGTCTAAGGATTAATGAATCGCGTCATTGACCTGTGAGATATTTCCTAATCTGGAAGTTTTATGAAACTTCCTTTCCCATTTAGGAATGTTCTCACGAGGGACATCTCAGTGATGAAGTTCTTGTAACAATCACCCTTATGTATTATGAACGCATCAAATGCACTTATCACTCCATGAAACTGAGTGATCCTTCAAAAGGACATAATCACAGAAGCAAGTCTCAGCAGAGTCAAGGTCGACACTCCCACTGTCTGTCGGACTCATCGACTTGGAGAAGTTTCTAATCCTCGCCTATGGAGTTAAGAACTTGTTTCATGTGTCGTTCCCATAACGACAAAGTTCATAACGGCCTCATCGGATTAGGAGAGTTCAATACATGCAAAACACAGTCAACCCAAACAGACATAAATAAGCACATAAAGAAGTGATTGCCTATGAACAAAATCATCTCGTTTATTATTCAAAGACTGTTTTGTGATTTTACAAGGAAATAGTAAAGCAGACATCTGGTTTAAGGGCACTATTCCTAACAATAATTCACTCATTCAAACATTTATTCAAACATCTAGCATACATATATTCATTCCCATGCCTTAACAAATTTAACTACTCATAAAATTACTCAGATCCATACTAATTAAACATAAATCCTTCATTTCAAACATAGAAAGCAGTAAGATGCGAATTCTGAGAAAATTAACCAACATTCAAAAGCATTTAAAACCTATTGTAAATTCTAAGAAATTCATAATAAGAAATTGAGTGAAAAACAATTGTTCAAAAGAAACCGGAAAATTTGAAGTAGAAACAATCTTGTTGGATTCGTCGACTTTCGTCTTCACGAACTTCCTCCAGAAAACATCATCTCCAAAACTGTCACTTTTTCTGCATTTTCTCCGTCCCTCGCTAATAGAGAAATTTACCTTTTATATTCCTTGACCACAACTGCTGAAAACGACCTATCAGTTTGAAAAATCGTGTCTGCATAGGGTCATGGTCGCAACCAGAAATTGGCAGGAAATGGTCGCGCCCACGACCAACTAATAGAATCGTGAATGCGTTTTCTTCAGGGGTTGCGTCCGTGACCAAAAAACAACTGAACTGGGTCGTGGCCGTGACCTCATTTTGGCCATGTTTCGACTTTGAGCTTGTACGGTGGGCAAAAATTGATAAAAAATTACATCGCATCCGCGACCTCATTTTAGCCAAGTTTCGGGACAGGCTTCCCCATTTTTCTACAACTTGCGCAATCTAGAAAACTGTCAGCTCTTACCAAAACGCGCCTAAATCCGTGCTCTTGCTTTCCTTCCACTTCCTCGGACTCCGTATGTGAGTTGAATAATTGTATGCATGATTAATTGATAATATGTGATATATTCTGATATGATTATGGATTTTATGTTGTGAATCCAATGTGTTAACGTGAAATGAAAATGTGAACGTTTAAATGCTACAATATGACCTTCTTTGCAACTATTGTTTTCTTTATGTGTTAATGGATTTCTTTCACCTTAAATTGATTCATATACATTATAAACATTTTGATAGGTATGTTATGATTGTTGTTTTAAGGTTATGACTCGATTTGATACGATTCATGAAAGATATGGAACGAATGAACTTCAAACATATGTATTGATTGAACTTGAATGAATTGCTCTTTTATATGCTTCTAATACATTAATTATGCACATAAACACCTTCATAATATGTTATTGTCTCATATGCACTTCGTATCATCTTTATTACATTGTCGTGCGTCATTTATGGTCCATATGGAGTCTTGAGTCTCACGAATGTACAGTGTTACTTCTTGTATAGTTCTCTCCAGGGCGGAGACTTGTCGGGTTCATAGGTTACCTTCAAGTCTTTCTTTCTTTTTGGTGTTGTTCGGTAAGGTGTAACAGGTGGGTTTCTCTTCTATTAGATATGAAATGACCCGATATACCCCGACGTGAAAGTTTTAAACCAAGTTATTATATATATATATATATATATATATATCGAGTCTTTTCAACAGGATAAATGATTTCAAACGTAAATCCTTTTCCTTTATGAACCCTACCTAATGTTTTGGCTAGAAAATAAATGAATGCACGGGCCCAGGGACTTGATGTGTAACACCCGAAACGCGAGGTGTCCCATCCCCCGCACTATAGCCTCGATCCACGTATGAAACGGACAATCCATATATGAATCAAAGCTATAGCGAACGGAGACAATAAAAAAAAAACTAACCGAGCTAGGCGGGACTAACCCTTAACCACTTAGAACAATGCAGAAAGATGTATATAAGCGGAAGCATAAGTTTCAAAATCAATCCGTCATATCAATACAATATCATCTCCCATATATACATGACAAAATAGTGATGAACATAAGTGGTACAAAAGTGTGTAAAGACAAACATAGGTGCTAGACCCGAAACTACGACTCCGGACGACACAGTTTCCCGCCTAGCACTCCCTTAGCAAAACCTGAAAAAAGTGAGGTGTCAGTCTAAGAAGACTGAGCGAGGGGTATATACATATAAGCGCATTTAACACACAAGTCCTAACCTCGGGTAATGAGTTATGAAAACCACAATATAAGTTCAATAAAAAGATAACATCGCCCAAGATTATGACTAAGAAGTTTAACAATCAATCAATTACATTTCAGTCAATCAGTGGCCCGGCGAGTGAGGGCAATTCTCCAACCTTACTCCGACAGTGTACAATGATTAAGTTATCAATTATATAGGTGATCATGCAATCAATTACAGTGCGCACGCAACAGTTTCAGTCCATCCTTCTTTCTCCGGGGTGATGGTGAGTTAGCTAGACTCAACCATCCAATCAGTGTGAGCAGAGGGCGCATGAAACCCAAAGCCCGGAACTCCTTCCACCACTAATCTCCTAGTGGCTTCAGGGGTCATCCCAAATGGTGAGGAGAGAGCCGGAGTTACCCGTCAGCCCATGCTTTCCCGGTTGGCTCAAACTACTACCCTCGGGCCCACAGTGCAATCAATATACTCGCCAAAACATTCGGTTCAATACAATACAGTCGTTCAGTGAAAATCAATTAACATTTGAGGAAAGCTATAGATATACGTATACGTTTTGGCTTAAAATCCATATAAGGGTCATATGGTTCTATATAACTAGAAATTAAACCTCACCTGTACAGACGAAACCAATCGAGAAAACCGCCTAAGGTGCCGGCCCCTCGTCACCAGGAAGCTGGTCTGTGCAAACAATGACAAGTGCAAGTGAGACACGACTCATATGAACCAATTAAGACGAACGGCAAAATGCAACGAGACGATGTTGAATCATGAATACGGAACAAAATAATCTTGGTTTTGCATGAAATGTATCATATAATAGCAATTTGGGATCAATTAAGGCATTGGAGCAAAATGTGAAATTTGTAGGTACTAATGCAGAAAATTTTCAACATGCGCACATTGTATTCAAATAAGCATAACTCCTTCATCGGAATGAATTTTAACGAACCGAAAAATTCCTAGAAAACTAGACAACCATATCTTTACAATGATGTAAGGCTCAAATTCTAGTTCACCCCGAGTAAATCCCAGATTTTGTTTGAATATGACACAAAGCAGAAAATTTCCTGCAGCGCTATTAGTGAAAGATGATCGTCGTTCCCTTATCAAACGAAGTCGAAACGATCTGAAAATTGGTGGAGATATCTACAACATACCCAGAAATACACCAGTAAAACAGTTTTAAAAACTTCCATCATTTAGTCTCTCTGATCAAGCCACAATTCGGTTTTAAATTGGATCAGCGCAGAATCGCGACAGTTTGGCGGCACCAAATTAAAACGGCCATAACTCACAAAAGAAAATAGATATTCACGAGCCGTAAAAAGGAGAGTACTCTACACTTCAAATATTTTCTACAGTAGAAAAATCAGAGGAATTGGAACAGGGGAGCAGAGGCAGAAAAACAGAGCAAAAATCGAACCACAACAAACAATCAACCAATTCCAATTCTAATCAGTCCAAATGCCATAATTCATGCAACATATATATATACAAGTTCAATACTCACTAAAGTTCCACATATTCATGTCCATAACTCATTAATCATCAAGAATCACACATATGAGCTCAATATATCAACTTATGCTACAAGTCCATAAACCTTAATATATGCACATCAAATTCAAGCCATAACCAAGTATTCATGCTTCCCATAATTAAAACACAATTATCTAATCCAAATGAATAACCCTAGCTATCATTCATGATCAAGAAATCAATCAAATAAATCCATTTTCACCTTGGACATGAAAAGAGAAGAGATGATACGCTAGGATGAGGATGATGATGCTTCAAGATGAATCATCAACTCAAGAATTAGCTCAAAGTATGGAAATCTCCTCCTTCCCTTCTCTTGGCAATTGATCGATCAAGCAATGGAGCAATATGTGTATGAATATGTCTTGTGTGTAATGGATTAAAATATGATATAAATGAAGATATTAATGCTTCCCACTTTATGAGTCATCTTAATTAATTGCACATAAATCCTCCCATTTTATTAGTTAAGCAATCAAGTACAAGTTAGAGAAGTTAAATAATCAAAGACCAAGCCCTCTTATGCAATTAATCCCATAGTTCAAGGAAATGCTCAATTAATGTCACATAATCAATTAATCAATTTTAGTACATAAATCAAGAAATGAAATAATTTTCACAACTTTAGAAAATGCAATTTTATAAAATGATCATGTCACATTTAATTAATGAATGCAAGAATTAAATAATTAATATAAAATCATCAAAACACACACGTGGCGTGCTTACTCGAAATCCGAAAATATGGGGCGTTACAATCCTCCCCCCTTAGAAGAATCTGGTCCCCAGATTCACTGATCGGAAGAGAACAACTCCGGATGAAACCGTTTCATCTTATCTTCGGTTTCCCAAGTAGCCTCTTCGGTTTGATCACTTCTCCAAAGGACCTTAACCATAGGAATTCTCCGGTTCCGTAGTTCCTTAAACTTCGTATCCAAGATTCTAACCGGTCGTTGCACGAATGTCAAATTCGGTTCCAATTCCACTTCTTCAACCGGTATGATCTCGGTCCCACCAGGGTAGTATTTCCTTAGTTGAGAAACGTGAAATACGTTATGAATCCCCGTGAGACTCGGTGGTAGGTCTAATCGGTAAGCTACTTCACCAATTCTTTCAAGAATCTCGAAAGGACCTAAATAACGAGGATTAAGCTTTCCTCCTCGCCCGATACGAGCAAATCCTTTCCGTGGAGATGCTTTCAAGAATACCCGGTCTCCAACTTCGAATTCAAGATCCCTTCGGTGACGGTTGGCGTAGCTCTTTTGTCTATCTTGAGCTGATTTCATCCGTTGTTGAATTTGTTGAACTTTCTCAATCATTTCCCGAACGGCTTTAGAAGGTTTTTCCAATTTCTCATCCTTCTTCACGCCTTCTTGTTTAGTCCACTTCCACTCCTCAAGGTCGAAGAACAACGGAGAATGGCATTTCCGGCCGTAGAGTAGCTCGTAAGGAGCCATCCCAATCGAGGCTTGAAAACTGTTATTGTAGGCGAATTCAATAAGAGGTAGTTGCTCATGCCACGAAGTCTGAAAATCCAAGGAACAAGCCCGAAGTAGATCTTCCAAATATCTTATCAACCTCTCGGACTGACCATCGGTTTGAGGATGAAATGAAGTGCTAAAGTTAAGCTTCGTCCCCAAAATTCCTTGTAATTTCTACCACAACTTAGAAGTAAACCTCGGATCCCTATCCGACACGATACTCACTGGAATCCCGTGAAGTCTAACAATCTCCCGGTTATAAATCTCGGCCAACTTACGAATCTTGAAAGACATCCGAACCGGCAGAAAATGTGCAGACTTAGTTAAACGGTCCACGATTACCCAAACGCCGTCAAATCCACCTTTCACTTTAGGCAACCCCGTTACAAAATCCATCTTCACCTGTTCCCACTTCCACTCGGGGATAGGTAACGGCTGTAGAAGACCTCCGGGTTTTTGATGCTCGGCTTTCACTTGCTGACAATTCATACAGTGTCTCACATACTCGACGACGTCTTTCTTCAATCCCCGCCACCAATAGTATTTCCTTAAATCTTTATACATCTTGTTTCCTCCTGGGTGGATAGAATAAGCTGACTTGTGAGCTTCTTCGAGCAATACCCGTTTCAACTCTTCGGGTACGACCACGCGGTTCTTGAAACGAAAAAGTCCGGTTTCATCAAACCCGAATGGACATTCTGGATCCTCCTTTGCTTTGGTTACCAACTTTTGAACTTCCGGATCCTTGCTCTGAACCTCGAACAACCGATATTTCAAATCCGGTTGGATAGTAATGTTAGAAACTCGAGCTTTGATCACAATTGGCTCGATTCCACTACTTTCTCCCACTTCTAAACTTGATACACCAGCCTTCCTGCTCAGTGCATCGGCGACCACGTTAGCTTTGCCGGGATGGTATTTAATAGTACAGTCATAATTTTCTAACCGTTCCATCCAACGCCGTTGCCTCATATTCAGATCCTTCTGAGTGAACAAATATTGGAGGCTTTTGTGGACGGTGAAGATCTCGAAAGAAATCCCGTATAAGTAGTGTCTCCACTTTCCTAGCGCAAAGACCACGGCAGCGAGCTCAATGTCGTGTGTTGGATAATTCTTTTCGTGCTCCTTTAACTTTCGGGAGGCATAAGCTATAACCTTCCCGTTCTGAGTCAACACACCACCCAAACCTTCCTTTGAATCATCCGTATAGACTGCGTACCCGTCTGAGCCCTCGGGAAGGACTAACACTGGAGCAGAAACTAACTTCTCCTTCAAGAGATTGAAGCTCTTCTCACAAGCTTCGTTCCACTCGTACTTCACCTCTTTCTTTGTTAATCGGGTTAAAGGCACGACAATTTTCGAGAAATCCTTCACAAACCGTCTGTAATAACCGGCCAAACCCAAGAAACTTCTAATCTCTGAGGCATTCTTCGGCTTCTCCCAACTCATTACTGATTCGATCTTCGAGGGATCTACTTCCAAACCCTTCCCCGAAATCACGTGTCCTAGGAAAGAAACCCTGTCGATCCAGAACTCACACTTGCTGAATTTAGCAAACAACTGATGCTCTTTTAGAGTTTGCAATACCAACTGGAGATGCCTCGCGTGATTCTCAACGGATTTAGAGAATACCAGGATGTCGTCGATGAAAATCACAACGAACTTATCCAAGAAAAGCCTAAATATCCGATGCATCATGTCCATAAAAGCTGCAGGGGCATTAGTTAAACCAAACGGCATCACCACGAACTCGTAATGCCCGTACCGAGTGTTGAATCCTGTCTTTGGAATGTCCTCTGCTCGGATTCGCAGCTGATAGTATCCCTGGCGTAAATCAAGCTTCGAGTACACCTTTGATCCCTGAAGGATATCGAATAAATCCTCAATATGTGGGAGGGGAAACTTGTTCTTGATTGTCATCCGATTCAGCTCCCGGTAATCAATGCACATTCTCAAGGTCCCGTCTTTCTTCTTCACAAACAAGACCGGTGCACCCCAGGGAGAAGAACTCGGTCTCACGTATCCAACTTCTAATAATGCATCGAGTTGAGTTTTCAACTCTTTTAACTCGGCTGGAGCCATGCGATATGGCGTCTTGGAGTACGGCTCTGCATTTGGGTAAAGATCAATTACGAACTCAATTTCCCGCTCCGGAGGTAAAGAATCCAACCTCTCGGGGAAAACCTCGGGAAATTCCTTCACTACTTCTGTTTCTTCCAACTTTGTCTGATCCTTCGGACGGTTAAGAATGTAGGCTATGAAACCTGTAGCCCTGTCTCGAACCATTCTCTGAGCTTCTGAGAAAGAAAGTAAAGGAATGGTCTTCGAACTCCGACCCACTGAAACTTCAGAACCCAACTGAATCCTCTTCGCCCGACAATCAACAGTAGCACTATACCGGAATAACCAATCCATACCTAGAATAGCCCCATAACGAGTCATCGGCATCTCTATGAAATCTATCAAAAACACTCTGTCCTCGATGATCACCGGCACATCTCTGAAAACCCGATCTGTCTCGAGACTACTACCGAAAGGAGAACTAACCACATAGCAAGAAGTAGTGCACACAACAGGCAAAGATAAAATAAAAGCGCACGTACTCGAAATAAAGGAGTGAGTAGCTCCCGGATCAAATAAAGTATGTATGTTCATGGTATGAATGCAAATTGTACCTTCAACAACAGCGGTTGGGTCGACCTCTGCATCCTGCTCCTCTCCGTCTAGGGCATAAGCACGTGCCCTAATCATCGGTCTCTGGCCCCCTACAGGCGGTACCCGGCGATCCGGACATGTATCCACTCGATGATCGGCGGCCCCACAAATCAGACAAAGCCCTAAACGCCTCCTACAATTGTCGAAGATGTGTGACGGCTGCCCACAATAAGTACACTTGGGCTTCTCCGGTGGTGGTGGCAAAACGGGTGCAGCTGGAGCCTTCTGAACCGGTCCCGCGGGTCGGGACTTCTTCCACTGAGCTCTAGGTGGTGGTGTAGAATAAACCATCGGCCTCTTGCCCGGATTGAAACCCGAGCCTGAACCCCTAGAACCCGATCCGGAACCTGAACCCGGACCTGACCGAAAAGTAAGTCGACGTGCAATCACTGAATCCTCGACCTTTAGAGCCTTCCTCGTAGCCTTGAGCCAAGTGCTCGTGTCCACCGCTTCGAGGGCATTTTGTATATCCCGGTTAAGTCCTTGCATGAACTGCATAGACTTGTGGAATTCGTCATTCGCTATATTGGGTGCATAGCGAGATAACCTCTCAAACTCGGAGAGATACTCCGAAACAGCCTTGTCCCCTTGCTTCAGTTCGGTGAATTCCTTCAATCTGCGGGTGCGAGAAGACGGAGGAATGAACTTGTTCTTGAACTCCCGGGTGAAAACCTCCCAGTTTACTTCCTCTCCTGCAGCAGTCAGAATAATCCTCGCGCTCTCCCACCAAGAATAGGCCTCGCCCTGGATCAAAGAAATAGTGCAACGGGCCTTCTCGGTAGAGCTGCAAGGAATCAGCTCCCAAACTCTTTCCACTTCCTTTAACCATTGTTCCGCCTGAACATCGTTACCTTTAAAGAATTTAGGCGGGTGCTGGTTCTGAAACTCCCAAAAAACGGCTGAAATCTGAGCTCCCGGTGGCACAGGTGGAGCTGGAGGGGCTGGAGGAGCTGGAGGGACATAATCTCTGACCCTCTGATCGATGAGCTGAACAATAGAAGCCACTAAGTCCTGTGGCTGAGCTGGAGGTGGTGGAGGCAGAGGAGAACGATCATGGTGATGATGGCGGTGGTGTCTCGGTGATCGATCACGGCGGTGTCTATCGTGAGCCATCCTGAAATTCAAGACACTAGCATGCATGCTCCATCAATAAGTGCAAATGTGTGCAATTAAGGCTCAAGTTACAAGTAAACACATAATTCAAGAACTCAAATAATTCAAATAGGTTCAAACAATTCAAGTATCAATGCAAGACTCTCAAGTTGTAAGGTAATTCCTATGCCGTGCGACCTAGACTCACAAGACTCGACACAAGAAACCCGGTTTTGCAACCGGGCTCTGATACCACCTTAGGATGTAACACCCGAAACGCGAGGTGTCCCATCCCCCCGCACTATAGCCTCGATCCACATATGAAACGGACAATCCATATATGAATCAAAGCTATAGCGAACGGAGACAATAAAAAAAAACTAACCGAGCTAGACGGGACTAACCCTTAACCACTTAGAACAATACAGAAAGATATATATAAGCGGAAGCATAAGTTTCAAAATCAATCCGTCATATCAATACAATATCATCTCCCATATATACATGACAAAATAGTGATGAACATAAGTGGTACAAAAGTGTGTAAAGACAAACATAGGTGCTAGACCCGAAACTACGACTCCGGACGACACAGTTTCCCGCCTAGCACTCCCTTAGCAAAACCTGAAAAAAGTGAGGTGTCAGTCTAAGAAGACTGAGCGAGGGGTATATACATATAAGCGCATTTAACACACAAGTCCTAACCTCGGGTAATGAGTTATGAAAACCATAATATAAGTTCAATAAAAAGATAACATCGCCCGAGATTATGACTAACAAGTTTAACAATCAATCAATTACATTTCAGTCAATCAGTGGCCTGGCGAGTGAGGGCAATTCTCCAACCTTACTCCGACAGTGTACAATGATTGAGTTATCAATTATATAGGTGATCATGCAATCAATTACAGTGCACACGTAACAGTTTCAGTCCATCCTTCTTCCTCCGGGGTGATGGTGAGTTAGCTAGATTCAACCATCCAATCAGTGTGAGCAGAGGGCGCATGAAACCCAAAGCCCGGAACTCCTTCCACCACTAATCTCCTAGTGGCTTCAGGGTCATCCCAAATGGTGAGGATAGAGCCGGAGTTACCCGTCAGCCCATGCTTTCCCGGTTGGCTCAAACTACTACCCTCGGGCCCACAGTGCAATCAATATACTCGCCAAAACAGTCGGTTCAATACAATACAGTCGTTCAGTGAAAATCAATTAACATTTGAGGAAAGCTATAGATATTCATATACGTTTTGGCTTAAAATCCATATAAGGGTCATATGGTTCTATATAACTAGAAATTAAACCTCACCTGTACAGACGAAACCAATCGAGAAAACCGCCTAAGGTGCCGGCCCCTCGTCACCAGGAAGCTGGTCTGTGCAAACAATGACAAGTGCAAGTGAGACACGACTCGTATGAACCAATTAAGACGAATGGCAAAATGCAACGAGACGATGTTGAATCATGAATACGGCACAAAATAATCTTGGTTTTGCATGAAATGTATCATATAATAGCAATTTGGGATCAATTAAGGCATTGGAGGAAAATGTGCAATTTGTAGGTACTAATGCAGAAAATTTTCAACATGCGCACATTGTATTCAAATAAGCATAACTCCTTCATCGGAATGAATTTTAACGAACTGCAAAATTCCTAGAAAACTAGACAACCATATCTTTACAATGATGTAAGGCTCAAATTCTAGTTCACCCCGAGTAAATCCCAGATTTTGTTTGAATATGACACAAAGCAGAAAATTTCCTGCAACGCTATTAGTGAAAGATGATCGTCGTTCCCTTATCAAACGAAGTCGAAACGATCTGCAAATTGGTGGAGATATCTAAAACATACCCAGAAATACACCAGTAAAACAGTTTTAAAAACTTCCATCATTTAGTCTCTCTGATCAAGCCACAATTTGGTTTTAAATTGGATCAGCGCAGAATCGCGACAGTTTGGCGGCACCAAATTAAAACGGCCATAACTCACAAACGAAAATAGATATTGACGAGCCGTAAAAAGGAGAGTACTCTAAAGTTCAAATATTTTCTACAGTAGAAAAATCAGAGGAATTGGAACAGGGGAGCAGAGGCAGAAAAACAGAGCAAAAATCGAACCACAACAAACAATCAACCAATTCCAATTCTAATCAATCCAAATGCCATAATTCATGCAACATATATATATACAAGTTCAATACTCACTAAAGTTCCACATATTCATGTCCATGACTCATTAATCATCAAGAATCACACATATGAGCTCAATATATCAACTTATGCTACAAGTCCATAAACCTTAATATATGCACATCAAATTCAAGCCATAACCAAGTATTCATGCTTCCCATAATTAAAACACAATTATCTAATCCAAATGAATAACCCTAGCTATCATTCATGATCAAGAAATCAATCAAATAAATCCATTTTCACCTTGGAAATGAAAAGAGAAGAGATGATACGCTAGGATGAGGATGATGATGCTTCAAGATGAATGATCAACTCAAGAATTAGCTCAAAGTATGGAAATCTCCTCCTTCCCTTCTCTTGGAAATTGATCGATCAAGCAATGGAGCAATATGTGTATGAATATGTCTTGTGTGTAATGGATTAAAATATGATATAAATGAAGATATTAATGCTTCCCACTTTATGAGTCATCTTAATTAATTGCACATAAATCCTCCCATTTTATTAGTTAAGCAATCAAGTACAAGTTAGAGAAGTTAAATAATCAAATACCAAGCCCTCTTATGCAATTAATCCCATAGTTCAAGGAAATGCTCAATTAATGTCACATAATCAATTAATCAGTTTTAGTACATAAATCAAGAAATGAAATAATTTTCACAACTTTAGAAAATGCAATTTTATAAAATGATCATGTCACATTTAATTAATGAATGCAAGAATTAAATAATTAATATAAAATCATCAAAACACATACGTGGCGTGCTTACTCGAAATCCGGAAATGTGGGGCGTTACATGATGCATGAGGCTATCCGGGGAGGCAAGGGCCGACGGTGATCTCGTGCATTAATTCCACATGGAATTACGGCGAAACCAACCTCGTTAGGAGTTGGCGAGGAAGGGGAACCGGGCTTTTGGGGATTCATGAACCCCTCTAGCCGTATTGATTAGGAGACGCGTTCTCCTGGATAGGTCCCCCCGGGGCACCAGTTCACCATCGGGAGGAACAAAACCTGTTAGTTGCATGGGTTCGCCCATGGTCCACCAGGACAATATCTTCCGTTGCGTAAGGTAGACGCGTTTCTAACCGGAGGGAAAAGGAGTAATTGCTAATGCATGATTGATCAAATAAATGGTAATGATTGAATGATCGAATGAATGAATGAATGTTGCATGATCGCTAATGAATGAATGAATAAATGGATAAATGCACACATGAGGTGTAGGTTGGAGAATTTGCCCACTCGCCGGGCTCACGTAATGACCGATTGAATGAATGAATTATGAAATTGATCGTTGTAATCCCGAGTGTTGTTTTCCTTGTTTTTACCCACTTGGGAAATGTTTTCAAACCTCACGCGAGATTATAACTTGCATGTGTGGGTGCTAATTCTGGAATATTAATATATATGCCCTGTTTTATACTCACCAATCTCCTATAGACTGAACCTGACTTTGTTTTCAGTTCTTTTGCAGGTGTTGGAGTGCTAGGCGGGAAGTCGAGTCTGTCAAGTCTCTAGAACAAGTCTGGGTCTGTCCATGTGCATATTGTAAATTGAATAAGTTATAAGATGTATGTATGGATTATTATGATTATATTATATTGATTCGGGACAGGTTCTAGGGATAGTTTGAACTCGTAAATTTGTGATTTATGATTTATGTTTTAATTTTTGGGCTAAGTATTCATGCTAGTGGAACCGTCTCTTATGATATACCTCGTGATTGTGTATATGTTTTTGCTTCCGCACGTGTTTTTCTCTTGTTGAATTATTTAATTGGTTTCGAGGTTCTAGCTCCCGCCTAGCATAGCAAGTGAGTTGTGTCCCCGTTCGCTCTGATTCGACACGTGTATGGATTATCCATTTCATATACGGGTCGGGTCTTAGTGCGAGGGATGTGGCGCCTTCCATCTGGGGTGTTACATCCTTAAGTGGTATTAGAGCCCCAGGTTACAAAATCGGGGTTTCTGGCGTCGTGTCGTGTCAAGTCTAGGTCGTACGGTATAGGAACAACTTGTCAACGTGTGCACCGCATGATCATGAGCATTGTTATTGAAACATGATGTGGAAATATGTGACGCCCGAGTGTAGGCCATCCAGATCCCCCACACCTAAACCCGAATTCACATATGAAATAGAAATCCATATATGAATCCAAGCCTAAGCGAACGGGGACCTACACTCACACAAACTAGGCTAAGCGGAGCTAAAACCAACAGAGCGAGCAAAAGAAAAGAAACAAAGAACGGAAGCAACAAACAGGATCAATCATGCAAAGCTCGGCACGAGCGTAACTATTCACAACGCCCACGGGGCCAAAATAATACAAATATCCAAAAGTATAAACATATGAATGCAGACTCAACCTAGACCACTAAGTACGACTCCAAGACGCACTTCCCCGCCTAGCTCAAGCCAACCTACACTAAAAAGGGGAAAAGGAGAGGGTCAGTCTATAACTCGACTGAGTGAGAGGGCTAACGCAGGCCCACACCAATAATAAATATAACAGAGCAGATAACAAGGTGATGATCATGAATCGAGGCTAGGGTTTTACAAACCAAAATATTTTCAAAAGTATACTAACACATACACCAAATTCCTATCTCGATTCACAATTTATCGAAACAAAAGATAAATCACTGTCCGGCGAGTACGGACTCCACCACCTACTCCACAACAAACAAATACCAAATCAGAATACCAATCCATCCTCAACTCCTCGGCATTCAGGAATCAAACCCACACTACCATAAATACAAAAACATAAGGGGTTGCGAACCCACAATATGTCTTCCCTGGTTGTTCACCGAGGGCTCAAAGCAAACACGCCTTCCCAACCTCCAAAGTCGCATGTGCTCACCTCAAATGGAACAACGCACAGGTCAAACCCGATGACCCTTGTCATGCCGGGGCTCCTTACCCATAATTTTGGGGCCCAACAAATCCAAATCATACCAACTTCCCATCTTTCAGGGCACAACTCGCTCGAGCCAACAAAAATACAAGAGATTTCCAAAACAGAGCTTACATATGCCTATTCATATATCAAGTTCCCAAAACTCCCAAGGGTATTCCACAAAACCAAAATCATACCTTAGACATCCATATTTAATAGATATATAAGATATATTTGCATGCATGGGGAAAAATCAACATATATTAGGCCATAGGTCATTTAGCTAATACAAAAGTTCCTAAACCTCACCTGTCAGCAAAAGGAGCGAAAACAGAAACAAACGAACAGAGGAGCACCTAAACCTCAAGCTTGACGGTATCCGAACTCGGCTCTGAAACATAAAAAGGATACAACACCCGAGACTTAGACTCAAAATGCATCAAATATGACGCACGGTACGCAAAGTATGCATGAGATGCAAAACATGCCCAAAATGATCCGTAATCAAACATATAAACGCTCAAAATGCAATCTCATGCACGAATAAGGCATACGACAAATGCGAAGTATGAAAGTAGCATACTAACACCCAAAAGGGACGTATAAAGGTATTTCAGGAGTAAAGGGATCGAACGGCAAAAGTCGAAAAATCATATTTCTTACAGCGGCCTCCGAAACGACCGTTTCCATTTTTGAAAGGATGGCCAAATGGCCGTTTCAGAACCTACTACCTCAAATTCCAACCCTCAAAACGGTCGTTTACAAAATATAAAGAGGGACCAAATGCCGTTTCGCTTGGAATTTTTGGGCAGTGAGTTACTCGAAAAATAGGGGTTCGAACCCAAACTCCAAAAACACCAATTTTTACCAAGAAAAACAATACCAACCACAACATATGCAATAACAACAACAAGGAAAGCTTAAACAACCAAGAATCATGCATCAAAGCTCAAGAATATGCAAGCCCACCAAAATGCATCCCAACCTCATTTATGATACCAACCAATAAATGCAATCCCAACCAAAACCATGAATTAAATGCAACATATTAATCATATAGAGCATATAAATGAGGTCACAAATCATGCTACTCAATCCAAGGATCAAATATTACAAATTTGGCATGAAACCCTTACTGTTCATTCAATTCCCCAAACTTAAACAAATTCCAATATTAAGAAGAAAACAATCGGTAGAAATTAGAGGAGATCGTGGGGATTCTAGAACTTACTTCGGATCGAAAAATGATGGAGAATCGAAAGAGATATGAGCTTGTGAAGATTGGAGGGCTTGGGGAGCTTTTTCTCTCTTCTTCCTCTTTTGCTTGATATGTTGGGTAAATGAAAGGGAAGAGAAGGGTTCAAGGATATACGGGGGTGGTTCGGTCCAGTTTATTTGGGTCTCGGTTCGGTTCAAGGTTTTCCCGATTTAGCTGTTTCGGTTCAAAAGATATCAGTTCAATTCCAAAATCCCCAAAATCTCAAAACATGAAATTAAAATCAATTACGCAATTACGTCACATAATTTAAATAATTCTATCCTAAACTCAATTAGGAATTAAATCACATAATTTGTAGCACCCGGAGCGCGAGGTACCACATCCCCCGCACTATAGTTCAATTCACATATGAAACGGACCATCCACACATGAACCAAAGCTATAGCGAACGGGAGACAATAAAAAAAACAACAATAGCTAGGGACTAACCCCAAACCAAATAATCAATTCAGAGCAATAAAAGCGGAAGCATAAAAATTTCATTATTAAATGTCAAGTATCCAAACGCATACTATCTATCCATACACATATCAATACATTCTCATCTCCCAAAATTTCCATAAACATGCCAATATTCCATAAGTATCAATACATGAACATGATATGAAGGTGATGTGTGCGAGACCCAAATTAAAGACACGACTTGACTCTAATTCTCGCCTAGCATGCACCTGCACTAACTGAAAGTTGAGACGTAAGTCTACAACGGACTGAGTGAGGGGTATATAAATATAAACGCACATACATGCATGTTATAATCTCGGGTAATGTAACACCCCAAACGGAAGGTGTCACATCCCTCGCACTGAGACCCGACCCGCATATGAAATGGAAAGTCCATACACGTGCCAAGTCACGGCGAACGGGGACTCACTCACTCGCTATGCTAGGCGGGAGCTAGAACCTCGAAACCAAATAAGCAATTCAATTGGACAAAATGCACGTGTGGAAGCATATCATGTAATCAGTCATAAATACAGGTAGCAAGTGCGGGTTCATCTAGCATAAATACCTAGTCCCGAAATTATAATCATCATCTTAGCATTTATACATGTTTCAATATGACTCCATTAAATTACAATTCGCGTGTGGAAGGACTCTGACTTAACCAAAGGACTTGACCGACACAAAATCCCACCTAGCACTCCAGAACCTGCAAAGAACTGAAAACAAAGCGGGTTCAGTCTATAGGAGACTGGTGGGTATAAAACAGGGCATATTATAGTAATATCTCATAATTTAAACACCCACACATGCAAGCTATAATCCCGTGCTAGGTTTTAAGATATTTCCCAAGTGGGTGAAAATAAAGAAAAACAACGCTCGGGATTACAACGATCAATTTCATTCATTCATTCAATCATGCGGTCCTTACGTGAGCCTGGCGAGAGGGCGAATTCTCCAACCTTCACCTCGTGTGTGCATTTATTCATTCATTCGTTCATTCATTAGTGATCACACCACAATCATTCATTCATTCATTCAATCATTCATAATCATTAACATTCATAATCATAAACACTTACACCTTTTTCCTCCGGGCAGCAGGACCCGGCCACCTCATTCATGGTGGCTAGTGAGGTTCATGAACCCTCAAAAGCCCGATTCCCCTTCCTCGCTAAAACTCCTAACGAGGTCGGTTGCATCATCATTGTTTGTTAGGACTAGTGCACGGGGATCACCGTCAGCCCGAGCTTCCTTGGATAGCCACGTACACATAGTCCCGGGCCCTTATAAACATTGTGTTCACTGATCTCGCCAAAACATTGGGTAAGCGTTCATGAAAGAAAGGTTTACGTTTGAAATCGTTTACTCATTTGAAACGACTCGATATACGTATAATATAAATTTTTGGCTTAAAACTTTCACATAAAGGATATATCGGGTCATAGCTAATAGAAGAGAAACCCACCTGTTACACCTTACCGACTAATACCAAGAAGAAAAGAAGGCTTGAAAGTAACCTAAGAACCCGGCACGTCTCCGCCCTGGAGAAGACTGTACAAAGGACAACATAGTGTGCTCGTGAGACTTGAGACTCTAAATGAACCATATAAGACGCACGACAATACATTAACATGGTATGGCATGCATATGAAGTAATAACATGCCAAGAAAGGTTCATGTATACAATTAGTGTCACTTAGGTACGTAAATTATTCAATCCTTCATCACACGAATGAATCGTGTCCAATCATGGTCATTCATATCATAACACCAAAATCATATCATAAATCCATAATGAGGAGCATAAGATGCAATGAATCAAGTTAATGAAGTACATGATTCGTAAACAAGGTATGAGAGATCATATAATACTCCACGAAACAAAAAAGGTAGCACGTAGGCCATATAAGATCATATCTTGTACGTTTCACATCAATTGAATCCATAAACTTGATACATTAATTATAACATATAATAATACATCTTAGCATAGCATAAAAGTCATAAAAGAGGTGGAGGAAGATCAAACAAGCAAAGAAAAACAAGAAAAAATGGAATCGGAGTAACAAAAACCGGCTGGACAGAATCTACCCCCATGGATTTTGCCAAAGGGAAAAATCTACCCCCATGGATTCTGGTCAGAAACTCCACTGACTCAAATCCACGGGCTAAAAAAAACACACAAACAGGGCAGGTACGGAATGCAAACCACAAAACACATAACCAACTCAAAACTCAACCCAAAAGCATGCTAATTCAGGTCATGAATTCATATATACAAGCTATAACACATTCACTAACAAGAACTTCAAGGAAAGCATCAAGAATTCATCATCAAAATCAAATCTCCAAGCTTTATTAATGGGAAGTTTATAAATCCTCAACAACCATGCAAAATAAGTCCATACCAACATAAATACATGCTTTAGAATCACTTAACACTCATGCATCTCAAAGAAAATCCATGGAATTCAAGTTGATTCATAAAAAGTGCAAGAGTGCTACTGTTCATCATCTTCTCCAATCCTAATTCAATACTTGAAGAAAACATGTAAAATCTAGCATAAAATGATCACAAGAGATTATGCTACACAAATAAGAGCTTAGCTTTAAGAAAGGATGGGAAATGACAAGGAGATGAGCTCAAATCTCCAAGGGTTTGCACTATTCCTTCTTCTTCTTCTTCTTTTTTCTCCTTCTCTTTCTTTCTTGGCTGATATTTTAAGAGGGGTTTGGTTCAGTTGGGGGGGCTGAGTGGGGAGTGAGAGAGTGTATCAAGTGGGCTAGGTCATGGGTTTAGGGTCTAGGGACGTTCATATAGGCCCGTAGCTTGGAAAAGTCAATATTTTGTCATTTTAGGCGCGAGGTGCTCGTTTCGGTTGAAATTTAGGGATCCAAATGATCTTAGAAAAATATGAGGTTTGTTCCATCGGATCCGAATCGTCGATACGAGTACAATGGAGGTGACAAAACTCGATTCCGAGTTCCCGAGCTGAAGATATCACACCCGGAACCAAAGGTGCTCTAATTGCTCGTTAGCCCCCGTTTTGGTTCCAAAACTCAAACTAAATACAAAACTCAAGCAAAAGAATCCATGTAACGCCCCGATTTTCACTCATGTGTTATGCTTCATTATATTAATAGTTCATAACATTATATGTAATATATTCTCATGCATTTATATGAATTAATTGATAATGTGACTAATTGTTCATATATGACCTTATTTGATCACTTCTTGAAAATTGGTGGACTTAATTGCATAAATTCTTTGGATTTAATTGAACACATTCCATGAACTAGAACTTCTTTGCATTAACTTAAACAGCTTAGGGACTTAAGTGCAAATTGTGCCTTGTCATCCCATTTCTTGGAAGACTTTGATAAATATCTATGCATCTTGTATCTCTCATTTCATTCATCAAATATTCCACACACACACACACTAAAAAACGGGAGAAACACCATGGAGAAGAAGGAAGGATTTCATCCATTTTCAAGCCATATTTCAAGGAAGGAAGTTGCATAAATTGGAGCATCATCATCATCTCAACATTTCATCCTTTCTTTCTTTATATTAAGATTTACTTCCCATTGACGAGGAGCACACATCGTAGTTATATCCTTGTTTTGGTCATCACAGGTGAGGTTATTTCTATTTGTAAAAGAACCCTACAACCCTATGTGATTTTGGACCAAAACAAATAATTATATCTATAGTTTTCCGAAAATTGAATTGTTACTTCATTGATCGATTGATATTGTACCAAGTTGTTGTTATTGATATTGAATTGATTGATTGATTGTTTTGGTGAGTAAAGCATGTTCACTTTGGGCCCGAGGATAGTGTATTGAGTAATCTGGGGAGGCATCGGGCCGACGGTGATCTCTTGCACTATCTTCACTTATTGTTGGGGTCACCCCCTGAATCCACCAGGAGGTTTGGTGGAGGAAGGAGCCCGCCGGGTGTAGGGACTCATGAACCCTATGCCCAGATTGATTGGGTGGTGGGGCCTTGCAATCCCACCATCACCCGGAGGAAGAAGGATGGATTGATTGAAATTGTCTAATTGTGCACCGAATTGATTGCTTGATCACCCAATTGATAAAATTGAATTATTGTACACTGTCGGAGAAAGGTTGGAGATTTGCCCTCACTCGCCGGGCCACTGATTGATTGTATCGAATTGTATTGAAATAATTGAATTGAAAATGGAATTGTTGTAATCTCGAGCGAGCACTATATTATTTTAGAATTAATATCGTTTTATGAAAAATCTTACCTGAGATTACAATTTGCATGGTATTTGCGCTTTTAAATTATAACCCCTCACTCAGTCTTTCATAGACTGACACCTCACGTTTTCAGGTATTGCTGGTTGAGTGCTAGGCGGGATTGAGTCAAGTTTTAATTCTTTTGGGTCTAGCATTGTCTTTCTCATGTTTATGTACATTATAAATACATTATAGCTCTTAAGAACTGTTTTGGTACCTATGTATATATTATGATTTATACTTGAAACGTTGAGCATGTAAATGGAAATATTGATTTGGAACATGTTAGTATCAAACGGAAATGGGATCATGAAGTGGATGTACATTGTTATGCTTCCGTTTGTTATGCATTGTTGTAAAATTTGAGGGTTAGTCCCGCCTAGCTAGTGTGTCGTTTTTTTTATTGTCACCCGTTCGCCATGAGTCCGGCTCATATATGGACTACCTATTTCATGTGTGAGCTAGACTTATGGTGCGGGGGTGTGGCATCTCGGCGTTCCGGGTGCTACAATCAAAAATCATAAAATGAGCACATATACACATTCATAACACATATAGAGACAACATATCAAATTTTCACAAAATTCGGTATTCAGATCGAATAGAAACGGGACGCAAACAATCACACATGCGCATATCATTCAGGGATTCATATAAATTCAAATTCAAATAATTCACATATTCAAGAATTACAATTAATATAAAAGCAAGACATATAATTACGTAATTAGAATAAATTGAATGCGAACATAATTAACACATAAGTTACACGTCTGAAAAGCCGGGGTGTTACAGGTAATATTTTTGTGAAAAACAATACAATTCAATAAATAAACATAATATCGCCCGAGTTTACAACTATCAAGTTTAACAATTATTCCAATTTCAGTCAATCAGTGGCCCGGCGAGTGAGGGCAATCCTCCAACCTTACTCTGGTTGTGTACAATAATTAGGTTATCAATAGTTTAAGTGATCAAATAAGTTATTACATTGCAGTACATTCAGTAGCAGTTTCAGTCCCTTCTTCCTCCGGGTGATGGTGGATTTGCAAGACCCAACCATCCAGTAAGTGTGAGCAGAGGGTACATGAATCCCTAAACCCGGAACTCCTTCCTCCACTAATCTCCTAGTGGATTCAGGGGTCATCCCAAAATGGTGAGGATAGGGGTAGAGTTACCCGTCAGCCTATGCTTTCCCGGTTGGCTCAAGCCACTACCCTCGGACCCACAGTGCAATACAATATACTCGCCAAAACATGGTCAATTCAATACAGTAGACTCAGTGAAGTTTGAAATCATTTGAGATTTAAGAAAATCTATAGATATATTAATACCTTTTGGCCAAAATTCACATAAGTGTTGTAAAGGTTCTATATATCTAGAAATTAAACCTCACCTGTGTCACCAAAATAAACAAGGAAACAGCTCGCTCCCCGTCACCAGGATGCTGGTCTGTGCAAGAAAGACAATTGTCCGTGAGACACGACTCAAATGAACCAATTAAGACGAACGCATAGTTAACCAATGTCTATCATGCACTTACAATTAATCAAGATTATAGAAATATTCAATTTATCAAATAAGGTAGCAAGGTTCAAGTAATCCGTATATAATCAAAGTATGAAAATATTACATAAACCTCCCCAATGAGCTTAAGCATGTAATTCCATAACACTCATGATCACACATAATATAACACATTATATGCCATATCAATGATGTGTTCATGCCAGCCAAGAAAACCGTGCAATTAAAGTTTGAAATTCAAATTTTCATACAGAAAATGCAGGCGTCGCGGGCGCGACCTAAATTTTTTTTTTTTTTGGCCTAATTTTCCTCCAATTTTTTCAAATCTCGAAACATGGCCAAAATCGGGTCGCGGGCGCGACCAATTTTGTTTTATTTTTGGTCGCGGTCGCGACCTGCTACATAGCAGCAGCAAAACAGGGTAGAAACAGGGACATGCTCTAACTAAAACCACAAAGCAACCATGATCCATAAATCCAACTCCAATTGATATAAATCATGAAATATACATACTATCATACTTATAGTTCAATAATAACTCATATAAACACTTAAATCCAAGCTTGATCATCAAGAATCACTCATTCAAACCCATATGTCAACTTATGCTCCAAGCTTATAAACTTCACAATATATGCATCAAACTTAAGCTCAAAGTTCTCCAACATACTTCCAACAACAAATACTCAGTTCAACCAACTTAAACCATAACCCTAGCTACCATATTCACTTCAAGAAATTCATCAAAATCTCCCTTGTTACCTTAAATGAATAAAATAGAAGAAAAGATGAAGATATGATGATGATGATGCTCCAAAGTCCACAATTCCACCAAAAATTATAGCTTGAAAGATGAATTCTTCCTTCTCTTGTTGGGTTTTTGGATCGATGGAAAATAGAATCAAAAGAAGCAAGTATGGTATGTTTTGTATGAATTAAGAAATGAGAAGAGATGCATCACGTAAATGCTGCTGTATGAGGAAGAGAAATGCTCCAATTTGCTATTGTAACGCCCCCGTTTTTCAGTTTAAATAATGTGACGTATTTGTTTATAAATTGCGCAGATTAAGTATTTAATTTTATGATTATTTGTTTATAAGTGTTTTTATTTGATTTAAAACCGTAAACTTTTGTTATTTAATTTAATTAATATGGAATTTAAGTTTAGTAATTAATTTATAACAATATGAATTCGTTCATGCGCTTAAGTGTTCTATTTCTACTTCGTTCTTATATGTAATGATATCAGATTGTCGTGAAAATTTAATATGTTGTAAATATATGTGTTATGAACATGCCTATATGCTCGGTTTATGTTTTCGGATTCATTTGACGTGTTTATGAATTTATTTTATTTTTGGAACCAAGTCGGGGGCTAACGAGCGATTAGCGCACCCTTGGTTCCATGCGTGATATCTTGAGCTCGGGAATTCGGATTCGAATTCCGTCAACTCCGTTGCCTTCGTATCGACGATCCGGAGACAATGGAACAAGCCTCATACCTTTTTGAAATCATTAAGACCTTCGAAATCCAACCGTAACGAGCAACCCGTGCAAGAAGAGCCCTTATGTTGACTAGTCTTCATGGTGGGACCCCATAACCTCTCTTAAACTTAACCATACCTTAACCATGGATTGTATACTTGAGTTAGACCCTTCTCTTATCCTTTTAGCTGCAAAAACCGAGCCATATCTCCCTCCTTTCTGCAACTACTGATCGAGAGAGAGAGATAGAGGAGAAGAGAAGGAAACCTTGGCCCTTTTGTGATTTTGGAGCTCAAATCACCATCTTCTTTCACCAAATCTTCAAGGTATGAATATTGATGTCTTCTCTACTCTATTATACTTGATTTCATCTCCTTAATTCATGATTTGGATCAGATTTGGTTAGGGTTTGGGCTAAGAGCTTGAATAGGGTTTTTGGGAGAATTTGCTCTTATGACCTTGTTTGCTTGTGTAGCTGAATTTCTTGCTTATATGTGATCATATGAACTTGTTTCTTGGCTTATTTCTTTCCTAACTCATAGTATATGATATTAGGAAGATTTCATCTCTTGCTCCTTTTATGAAATTATGAGATATGGAGCTTCAAACTTGATGTTCAAAGTGTTTCCCCTGTTTTTGAAACTGCTGTGTAAAATTTGATGTTGTTGGTTGATCAAATGGTCTCCAATTCGTGTGAAAATGCATGGAGTTGATGTACACTCATTGTTCTATATGTTAGCATTCATGCTTTAAGTATTTGGTTCCATTTAAAGCCTCAAAACCGGAATACATGGCCTATTCCTATGCATGATCATTGACAGATTTGTTGCTGTTGTCTATGGGAGGTTGTTGGTCATTCTAATGTGCTCTAAATGTTACCATTTTGCATATATATGATGTATATAAGTTGTTTAGTATATTAGCATGCATTCCCCAAAGTTTCAGATCCAAATTCAAGCCCTAAGTATTTGATCAATGCATGATAGAATTATTAGGACTCATATGTCCGATTGTAGCGACCCAGTTTTGTTTCACGATTTCGATGATCTTAACGTGTGATTTAGCCTTTGCACTCTAAATGAAAAATGTTCATAACATGCCAAATATGTTGTATATGAAATTTCAGAGCATTTGGAGTTCATTTGGTATGCCTTTGGATTGATTTTATATGAGTCCAGTTTTGCCGGTAAGATTGTTCGAGTGGTTTTGGTTCTGTACCGTGACACACCCGTGTCACATTTACTCATAAGAGTGAGACACGGGCGTGTCACACCTGCTGGCTAGTTCTGTACTGAGCCACGCCCGTGGCTCAGTTGTGCTATGGTTGGTGACACCCCCGTGTCACTTCCCATGTGCAGTCCGTGTTGGTTCCTCTTCGGTTTTTGATTTGTTTCCCCTCCTTAATGACTTTATCTCTTTTTGTGTTGAACTATGAACTTGTTTTGCTATGTGTTAGGAGTATTGTGGTTCAATTTCGTGGCATTTGGATGAGTTATAGGTATGCTTTTGTTTATTGCCGTTTATGTGTGCTTATACGTCATTTATGAATTGCATAACTTATTTTCCATATTATATGATTTCTTCTTGATGTCAAACCTTAGATATGTGCTATGTTATATAATATGAAGTATGTGGTAGCATTATGGAAGAGCTTGAACACGTTTTATGCTCCTATTTAAGTTCTTGAAATAATTTGATTGCGAATATGAATTGAGTGATAATGAATGAATTGGATATATGATTTTCATGATCTTTATGTTTTCATATCATGCTTGAGCATTGCCGTGCGTCATATATGGTTCATTTAGAGTCTTGAGTCTCACGAACACGTCTTGTGGTCTTTTGTACAGTTTGTCTCCAGGGTGGAGAGCTTTTGATCGTTCAGGCACTTGTTACCTCGTTCCTTGTTTCATCACGGTTAAGGTGAGGGTGGTTTTCGTTTTAGCTATGTAACAAACCCTACAAACCTTATGTGAAAAGCTTTGGCCAAAACCTTATGATTATATATATATATGGTTTTCAAATGAATTATCGAGTAAATTCTTCTGAATTATACGTATGAGCGTATATAAGCTTAAAAATGGTTTTGTAACAAGGCTATGCTCCAAACCGTGTGTCTTCATGCTAGCTATGGATTAGGATGACACGGAGAGGTACGTATATAGCATATGCCGAGTTACACGGTAAGGTATGATTTCTTATGGTATGTATCTTATATATATATGGTTATGTTTTGGCGAGATTGTATGGTCGATATGTTCACGGGCCCCGGGACTTAGTATATGTGGCTAACCGAGGAGGCAAGGGCTGACGGGGATCCCATATACTAGTCCCACTACCAGAACAGCGGTACCGGACCTCGTCAGGAGATTGGCGGGGAAAGGGAGACTGAGTGCCATCTGGGGAGTCATGTAACCCCTTTTGGCCAGTGACGGAGGTGGTCGGGTCTTGCAAACCCACCACCAACCCGGAGGAAGAAGGTTGGCTATAATATGATTATGTTTATGAATATGTTATGATATGATTATGCACCGTGCGGGAATGCCGGGATCCGGATCGCCCAAACGAATATGTTTATGATACGAAATATGGTCTGTATGTATTATGACGTATTGCATGATCGCCTATTGAAAATATTATTGATATTTGTCGTACACGGTCGGAGTTTGGATGGAGGTTGTGCACGCTCACTCGCCGAGCCTTATATTTATGTATGATTTATGAATAGAAGGAATTTAATATGAATTAGTCATAAAATCCGAGCATTGATTAATCATTCTCTTGCCCTTGTAGGGAACTAATCGCAAACAAAACCTTGTTCGGAATTTATGACTTGCATGTGCATGTTTTATATATATCTATCGCTCCTGCTCACTCAGTCTTCTAGAGACTGACCCCTCTCCCTCCCCACTCTTTTAGCGTGCAGGTTTGTTCTTTGGAGGTTCGAGCTAGGCGGAGGTGTTTGAAGTTTTGAGTGAGTCGAGTTAGGTTAAGGAGTCCCTGCACTCATATTTGTATTGGAATTATGTATGACTCGTTTCCATTATATCTAGAAATTTGATACCTATGTATCTACTATGAAATTTACTTTACTGAATTTGACATGATTTAAAAGAGGCCTGAAGAGCCCAAATTATTTTATGACTCGTATGTTTGAATTGAGCATGTTGATGCATAAATTTGTGGATTGGTAATCATTGCAGGGTCTAGCTCCGCCTGGCTTAGGAAAGTTTTATGTTTGTCTCCCGTTCGCTAGGGTTTGATACGGGTGCGGATTACGATTTCGTTACTCGTGTTGAGCCTTAGTGCGGGGGATGTGGTGCCTCACGTGCGGGGTGCTACAGCTATTAAATCCTCCAAGTTTATAAGTTATTCAATTAAGTCCAACCCCATAATAATTTATCACTTTGGTCCCAGGCAATTGTCATGCAATTAAGTCCCCAAATTTAAGAAAATGATCAAATAAGGACATATAAGAAATTAAATCATGTTCGGGAATTAATTCACATTTCAATCAAATTTAATTTATGCAATAAATATCAATTTAATATGATTTTCATAAAACACTTGAAATAAAATTTTATAAAATTATGTCATCACATATAAAATTAAAGAAATGAACAAATTATATTAATTTCTAACTCTCAAAACTCACACGTGGCGTTACTTACCTGAAAAGCCGAAAGCTGGAGCGTTACAATCCTTCCCTCCTTAAAAGAATCTGGTCCCCAGATTCACTGATCGGAAGGAAACAACTTTGGATGGAACAGTCTCATCTTATCTTCGGTCTCCCACGTGGTTTCTTCAGTCTTATCACTTCTCCAAAGAACCTTAACCATGGGAATCTTCCGATTTCTCAATTCCTGAAACTTCTTATCCAATATCTTAACCAGTTTCTTCACAAAGGTTATATTCGGTTCCAATTCCACTTCTTCAATGGGAAGGATCTCGATTTCATCGGGACAATATTTCCTTAGCTGAGATACGTGAAATACATTGTGAATCCCCGTGAGGCTCGGTGGTAGGTCCAACCGATAGGCAACTTCTCCAACTCTTTCAAGAATCTCAAAAGGACCTAAATAGCGAGGATTAAGCTTACTCCTTTCCCAATCCGAGCAAATCCCTTACGTGGGGACACCTTCAAGAATACCCGGTCTCCAACTTCAAATTTGAGATACCTTCTAAGACGGTCGGCGTAGCTCTTTTGTCTGTCCTGAGCTGATTTCTCAATCTTCTCACCCTTCTTAACCCCTTCCTGTTTAGTCCATTTCCATTCTTCTAAGTCGAAGAACAACGGAGAACGACATTTCCGACCATAAAGCAGCTCATACGGCGCCATTCCAATCGAGGTTTGAAAACTGTTGTTGTAAGCAAATTCAATCAAAGGCAGCTGATCATGCCAAGAAGACTGAAAATCCAAAGAACAAGCTCGAAGCAAATCCTCGAGATATCTTATTAATCTCTCGGACTGACCGTCTGTTTGTGGGTGAAATGATGTACTGAAATGAAGCTTCGTACCCAAAATCTCTTGTAATTCCTGCCACAACCTCGAAGTAAACCGAGGATCTCTGTCCGAAACAATACTAACCGGAATCCCCGTGAAGTCGAACAATCTCCCTGTTGTAAAGCTCGGCTAGCTTGCGAATCTTATAAGACATCCTAACCGGCAGAAAATGTGCAGATTTAGTCAAACGGTTCACAATCACCCAGATACCGTCAAACCCTTCTTTCACTTTAGGTAACCCAGACACAAAATCCATCGTCACCTGCTCCCACTTCCATTCGGGAATAGGTAACGGCTGTAGAAGACCTCCCTGTTTCTGGTGCTTAGCTTTCACTTTCTGACAAGTGATACAGTGCTTCACATACTCGGCCACATCTTTCTTCAATCCACGCCACCAATAATATTGTTTTAGGTCCTTATACATCTTATTTCCTCCAGGGTGGATGGAATAAGCCAATCTGTGAGCTTCCTCGAGTAATACCCGTTTCAACTCTTCGGGTACAACCACTCGGTTCTTGAAACGAAGAAGTCCAGTTTCATCGAACCCGAATGGACACTCCGGATCAACTCTTACTTTAGCTACCAATTTCTGAACTTCTGAATCATTAGCCTGATCCTCAAATAACCTGTGCTTCAAGTCCGACTGAATTGAAATATTAGAAACTCGAGCCCTTATAACAATTGGCTCGATTTCACTACTTTTACCCACTTCCAGGTTCGATACACTAGTCTTCCTACTAAGTGCATCGGCGACCACATTGGCTTTGCCCGGATGGTATTTGATAGTGCAATCATAGTCTTCCAATCGTTCCATCCAACGCCGTTGCCGCATAGTCAAATCCTTCTGGGTGAATAAATACTGGAGACTTTTGTGGTCGGTGAAAATCTCGAAAGACAGCCCATATAAATAATGTCTCCACTTTCCAAGTGCAAAGACTACGGCGGCGAGCTCAAGATCATGTGTCGGATAATTCTTTTCGTGCTCTTTCAACTTCCGGGATGCATAAGCAATTACTTTTCCTTTCTGAGTTAACACACATCCCAAGCTTTCTTTAGAAGCATCCGTATAAACTGTATATCCTTCTGGACCTTCCGGAAGGGCTAACACTGGAGCTGAGACTAACTTCTCTTTCAAGAAGGTGAAACTCTTTTCACAATCTTCATCCAAAATGAATTTCACATCCTTCTTTGTCAATTGAGTTAGAGGAGCGGCTAGCTTTGAGAAATCCTTCACAAACCTCCGGTAATAACCTGCCAATCCCAAGAAACTTCTAATCTCCGAGGCATTCTTTGGTTTCTCCCATTTCAAAACTGAGTCAATCTTCGATGGATCAACCTCCAAACCATTACCCGATATCACATGACCCAAGAAGGAAACCTTGTCAATCCAAAACTCACACTTACTGAATTTTGCAAACAACTGATGCTCCTTTAAAGTCCTCAATACCAACTCAAGATGTCTCGCATGCTCCTTTAGAGAATACCAGAATATCGTCAATAAAAATCACCACAAATTTATCCAGAAAAGGTCGGAAAATCTTGTGCATCATATCCATAAAAGCTGCTGGGGCATTAGTCAAACCAAACGGCATCACCACGAACTCATAATACCCGTACCGAGTATTGAATCCTGTCTTTGGAATATCCTCGGCTCGGATTCGCAGCTGGTAGTATCCCTGTCTCAAATCCAGTTTTGAATAAACTTTAGATCCCTGAAGTATATCAAATAATTCCTCGATATGTGGAAGGGGATACTTATTCTTGATCGTCATCCAGTTCAACTCCCTATAGTCTATACACATTCTCAAGGTCATGTCCTTCTTCTTTACGAACAAAACCGGTGCACCCCAGGGAGAAGAACTCGTTCTATTGTACTCAATCTCCAACAACGCATCAAGTTGAGTCTTCAACTCTTTCAACTCGGCCGGAGCCATGCGATATGGAGTCTTGGAGTATGGCTCTGCATTAGAGTACAAATCGATCACAAACTCAATTTCCCGATCTGGAGGTAACGAATCCAATTTCTCCGGAAAGACCTCGGGGAAATCCTTAACTACTTCTGTTTCTTCCAATTTAATCTGATCCTTGGGCTTGTTGAGAATATATGCAACGAAACCTGTAGCTCCCTCTTGGACCAATTTCTAAGCTTCTGTAAAAGAAAGTAGAGGCACTGTCTTAGAACTCCAACCCACTGTCAAATCTGATCCCAACTGACCTCTCTTTGCCCTGCAATCAACTGTGGCACAATGCCTGTACAACCAATCCATGCCCAAAATAGATCCATAGCGAGTCATCGGCATCTTAATGAAGTCTGTCAGGAAAACTCGACCCTCGATACTCACCGGAACCTCTCTGAACACCCGATCAGTTTCTATACTACCATCGAAAGGAGAACTAACCACATAACAGGCAAAGGCAAATAAACAGATATAACACTCGAGACAACGGAGTGTGTAGCTCCCGGATCAAATAAAGTATGAATGTTCGTGCTATGTATGAAAATGATACCTTCAACTACCGCAGCTGGATCAATATCAGCATCCTGCTCCTCTCCGTCCAGCGCATATGCCCGAGCTCTAATCAGTTGTCTCTGACCCCCTGGTGGTGGATTCCTACAATCCAGACATCCATCTACCATGTGCTCGGCGCTCCCAAAAATCAAACACAAGCCCAATCGGCTCCTACAGTTATCGAAGATATGTGTAGTTTGTCCACATAAGGTACATGCAGGCCTCTCGGGTGGTGGTGGCAAAGCTGGCACAGCTGGAGCTCTAAACACGGGTCCCATAGGTTGGGTGTAACATCCCGCTCGTCCGATTTATAAGGTACGCCACGTTCCAACCTTTTAATGTGTTTAATTATGTGATTTTATATTTTTCGTGGCCCTATTTTGAACTCTTTTAGAGTTTAAGGGCCCCTTTGTAATTTTCTCTTTTTAGGGGTCTTTTGGTCATTTCTCGTTCGATCGAGTTTTCGACCTTTTTGACCCCTTCTACGCGTTCGGGGCAACGCGACGAGTCCGTAGACTCTGAGTTTGCCCAATTCTGACTTCGTTAGCCCGTTCTTCCGACCGTTTTTGCGTACGAGGACCCGAGATATATACCCCGGATCCTCGTTTTGCGTGCCAGAATCTCAGCTCCAGACTTGGTCGTCTTCCTCCAGCGATCAGACACTATTTATATAGTGGAGGTGTGTTTTCACACACATGTCCGTTCTCGCTCGTTTCTCAACGGAATTCGACGTTTGAGTAGTGGAAATTTATCAACTCGACGAGCCCGTCACAATGGTACAAGAATCGGAGGCTAAAAATCAACGGTGGTGGCGCTACGGCGAGCAGCCGCGCCGCCACTTCGCCGTCCATTCGCGGCGGCTTCCGACGGCGATTTTCCGACACGCGGTCCTAACCCATGAAGAGGACTCCCCGGCGTGTTTTTCTGGACAAGAGGCGCCGCCATCGGGGCGGCGAGCAGGCCGCACACGCAGCCCAAAGCGGACGGCGGGCGGTGGCGCTACTATAGCGGCACGATTCCGCCGTCTCCGGCGACTTTTTTCGGCGAACTTCGACGGTTTCCAAGGTTTTTCGAGGCCCTGATTCCGTTTTCGACATCAGATTGAAGCAATTCGCGGCGGAAGTGGCTGAACCGGCAAGTGGCGCAGCGGCGGGACTTCGATGGCGGTTTGGGACCTTTTTTCGGCGGGTTTTGGTGGTGGTTCCTTCATGGAAGTTGCTCAGAATAATGGAACATAGCGAATGACGTTGGCCCCGACTCGTGAACCGGCTGGCGACGGCGAACCGGTGGCGGACCGGCTCTGGACCGGCGGTCCATTTTTTCCGGTGACTTTTTCGGCGTTTGGCTAGGGGGCTTTCGTAGGGCTCGTTACGGGCTTTCCAACGGTATGTCCAGATTTTATTTTCATTTAGCGGTTTGTATTTATTTTCAGTTTTTGTATTAGGATTTTAGTTCGGTTTTTCGTCAACGAAGTCCGGCGTGTTGGTTATTTTCTGAAATTGGTTGAGGGCTTTTGTCAAGCAGGCCGAGGCGTACGTTTCTGTCCTTCCGAGGAATTTTCCGACCACCGGAGGTGGTGGTCCGGCGGTTACACGTGGCGGTCCGGCGGGTTCCGGAGGCGGCGTTCCGACGCCCTTCGTACAGCGAGTTCCTTTCGTCGTGGTGAGTCCAAAGCCACTTTCCGTTCGTCAATCGGATGTCTGGTTGATTTGTTGTGATTTATTTTGTATAACTTGAATATTTGAAATTAATTGTTTTAATTGCTAATTGCTTGATTTGTCGATCGAATTGTATTTCAATGTGTACGAAATTATGTATTAAATAAATTATGGATTATATTGATGCTTTGATATGCCATTTGAATTCCGATATATCGAATTGAGCTATTTGCCTATGTTGAAAGGGGGTGTATGTGTAATTTCGCTTAACATATAAATTGTATGACTTCAATTAATTAATCCTTGTCGATTGGTAAACAAATATGCTAATTATGATTTCGATTAAGAGAAATTATTACGCCTAAGCTTGAAGCTTTTAATTAGTCTAATCACTTAAATTGAATTGGAACTTATTATATGATATAAGAATTTGTTATGTAATTTATGATTTGGCAAGAATGGAATTAGTATGTCTTGGATGATTTAATTTGAAACTTTGTAATGTAGGTTTAATTGTTTAATTTAAAATAATCCTATTATGCGATATATGAATTGTATGAAGCTTATATGATTAAATTAGAAACTTTTATACGTAAGAAATAAGTTATTCGTACGAATATGAATTGGTTATTTGATATATGAATTTATATGAAATAATGTGAGCTCAGCTTATGTGATTGCATTTCTTAAGTGCTTGAGCATGTGTCGTGCGTCTTTATTTGGTTTTCTGAGTCTGAGTCTGAGTTCTGTACTGTATTTGGTGTGTTCAGTTGGTACAGGTGCACCCGGGGTGGTGACAAGTGAGTCGTGCAGGTTCCGGGGTGGACCATTTGCTGTGTCTTCGGCCGTGTTTAGTGCCAGGTGAGGTTAGGATATAGTTATACCCTATTGCAACGTGCTCGTTTTCGAATGCATGCGGTTTATAAGCCTTATGTATATGTAGATATGTCCGAAGTATGTATTTTGCTGGTTTTGTCATATGATTTGATTTGAAAATACGAAACGCTATGTATGAGCCTATGTATGCTTTGTTTCAGTTCTGTTATGATTCCGAGGTTAGTGTGTGTGATATGTACGTGTGATATGATAAGCACGATATGCATGAGATATGTCTGTCTGTCGGTGTGTGGCAAGTTAAGTTTTCGATATATGTCTGTTTATCTGTGTGATGGGCCCCGGAGATTGTGGGTAAGGGAGACCCGGGACGACCATGGGGTCGCCGGTTACGACCCCTGTGCACTTCTCCACCAACGGGAGACTTAGTTCTCCTATGCCGACGGAGCGCATTTTGGCATGGCCGTCGAAGGAACCGGGCGGGATCCTCCGGTTCACATGTTTCGTTCTGTGGTGGGTTGAGAGGGGCACCTCTCTTCCCCAATGGTGTGCAGGTGGGATTGTTTTATGAGTTTTGTTCTGATATGAGTAAGTGTGTTCTGTCTGTCCGTCTGTCATAAGTTCATGAAACGGGGGTAGATTCTTAAATTAAGATAAAAATGGATATACTTTTAAACTAATAAGATATGCTCTGATATGTGTGTTGTCTGCATGAATCTGAACTTATGTTTTAAGAACATTTGAGTTAAGATTTATTTGTTTAGTTTTAAGCCCCTATAAGTATACTATCACGGGAAAATATTTTGGCGTGCAAAAACTAACCCTTGGGTTCACGAATATTGCTTCTACTTTGTGCTGTGCTCTATATATATGTATAGCGTGCGAGTGTTAACCCCTCGCTCAGTCTTTGGACTGACCCCTCCCCGTTTATGTTTCTAGTGTGCAGGTTTTGGTTTGGGTTCTCGTTGGAGTTCGTGCTAGGTGGCAGTGTGTCATGTCTGTCATGTTTGTGTCTGTTCGTTTAGTTTGTTAAGCAATTTGTTTTAAAATATGTCTGTAAATTTTGTATAAGATGTGTTTCGTGCAGGTTGCATTTATGATTTAAATGTTTAGAATTCGGGACAGGTTAGGACAGGTACTTGGATTAGTCGAACCCGTTTGATTATATGTTTGATCGGGACAGGTTTCTAGGGCCAGTTGAACCCGTTTTGTTGTATAGTTATTCGGGACAGGCTAGGACAGGTTGCCTTGTTTAGTTGAACCCGTTTAGGTTGATGTTGTTTCACTTTCTGGATATATGAATATATGATTGCTGATTTAAGTTTTTGAAAGTTGCCATTTTGTATTGCTTCCGCTGTCATGTTTTGCATTCTTTCACTTGTACAGGGTTAGATACCGCCTAGCCAGTGGGTGCGTTTTTCTTCTGTCAGCCGTTCGCTGTGACTTAGTACGTGTACGGACTCTCCATTTCGTACACGTGTCGGGTCATAGTGCGGGGGTGTGATGCCCCACAGCTTGGGGTGTTACATTGGGGCTTCTTCCCAGGGCCCTTCGGAGCTGGTGGTGGAGAAGAATAAGTCATAGGCCTCTTGCCCGAACCAGAACCTCTGAAACCCAATCCGGAACCTGAACCCCGAACCTGAGCAATAGGTAGATCGCCTTGCATTCACTGAATCCTCGATCTTCAATGCCTTTGTAGTAGCCTTCAACCAGTTGCTCGTGTTAACCGCCTCAATCGTTGTCTGAATGTCCGGTCTAAGGCCCTGAACAAACTGCATCGTCTTATGGAAATCATCACTTGCTATATTAGGTGCATAGCGGGACAATCTCTCGAATTCGGTGATATACTCTGAAACAGACCTACTTCCTTGCTTAAGCTCAGTAAACTCCTTCAATCTGCGAGTGCGTGAAGATGGAGGAATAAACTTGTTTCTGAACTCCCGAGTGAAAACCTCCCAAGTTACTTCCTCCCGGCGGCATCTAGTATAATCTTTGCACTCTCCCACCAAGAATAGGCCTCACCCTAAATCAAAGAAACGGTACATCGGGTCTTCTCTTGGGACTCTCTTAGCCAATGCTCGGCCTGAATATCGTTTCCTTTAAAGAACTTTGGTGGGTTCTGATTCTGAAACTCCTTAAAAACCGCTGAAATATGTGCCCCCGACTGTGGTGGTGGAACTGGTGGGGCTGGAGGAACATACTCCCGGAGCCTCTGATCAATAAGGCCAACCACTGCATTCATGAAGTCCTGTGGCTGAGCCTGAAGAGGTGGATGAGGAGAAGACCGATCTCGGTGATGATGATGTCGATGACCTGGAGAATGCTCCCGACGAGGTCTACCGTGAGGCATCCTAAAATCAAGACACTAATATGCATGTGCAATTAATAGATGCAAATAAGTGCAAATAATTCCCAAGTTGCACATAAATCATAAAATTCAAATAATTCACATAAGTTCAAATAATTCAAATAGGTTCAAATAATTCAAATAACGATGCAAGACTCTCAAGTTGACAATTAATTCCTATGTCGTGCGACCTAGACTCACAAGACACGACACTAGAGACTCGGTTTTGCAACCAGACTCTAATACCACCTTAGGATGTAGCACCCGAAACGCTAAGTACCACATCCCCCGCACTATAGTTTAATTCACATATGAAACGGACCATCTATACCTGAACCAAAGCTATAGAGAACGGGAGACAATAAAAAAAACAAAAATAGCTAGGCAGGACTAACCCCAAACCAAATAATCAATTCAGAGCAATAAAAGTGGAAGCATAAAAATTTCATTATTAAATGTTAAGTATCCAAAAGCATACTATCTATCCATACACATATCAATACATTATCATCTCCCAAAATTTCCATAAACATGCCAATATTCCATAAGTATCAATACATGAACATGATATGAAGGTGAAGTGTGCGAGACCCAAACTAAAGACACGACTTGACTCTAATTCCCTCCTACTACGCACTTGCACAAACTGAAAGGTTGAGGCGTCAGTCTACAACGGACTGAGTGAGGGGTACATAAATATAAGCGCACATACATGCATGTTATAATCCCGGATAATATTTTTGTGAAAAACAATAATATTCAACAAATAAACATAATATCGCCCGAGGTTACAACTATCAAGTTTAACAATTATTTCAATTTCAGTCAATCAGTGGCCCTGTAGCGCCCCCACTTTGCTGGTAGAGAGCGGCGCCCCAACCCCCGCACTGAAGCATCCCTCAAGTAATGGTGTGAGCCATCACTTAAGAAATACCCCAACGAACGGCATGTCCATTAACGATTAACAATAACAGTGTTTAACTATGTGGCTTATGCAGCGGAAAATCAGAGTATTTTAAAACTTTTCAAAACATGTGCGTGATGGCATATAAACAAGCAAGTACTGATCGTTAAGCAGAAGAGACTATTAACATTACTATATCAATTGAACATTGTCACGGGAGCATAAGATAGCAATTATAGCAGTATCCAAGTAGCAGAAGGATTATTACAAAAACATAAGGTAAAGTATCAATGCAGCCATATAACATATGCAGGACACAAAATAGATTAATAAAGTGAAGTCCTTGTAACACCCGAGCGCAAGGCGTCACATCCCCCGCACCGAGACCTGACCCGAATATGAAATGGATGATCCATACCCGAGCCAAATCACGGCGAACGGGGACAAACACACACTCTAAGCTAGGCGGGCTAACCCTTAAAACCATAAAACAACATAAAACATTAAAGCGGAAGCAATAAACGGACATATACCATATATATATATACCATGAGCATCCAAGCTCCAAAAAAATAAGTCATATACATCAACAATTGCCATCACGGCTCAACCAGGTACGCTCCAAATCATTATACATATACAATGATCCAATATAAGAGTATGCAAGTGTAAGACTCAAAACATAAGAGCTAGAGACGAATGCAAGACCTAGGACTCGAATTCCCGCCTATCTCCCTCAACACCTGCACAAAACAACTGAAAACCAAACGGGTTCAGTCCAAAAGGGACTGGTGGGTATAAAACAGGGCATAAATAGAATATATGACGGTAATTAAACAATCACATGCAAGCTATAGTCCCAAATGAGGTTTTTAAAGAATTTCCCAAGTGGGTGAATAGAATCATCAAAAGGGATCATAACGAATCATTAACATTAGGTCATTAGTGGCCCGGCGAGTGGGCGTGCATTATCTCCAACCAATACCTTGTGTAAATCATTTAAACATTCGTTCATTCATTCTTTTCATGCAATCATTCTTTTGTGCACAATCATTAACATTTACACCTTCTTCCTCCGGGTTGGTGGTGGGTTTGCAAGGCCCGACCACCCATTCATTGACCAAAAGGGGTTACATGACTCCCCAGATGGCGCTCAGCGTCCATTCCTCGCTAACTCCTAACGAGGTCCGGTTACGCCGTTCATTGGTGGAACTAGTGTGAGGGATCACCGTCGGCCCGTGCCTCCCCGGATAGCCACTCACACTAAGTCCCTGGGCCCCATTCGTGCATTCGATCATTTCTCGCCAAAACATTAGGTAGGGTTCATAAATTAAGGCTTTATGTTGAAAACATTTACTCTTTAAAACGACTCTATATATATATATATATATATATATTAATTTTGGTCGAAAACTTTCACATTGAAGGTATATATAGGGTCTTATATGTACATAGAAGAAAAACCCACCTTAAACAGTCAAAAGAAGAAAGCACGAGCCTCACTGACCGGCCTCGTCTCCAACCGGATCAAAATCTGTGCAAGAACGGTGAAGTGAGACTTAATATGACCAAATAGGATGCTCGGCAATGCAATGATCATGATATGAATATATAAAAGATAAAATTAGGTTAAGAAATGTTCATGTGCACTATTAATACATTTAAATCATATAAACAAGTCATTCAATCACTTGTTCAATTCATTCGAACTCATAATTCCACACTTTCAAACACATTGATTCAAGAACTTCATTTAGAATCGAAGCACAAGTTAAATCACATTCAAATTGGAAATAAACAATTACATATATTCAATTAAATCAAATAACATTTAATACATATCCAATATATATAAAAACACATGCATGTACAGTAGCATGCAAACAAAATGCATGAGAAACAGAGGGTGACACGCCCGTGTCACCAAAATGCACCAAGCTGTGACACCCCCGTGTCACAGTACAGCGGACAACAAGCCAGGAAAAAGATGGTGACACGCCCGTGTCACCAATGCAAGGTAAACTGTGACACCCCCGTGTCACGGTACAGAAAAACTCAACCAACAAGCATGCACCCCCGTGTCACGCTGAAGAGAAGAAAAGTGACACGCCCATGTCACTGTGCGTAACAGAAAAAAAAGACAGAGCACCAACGTAACAGCAGCAACAACCAACCAAAACACCAACTTTACAAGTTGAAACTCATATATTCCATGCAATAGACATACTAACTTACATATAGAGCAATAACAACTCATAAAAACACATATTTCCACATTGGATCATCCATAATTCTCCAAATGAAACCCATACACAAGTTCATCAACCAAGTCCATAATCAACAAGTTAAATGCATATAACTTAAGCTTAAAGTTCCTAAACATATAAGCAACAACAAGTACACACATTAACCAATTCCAACCAAAGCCCTAACAATCACATATTTCCAAGAAATCATCAAAGTTCCAAAAATACCTCAAATGAAAGAACTGCGAGAAGGGATGAAGAGATGATGTTGATGATGCTTGAATGTCCACAAATTCCACAAATATGAAGCTTGAAAGATGAAATCTTCTCCCACTTTGGCAAGGGTTTGATCGGTTGGCTTGGGAGCAAGGACAAGAGTGTATGTAATGTATGTATGAAAGAAAGGAAGAAATGGAACGTAAAGTGCTGCTTTGAGTCAAGAAGAAATGGCCAAATTTGTTATTAAGTCCTCCAAATTAATAAGTTATGCAAATGAAACCCCAAGCTTGAAATATAATCAATTAAGTCCATGCAATTAGGTCCTCAAGGTTTCGTGAAATGATCAAATAAAGCCACAACGAAATTAAGTCAAATTCGGGAAATTAATTCATGTTGCAATCAAGTTCAATTTATGCAATAAATATCAAGTTGTAAAGAATTCACAAAATACTTAACATTAAATTACTCACACAATTAACAATTAGATATATATATTATACTAACAACAATAAAATAAAGTAAATAACATTTAATGCATTTAAAATAAATTTACTATATAAACACGAAAAATAATTATTTTGCGTAATTAGGTAAACAATTACGTCATACCTGTACGACCGAATTATCGGGGCGTCACAGTCCTGACTCAACAAAATGAACACTCTAGAGCTTCAAGATACCTCTAGACTGCGGCTGCAAGACCTGAAACCATGAGGCCAGAAAACAGGTAGAGGTATTAGTCAAAGTGACTAAGTGAGGGATATCTTTAAAAGAAAGTACTTAAAGTAAACGTTTGAAGTAAAGTTCATAAGGTAAAACCTTTAATGCAAAGCTTTAATGAAGAACTTAAGAATAAGTTCAAGTGATAAAACCCTTTAATGCAATGCTATACGAAATGAGAGTTTTCAAAACACTTTCATGAATGCTGTCACACGCGCACACATATGCTATGATTTGGTTCATATGATTTTCATAAAACGGGATAAGGGTAGGGAACAACTTTGCAAGATATGAACCAACTTTATGAAAACATTGATGCCCGCAAGCTAGGCTTCTCCATCCTTACTCCAGAAAACATGACCATTAATAGGGTGTCGGACCGAGATCAACAACACCCTAACACATACACACATGCACCATCCTCCACCAAGTTTCACTTCGGGGAGCGACCCCTAGGTGACCATTAAGCATTGATTTGGGAATAGATTTGCGGTCCATTCCCGAAAATTGTCCTGACTTAACCAAACCTCCTGATTAAAGTCGGTGTCAGTCGCCTAGTGTGGCGGCCGGTATTAGTGATGTCGTTGGCGCTCACCTCCCGAACATCACCTCTACACATAACCGCCGGGCCCATACCATTAACCATTGATTGCTTGCACCATTGATGACATCCAGAATAAATCCGAATGTATGAACCATTGAACATATGCATTGAACCATTGAACCATTGGTGCAATACTTTGAAAACATGAACCATTGATGCTGTACTTTGAAAACATGAACCATTAATGCTGTACTTTGAAAACATGTGCCCTTGATCAATGAATATGGATAGGTCTGGGTTCTTTGAAGAATCATCCCTTATAAAGGGTATTTCAAAACAAGAATGTAAAGCACTAGGCTTTGAGTTTCAAAACAATTGAATCCTTAAGTATTCATGGTTCCAGTTGAAAACATTTATAACCTCACCTATTAGTAACAGTAGGTAGGATAGATTATGTAGTGCCCTGGGGATTCCAGTGCTCAACCTTAACTCCTGTAAGTGTGTACTAAGGTGAGCTAAGACACACTTCTATCACGATGCACATAAACATATAAAACAAGTACATAACATGTAATGACAAGAGAGTAATACCATTTAAGGTATTCGAGAAGGATAACACACAAAGGAATCCTTAAAGTGAGTTATCATTAATGTGGGACTATGATCTAAGCATAACCGATTAGGAATTAATCAAATTATGAATCCTAAACGTATACCTTAGGGTTATAAAACAAGTCCATGAAAGAAACACATTTTGAAATCACATTTTAGACCCCGAATTTGAAAACCCTAAGTGCAAATATCTATTAAGAAAGCACAAGTTTTAATTCACTTTTACTATTTAAAAGCATTATTCACAGTTACTATTCCAGATTACTAGTCACAGGTTACTATTCACTTGTCGGGTCAAAGGGTCGGGTCAAACCCACACACTAAACACACACTTATGCACACACACGAACACACACACGGCATGCACACATACAAACACCCTAATTCAATTATGATCTTGATTATAACCTATAGTTTCAAGTTCATGTTATAATAAGCAAGTGTGATCTAGGTTAAAGGCATAACCTATGGTTAAGAGGTCTAATTAAAGCATAACATCAAGTTATGAAACAATATTCTATCTTAGGCTATAACATGTGACACTATCAAAGTGTATAACATATGATCAAGGCACTATTCCATTAATCCATATCATATCATAAGCTCAAGTCATAACATATGAGTCATGTAACATTGTAACAATGTAATAACATATCATAGATATAAGTCATAGCATATCAAGACCATTAATCATTTAGCTTTCACCAATTGAGACCATATAGTAACATGTAACAAGTTATGATATAATTGATCATAGGTTACTATTACATTGCATAAAATGCTTGAACATAAATTAAATATCATAATCATGCATCAATTATCATCATATAATAGCTCCATCACATGATCATACCATATACTAAAGAAATTCATAACATTTCATAGCATATACTAAACAATTAAATCCTAATTCACTACTAACAAACGTATCATAAATACTATATAATAAATGCAGAAAATAAAATCCTATATGGCATAGGGAAGACCCTAAGACCCAACCTAAACATAATATAAACATACCATAACATAAAAACATAAACTAAACTAAAACATAACATAAAAACATAACATAAAATAAAACAACATCTAACCTAGCAAGGGGGGAAGCCTCACGGCAAGAGGGGGAGAGAGGGAGGAAGAAAGGGAGTCGTTAACACAACATATGAGCAAGGAATCAAATGGCATGAGGGGGGTATTTATAGGTGTTGGGAAGCCCCTCACCTTGGAAATAAAATGTAAGGAAGGGTAGGAGAGCAAAATGGTAAAACTTCTCTTGGAAGCTAACTTTGTTCTTGAAGCTAAAATGGGACTGCTGGGGGTATTTCGGTAATTTCAGCTCCAAAACGTGAAGGTGAGTGTCTGGAAGTATAACCATTCCATCCGGGCAAAAATTAGCTTCGAAACGCATATTCATACGTCGAAATCGGAATTACCGTTTAAAAGATACATTAGTTTTAGTGAATAAAAGTTTTGAGCCCGAAACTCAACACGAATGAAAAACGACTTTCGAGAATGATTTTCGAGTCCGGATTGTTTCCAAAATTCAAGAAATAAATCGAGAAGCGTTTTGAATCCAATATCGACTATAAAACGTTTTACCGATAGAAAGTTGAAAACGTAGAATAAATAGTGAATTCTTACGTACAAGCGTACGCTTCAAAATTTCGAGCTAGGGTTTGAATCAAGAGTTGTAAAACATTTCAAAAATCTTGAAATAACTCATGTAGTGCAAATCCGAAGAGAAAATATTTTCCGAATGAAAACCGTTCGTAGTAGAAATAGTGAACTAGGGTTTTCGTAAACATTTTCAATAAAACGAAGTTTGGAATAGATTTTCAAGTCAAGGTTGATTTCAATAGACTCGTCTCAACTCAAGGATCGATTTGATTGTAAACTTGGGTAGGAAAGATATCAGAATCAAAAGCCCATTTTCAGATGAATAGTAACTTTGGTCGGTAAGTTCGCAAAATGCCCTTATGGTTCAAGGAAGGTTTCCGGAGCTTGGAAAACAAGTTCAAAGGATAGGAAAACATGTGATATGAACCTATAGGGTTCCATTGAAGCATTGGGTAGTATTTGCCTCGGAAATGAATAGTAAACTGTATCAAAGGTCAAGAATTCCCCCTTAAAACATGTCAGATCACATATGAGCACAAAATTCATGTAAGAATGCAATGCATGAAGGTTTATAAAGTTGGATCACAGTCTATAAACGCTTTACCAATGCCCTTTCATCCAGGCCCTGTTTTGGGTTGTTACAATCACCCCTCCTTAAAGAGAATCTGTCCTCAGATTCTTCTGCAAACAGTTTGGGGTAATGTTTCTGCATCTTATCCTCTGTTTCCCACATTGCCTCTTCTGTACCATGTCCCTTCCAAAGGACATTTACCAAAGGAATCTTCTTATTTCTTAACTCCTGGAACTTTGTATCTATGATCTTCACCGGTTTCAACTCATAAGTTAAGTTTGGTTCTTTCTGTAATTCTTCCGCTGGTACTATCTTTTTCTCATCCAAAAAGCACTTGCGAAGCTTTGCAAACTCGAGTAAACCATTTCTTTGGCGATGCTTTCAAGTACACTCTCTTGCCCAAGGTGAATTCTAAATCTCTCCTTCTTCTATTAGTGTAACTCTTCTATCTATAGTAACCCGCTAGTCCGAGAAAGCTTCGTACTTCGGTAGGGTTCTTTGGTGTCTTCCACTCCATCACTACTTCGACTTTGATGGATCTACTTCAACTTCGGTTCTGAAAATGATGTGTCCGAGAAATGTAACTCTTTCTAGCCAAAACACGCATTTGCTGAACTTGGCATATAGCTTGTGATCCAGCAAAGTGCTCAGCACAATTCGGATATGCTCGGCGTGCTCCTCTGGTGTCTTTAAGAACACCAAAGTGTCGTCCAATTGTTTTCTCAACTCTTCCAAGATGAGTTCCTTCTTGTAACAATCCAGATTAACATGGTACTTAAACAACCAATCCATTCCAAGGATAATTCCATATCTCATCATAGGCAACTCAATGAGATTTGACGGGTAGTAGCGATTACCAATGCATATAGGGCGACGTTTATATACTTGATCCGTAACGAGGTAAGTCCCCAAAGGAGAACTTACTTCAATTTTATATGACAATTATTCAAGTGGAAATTATATTTGCGCACATAAATTAGATGCAATTAATAAATGCATGGCACCAGGGTCATATAAGACCTTAACTGGCGTGTTAAGAATGTGCACAGTACCTTCCACATCAGACGGAGGATCAACCTCCTCAATACCATCCATTGCATATGCTCTGCCTTTAACCACTGGTGTGCTCGTCGTACCCACCACCGCTTTACCCTTGTCTTGAACCCCAAATCTTTTAATCCTGGTAGGGCAATGTTCTCGTATATGCTCAGGGGAACCACACCAATAACACTGACCATTCTTCTTACGACAATTTTCCTCAGTGTGTTCTTTACGGCTACAGTAGTCACAGACTATCTCTTCTTGGGTGGGCTGAGGTGCTTCATACTGCTGGGGTGCCCTTTGTTGTTGTTGCGGTGCCATCATTGGTTTCTTCCCGGTTCCTTGAAAGGAGGATCCGGCAGGTCGCTTTGTTCCTTGAAAAGTCTTAGGGCTAGAAGGCTCTTGATGACTAACGGTCATCTGGATATCCTTATGGGCTACCTCGACCTTCAATGCTCTATCAACTGCTCTAGTGTAGGTCTCGTCATCCAAAGAAGCTAGTGCCCAACGGAGCTCAGGTTTCAGACCATCAATGAACCTTTTAGTCTTACGACGTTCATCACTCAGAATGTGGGGTGAATACTTGATCGGTCTAACAAACTTAGCTTCATACTCCATCACGTTCATGAATCCTTGGACCAAATTCATAAATTCAGCTTCTCTTGCATCACGTGTTGCCTGAGGAGTGTATTTCTGCTGAAACTCCTTCACAAACTTAGTCCAGTTTCCATCAACGTTGTTCTCAATCCACATATGTTGAGTATGCCTCCACCAGCTGAATGCCGCTCCTTCCATGAGAAATGCAGCTTACTGAACTCGTTCACGACCTTCAAGGTTGATATCCATAGCTTCAAAGATCTTTTCGAGACTAGTTAACCAATTTTCAGCCTTCAAGTCGTTGGGTTCACCATAAAACTTAGGCGGGTTCATTCTTAGAAACTTTTCTAGTGTTTTCCCATTAGGAGAATTACAAGCCCTCACGAATTGTCGCAACACATCAGCTAAATCAGGAACTTCCTCCCTTCTAGAAGGTGGTGGCATAATGTAGCGCCCCTTAACACTACAACCCCGCACCGTAGCACTCCCCGAGTGTATGTGAGACTTAGCACTCGAGAAATACTCCGGCGAACGGACAAGACTATGCAATACCAGAGTATGAAATTTAAATGCAACGGAAAATAAACTTGAGCAAATAAAAGGGGACAATACATAACAAAGCACATATTATTAAGTTGGATAAGTGTTTACAGCAAAAGTTCTGACTTTAGAGAAGAGTGCTTATTGTAAGATGTACATGCACTCGTGATTACTCTAATTGACTGGAATGTGACACCTTAAAGCTTCAAGATACCTCTAAGGTGTCGCTGCATAGATTCCTGAAATCATGAATGGAAAGAGTAGGAGGGTTAGTCAAAATGACTAAGTGACGGGGGGTTTGGGATTTAGGATTATAAGTAAGATTTTTGAAATGTTTTGACCAAGAAAGTCTTGGTTTGAAATGTATATACTATATAGTAACAAATAAATATATGACAATAATATCCGGTTCATATTGTTTTGAAACAATAGGAGTAGGGGGAATATAGGCTATACTTTAGAAAATCTATGAACCGTTTTGAAAAGGATTTTATGCCTGCAAGCTAGGCGTCTCCAACCTTAACTCCTTAAAACCAAGAATATTCGTAATGACATTGATCAAGATGTCGTTACTCAGTAAAAAGAAATACAACAATACAATACCATCCTTCTTCCTCCGGTGTCACCTCAGGGAGCTACCCCTACTGACGATATACATGAATTTAGGAGGGACGTACCTTTTCCCGTCACTTGGTGTGGAATAACTAACCTCCAGTTAGACCACCACCAAGATCTAGTTAGCGGCTGGTATAATAGTAGACCTCGGCCCGTGCCTCCCGGACTACTACTTCTACCAAGACCACCGGGCCCATAGGAAAAACAATAACTTTGCTTGCAAGACGAGAATATTTACCCGTAAGAAAGTACTAAGTACTTTTCGGGTAAATGTATGTTTTCAATAATTAACAAGAATTATTTTCCCATAAAGGGAAGAATAACTTGAGAGGAGATTCAAGAAAATAAAGTAAAGTAGTTTATCATGATTTCAGTTGAAAAGATTTAAAACCCTCACCGATACCGAGATTTAAGTGGAACTGTGAGGATTCCACTCTTCGATCCTAGGTTCGCCTGAAAGTAATAACTACTACTGGCTTAGAACTAGGTTCTTAGTTCCTAACTAACTAATTACACACAATAGTACAATGAAATAATTAGAGAGGATACACGTTATGTAATGCGTTAAAGATTTCCCGGTAAACCCTAAATTTACCCGTTTAAGGGAATTTGATTAACAAATTAGGGTTTATGGGATCTTTAACTAATTAAATATTTATCAACCATACTATAATTCTAATTATAAGATTTGAAATGAAATTCAAGGTTTAATTTGACAATGTAGGTTATCCTTTGAAAAATATTACATAGTTTATTGATTTTTGGAAAAATTTAGGAAAAATATTTCTTTAAAAATTCCAAAACTTATTTTATGATTATTTTTGTAATAATTTCGAAATTAATTGGATTTTGGTTGACCAAAAGTCAAAATTACTATTAAAAACATTTACTATTCAATTTCATGTGAATTAAACACTTTATAACACAAAATCAAATTCACACACACACACACATTGATCACGGCACACACATGCACACACATATTCAAGAACATTATGAACATGTTCTTGAGCTTATTTGAATATTCAAAGAGGGTGTGTAACATGTTCTATCATATTCATATTCATAACATAAGATTGAAGTATAATATAGCAAAATATATGAACTTTCTATGAAAAATAATTCTAAATAAATTATTTCTTGGCATGAATTTAATCAAACAAGATCATAAGCATTTAAATACATATTCACATTATATCATATCATAATTCATGCATTTAATTAAATAAAATTCCATAATGTGCTCACATTATATTTAAACTATCAACTATGCACATATTTCATAAAATAAATTCCTAAAGCATAATTTAAATAATCCTAGGCATGCTACTATTATTTCTATACTAAGAACATTATATAAAGCATGAAATAATAGAAGAAAACATACCTTAGAGAGAAAAGAGGGAGAGTGGCGTGAGGATGGGGAGAGGGAGAGAGTGATTTTTGTGTGTTGAATGTGAGGTATAAATGAGGCTTAAGGGGGGTATTTATAGGTAGTCATGAGGGGTTTCTAAGCAATAAATGAGAGTTTATGGGAGATGTGGTTGCCTAAGGTTTCAACAAATGCTTGGTAATTAAATTGGAGATGTGGTTTAATTTCATGATGAACAAATGCTAGGTTATTAATTAAGAAATGTGGAGAAATTATGCTCATTTGTTCATTTCTTCTAGAAGAGCATGAGGTCATGGATGATGTCATTTGGAATAAAAATAAATGTAAAAATAATATAAAATTTATTCAAGAGTCGAGAGGTAAAATTTTGATGTAGTGAATCAATGGAAGAATGAGTGAAAAATGAGCTTCGTTTTAGTTATAAACATGAAATATTTGGAGTTTTTGTTTATAAATTATGAACATTGAAGATGATGAAAATCATGAGAAAATTATATAATCGAAGCTAGGATGAAGTTTAAAGTTTGGAAAATTCACTATGTTGTAGAGAAAAATTCAAGGATCGTTATAAATATAATTTCGACTATTGAATAAAAGCTAATTATTTTAAAATAAAATGAGGAGTTTTAAATAGGAAAATATTTATAAATATGCTATAGGTGAAATCGAGTTTTTGGTAAATGCATGAAAATTCATGAAATAATTTGAGGGTCGTTTTGGTTATAATTTTGAATATCAAAAGATAGATGAATAAGGTCTTATTGATGATCGAATCATAAGCTAGGGTTTTTGCCGGTTTTTGATACTACGGAAGTTAGGATGGGAATTATGGTGTAAGGAGAGTATCACGATCCTCGAAATAATGTGAGGATTATTTTGGTTAAAATATTGGGTAGTGAAAGTGTTTCGGGAGATGTAGGAATATTTTTGGGCTGTAGGGGTATTTTCGTAATTTCCAACCTAAGACTGTAGGAATGGGTTTTGAAGCATATGAGGGGTTTTTAGGTGCTAGAAAGGAATGATTACTAGAATTCTAGGATTTTATGAGAAGAGTTTCAAGGCATGAGTTAAAAGAATTAAATCTATGAACATTTAGTAAAATGTAACACATAAAAACATATAAGTCACATAAAATGCAATGCATGAAGTGAATTAATAGGGATCGAGGTTATAAACGCTTCCTGAGTTGCCCTTTACTTACCTTTCTCAACTTGGCCCTGAGTAGGGCTGTTGCACGTAACATCCCTTGGCGGTGTAAGATCGCGTTGTGGCGTGACTTCTCTTTGGGGTGGCGGTGGTGGTACGCGGTTACGTGGTGCTCTTCTTGGTGGCATGATGATACTGAAGTTTCAAGCATTTAGATATGTGTAGAATGCATGACATTAAAGATGATCCACATAATTGTCAACCACGTATTCACATTTCCACGTAGTCACATATAATTATGAGAATAACACATTCCCACAGCAAGATATCAACAATAATCCATTATCACATTACCACATAGGCAAGAGCAACTTATAAGCATGAACAACATATCAACACTGATCCATTGTTCCATTATCCATTACCATTGACAATTCATGAACATGTATAACATATCAAGTATGATAACAATAAATGAAATGGCATGATCCTATAACGGCCCTAATGGTATCTTGAAGCAACTCTAAGACTCATGCAATGACAGTTATGGAAAGCAGTAAACAGATATCCATTATAAAGCCGTAAAGTGTCATAAACGTGTAAGGTTTGGAAAAAAAATTCTACATTAGGCCACATTTTTAAACAAAATTTAAAATAAGGAGGACCCGATACCATCGAGTTGACTCCCATTCAGGCCTTACCATTCATCCAAACCAAGTGCAAAATACCTCTTGTGCTTCCATGTTGTTTGAAATCCATCATCTGTGGTGCTAAAATTTAGGGGTCTTCTACCAAAGCTATACATCCCCTTCGCCAATATAATCCTGCCTATGCCCTGCTAGATCAGCATCATCATCATCAGATCCATCATTACCTCCATTAGACTGCTCTTAGTCCTGCCTCTATTCTTTGGTTGACGCCAAGTATAGAAGTGAGTACCTCCTCGGTGAGAAACAACCACAGTACGAGAAGCCTCGAACTGCTTGAAAAAGGCCTCGTCTATCTGCTGCTGGTTAGGATCAAGATGTGGCTAAACTGCCATGGCCATACAGAGAACCACGGATATGAATGCCAGAAGATAGAACCATGCAACGTCAAACAAGCTTCCTTGATGTGAGCAATCCAGGTCAAGTCTCTTCTTACTTAACCTGGCGCTCTGATACCACTTCAGGCTGTAGCGCTCCCACTTTGCTGGTAGAGAGCGGTGCCCCAACCCCCGCACTGAAGCACCCCTCAAGTAATAGTGTGAGCCATCACTCAAGAAATACCCCAGCGAACGGCATGTCCATTAACGATTAACAATAACAGTGTTTAACTATGTGGCTTATGCAGCGGAAAATCAGAGTATTTTAAAACTTTTCAAAACATGTGTGTGATGGCATATAAACAAGCAAGTACTGATCGTTAAGCAGAAGAGACTATTAATATTACTATATCAATTGAACATTGTCACGGGAGCATAAGATAGCAATTATAGCAGTATCCAAGTAGCAGAAGGATTATTACAAAAACATAAGGTAAAGTATCAATGCAACCAATAACATATGCAGGACACAAAATAGATTAATAAAGTAAAGTCCTGACTCAACAAAATGAACACTCTAGAGCTTCAAGATACCTCTAGACTGCAGCTGCAAGACCTGAAACCATGAGGCCAGAAAACAGGTAGAGGTATTAGTCAAAGTGACTAAGTGAGGGATATCTTTAAAAGAAAGTACTTAAAGTAAACGTTTGAAGTAAAGTTCATAAGGTAAAACCTTTAATGCAGAGCTTTAATGAAGAACTTAAGAATAAGTTCAAGTGATAAAACCCTTTAATGCAATGCTATAAGAAATGAGAGTTTTCAAAACACTTTCATGAATGCTGTCACACGCGCACACATATGCTATGATTTGGTTCATATGATTTTCATAAAACGGGATAAGGGTAGGGAACAACTTTGCAAGATATGAACCAACTTTATGAAAACATTGATGCCCGCAAGCTAGGCTTCTCCATCCTTACTCCAGAAAACATGACCATTAATAGGGTGTCGGACCGAGATCAACAACACCCTAACACATACACACATGCACCATCCTCCACCAAGTTTCACTTCGGGGAGCGACCCCTAGGTGTCCATTAACCATTGATTTGGGAAAAGATTTGCGGTCCATTCCCGACAATTGTCCTGACTTAACCAAACCTCCTGATTAAAGTCGGTGTCAGTCGCCTAGTGTGGCGGCTGGTATTAGTGATGTCGTTGGTGCTCACCTCCCGAACATCACCTCTACACATAACCGCCGGGCCCATACCATTAACCATTGATTGCTTGCACCATTGATGACATCCAGAATAAATCCGAATGTATGAACCATTGAACATATGCATTGAACCATTGATGCAATACTTTGTAAACATGAACCATTGATGTTGTACTTTGAAAACATGAACCATTGATGTTGTACTTTGAAAACATGTGCCCTTGATCAATGAATATGGATAGGTCTGGGTTCTTTGAAGAATCATCCCTTATAAAGGGTATTTCAAAACAAGAATGTAAAGCACTAGGCTTTGAGTTTCAAAACAATTGAATCCTTAAGTATTCATGGTTCCAGTTGAAAACATTTATAACCTCACCTATTAGTAACAGTAGGTAGGATAGATTATGCAGTGCCCTAGGGATTCCAATGCTCAACCTTAACTCCTATAAGTGTGTAATAAGGTGAGCTAAGACACACTTCTATCACGATGCACATAAACATATAAAACAAGTACATAACATGTAATGACAAGAGAGTAATACCATTTAAGGTATTCGAGAAGGATAACACACAAAGGAATCCTTAAAGTGAGTTATCATTAATGTGGGACTATGATCTAAGCATAACCGATTAGGAATTAATCAAATTATAAATCCTAAACGTATACCTTAGGGTTATAAAACAAGTCCATGAAAGAAACACATTTTGAAATCACATTTTAGACCCCGAATTTGAAAACCCTAAGTGCAAATATCTATTAAGAAAGCACAAGTTTTAATTCACTTTTACTATTCAAAAGCACTATTCACAGTTACTATTCCAGATTACTTGTCACAGGTTACTATTCACTTATCGGGTCAAACCCACACACTAAACACACGCTTATGCACATACACGAACACACACACGGCATGCACACATACAAACACCCTAATTCAATTATGATCTTGATTATAACCTATAGTTTCAAGTTCATGTTCTAATAAGCAAGTGTGATCTAGGTTAAAGGCATAACCTATGGTTAAGAGGTCTAATTAAAGCATAACATCAAGTTATGAAACAATATTCTATATTAGGTTATAACATGTGACACTATCAAAGTGTATAACATATGATCAAGGCACTATTCCATTAATCCATATCATATCATAAGCTCAAGTCATAACATATGAGTCATGTAACATTGTAACAATGTAATAACATATCATAGATATAAGTCATAGCATATCAAGACCATTAATCATTTAGCTTTCACCAATTGAGACCATATAGTAACATGTAACAAGTTATGATATAATTGATCATAGGTTACTATTACATTGCATAAAATGCTTGAACATAAATTAAATATCATAATCATGCATCAATTATCATCATATAATAGCTCCATCACATGATCATACCATATACTAAAGCAATTCATAACATTTCATAGCATATACTAAACAATTAAATCCTAATTCACTACTAACAAACATATCATAAATACTATATAATAAATGCAGAAAATAAAATCCTATATGGCATAGGGAAGACCCTAAGACCCAACCTAAACATAATATAAACATACCATAACATAAAAACATAAACTAAACTAAAACATAACATAAAAACATAACATAAAATAAAACAACATCTAACCTAGCAAGGGGGGAAGCCTCACGGCAAGAGGGGGAGAGAGGGAGGAAGAAAGGGAGTCGTTAACACAACATATGAGCAAGGAATCAAATGGCATGAGGGGGGTATTTATAGGTGTTGGGAAGCCCCTCACCTTGGAAATAAAATGTAAGGAAGGGTAGGAGAGCAAAATGGTAAAACTTCTCTTGGAAGCTAACTTTGTTCTTGAAGCTAAAATGGGACTGCTGGGGGTATTTCGGTAATTTCAGCTCCAAAACGTGAAGGTGAGTGTCTGGAAGTATAACCATTCCATCCGGGCAAAAATTAGCTTCGAAACGCATATTCATACGTCGAAATCGGAATTACCGTTTAAAAGATACATTAGTTTTAGTGAATAAAAGTTTTGAGCCCGAAACTCAACACGAATGAAAAACGACTTTCGAGAATGATTTTCGAGTCCGGATTGTTTCCAAAATTCAAGAAATAAATCGAGAAGCGTTTTGAATCCAATATCGACTATAAAACGTTTTACCGATAGAAAGTTGAAAACGTAGAATGAATAGTGAATTCTTACGTACAAGCGTACGCTTCAAAATTTCGAGCTAGGGTTTGAATCAAGAGTTGTAAAACATTTCAAAAATCTTGAAATAACTCATGTAGTGCAAATCCGAAGAGAAAATATTTTCCGAATGAAAACCGTTCGTAGTAGAAATAGTGAACTAGGGTTTTCGTAAACATTTTCAATAAAACGAAGTTTGGAATAGATTTTCAAGTCAAGGTTGATTTCAATAGACTCGTCTCAACTCAAGGATCGATTTGATTGTAAACTTGGGTAGGAAAGATATCAGAATCAAAAGCCCATTTTCAGATGAATAGTAACTTTGGTCGGTAAGTTCGCAAAATGCCCTTATGGTTCAAGGAAGGTTTCCGGAGCTTGGAAAACAAGTTCAAAGGATAGGAAAACATGTGATATGAACCTATAGGGTTCCATTGAAGCATTGGGTAGTATTTGCCTCGGAAATGAATAGTAAACTGTATCAAAGGTCAAGAATTCCCCCTTAAAACATGTCAGATCACATATGAGCACAAAATTCATGTAAGAATGCAATGCATGAAGGTTTATAAAGTTGGATCACAGTCTATAAACGCTTTACCAATGCCCTTTCATCCAGGCCCTGTTTTGGGTTGTTACAATCACCCCTCCTTAAAGAGAATCTGTCCTCAGATTCTTCTGCAAACAGTTTGGGGTAATGTTTCTGCATCTTATCCTCTGTTTCCCACATTGCCTCTTCTGTACCATGTCCCTTCCAAAGGACATTTACCAAAGGAATCTTCTTATTTCTTAACTCCTGGAATTTTATATCTATGATCTTCACCGGTTTCAACTCATAAGTTAAGTTTGGTTCTTTCTGTAATTCTTCCGCTGGTACTATCTTTTTCTCATCCAAAAAGCACTTGCGAAGCTTTGCAAACTCGAGTAAACCATTTCTTTGGCGATGCTTTCAAGTACACTCTCTTGCCCAAGGTGAATTCTAAATCTCTCCTTCTTCTATTAGTGTAACTCTTCTATCTATAGTAACCCGCTAGTCCGAGAAAGCTTCGTACTTCGGTAGGGTTCTTTGGTGTCTTCCACTCCATCACTACTTCGACTTTGATGGATCTACTTCAACTTCGGTTCTGAAAATGATGTGTCCGAGAAATGTAACTCTTTCTAGCCAAAACACGCATTTGCTGAACTTGGCATATAGCTTGTGATCCAGCAAAGTGCTCAGCACAATTCGGATATGCTCGGCGTGCTCCTCTGGTGTCTTTAAGAACACCAAAGTGTCATCCAATTGTTTTCTCAACTCTTCCAAGATGAGTTCCTTCTTGTAACAATCCAGATTAACATGGTACTTAAACAACCAATCCATTCCAAGGATAATTCCATATCTCATCATAGGCAACTCAATGAGATTTGACGGGTAGTAGCGATTACCAATGCATATAGGGCGACGTTTATATACTTGATCCGTAACGAGGTAAGTCCCCAAAGGAGAACTTACTTCAATTTTATATGACAATTATTCAAGTGGAAATTATATTTGCGCACATAAATTAGATGCAATTAATAAATGCATGGCACCAGGGTCATATAAGACCTTAACTGGCGTGTTAAGAATGTGCACAGTACCTTCCACATCAGACGGAGGATCAACCTCCTCAATACCATCCATTGCATATGCTCTGCCTTTAACCACTGGTGTGCTCGTCGTACCCACCACCGCTTTACCCTTGTCTTGAACCCCAAATCTTTTAATCCTGGTAGGGCAATGTTCTCGTATATGCTCAGGGGAACCACACCAATAACACTGACCATTCTTCTTACGACAATTTTCCTCAGTGTGTTCTTTACGGCTACAGTAGTCACAGACTATCTCTTCTTGGGTGGGCTGAGGTGCTTCATACTGCTGGGGTGCCCTTTGTTGTTGTTGCGGTGCCATCATTGGTTTCTTCCCGGTTCCTTGAAAGGAGGATCCGGCAGGTTGCTTTGTTCCTTGAAAAGTCTTAGGGCTAGAAGGCTCTTGATGACTAACGGTCATCTGGATATCCTTATGGGCTACCTCGACCTTCAATGCTCTATCAACTGCTCTAGTGTAGGTCTCGTCATCCAAAGACGCTAGTGCCCAACGGAGCTCAGGTTTCAGACCATCAATGAACCTTTTAGTCTTACGACGTTCATCACTCAGAATGTGGGGTGAATACTTGATCGGTCTAACAAACTTAGCTTCATACTCCATCACGTTCATGGATCCTTGGACCAAATTCATAAATTCAGCTTCTCTTGCATCACGTGTTGCCTGAGGAGTGTATTTCTGCTGAAACTCCTTCACAAACTCAGTCCAGTTTCCATCAACGTTGTTCTCAATCCACATATGTTGAGTATGCCTCCACCAGCTGAATGCCGCTCCTTCCATGAGAAATGCAGCATACTGAACTCGTTCATGACCTTCAGGGTTGATATCCATAGCTTCAAAGATCTTTTCGAGACTAGTTAACCAATTTTCAGCCTTCAAGCCGTTGGGTTCACCATAAAACTTAGGCGGGTTCATTCTTAGAAACTTTTCTAGTGTTTTCCCATTAGGAGAATTACAAGCCCTCACGAATTGTCGCAACACATCAGCTAAATCAGGAACTTTCTCCCTTCTAGAAGGTGGTGGCGTAACATCCCTTGGTGGTGTAAGATCGCGTTGTGGCGTAACTTCTCTTTGGGGTGGCGGTGGTGGTACGCGGTTACGTGGTGCTCTTCTTGGTGGCATGATGATACTGAAGTTTCAAGCATTTAGATATGTGTAGAATGCATGACATTAAAGATGATCCACATAATTGTCAACCACGTATTCACATTTCCACGTAGTCACATATAATTATGAGAATAACACATTCCCACAGCAAGATATCAACAATAATCCATTATCACATTACCACATAGGCAAGAGCAACTTATAAGCATGAACAACATATCAACACTGATCCATTGTTCCATTATCCATTACCATTGACAATTCATGAACATGTATAACATATCAAGTATGATAACAATAAATGAAATGGCATGATCCTATAACGGCCCTAATGGTATCTTGAAGCAACTCTAAGACTCATGCAATGACAGTTATGGAAAGCAGTAAACAGATATCCATTATAAAGCCGTAAAGTGTCATAAACGTGTAAGGTTTGGAAAAAAAATTCTACATTAGGCCACATTTTTAAACAAAATTTAAAATAAGGAGGACCCGATACCATCGAGTTGACTCCCATTCAGGCCTTACCATTCATCCAAACCAAGTGCAAAATACCTCTTGTGCTTCCATGTTGTTTGAAATCCATCATCTGTGGTGCTAAAATTTAGGGGTCTTCTACCAAAGCTATACATCCCCTTCGCCAATATAATCCTGCCTATGCCCTGCTAGATCAGCATCATCATCATCAGATCCATCATTACCTCCATTAGACTGCTCTTAGTCCTGCCTCTATTCTTTGGTTGACGCCAAGTATAGAAGTGAGTACCTCCTCGGTGAGAAACAACCACAGTACGAGAAGCCTCGAACTGCTTGAAAAAGGCCTCGTCTATCTGCTGCTGGTTAGGATCAAGATGTGGCTAAACTGCCATGGCCATACAGAGAACCACGGATATAAATGCCAGAAGATAGAACCATGCAACGTCAAACAAGCTTCCTTGATGTGAGCAATCCAGGTCAAGTCTCTTCTTACTTAACCTGGCGCTCTGATACCACTTCAGGCTGTAGCGCCCCCACTTTGCTGGTAGAGAGCGGTGCCCCAACCCCCGCACTGAAGCACCCCTCAAGTAATAGTGTGAGCCATCACTCAAGAAATACCCCAGCGAACGGCATGTCCATTAACGATTAACAATAACAGTGTTTAACTATGTGGCTTATGCAGCGGAAAATCAGAGTATTTTAAAACTTTTCAAAACATGTGCGTGATGGCATATAAACAAGCAAGTACTGATCGTTAAGCAGAAGAGACTATTAATATTACTATATCAATTGAACATTGTCACGGGAGCATAAGATAGCAATTATAGCAGTATCCAAGTAGCAGAAGGATTATTACAAAAACATAAGGTAAAGTATCAATGCAACCAATAACATATGCAGGACACAAAATAGATTAATAAAGTAAAGTCCTGACTCAACAAAATGAACACTCTAGAGCTTCAAGATACCTCTAGACTGCAGCTGCAAGACCTGAAACCATGAGGCCAGAAAACAGGTAGAGGTATTAGTCAAAGTGACTAAGTGAGGGATATCTTTAAAAGAAAGTACTTAAAGTAAACGTTTGAAGTAAAGTTCATAAGGTAAAACCTTTAATGCAGAGCTTTAATGAAGAACTTAAGAATAAGTTCAAGTGATAAAACCCTTTAATGCAATGCTATAAGAAATGAGAGTTTTCAAAACACTTTCATGAATATTGTCACACGCGCACACATATGTTATGATTTGGTTCATATGATTTTCATAAAACGGGATAAGGGTAGGGAACAACTTTGCAAGATATGAACCAACTTTATGAAAACATTGATGCCCGCAAGCTAGGCTTCTCCATCCTTACTCCAGAAAACATGACCATTAATAGGGTGTCGGACCGAGATCAACAACACCCTAACACATACACACATGCACCATCCTCCACCAAGTTTCACTTCGGGGAGCGACCCCTAGGTGACCATTAACCATTGATTTGGGAAAAGATTTACGGTCAATTCCCGACAATTGTCCTGACTTAACCAAACCTCCTGATTAAAGTCGGTGTCAGTCGCCTAGTGTGGCGGCCGGTATTAGTGATGTCGTTGGCGCTCACCTCCCGAACATCACCTCTACACATAACCGCCGGGCCCATACCATTAACCATTGATTGCTTGCACCATTGATGACATCCAGAATAAATCCGAATGTATGAACCATTGAACATATGCATTGAACCATTGATGCAATACTTTGAAAACATGAACCATTGATGTTGTACTTTGAAAACATGAACCATTGATGTTGTACTTTGAAAACATGTGCCCTTGATCAATGAATATGGATAGGTCTGGGTTCTTTGAAGAATCATCCCTTATAAAGGGTATTTCAAAACAAGAATGTAAAGCACTAGGCTTTGAGTTTCAAAACAATTGAATCCTTAAGTATTCATGGTTCCAGTTGAAAACATTTATAACCTCACCTATTAGTAACAGTAGGTAGGATAGATTATGCAGTGCCCTGGGGATTCCAATGCTCAACCTTAACTCCTGTAAGTGTGTAATAAGGTGAGCTAAGACACACTTCTATCACGATGCACATAAACATATAAAACAAGTACATAACATGTAATGACAAGAGAGTAATACCATTTAAGGTATTAGAGAAGGATAACACACAAAGGAATCCTTAAAGTGAGTTATCATTAATGTGGGACTATGATCTAAGTATAACCGATTAGGAATTAATCAAATTATGAATCCTAAACGTATACCTTAGGGTTATAAAACAAGTCCATGAAAGAAACACATTTTGAAATCACATTTTAGACCCCGAATTTGAAAACCCTAAGTGCAAATATCTATTAAGAAAGCACAAGTTTTAATTCACTTTTACTATTCAAAAGCACTATTCACAGTTACTATTCCAGATTACTTGTCACAGGTTACTATTCACTTATCGGGTCAAACCCACACACTAAACACACACTTATGCACACACACGAACACACACACGGCATGCACACATACAAACACCCTAATTCAATTATGATCTTGATTATAACCTATAGTTTCAAGTTCATGTTATAATAAGCAAGTGTGATCTAGGTTAAAGGCATAACCTATGGTTAAGAGGTCTAATTAAAGCATAACATCAAGTTATGAAACAATATTCTATCTTAGGTTATAACATGTGACACTATCAAAGTGTATAACATATGATCAAGGCACTATTCCATTAATCCATATCATATCATAAGCTCAAGTCATAACATATGAGTCATGTAACATTGTAACAATGTAATAACATATCATAGATATAAGTCATAGCATATCAAGACCATTAATCATTTAGCTTTCACCAATTGAGACCATATAGTAACATGTAACAAGTTATGATATAATTGATCATAGGTTACTATTCCATTGCATAACATGCTTGAACATAAATTAAATATCATAATCATGCATCAATTATCATCATATAATAGCTCCATAACATGATCATACCATATACTAAAGCAATTCATAACATTTCATAGCATATACTAAACAATTAAATCATAATTCACTACTAACAAACATATCATAAATACTATATAATAAATGCAGAAAATAAAATCCTATATGGCATAGGGAAGACCCTAAGACCCAACCTAAACATAATATAAACATACCATAACATAAAAACATAAACTAAACTAAAACATAACATAAAATAAAACAACATCTAACCTAGCAAGGGGGGAAGCCTCACGGCAAGAGGGGGAGAGAGGGAGGAAGAAAGGGAGTCGTTAACACAACATATGAGCAAGGAATCAAATGGCATGAGGGGGGTATTTATAGGTGTTGGGAAGCCCCTCACCTTGGAAATAAAATGTAAGGAAGGGTAGGAGAGCAAAATGGTAAAACTTCTCTTGGAAGCTAACTTTGTTCTTGAAGCTAAAATGGGACTGCTGGGGGTATTTCGGTAATTTCAGCTCCAAAACGTGAAGGTGAGTGTCTGGAAGTATAACCATTCCATCCGGGCAAAAATTAGCTTCGAAACGCATATTCATACGTCGAAATCGGAATTACCGTTTAAAAGATACATTAGTTTTAGTGAATAAAAGTTTTGAGCCCGAAACTCAACACGAATGAAAAACGACTTTCGAGAATGATTTTCGAGTCCGGATTGTTTCCAAAATTCAAGAAATAAATCGAGAAGCGTTTTGAATCCAATATCGACTATAAAACGTTTTACCGATAGAAAGTTGAAAACGTAGAATGAATAGTGAATTCTTACGTACAAGTGTACGCTTCAAAATTTCGAGCTAGGGTTTGAATCAAGAGTTGTAAAACATTTCAAAAATCTTGAAATAACTCATGTAGTGCAAATCCGAAGAGAAAATATTTTCCGAATGAAAACCGTTCGTAGTAGAAATAGTGAACTAGGGTTTTCGTAAACATTTTCAATAAAACGAAGTTTGGAATAGATTTTCAAGTCAAGGTTGATTTCAATAGACTCGTCTCAACTCAAGGATCGATTTGATTGTAAACTTGGGTAGGAAAGATATCAGAATCAAAAGCCCATTTTCAGATGAATAGTAACTTTGGTCGGTAAGTTCGCAAAATGCCCTTATGGTTCAAGGAAGGTTTCCGGAGCTTGGAAAACAAGTTCAAAGGATAGGAAAACATGTGATATGAACCTATAGGGTTCCATTGAAGCATTGGGTAGTATTTGCCTCGGAAATGAATAGTAAACTGTATCAAAGGTCAAGAATTCCCCCTTAAAACATGTCAGATCACATATGAGCACAAAATTCATGTAAGAATGCAATGCATGAAGGTTTATAAAGTTGGATCACAGTCTATAAACGCTTTACCAATGCCCTTTCATCCAGGCCCTGTTTTGGGTTGTTACAATCACCCCTCCTTAAAGAGAATCTGTCCTCAGATTCTTCTGCAAACAGTTTGGGGTAATGTTTCTGCATCTTATCCTCTGTTTCCCACATTGCCTCTTCTGTACCATGTCCCTTCCAAAGGACATTTACCAAAGGAATCTTCTTATTTCTTAACTCCTGGAACTTTGTATCTATGATCTTCACCGGTTTCAACTCATAAGTTAAGTTTGGTTCTTTCTGTAATTCTTCCGCTGGTACTATCTTTTTCTCATCCAAAAAGCACTTGCGAAGCTTTGCAAACTCGAGTAAACCATTTCTTTGGCGATGCTTTCAAGTACACTCTCTTGCCCAAGGTGAATTCTAAATCTCTCCTTCTTCTATTAGTGTAACTCTTCTATCTATAGTAACCCGCTAGTCCGAGAAAGCTTCGTACTTCGGTAGGGTTCTTTGGTGTCTTCCACTCCATCACTACTTCGACTTTGATGGATCTACTTCAACTTCGGTTCTGAAAATGATGTGTCCGAGAAATGTAACTCTTTCTAGCCAAAACACGCATTTGCTGAACTTGGCATATAGCTTGTGATCCAGCAAAGTGCTCAGCACAATTCGGATATGCTCGGCGTGCTCCTCTGGTGTCTTTAAGAACACCAAAGTGTCATCCAATTGTTTTCTCAACTCTTCCAAGATGAGTTCCTTCTTGTAACAATCCAGATTAACATGGTACTTAAACAACCAATCCATTCCAAGGATAATTCCATATCTCATCATAGGCAACTCAATGAGATTTGACGGGTAGTAGCGATTACCAATGCATATAGGGCGACGTTTATATACTTGATCCGTAACGAGGTAAGTCCCCAAAGGAGAACTTACTTCAATTTTATATGACAATTATTCAAGTGGAAATTATATTTGCGCACATAAATTAGATGCAATTAATAAATGCATGGCACCAGGGTCATATAAGACCTTAACTGGCGTGTTAAGAATGTGCACAGTACCTTCCACATCAGACGGAGGATCAACCTCCTCAATACCATCCATTGCATATGCTCTGCCTTTAACCACTGGTGTGCTCGTCGTACCCACCACCGCTTTACCCTTGTCTTGAACCCCAAATCTTTTAATCCTGGTAGGGCAATGTTCTCGTATATGCTCAGGGGAACCACACCAATAACACTGACCATTCTTCTTACGACAATTTTCCTCAGTGTGTTCTTTACGGCTACAGTAGTCACAGACTATCTCTTCTTGGGTGGGCTGAGGTGCTTCATACTGCTGGGGTGCCCTTTGTTGTTGTTGCGGTGCCATCATTGGTTTCTTCCCGGTTCCTTGAAAGGAGGATCCGGCAGGTTGCTTTGTTCCTTGAAAAGTCTTAGGGCTAGAAGGCTCTTGATGACTAACGGTCATCTGGATATCCTTATGGGCTACCTCGACCTTCAATGCTCTATCAACTGCTCTAGTGTAGGTCTCGTCATCCAAAGAAGCTAGTGCCCAACGGAGCTCAGGTTTCAGACCATCAATGAACCTTTTAGTCTTACGACGTTCATCACTCAGAATGTGGGGTGAATACTTGATCGGTCTAACAAACTTAGCTTCATACTCCATCACGTTCATGGATCCTTGGACCAAATTCATAAATTCAGCTTCTCTTGCATCACGTGTTGCCTGAGGAGTGTATTTCTGCTGAAACTCCTTCACAAACTCAGTCCAGTTTCCATCAACGTTGTTCTCAATCCACATATGTTGAGTATGCCTCCACCAGCTGAATGCCGCTCCTTCCATGAGAAATGCAGCATACTGAACTCGTTCACGACCTTCAGGGTTGATATCCATAGCTTCAAAGATCTTTTCGAGACTAGTTAACCAATTTTCAGCCTTCAAGCCGTTGGGTTCACCATAAAACTTAGGCGGGTTCATTCTTAGAAACTTTTCTAGTGTTTTCCCATTAGGAGAATTACAAGCCCTCACGAATTGTCGCAACATATCAGCTAAATCAGGAACTTTCTCCCTTCTAGAAGGTGGTGGCGTAACATCCCTTGGTGGTGTAAGATCGCGTTGTGGCGTAACTTCTCTTTGGGGTGGCGGTGGTGGTACGCGGTTACGTGGTGCTCTTCTTGGTGGCATGATGATACTGAAGTTTCAAGCATTTAGATATGTGTAGAATGCATGACATTAAAGATGATCCACATAATTGTCAACCACGTATTCACATTTCCACGTAGTCACATATAATTATGAGAATAACACATTCCCACAGCAAGATATCAACAATAATCCATTATCACATTACCACATAGGCAAGAGCAACTTATAAGCATGAACAACATATCAACACTGATCCATTGTTCCATTATCCATTACCATTGACAATTCATGAACATGTATAACATATCAAGTATGATAACAATAAATGAAATGGCATGATCCTATAACGGCCCTAATGGTATCTTGAAGCAACTCTAAGACTCATGCAATGACAGTTATGGAAAGCAGTAAACAGATATCCATTATAAAGCCGTAAAGTGTCATAAACGTGTAAGGTTTGGAAAAAAAATTCTACATTAGGCCACATTTTTAAACAAAATTTAAAATAAGGAGGACCCGATACCATCGAGTTGACTCCCATTCAGGCCTTACCATTCATCCAAACCAAGTGCAAAATACCTCTTGTGCTTCCATGTTGTTTGAAATCCATCATCTGTGGTGCTAAAATTTAGGGGTCTTCTACCAAAGCTATACATCCCCTTCGCCAATATAATCCTGCCTATGCCCTGCTAGATCAGCATCATCATCATCAGATCCATCATTACCTCCATTAGACTGCTCTTAGTCCTGCCTCTATTCTTTGGTTGACGCCAAGTATAGAAGTGAGTACCTCCTCGGTGAGAAACAACCACAGTACGAGAAGCCTCGAACTGCTTGAAAAAGGCCTCGTCTATCTGCTGCTGGTTAGGATCAAGATGTGGCTAAACTGCCATGGCCATACAGAGAACCACGGATATAAATGCCAGAAGATAGAACCATGCAACGTCAAACAAGCTTCCTTGATGTGAGCAATCCAGGTCAAGTCTCTTCTTACTTAACCTGGCGCTCTGATACCACTTCAGGCTGTAGCGCCCCCACTTTGCTGGTAGAGAGCGGTGCCCCAACCCCCGCACTGAAGCACCCCTCAAGTAATAGTGTGAGCCATCACTCAAGAAATACCCCAGCGAACGGCATGTCCATTAACGATTAACAATAACAGTGTTTAACTATGTGGCTTATGCAGCGGAAAATCAGAGTATTTTAAAACTTTTCAAAACATGTGCGTGATGGCATATAAACAAGCAAGTACTGATCGTTAAGCAGAAGAGACTATTAATATTACTATATCAATTGAACATTGTCACGGGAGCATAAGATAGCAATTATAGCAGTATCCAAGTAGCAGAAGGATTATTACAAAAACATAAGGTAAAGTATCAATGCAACCAATAACATATGCAGGACACAAAATAGATTAATAAAGTAAAGTCCTGACTCAACAAAATGAACACTCTAGAGCTTCAAGATACCTCTAGACTGCAGCTGCAAGACCTGAAACCATGAGGCCAGAAAACAGGTAGAGGTATTAGTCAAAGTGACTAAGTGAGGGATATCTTTAAAAGAAAGTACTTAAAGTAAACGTTTGAAGTAAAGTTCATAAGGTAAAACCTTTAATGCAGAGCTTTAATGAAGAACTTAAGAATAAGTTCAAGTGATAAAACCCTTTAATGCAATGCTATAAGAAATGAGAGTTTTCAAAACACTTTCATGAATATTGTCACACGCGCACACATATGTTATGATTTGGTTCATATGATTTTCATAAAACGGGATAAGGGTAGGGAACAACTTTGCAAGATATGAACCAACTTTATGAAAACATTGATGCCCGCAAGCTAGGCTTCTCCATCCTTACTCCAGAAAACATGACCATTAATAGGGTGTCGGACCGAGATCAACAACACCCTAACACATACACACATGCACCATCCTCCACCAAGTTTCACTTCGGGGAGCGACCCCTAGGTGACCATTAACCATTGATTTGGGAAAAGATTTACGGTCAATTCCCGACAATTGTCCTGACTTAACCAAACCTCCTGATTAAAGTCGGTGTCAGTCGCCTAGTGTGGCGGCCGGTATTAGTGATGTCGTTGGCGCTCACCTCCCGAACATCACCTCTACACATAACCGCCGGGCCCATACCATTAACCATTGATTGCTTGCACCATTGATGACATCCAGAATAAATCCGAATGTATGAACCATTGAACATATGCATTGAACCATTGATGCAATACTTTGAAAACATGAACCATTGATGTTGTACTTTGAAAACATGAACCATTGATGTTGTACTTTGAAAACATGTGCCCTTGATCAATGAATATGGATAGGTCTGGGTTCTTTGAAGAATCATCCCTTATAAAGGGTATTTCAAAACAAGAATGTAAAGCACTAGGCTTTGAGTTTCAAAACAATTGAATCCTTAAGTATTCATGGTTCCAGTTGAAAACATTTATAACCTCACCTATTAGTAACAGTAGGTAGGATAGATTATGCAGTGCCCTGGGGATTCCAATGCTCAACCTTAACTCCTGTAAGTGTGTAATAAGGTGAGCTAAGACACACTTCTATCACGATGCACATAAACATATAAAACAAGTACATAACATGTAATGACAAGAGAGTAATACCATTTAAGGTATTAGAGAAGGATAACACACAAAGGAATCCTTAAAGTGAGTTATCATTAATGTGGGACTATGATCTAAGTATAACCGATTAGGAATTAATCAAATTATGAATCCTAAACGTATACCTTAGGGTTATAAAACAAGTCCATGAAAGAAACACATTTTGAAATCATATTTTAGACCCCGAATTTGAAAACCCTAAGTGCAAATATCTATTAAGAAAGCACAAGTTTTAATTCACTTTTACTATTTAAAAGCACTATTCACAGTTACTATTCCAGATTACTTGTCACAGGTTACTATTCACTTATCGGGTCAAACCCACACACTAAACACACACTTATGCACACACACGAACACACACACGGCATGCACACATACAAACACCCTAATTCAATTATGATCTTGATTATAACCTATAGTTTCAAGTTCATGTTATAATAAGCAAGTGTGATCTAGGTTAAAGGCATAACCTATGGTTAAGAGGTCTAATTAAAGCATAACATCAAGTTATGAAACAATATTCTATCTTAGGTTATAACATGTGACACTATCAAAGTGTATAACATATGATCAAGGCACTATTCCATTAATCCATATCATATCATAAGCTCAAGTCATAACATATGAGTCATGTAACATTGTAACAATGTAATAACATATCATAGATATAAGTCATAGCATATCAAGACCATTAATCATTTAGCTTTCACCAATTGAGACCATATAGTAACATGTAACAAGTTATGATATAATTGATCATAGGTTACTATTCCATTGCATAACATGCTTGAACATAAATTAAATATCATAATCATGCATCAATTATCATCATATAATAGCTCCATAACATGATCATACCATATACTAAAGCAATTCATAACATTTCATAGCATATACTAAACAATTAAATCATAATTCACTACTAACAAACATATCATAAATACTATATAATAAATGCAGAAAATAAAATCCTATATGGCATAGGGAAGACCCTAAGACCCAACCTAAACATAATATAAACATACCATAACATAAAAACATAAACTAAACTAAAACATAACATAAAATAAAACAACATCTAACCTAGCAAGGGGGGAAGCCTCACGGCAAGAGGGGGAGAGAGGGAGGAAGAAAGGGAGTCGTTAACACAACATATGAGCAAGGAATCAAATGGCATGAGGGGGGTATTTATAGGTGTTGGGAAGCCCCTCACCTTGGAAATAAAATGTAAGGAAGGGTAGGAGAGCAAAATGGTAAAACTTCTCTTGGAAGCTAACTTTGTTCTTGAAGCTAAAATGGGACTGCTGGGGGTATTTCGGTAATTTCAGCTCCAAAACGTGAAGGTGAGTGTCTGGAAGTATAACCATTCCATCCGGGCAAAAATTAGCTTCGAAACGCATATTCATACGTCGAAATCGGAATTACCGTTTAAAAGATACATTAGTTTTAGTGAATAAAAGTTTTGAGCCCGAAACTCAACACGAATGAAAAACGACTTTCGAGAATGATTTTCGAGTCCGGATTGTTTCCAAAATTCAAGAAATAAATCGAGAAGCGTTTTGAATCCAATATCGACTATAAAACGTTTTACCGATAGAAAGTTGAAAACGTAGAATGAATAGTGAATTCTTACGTACAAGCGTACGCTTCAAAATTTCGAGCTAGGGTTTGAATCAAGAGTTGTAAAACATTTCAAAAATCTTGAAATAACTCATGTAGTGCAAATCCGAAGAGAAAATATTTTCCGAATGAAAACCGTTCGTAGTAGAAATAGTGAACTAGGGTTTTCGTAAACATTTTCAATAAAACGAAGTTTGGAATAGATTTTCAAGTCAAGGTTGATTTCAATAGACTCGTCTCAACTCAAGGATCGATTTGATTGTAAACTTGGGTAGGAAAGATATCAGAATCAAAAGCCCATTTTTAGATGAATAGTAACTTTGGTCGGTAAGTTCCCAAAATGCCCTTATGGTTCAAGGAAGGTTTCCGGAGCTTGGAAAACAAGTTCAAAGGATAGGAAAACATGTGATATGAACCTATAGGGTTCCATTGAAGCATTGGGTAGTATTTGCCTCGGAAATGAATAGTAAACTGTATCAAAGGTCAAGAATTCCCCCTTAAAACATGTCAGATCACATATGAGCACAAAGTTCATGTAAGAATGCAATGCATGAAGGTTTATAAAGTTGGATCACGGTCTATAAACGCTTTACCAATGCCCTTAGTTTACCGTTTTCATCCAGGCCCTGTTTTGGGTTGTTACAGGCCCGACGAGTGAGGGCAATTCTCCAACCTTACTCCGACTGTGTACAATAATTAGGTTATCAATAGTTTAAGTGATCAAACAAGTTATTACAGTGCAGTACATTCAGTAGCAGTTTCAGACCCTTCTTCCTTCGGGTAATGATGGGTTTGCAAGGCCCAACCATCCAATCAGTGTGAGCAGAGGGTACATGAATCCCTAAGCCCAGAACTCCTTCCTCCACTAATCTCCTAGTGGATTCAGGGGTCATCCTAAAATGGTGAGGATAGCGCTAGAGTTACCCGTCAGCCTATGCTTTCCCGGTTGGCTCAAGCCACTACCCTCAGTATACTCGCCAAAACATGGTCAATTCAATACAGTAGACTCGGTGAAGTTTGAAATCATTTGAGACTTAAGAAAATCTATAGATATATTAATACCTTTTGGCCAAAATTCACATGAGGGTTGTAAAGGTTCTATATATCTAGAAATTAAACCTCACCTGTGTGACCAAAATAAATAAGGAAACAGCTCACGAGGCCTGCTCCCCGTCACCAGGAAGCTGGTCTGTGCAAGAAAGACAATTGTCCGTGAGACACGACTCAAATGAACCAATTAAGACGAACGGCACAGTTAACCAATGCCAATCATGCACTTACAATTAATAAAGATTATAGAAATATTCAATTTATCAAATAAGGTAGCAAGGTTCAAGTAATCCGTATATAATCAAAGTATGAAAATATTACATAAACCTCCCCTATAAGCTTAAGCATGTAATTCCATAACACTCATGATCACACATAATATAACACATTATATGTCATATCAATGATGTGTTCATGCCAAAAATGAGCCAAGAAAACCGTGCAATTAAAGTTTGAAATTCAAATTTTCATGCAGAAAATGCAAGCATCGCGGGCGCGACCTAATTTTTTTTTTTTTTTTTTGCCCGAATTTTTCTCCAATTTTTTCAAATCTCGAAACATGGCCAAAATCGGGTCGCGGTCGCGACCTGCTACACAGCAGCAGCAAAGCAGGGACATGCTTGAACCAAAACCACAAAGCAACTATGATCCATAAATCCAACTCCAATTGATATAAATCATGAAATATACATACTATCATACTTATAGTTCAATAATAACTCATATAAACACTTAAATCCAAGCTTGACCATCAAGAATCACTCATTCAAACCCATATGTCAACTTATGCTCCAAGCTTATAAACTTCACAATATATACATCAAACTTAAGCTCAAAGTTCACCAACATACTTCCAACAACAAATACTCAATTCAACCAACTTAAACCATAACCCTAGCTACCATATTCACTTCAAGAAATTCATCAAAATCTCCCTCGTTACCTTAAATGAATGAACTAGAAGAAAAGTTGAAGATATGATGATGATGATGCTCCAAAGTCCACAATTCCTCCAAAAATTATAGCATGAAAGATGAATTCTTCCTTCTCTTGTTGGGGTTTTTGGATCGATGGAAAAGAAAAGCAAAAGAAGCAAGTATGGTATGTTTTGTATAAATGAAGAAATGAGAAGAGATGCATCACGTAAATGCTGCTGTATGAGGAAGATAAATGCTCCAATTTGCTATTAAATCCTCCAAGTTTATAAGTTATACAATTAAGTCCAACCCCATAATAATTGATCACTTTGGTCCCATGCAATTGTCATGCAATTAAGTCCCCAAATTTAAGAAAATGATCAAATAAGGACATATAAGAAATTAAATCATGTTCGGGAATTAATTCACATTTCAATCAAATTTAATTTACGCAATAAATATCAATTTAATATGATTTTCATAAAACACTTGAAACAAAATTTTATAAAATTATGTCATTACATATAAAATTGAAGAAATGAACAAATTATATTAATTTCCAACTCTCAAAACTCACATGTGGCGTTACTTATCTGAAAAGCCGAAAGCTGGGGCGTAACATAATTTACCTGACCGAACTGTAGAACGGGGTGTCACAACCTCACCCTCTTAAAATGGACTTGTCCTCAAGTCCGAACCGACTCCTCAAACAAACCCGGCTATAATCTTTGCATCTTCTCCTTGGTTTCCCAAGTTGACTCCTCGGACTTTTGATCTCTCCAAAGTACTCTAACCAAAGGAATTCTCTTATTCCTCAACTTTTGAACTTTCCGATCTTGGATTGCCACCGGATGTTTCACAATAGTCAAGTCTGGTTCCAACTGTACATCTTCGACGGGGAGAATAGTATCTTCATCGGGGTAATATTTACGGTGTTGCGAAACATGAAACACGTTGTGTATCCCAGTCAAGTTAGGCGGCAAATCCTGTCTATACGCTGTTTCTCCAATTCTCTCCAAAATCTCAAAAGGCCCTAGGTATCGTGGATTAAGTTTTCCACCTCTACCAATACGAGTGAAGCCCTTCCTAGGAGACACTTTCAAAAAGACTCGATCTCCGACTTCGAACTCTAAAGGCCTCCTTCTCTTATCGGCATAACTCTTTTGCCGATCTTGTGCCACTTTCATTCGTTGTTTAATTTGTTGGACCTTCTCAACAGTGTCCTCAATATTATTTTTCGGCGTTCCTCTTATGAGTTTACCATCCTCGGTCCATTTCCAATCCCCGATTTCCCAATACAACGATGATCTACACTTCCTCCCATACAAAGCCTCATACAGAGCCATCTTAATTGAGGCTTGATAGCTATTGTTATACGCAAACTCGACCAAAGGTAAATGCTCATCCCACTTATCTTGAAAGTCTAAAACGCATGCCCGGAGCATATCTTCCAAATATTGTATCAACCTCTCAGATTGTCCGTCCGTTTGAGGATGCGACGCTGTGCTAAATTTGAGTTTGGTATCCAAGCACTTTTGAAGATTTTGCCAAAATATCGACGTGAATCTCGGATCCCGATCGGAAACAATACTAGCCGGAACCCCATACAATCGGACAACCTCTTTACAATACAACTCGGCTAACTTTGTTACCTTGTCCATCATTCGAACCTTGAGAAAGTGAGCCGACTTCATCAATCTATCCACAATCACCCATATTCCATCATACCCTCCTTTCACTCTAGACAAGCCGGACACGAAGTCCATAGTCACTTGCTCCCACTTTCACTCGGGAATCGGAACTGGTTGGAGAGTTCCACCCGATTTTTGGTGTGCTGCGTTCACCCTTTGGCACGTTAGACATCGCTTCAAGAAGTTCACGACGTCCCTCTTCATACCATTCCACCAAAACCGCTCCTACAAATCCCGATAAAGCTTCGTATCGCCCGAATGAATGGCATACTTCGAACGATGTGCCTCCTCAAGTATTATTCTCTTGAGCTCTTCCGGGACACATATTCTCATTTTAAACCTCAACAAACCTGACTCATCAAAATTGAACTTAGGATTCGGAATCCTTTCCAATTTTGTTACCAACTTTTGCATACCCGGATCCATCTTCTGGGCTTCTAACAATTGTTGGAATAAATCCGGCTTCACGGTAAGATTCATCAACCAACACTCCGAAACCAACAACTCCGAATCTGAACTCGAAAATCTCACATCCAAGTTAGCCACGCTCGCCTTCCTACTCAAAGCATCGGCTACCACATTAGCCTTTTCGTGGTGGTATTGGATTTTACAATCATAGCCCTCTAAGAATTCCATCCAACGCCTCTGTCTAACATTTAAGTCCTTCTGAGTAAATAAGTACTTGAGGCTCTTGTGGTCGGTAAACACCTCAAATGTTGCCCCGTAAAGATAGTGCCTCCACTTCTTTAAAGCAAATACCACGGCGGCCAACTCGAGATCATGTGTCGGGTAATTCTTCTCATGTTCCTTCAATTTCCTTGAAGCATAAGCCTCCACTCGACCATTTTGCATTAATACACACCCGAGACCTTCCTTAGAAGCATCTGTGTAAACCGCATAACCCTTAGTGCCCTCAGGTAGGGTAAGAACCGGTGCCGAAGTCAATTTCTCTTTCAAAACCCGGAAACTCTCTTCACACTTGTCATCCCATTCAAATTGCACCTTCTTCTTCGTTAATTGAATCAACGGGGTAACGACCTTAGAGAAATCTTGTACGAACCTTCGATAATATCCCGCCAACCCAAGAAAACTCCTAACCTCCGAAGCATTCTTCGGTTTCTCCCAACTCTTCACCATCTCAATCTTGGAGGGATCGACTTTAATTCCCTTGCCCGAAATTATATGGCCTAAGAACGTGACTTTGTCGATCCAAAACTCACACTTACTAAACTTCACATAAAGCCTGTGCTCCCTCAAAGTCTTCAAGACTATCCTCAAATGTTGTGCGTGCTCTTCAATGGACCTCGAATACACCAAGATGTCGTCTATAAATATCACCACGAATTGATCAAGGAATGGCCTAAACACACGATGCATCATGTCCATGAATACGGCCGGAGCATTCGTCAACCCAAATGGCATCACCACAAATTCAAAGTGCCCATAACGCGTGTTAAATCCGGTCTTGGAAATATCCTCCTCCCTAATCCGCAGTTGGTAGTAACCCTGCCTTAAATCTAACTTGGAACCTTGCAAGAGATCAAATAATTCCTCGATATGCGGCAAAGGGTATTTGTTCTTGGCTGTCATCCGATTCAACTCACGGTAGTCTATATACATCCGTAATGTTCCGTCTTTCTTCTTCACAAATAACACGGGAGCACTCCACGGAGAACTGCTCAGACGGATGTACCCACACGTGAGAAGCTCATCAAGCTGCGTCTTTAACTCCTTAAGTTCCGCCGGAGCCATTCTATAGGGATTCTTCGAAAAAGGCTCAGATCCGGGATAGAGGTCGATAACGAACTCGATGTCCCTATCGGGTGGCAAAAAACCCAAACTCTCAGGGAATACATCGGCATATTCTTGCACAACCTCTGTCTCTTCAAGTTTAGCTTGATCCTTTGGCTTGTTTAGGAGATAAGCCACAAAACCCGTTGCACCGTCCCGAACCATTTCTCTAGCCTCCATAAACGAAATAAAAGGGCTTGACTTCAACTTCTCGCCCGCGATCCCAACAAAACCTTCTTCTCTCTACAATCCATAACGGCCCAATGTTTGTACAACCAATCCATACCGAGAATAATCCTATACTTCTTCATCGGCATCTCAACCAAATCCACAAGAAAAACTCGATCTTCAAAACTCACCGGACAACCCTTGAAACTGCAAGTCACAAAACTACCACCGTGGGGAGACCTAACCACGTAATCATGCGCACACATAGTGACAGGCAAGCACATAGATGAAGTAAGATCCCGAGATATGAATGAATGTGTAGCCCCGGGATCGAACATTACATGAAATGTAGTGCCATGAATGCTAATTGTACCTTCCACCATGGCATTAGGGTTGATCTCAACAGCCTCTTCTTTCTCGCCTTCCAAGGCATAAGCTCTCGCTTGTATAGCCGGCCTTTGATTTCCTGCCATGGCGAACGCTTGCTTCTTCTTCGGGCAATTATTCACCATATGATTCGGTGAACCACAATGATGGCACCGCTTGTGCAACTTGAAGCAATTCTCAACCAGGTGATTTCCTTGGCAATGGGTGCATTGACTGGGTGCGAGAAGTTCAATAGGTGGTGCTTGCCCCGCGGGTCCGGGTTGTTTAAATCGAGGCTTGGCTGGAGTAAAATATGGTTGTGTCGGCCTCTTCCCATACTTGTTGAACCCTGAACCAAAGCCTTGCCCGGTGTAAGAAACCTTTCTCCGGGCTACCACTCTATCCTCTACTTTCAAGGCTTTCTCGGTAACAAGAGCCCAAGTTTGAGTTTCCACGTCTTCAAGTGCATCCTTCATGCCGTCCCTTAAACCTTGCAAAAATTATAGAGCTTTTCCACGATCGTCATTGGTAATATGAGGGGCATAGCGAGAGAGACGGTCAAATTCATTAATATACTCGGTGACCGTCTTACTTCCTTGTTTGAGGTCCATGAATTCACAGAACCTCCTATCTCTCGCCACTTGAGGGATAAACTTATCCCGAAACTCTCTAGTAAAGGCCTCCCAAGTAACCTCTTCTCCCACGGCATCCATACGAGCTCGAACGCTAGTCCACCAATTGTATGCTTGTCCTTGAACCATAGTGATGGTGCATCTTGCTTTCTCCATGGGGCCACAAGGAATGAGCTCCCAAATCCGTTCCACTTTTATAAGCCACTCCTCCGCCGTTATATCATCGCCTCCTTCGAACCTCGGGGGGTTTTGGTTTCGAAATTCCCTCAAGACTTGTGTGACCTGGCCCCCTTCTTGATTCATGGCCAGTGGAGTATTTTGGCGATAACGGGTATCAAGAAAAGAACAAAATCTCTCCATAAATCCTTCCGGTTCCATTTGAGATTGGGAGTTTTGTTCCGATTGTGGAGAATGATCCCTACGGTGTCGACGACCCGGAGATCTATCACAGCGGTATTCTCTTCTAGGCGGCATTCTATAAAAAAAAATTAAGAAATTCCAATATACATGCGTGAGGGTTAGTACATGTTCATGTGTACGATTAATAAGAAATTGAACAAATAATCACATAAATGTTCACATAAAACATATAAGTGATCAATTAATATGCACATAACCACATTGTCCTAGACCATACGACCTAGACAACCCAGTACGACACTAGAGCTCCGGCTTTGCATCCGGACGCTCTGATACCACTTTAAGATATGACACCCGAGCGTGGGCCATCCACATCCCCCGCACCTAGACCCGAATTCACATATGAAATAGAAATCCATATATGAACCCAAGCCTAAGCGAACGGGGACCCACATTCACACAAACTAAGCTAAGCGGGGCTAAAACCAACAGAGCGCGCAAAAGAAAAGAAACAAAGAGCGGAAGCAACAAACATGATCAATCATGCAAAGCTCGGCACGAGCGTAACTATTCACAACGCCCACGGGGCCAAAATAATACAAATATCCAAAAGTATAAACATATGAATGCAGACTCAACCTAGACCACTAAGTACGACTCCAAGACGCACTTGTAACGCCCCGGTTCCGGATGAACAGGTAAGCACGCCACGTGTGAGTTTTGAGCATAGGTTTTATTTTAATTCTTTAATTTTATAATATTCATTCGTGACATTCCATATTTTTATAAAATTCATGAAACATTATTTATTTGAATTATGTGAATTCTCATCATTGGAAAAATTATTTCAAGTCATGGAAAAATATTTATTACGAAAAACAGTTACCGAGTGTTTCAAATTACGAAATTGTCCCTACTTGACTATTTTCTAACTTTAGGGAATTAGTTGCATAAACTTGTAGGGACTTAATTGATCATATTTTAAAACCTTACCTACTCAACTGCATAACTTGAACTCTTGGAGGATTAATTGGCAAAATTGGACATTTCACTCATTTAAAAAAGGGTTGTTACGTGATATGTATCTCCAAGCTTCCATACTCTCATATCATCCAAAAATCTCCCAACCACAATTGCTTCTTGCTCTCGTTTCACTCAAGAAAGAAAAAGGAAGAGATTTTCATACTTTTCATCAAGAATTTCCAAGAAATATTGCAAGAATTGGGAGTTGATCATCATCTTCATCCATTTTCTTCATTTCTTTCATTCCAAGGTTGGTAGTGCATGAATGGATGATTTTTGATCATATATGTATGAGCTAGGGTTTGGGAATTATATGCTAGATGGATTAATTGTAGATGGAAGTATGATTATGTGATCCTATCTTGAATTATAGCATGATTTATTCATTAAATTCTTGGATATTTAGTTGGATGATCAATTTTGAGCATGAACTTGAGAACTTGAATTCTTGGTAATTTTCCATGATTTAGGTGTTTAAATGGAGTATTATTGCTTGTTCAAGATATATGCATCATAATTTCCAAGAATCATGAATTTGGTAAATTGAAACTTGAGTTTTATTGTTGTTGTTGTTGTTGCTTCCTGTAGCCATGCTCTGTTTCCTCTGTTTCTTACCAGTTGCAGAAACTGGGAACGACCATTCCCAGCCTCAAAGCATTGTGGGAACGGGCGTTCCCACTCTTTTAAACCAAAAACAGGCGGCCGAGCATGGGAACGGCCGTTCCCATTTTGGCCTTGGTGCCGGAAGGGCCGTTCCCAGCCAAAAGGTGCACTTTTGTTTTAAAATCGTTGGCGCGATTTTGGGGTTTATGGGAACGACCATTCCCATTTACAAAGGGAAGTCGGAACGACCGTTCCCACCTGACTTGCAGAACAAAAGTTTCTGCATAAAATTACGTTTTTAGCCCCATGATTCGACGACTTCTTTCACCCCGAATTGCTATTATATGATCCAATATGTACTGAAACAAGATGTTATCATGCCACATTGCATTTTCCTCGTCATCTCGTTGCATTTCAGTCGTTCGTCATATTTGGTCCATTTTAGGTCATGTCTCACGTATACACGTCGTGTTTGCACAGGTCACGAGGTCGTGGACGAGGAGCTGGCTCCGTAGAGCATCTCCTTGTTATATTTTGTAAGAAAAGGTGAGGTTTTATTTTAGGTACATAGAACCCTACACCCTTTATGTGCTATTTTCGGCCAAAACATATTATAATTATAAACGTTTTCCCAAAATACAAATATTTCAAGCAAGCAAGCCATTATTGTCATGATTTCAAGCAAGTTTGGCGAGTACATGATTGCACGTGGGCCCGAGGGTAATTCTTGAGCCAACCGGGAAAGCAAGGGTTGACGGGTAACTCCTGAATTATCCTCACATTGTTGGGATCACCCCCGAAGCCACTAGGAGATTAGTGGTGGAAGGAGTTCCGTGTTTAGGGAGTCATGTTCCCTCTACACACCATGTCATGGATAGTCGGGCCTTGCAAACCCGCTATCACCCGGAGGAAGAAGGAGACTAGGGATTAATCCGGCATGTCGGGTTATCCTCGGGTTATTGCATGTTTCAAGCATGAAATTGTCTATCTGAGCACTAATTGGAATGTATGGTCATGTATTGAATTTATAATGCAAGCACGTATTGTTCACATTTGGTGTAAAGGTTGGAGAATCGCCCTTACTCGCCCGGGCCACATGTTCATGAAATGATCAAGTTAAACTATTAAATTGATTAGTTGTAATCTCGGGCAAAGAACGAGTTTCTTGAACTATATAATTATATTGCTTCCAAAGTCTTCACCCGAGGCTACAACTTGCATGTGATGTGTGTTATATATATTTATTGCCCCTCACTCAGTCTTCGGTAGACTGATACTTCACTTTTCAGGTACTTGAGAGCATGGTCGTGCTAGGCGGGAGTCTGGTTGAGTCTTGCATTCTCACGGGTCTAGCGTTGTACCTTTCATGTACAGACTTTTGATAGCATCATATTATGATCATTGTTATCACATTTTGGATATTTGAGCATGTATAGAATATTAAGAGATGATAATGTATTGATAGTTAAGTTTGGTACCTAATATGCATCTATTCGGTAAATATGGTACCTATATGTATGATTGTTTTATCACTTCCGCTCTTGAATTCATGTTTTATCGCCTAGCTCGTTATTTTTAATTGTCACCCGTTCGCTATAGTTTTGGTTTATGTATGAATTGTCCATTTCATACGTGGATCGAGGCTATAGTACGGGGGATGTAGTGCCTTAGGGTTAGGGTGTTACAGCACTTCCCCGCCTAGCTCGAGCCAACCTGCACTAAAAGGGGGAAAAGGAGAGGGTCAGTCTACAACTCGACTGAGTGGGGGGCTAACGCACACCCACACCAACAATAAATATAATAGAGCAGATAACAAGGTGATGATCATGAATCGAGGCTAGGGTTTTACAAACCAAGACATTTCCAAAAGTATACTAATACATACACCAAATTCCTATCTCGATTCACAATTCATCGAAACAAAAGATAAATCACTGTCCGGCGAGTACGGACTCCACCACCTACTCCATAGCAAACAAATACCAAATCAGAATACCAATCCATCCTCAACTCCTCGGCATTCAGGAATCAAACCCTCACTACCATAAATACAAAAACATAAGGGGTTGCGAACCCACAATATATCTTCCCCGGTCGTTCACCGAGGGCTCAAATCAAACACGCCTTCCCAACCTCCTGAGTCGCACGTGCTCACCTCAAATAGAACTACGCACAGGTCAAACCCGATGACCCTTGTCGTACCGGGGCTCCTTACCCATAATTCCGGGGCCCAACAAATCTAAATCATACCAACTTCCCATCTTTCAGGGCACAACTCGCTCGAGCCAACAAAAATACAAGAGATTTCCAAAACAGAGCTTACATATGCCTATTCATGTATCAAGTTCCTAAAACTCCCAGGGGTATTCCACAAAACCAAAATCATATCTTAGACATCCATATTTAATAGATATATAAGATATATTCACATGCATGGGGAGAAATCAACATATATTAGGCCATAGGTCATTTAGCTAATACAAAAGTTTCTAAACCTCACCTGGTAGCAAAAGTAGCGAAAACAGAAACGAACGAATAGAGGAGCACCTAAACCTCGGGCTCGATGGTATTCGGACTCGGCTCTGAAACACAAAAAGGATACAACACCCGAGACTTAGACTCAAAATGCACCAAATATGACGCACGGTACGCAAAGTATGCATAAGATGCAAAACATGCCCAAAATGATCCATAATCAAACATATAAACGCTCAAAATACAATCTCATGCACGAATAAGGCATACGACAAATGCGAAGCATGAAAGTAGCATATTAATACCCAAAAAGGACATATAAAGTTATTTTGGGAGCAAAGGGATAGAACCGCAAAAGTCGAAAAATCACATTTCTTACAGCGGCCTCCGAAACGGCCATTTCAGAACCTACTGCCTCAAATTCCGACCCTTGAAATGGCCGTTTGCAAAATGCAAAGAGGGACCAAACGCCCGTTTCGCTTGGAATTTATGGGCAGTGAGTTACGCGAAAAAAAGGGGTTCGAACCCAAACTCCAAAAACACCAATTTTTGCCAAGAAAAACAATACCAACCACAACATATGCAATAACAACAACAAGGAAAGCTTAAACAACCAAGAATAATGCATCAAAGCTCAAGAATATGCAAGCCCACCAAATGCATCCCAACCTCATTTATGATACCAAGTAATAAATGCAATCCCAACCAAAACCATGAATTAAATGCAACATATTAATCATATAGAGCATATAAATGAGGTCACAAATCATGCTACTCAATCCAAGGATCAAATATTACAAATTTGGCATGAAACCCTTACTATTCATTCAATTCCCCAAACTTAAATTGTAACGCCCCGATTTTCAGACAGTCAGGTACGCTCGACACTTGTGGGTTTCGAGCGTTAGGATTTTATTCTATTAATTTCATTTAATTAATTTGAACGTGTTATATTAATTCTTATAAATTATTTTCAACATGATTACGTGGAAATTACATGAAATTCATTTCATTTTGAGAATTCTTGTATGAATGGAATTTAATTGCTACATGAATTAAGTGTCCAATTTGAATTAATTGCCAAATTGTCCTTAAATGCTTATTCATTTCAATTGAGGGACTAAATTGCATGAAAACCTTTTGGGCCTAATTGACCATTTCCAAACCTTTGATACCTAATTGCATAACTTATAGAACTTTAAGGATTTGATCATAAATATTGCATATTTTCCCCAAATATATCGGTATACATTTCTTCCACAATCGTCATCTTCATTACATACCAATCATCCCATATTTGCTTCCTTGCTCCACCGAACCAAAAACCTCCAAAAAGGGAAGGGAAGATTTCATCAAATTGATCAATTCTTTTCAAGAAAATTAGGAGTTTGGAGCTTAATCACCCATGTTCATCATCTTCTTCCACTTATTTTCATCTCAAGGTATTTATGATCATTTATTTGATTTCTTGGAAATTATGTGTGAAGTTAGGGTTATGATTTTGCTAGAATAACCTGTCTATATGATGTCACTACAAGAAATCCTGCAAATTCCGACGGAAAATTCCGAGGGAATTCCGACGGGACACATGCCGTAGGAAAACCCTCCCTCGGAATTCAAAACCGACGGAATTCCGAGGGACAAAAATCATAAAAAAAAAATTAAATTTAAAAAATTCCGACGGAATTCCGAGGGAAATTCCGTCGGAATTTGCTTTAAAAAAAATTTTTAATTAATTATTTCCGACGGAATTTCCCTCGGAATTCCGTCGGAATTTACTGGAAAAAAAAATTTTAATTAATTATTTCCGACGGAATTTCCCTCGGAATTCCGTCGGAATTTACTGGAAAAATAAAAACTTAATGAGCCCCTGGGGATTCGAACACTCGACGTTGTGGTAGGAAGACCTTATGGAAACCAAGGTAAACCAGTTGAGCTAGATCAATTCATTGGTTTAGTTTGATACAAATATTTATATATCATTTGAAATAATAAAATCATAAATTTTGTAGACTATATTTAAAATTGAGTTCTAAGAAAATATTAATTATAACTACAAATATTATAATACGTCATAAGAATTCAATTTAAGCATATATAAAACCGACGGAATTCCGACGGAAATCCCGTCGGAATTATTTAATATTATTTTTAATTTTTATTTTTAAAAAATCCGATGGAATTCCGTCGGAAAATTCCGTCGGAATTATTTAATATTATTTTTAATTTTTATTTTTAAAAAATCCGAGGGAATTCCGATGGAAAGTTCCGTCGGAATTATTTAATATTATTTTTAATTTTTATTTTTAAAAAATCCGACGAAATTCCGACGGAAAGTTCCGTCGGAATTATTTAATATTATTTTTAATTTTTATTTTTAAAAAATCCGACGGAATTCCGACGGAATGCCCGTCGGAATTATTTAATTTCTATTTTTATAGTTTATATTTAAAAAAACCGACGGGAATCCCATCGGAATTCCGTCGGAATTATTTAATATTATTTTTAAATTTTATTTTTAAAAAAATCCGATGGAATTTCGACGGAATTTCCGTCGGATTTATTTAATTTTTATTTTTTTAAAAAAAAAAACAAATTCCGTCGGAATCCCGTCGGAATTCCCTCGGGAATTCCGACGGCCTGTTTCCCTCGGAATTTTCCGTCGGATTTCGGCGAATTTCTTGTTAGAAGCAATATTCTGAGCTTTTGGCTTGAATTCCTTGCATAAATCTTGAGAATTATGAGTGATTATGATGAGTTTATATATGAGCTCAAGTTAGTGATTATGATGATTAAAGCTTGGGTTGTGTGTTTATATTGAATATTATTGCTTCTCAAGCACGTATGCATACTTCTCTTCATGAATTATAGTTGTTGGAATGGAATTATGAGTGTTTGGGAGCTTTGGGAGCTTGGTCCGTAGCTCCCCTGTTCTTCTCCCCTGCTTCTGCATCTTCTGTAAAACGGGAACGACCCTTCCCGTTCCCTTTGTGATTGGGGAACGGCCTTTCCCATTGATTTGAATAATATGCAGGCAGCGAGGAGGGGAACGACTGTTCCCACTTTGTCTCACAGACGGGAACGGGAGCACTTTGGGGAGGCGGGAACGGCCCTTCCCACTTTGAACTAAAACCTGGAACGGCCGTTCCCACCCCACTGACAGAAGAAAACATTCTGCATAAAATTACATTTTCACCCCCTCGATCCGATGGCTAATTTGACTCCAAATTGTTATTATATGATTAATTATGTGTCAAAACAAGATGTTATCATACTACATTAGTTATTGCTCGATGTTTCGTACATGATCGTGCCGTGCGTCATTATATGGAATAATAGTCTTGAATGGTGGCCTCATGCACGTACATTGCCCCGTTTATTGTCCAGTTATTCTCCAGGGTGGAGATTGTCGAGCATGAGCACGTTCACGCATTCACGAGTCATGTGTCGCCTGTCAGGTGAGGTTTAATTTCTAGTTATGTAGAACCCGTATAACCTTTACGTGATTTTTGGCCAAAGGTATTTATATTATAATTTCATGAAATCACTTATTATTTCAAGTATGTTAGTGTTCACGAATCAAGCATACCATGTTCATGAAAGCAAGTAAATGCGTTCTCCTGGCCAGGTCCTCCTTAGTGAGGGCGCTGGGCTAGTCTTAGAGCTGGTGGTTGTCCGTCCAACCACAGGAAGAACAATGCCCTATCTTGTACGTGTGTTCTCTTGGCCAGGTCCTTCTTAGTGAGGGCACTGGGCTGGTCTTCGGGCTGGTGGTTGTCCGTCCAACCACAGGAAGAACAAAGCCCTATCGTGTACCTGTGTTCTCCTGGCCAGGTTCTCCTTAGTGAGGGCGCTGGGCTAGTCTTAGAGCTGGTGGTTGTCCGTCCAACCACAGGAGGAACAAACCCTGTCATGTTACAAGCAAGCCATATATTGATTGCATGATTTCCATTCCACGAATGTGCTAATTGAGTACACTATCGCACGATTGCACGGTAATTGAATTGCATGATCACCTAATGATTAACAAGCAAGCAAGCATGTTTATCGATTGCATGAAAAGAACAAGTATTTAATATTGATAGTTGTATTCTCGGGCGAAGCTATATTATTATTGAACCCATATATTATCTTTTACAAATCTTTACCCGAGAACATAACTTGCATGTTATCTGCGCTAATATGTTTGTAAACCCCTCACTCGGTCTTCACAGACTGACACCTCCACCTTTCAGGTTATTGCAGGTGCGTGCTAGGCGGGAAGTGAGTCGAGTCCAGTTGTTAGAGTTGAGTCAAACACGGTGCATTTATTTAATTGTTTATTTATTGTTCGAGAAAATCATGTTTGCGGTTATATGTTATTTATTTTAGGAGATGATAATGTATTGATATGTAAGCTAGAATATATTTTATTTGGTAAAGGAAAGTGACATTACTTGATTAAATGGAAATAGTTGATAATGTTCTGTTTATGCTTCCGCTTTATTATGTCGCATGTTCGAGTATCCCGCCTAGCTTGTCATTTTATTGCATTGTCACCCGTTCGCTATAGGTTAGTTCATGTACGGATTGGCCGTTTCATATGTGGATTGACATGTAGTGCGGGGGTGTGCCACCTCCACGTGTCCGGGGTGCTACATAAACAAATTCCAATAATAAGAAGAAAACAATCGGTAAAAAGTTAGAGGAGATCGTGGGTATTCCGGAACTTACTTCGGATCGAAAAATAACGGAGAATTGAAAGAGATATGAGCTTGTGAAGATTGGAGGGCTTGGGGAGCTTTTTCTCTCTTCTTCCTCTTTTGCTTGATATGTTAGGTAAATGAAAGGGAAGAGAAGGGTTCAAGGATATAAGGGGGTGGTTCGGTCCGGTTTATTTGGGTCTCGGTTCGGTTCAAGGTTTTCCCGGTTTAATTATTTCGGTTCAATTCCAAAATCCCCAAAATCTCAAAACACGAAATTAAAATCAAGTATGCAATTACATCACATAATTCAAATAATTCTATCCTAAACACAATTAGGAATTAAATGACATAATTTACCTGACCGAACTGTAGAACAGGGTGTCACAAAATACATTGTTAAATGTACTTAACTTAAATTTTGTTGACTATGTGTTGCATTTTTCATCAAATACGTGCTCTTGGTGCTAATTATGTGTCATATGCACTTACTAACTGACATGCATTTATATTTGAGATGAGTTGTGATTGTAGGATATTCTTACCACATCAAACCACGGCCAATTCTCACGATCACAACAACTCGCCATGAGCTCTTCTTTTTGGTGTGGATAATTTAAAGAAGACTCTAGGGATTTAGAGGAATTCGGGCAATTGGTGATTCTTACGAGAAGGTTATAAGATGGGAACTAAACCTGTGGTGAAGACTCGGCTTGGATAAGAAATCGAGCTATCAAGACAATGAAGTGATTGGAGATTTGTGGAGAAGTCAGGATAGAAACCACAAGGGAGGATGTCTGTCCTTGGTAATGCTTTGAAGACCAACCATTATGATGTAGAATCTATGCCTCGCTCTTGTGGGGTTTCTATTGGTAGTAGCTTTACTCAGGTTGAAGGCCGTAATTTGCCAACTTCTAAGCTTAAAGTCAAGGGAGAAGATCTCTTCGCTAAGAATGGAAGGTAGGAATCGAATTAGGATGAAGTAAAGAAAGTTAGTTAACACGGTGGATACAAACCTATGGAAGATAAAGAGGCTAGGAGTTCCATCTTCAATCGGATTGGAGTTTATTTTCCAAATCCAAGCCGAATTGTCGTGTTGTGAGGTCGAATTGAGAGATACGGAAACGATACAGGAAGGTAAAGAGCTTTTGGGGAAAATTGGGTAATCAAGCATAAACAATTGGAAACTGAGTCCTTCAACCAATTTGAATTCACGAGAGTAATTGAGGGAACTTCGATGAAGGTGACAACAATGGTAAAGATACAGACGATATTGGGAGACCGATACTTGGAAAGAAATCAAAACATCGATTCCATGGGCGAAGAAGAACTCTAGTTCAAGAAATCACAACCTCGGACCATGGAGACATACAGGTTGATACAAGAAAACTTTGAAATCTTGAGGATCATGGGAAAACAAGAAATGAACAACCATTCCAGGCAAGCTTGTAATTAGAGAAATGAAGGACAAGTTGCTGAGCTAAAGCTTACCACTACGATGACAGGTGTATTACATTCATGGCACGTGCATCATACATCGCTTCAAATTATTTAAATTCCTTTATTTGTATACGTATTCCTAATTGATATAATCGCTCCAACGTGTTGCATCTTTAATTATTTGTAAGTGTACTACGTGCTTCATAACATCGATATTTTAACTTGACATGCATTACTTTAGTGTTTACTTGTTAGGATGTCTTCCCGTGTAATACTTCAACTACTACTTCAATCAAAGTTCTACCGAACCGATTGAAGAAGAAGAATATTTTGGTGATAGGGCTAAGACAGAGAGGAGAATTGTAGTTCGAAGAGTAAAACTTGGGGGTCGACTCAGGGTTGTTTGGATCGAACAAGAAAAGTGATGGGGATCTCGGACTTCGAGAAAGTTAAAAGAGGATTTGGCAAACAAAGGATGCAGGATGTTCTTCTGATTTATCACTTTAAGTGAATGAGAGTAACACACCGAACTCCATCCCTAACAAGGATTGCTCATTTCAAGTGGACCAAGAATTTCGATTATAAAATGACGGATAAAGCTCGATCTAAGAAGGTGGAAACTTTTAAGGGGGAGAGCACGACCAAGAGACAAACTTGAAATGCAAGGTTGTGCTCAAAGAAGTGTTCTAGTAGGAACAAGGGGAAATGTAAACCATAGAAGACATGGAAGTTCAAGTGAAGGTGATGGGAAAAGAATAAAATGGTCTTAATAATGGAACCATTAAAGTGAAAGTTAAATCACTATACTCGGGTTGGAGATTGCTAGAGGGTATTCATTGCATGGGATTTGGATTTCTGAAGATGATGGAATTATGAGGGAGCTTCTGTGAACTTCTAAATCAGTGTCGGAAAAAGGAAACCGGCTCAAGTTATCATATAATAGGATGGTCCAATTAAGTATTACAGGGGTTCTGTCAAAAGGGTAAATGATTTCGAACATAAAGCCTTTTCCTTTATAAACCCTACCTAATGTTTTGGCGAGAACATGAATGAATGCACGGGCCCAAGGACTTGATGCATGAGGCTATCCGGGGAGGCAAGGGCCGACGGTGATCCCGTGCATTAATTCCACATGGAATTACGGTAAAACTGACCTCGTTAGGAGTTGGCGAGGAAGGGGAACCGAGCTTTTGTGGATTCATGAACCCCTCTAGCCGTATTGATTGGGAGATGCGTTCTCCTGGATGGGTCCCTCCGGGCCACCGGTTACACCATCGGGAGGAACAAAACCTGTTAGGGGCATGGGTTCGCCCATGGTCCACCAAGACAATATCTTTCGCTGCGTATGGTAGACGCGTTTCTAACCGGAGGGAAAAGGAGTAATTGTTAATGCATGATTGATCGAATGAATGGTAATGATTGAATGATCGAATGAACGAATGAATGTTCTATGATCACTAATAAATGAATGAATAAATGGATAAATGCACACACGAGATGTAGGTTGGAGAATTTGCCCACTCGCCGGGCTCACGTAATGACCGATTGAATGAATGAATCATGAAATTAATCGTTGTAATCTCGAGTGTTTTTTTCCTTGTTTTTATCCACTTGGGAAATGTTTTCAAACCTCACGCGCGATTATAACTTGCATGTGTGGGTGCTAATTCTGGAATATTAATATATATGCCCTGTTTTATACCCAACAGTCTCCTATAGACTGAACCCGGCTTTGTTTTCAGTTCTTTTGCAGGTGTTGGAGTGCTAGACGAGAAGTCGAGTCTCTAGAACAAGTCTGGGTCTGTCCATGTGCATATTTTAAATTGAATAAGTTATAAGATGTATGTATGAATTGTTATGATTATATTATATTGATTCGGGACAAGCTTCTAGGGATAGTTTGAACCCGTAAATTTGTGATTTATGATTTATGTTTGAGTTTTTTGGACTAGGTATTCATCCTGGTGGAACCGTCTCTTATGATATACCTCGTGATTGAATATATGTTTTGCTTCCGCACGTGCTTTTCTCTTGTTGAATTATTTAATTGGTTTCGAGGTTCTAGATCCCGCCTAGCATAGCAAGTGAGTTGTGTCCCCGTTCGCTCTGATTCGGCACGTGTATGGATTATCCATTTCATATACGAGTCGGGTCTTAGTGAGGGGGATGTGGTGCCTTCCATCTGGGGTGTTACATACCACTTGTACCGGACTAACCCATTTGCTATCCGAGATAGGATAAATGATCCCTGTATCTAATAACTTAATCACTTCAACCCGAACTACCTCTTTCACATTTGGGTTCAATCTACGCTGGTGCTCTGTTGAGAGTTTATGGTCATCCTCCATTAATATTCTATGCATGCAAATTGAGGGACTTATTCCTTTAATATCAGCAATAGTCCAACCTATAGCTCGTTTATGCTCCCTCAACACCCTCAAAAGACTATCTAGTTGTGCATCAAATAAACTAGACGAAACAATCACAGGTAATGTATCATTATCACCCAAATAAGCATATATTAAATAGTCGGGGAGGGGTTTCAACTCGAGTGTAGGAGCCTTAACAATTGATGGAGGAGGAGTGGGTTTACCTGTCCCCAACTCCTCATATACATACCTTTGTCGGAAAGGAACAAATGGGGTTACCTCCAATGCTTTTGTGTAGGCTGCCAATTCCTCTAAGATTTCCTCACCCTCCACCATTCCTTCCAATCCATTCAAACAAAGCTCCAATGGGTCCTCCTTTTGAGTATCAATCAACTTTTCTCCTTCTATTGTGTCCACCATATAGCACTTTGCATCCAATTTAGCTCATTTGACCGCTTTGAATAGATTGAACTCCACATTTTCTTGTCCTACTCTAAGAGTTAGGAGTCCATTCTTGACATCTATAAGGACCCCGGCTATGGCAAGGAAGGGCCTTCCAAGAATCAAAGGCATTTCTCTATCCTCCTCCATGTCAAAGACAATGAAGTCTACCGAGAGGTAGAATTTCCCGACTCGAACCAACTCGTTCTCTAAGACTCCCATTAGATACTTGACCGATCGGTCAACTAGCTACAAAGTTACGGTAGTGGGCTTCAACGCATCAAGACCTAGTTTCTTGCAAATGGACAATGGCATTAAACTAACACTAGCTCCAAGATCACATAATGCTCTATTAAAACTCAAACTACCAATAGTACAGGGTATAGAGAAACTCCCTGGATCCTTGAGCTTTGGGGGAAGCTTGTGCTGCAGTATTGCACTGCACACCTCGTAAGTGCGATGGTAGCATACTCCTCTAGCTTCCTTTTGTTGGGGAGGATCTCCTTCAAAAATTTCACGTAGGTAGGCATTTGAGCTAGAGCCTCAGCAAAAGGGATATTTATTTGCAATTCCTTGAAGATATTTAGAAATTTCTCGAATTGCTTCTCCAAATTCTATTTCTGCAATCTTTGTGGAAACGAAGCGGGTGACATATAAGGTTTTGGTGCCACATACACCTTTGGTTATGAATGAAGCTCTTCCTTTTTGTCTAACTCGGATCCCTTCTCTGTTTCTTCTTTTTCCTCCATTTTCTCCTCATCTCTCACCTCGGTTTGTTCTTGCATTCTTGGTCCTTCATATTCTTTCCCACTCCTTAGGGTGATAGCGTTACATTGCTTTTTGGGGTTAGTTTCCGTCTTTCTTGACAATGCTCCTTGTGGATTTGAGGAACCAGCAAGTTGTCCAATCTGCATATCCATGTTTCGATTGTGATTTATCACATTCTCCAACTGAGTTTCAATCCTCTGAAACTTATTTGTAGTCACCGTGATAACTTTGTCCAAAGCTGTCTCCCACATTTGTCTTTGATCGGGTTGTGGTGGTTGTTGTGGAGGCATGGGTGCATTCTGATTATGAACTGGTTGAGGTGGTCCTTGAAATTGGCCTTGAGGCCTAGGCTGAAAATTCTATCTCGGTTGATTCCCTTGACTGTTGGACCAGGAGAAATGGGGATGATTTTTCCACCCCGGATTATAGGTGTTGGAATACGGTTATTTACCGGTCGCGAGTTGTTCACATAACTGACTTTCTCTTTCCCGACTCCAACCTGTCCACCTGCATTAGAATAAGGACAAGTATTAAAAACATGTGGACCACTACATATCTCACAAGTTACCTGAACAAGGGGTGGTGTGGATGATGTCCCGACAGCTACTAATCGATCCAATTTCTTGTTCATAGCTTCAAACTTAGCATAATTGCTCTTAGCTCGTCTAACTCCAACACTCCCACCACCACCTTAATGGGTTGATAAGTAGTCCTCTCCTAATTCCAACCATTATTGGCTACCATATTCTCCACTAGTTGAAGAGCTTCATCCTCAACTTTTGCCATCAATGTTCCTCCGGATGCTGCATCTACCATTACTTTGATATTCTGGGTCATCCCATTATAGAAGGTTTGCACAATAAGCCAATTTCGAAGGCTGTGATGTGGACACTTCCTTTGCAATTCCTTGAACCTCTCCCACACTTCGTAAAAGGACTCCCCATCATACTGCTTAAATGAAGTGATGTCATTTCTATATTTCATAGTCTTGATAAGGGAGAAATACTTCGCCAGAAATGCTTGGGATAGAGCTTTCCAAGTCTGAAGAGTCTCGGTTGGTAGAGTGCCAATCCAAGCACGTGCCTTATCCCTCAAAGAGAAGGGAAATAGTCTGATCCTGATTGCATCATCCGATACATTATTCATCTTGAATGTAGAACATACTTCGAGGAAATAAGATAAATGAGCAGCTGGATCTTTAGTAGCAAGTCCTCCAAACTGGTTTTGTTACAATAAATTAATGGTGGATGGCTTGATTTCAAAGTTATTTGCTGCAATGGGAGGTCAAACTAGATTATTCTGGATTATCCCAACATTTGGCATGTTGTAATCCTTGAGTGCTGGTTGTGGGGCTCTAGGTTCACCATTGTTTGGATTTCGAGGTCTCCCATTATTCCCGTTATTCTCATCATCAGCTATTTCAGGTGATGAAAGTCTTTCTTGCCTGCGTTCCCGCCGGATAGCTCTCAGCCTCCTCTCAATTTCCGGAGTGTAGTAAAAAATGTCCAAGCTTTGAGTTCTTCTCATGCACGAATTGCCTACAAAAAGATTTCACTAGATTAAGCTTCAAATGAAGATATAACAAGAATAATAAGAATTGGTCTAAAACACTAGATATAAGTATTGAAATTGATATTGATTCAACACCTTCCCCGACAACGGCGCCAAAAACTTGATATGTCTAATTTGTTCTTTTAAATGCCCAAGTGCAGGCTAACGGTGAACTTGTAGCACGAGGGGTCGTACCTACGAGGAAGGGGAGTCAAGTACCAATCTTATACCGTTCTCTAATCGATAGGCCGAAAGAATTACTAGTTAAGGAGTTAATATAAACAAATAGCAGCAATAATAAAACTTCTAGAAAATAGACAATTTACTAACTATTCAAATGATAAGGAATAGGCTAGGGAATGACATATTCAACTAGAGTTCTCACAATGCCTTAATTTTGTGAATTCATCCCTTAAATCTTGTCACGAAATTATACCTTAGGTTCTTTCGAATCCTAAGTACGTATTAAATCCAATACGGAAAAGTTTTCACAATTATCCGATAATTAAATTTAACCAATGAAATAAGACAAGTGTAACTCTCAATTCAGCAGCTTGGCATAATTTAAGAGGTACAAAATAATCAGAATAAGATCAAATTTTTTTGGTTCTTAATTTCCAATTTTTATGAAAACAACTAAGTTACTACGAATCTTTCAATGAAGTAGTGACTACGGATTATGTTGAAGGCAGCCAACCCATCACATACTAATTCAACCAAGTTTTCATAAATTAAAGGGGATAATTCACTCATTCAGACATTCATTCAAACATCTAGCATACATATATTCATTCCCATGCCTTAACAAATTTAGCTACTCATAAAATTACTCAGATCCATACTAATTAAACATAAATCCTTCATTTCAAACATAGAAAGTAGTACGATGCGAATTCCGAGAAAATTAAGCAACATTTAAAAGCATTCAAATCCTAGTGTAAATTCTAAGAAATTCATAATACGAAACTGAATGAAAAACAATTGTTCAAAATAAACCGTAATATTTGAAGTAGAAACAATCTTGTTGGATTCGTCGACTTTCATCTTCACGAACTTCCTACAGAAAACTTCATCTCCAAAACGGTCACTTTTTCTGCGTTTTCTCCGTCCCTCTGTAATAGAGAAATTTGCCTTTTATATTCTGTAGCGCCCGAAACGGCGAGCCACCACATCCCCCGCACCTAGCCTCGAACCCACATATGAAATAGAAATTCATACATGAGCCCAAGACTAAGCGAACGGGAACCTACACTCACTCGCTAGGCCAGACAGAACCAGAGTGCGCAAGAAAAAGGAACGGAAGCATATAACAAAATCCAAGAAGATAAATCCACAAAAAATACAAAATAGAAATTCGTACATAATTCATTAACAAATGCATAACATATATATACTTCAATTACCACAATCGAATCATATACAAAAGCATGACTGAATGCAAATGAAAATACAACTCGAACTAGAAGACTTGAACCCGACCGACTCAAGACTCCGCCTAGCAAGCCCAACCTGCAAACTGAAAAGTTAAAAGGAGAGGGTCAGTCCACCGACTGAGTGAGGGGGCTAACGCATACCCACACATATATATACATAGAGCAAAGCACGTATTAAACGAAAGATTATGAACCGGGAGTAGGGTTTTGCATACCAAAACCATTTTCCAAAAAGATCTCATATTTATACGTATGTTCATATCTTCTTAAGTTTGAAAACTCGAAAGGATTCATAGATTCAAAAACGTATATGGATTCATATTAAAATTCATAGGGATTCATATTAAAACTCATATGGATTCTTATATTCATAATAATTCAAACCTTAACATAAAATCTCTTATTGAAATCGAAAGATCCTATCCCGTTTCATAATCAAAATAACAAAAGAATTCAAATACCCGGCGAGTACGGGTCAACTTTAACAAAAGAATTTATAAGAATCGTAAAGAAACATAAATACATAAAATTCATAAAACACATATTCCAGTATTCCATCCACCTTCTCCGGAAGTCTGCACGCGGGTTACGGCCCACATCGTGCAACTCGATACCGATACGTGGGGTAGCGATCCCGCAACGTACCTTAGGGAGCACGTGCACAGGGGTGATAACCGGCGACCCCAACAGCCGCACCGGGTCTCCCTTACCCACACCTCCAGGGCCCAGGGATTCATATGATTCATAAGGATTCGTAAGATTCATAAGGATTCATACCTAACTCGCAAAACCTAGAAACATACGATTCATACTTAAGAAACATACCAAAAGAAACATACCTTACCGTGCAACTCGGCATATGCTATACACGTACCTCTCCGTGTCTTCGAAATTCATAATAAGCTGAAGGAGATCCATAGTTCGCTTAACACTACACGGTTTGGAGCATAGCCTTGTTGCAAAACCATTTTAAGCTTATATACGCCCATACGTATAATTTCAGAAAAAATCTTATTAAATCGAATTAACAAGATTCATAAGATATTATAAGACACATATTTAGTATATATATAATAATATATTCGCATGCGGGCTTGAAAACGAGCACATAGGGTCGTAGGTCGCCTTAACTAAAAGAAAACAAACCTAAACCTCACCTTTTACCGAAAGTGCTCAGGAATGAGCGTTGACGACCAAGAAGAAGCTAAATGGTGGATCCGACACTTCCCGAACCCAAATCTGGGACAAACAAATACATACTCAAGACTTAGACTCGATCATGAACCAATTAGACGCACGGCGACTCATACTAATGCAAACGGATGCAATGCATATCATATAGATTCATACTTAGGCGTATCGGAGCTAATAATGAAATATCACATAAGGAATTCAAGGATTAAACTCATATCATATTAAATAAGCTCATAATGTATCATATATTAACATACCATATGCATTCATAAGCTTGAATTTCAAAGAAATAACAAGAGATGCAAGAAAGTGTTAAGCGTTTCACATAATGATCATAACTTCACGTACAATTACACTTAGCAAACAAGGTCATAAACTTAAAATAATTAATGAAAAATAACATATTACAACATATTAACATATTAGGATCACAATCGGGGTGGGAATTAATGAGAAAAACGGAGTAAAAGCACAAGATAGGGCTTCGAGTGAAAAGGGGCCAAAGCTGAAAGTTTTATCGAAACGAACAAGTTGTAGGAAATCGGGCATAACTTGAGTTTGAGAAGCGGGAATCACGTTTTGTTTTTTGGAAATGAAACTAGACACAGAAGGATTTCCAAAGAGATATAGCACGAATTTTAGTTCAAAGGGAGCCGAAAATGGCGGAGGTTTGAAGTTGAACAAATGCAGAGTTTCGGCGAAGTGGCGACACCAAAATCAAACGATTATATCTCACGATCTAGAACGAATTTTAAGGTGATTCCAATTGGAGAGTGTTCTAGACTCAAAGATGTTGATCGTGTCCGAAAATCAGGTCAAACGGAGTTCGTATGAAGGGGTAACCGGCCGGGTAAATAACAAGGCAAAAGTTACCCGCCCGGGGAAAACAGGGCAGAAAGTTTCTACATAAAGGGGCTACCCGCCCGGGGAGATTTCTTCACAAAATCTACCCGCCCGGGTAGAGGCTCACAGCGGGAAAAAGAGCAAGAACAGGGCTGTTCAAGGTGGGGGAAGAAGGGGAAACCAAACCAACACATATGGGCACGAAATGGAGCATAAATCATGTCATAAACTCCAATAAACAAGGCCAAAACCGAACAGCAAGCTTAGGTAGAGAGAAAGGGATCAAACTCAAGCATAATCTCATAAACTCCAAGAGCATTAATGGTATCTCCCACATACTTCAACTAACATCAAAAACAAGTTTATACAACAATAAATGAAGTGCAAGAGGTCATATATCATGCATCAATTCAAGTTATGACTCAAAGATGGCAAGAGATCTCATATATATACACATAACCCTTACTATTCACTCCATACATCATATCTTAATCAATAATGGTTCAAATTCAGAAATTCTTGAAGTAATAAGACTACAAAAGGATATAGATATCAATCCTACACTTACCCCTTGAATATGGTTGAGTTTGATGAAGATTTGAGCTCCAAACACTTCATTGGTGAATAGTGACGAGATGAGAATGGTTTCTCCAAAGTTTGCAGCTATTTTCCCCTTTTCCCTTGGGTTGAACGAAATGGAGAGAGAATGGAGTGATAGTGTGCTGAGATGGGGTTAAGTGGGACCAAGATTCATGTAAAAAGGTTGAAAATTGGACTTATGGGCAATTTAGTGAAAGGTGGTCATTTAGGCACTAATAACTTGTTCGATCAAATATTGTAGTATCAAACGGGCTTAGAAAAATATAAGGCTTGGTTCCTTAGCTTGAAAATCTCATCACGAGTCCGGCACCACTTTCGAAATTCAAATCTGAATTCCCGATCTCAAGTTATGGCCTCCGAAATCCGAGGTGCGCTAAAACTCGTTAGGCCCTCAAATCCCAAACTTAAAGAAATGGTCTCCGACCAATTCGAACAAGTAAAAACGAATAAAAAATAAACATGTAAACAAGTTCATGAATCATATAATTCACTTAATGAATTAAATTAAGGCATAATTTAAATCAAAAAGAAATTAACACATCGGAAACCCTCTCGTAACGTCATACCTGGCTTGCCGAAGAAACGGGGTGTCACATATTCCTTGACCACAACTGCTGAAAACCACCTATCAGTTTGAAAATTCATGTCTGCATAGGGTCGCGGTCGCGACCAGAAATAGGCAGGAAATGGTCGCTCCTGCGACCAACTAATAGAATCGTGATTGCGTTTTCTTCAGGGGTCGCGGCCGTGACCAAAAAACAACTGAACTGGGTCGCGACCGCGACCTCATTTTGGCCAAGTTTCGAGATTGATGGGTAGCGGCCGCGACCTTATTTTGCCTTGAAATCCTCGGGGTCGCGGCCCTGGGTACAGCAGCTCCTCTAAGTCCGTTTTATCTCATTCTTGTACCGTTTTTCGTACATCTTTGCTCCATAGTCGGTTGTACCTAAAAAGGGATCATAAATGTCGCATTTAGGCTCAAAGATGTGCAATAAAATATTCGATTCCTAGTTAAAACAAACACGAAAAACGGACTTAACATTTCGTTCGACACATTTTTGATCGGATCGTTCGACCCATTTTCGACCCGTTTAACCTCTTTGGATCCGTTTGACCTATTTTCAACAGGTTGACCGAATTTTGACTCATTTGACCTATTTGGATCCTTCTACCCAATTTTCACATGTCCGACCCATTTTGATCTGTTTTGACCCATTTTCAAGTTTACCCATGTTAAAAATTGATCCAAAATTGGTCAACATATCAAAAATGGGTCAAGCAGACCAAAATATAATTCGACGTAAAAAAATAAGTCGGACGGGTCCAAATAGATTAAATGGGTCAACCTACCAAAAATGATCGAACAGATCCAAAATGGTCGAACATGTGAAAAACAAGTGAATGTATCCAAATAGGTTAAACGAGACAATAATTTGTCAATGTATCGAAACGGGTCAAACATTCAAAATAGGTCGAATTTGTGATCAATGGATCGAGCGGATCCAAGTAGGTTAATTAGGTCGAAACAAGCCAACCTATCAAAAAAGGGTCAAATGGATCCAAAAATAATTGGATGTGTGAAAAATGGATCAAATGGATCCAAATAGATTAAATTGGTGAGATTATCAAGAATAGGATAAACGGATCCAAAATGGGTTAGATGTGTGAAACACGACAAACGGATATAAAAAGGTTAAACGGATTGAAAACGGATCAACCTATCAAAGATGGATCAAATATATTCAAAATGGGTTAAACATGTGAAAAATGGATCAGACGGATAAATAATATGACAAAAAGATAAAAATGAATAAACGAGTCTAAAACGGATGTGGGTGTGGACTTGCATCCACCAACGAGTCCAGCATGTCTAACGAATCTGGATGTGATCAATTAAGGGCTCGAAACTAAACGGGTCCATTTTTTGGACCCAAACCCGATCCAAGACCCATTTGATCGGGTCCTTCATGAGCCTAGCGGGTCGGGCCATTGAACCCAACCCATTGTCATCCAATAGTCAAGGCTCAGCCATGCTCAACTAGTTTCCATCCCTAACTCAAACTAAACAATTCCTAATCAACTAGAGATGTGGGCTTTGAAGAACACCCGCCATAGGTAAGGGGGTTGTATGCAATTCTCCCAACAATTTGTGATGCTAACAGAAGCATTTTGCAATGCTTATGCATAAATTGGATTTAGAGTCTCCCTGACATACAATGTAACATCACTATTTATAATTGCTTGCCAAAAAATCGTACAAACAAAAAACCTGCGATAACCTAGGAAAATTGCAAACAGATCACACAATTCCATACTCCATATCAACATTTAGTGGTGGACAAAGCCGCATCCAAAATATTAAATGCCGAAGCACAGAGGCAAAAACTAGACGTCTGTATGAACAGCATCTGCAAAAATATAAAAAATCTAACACCATACATCTCTCAGTATTCTAAGACCAATTGCGAAAATCAAACTGAGAACAGATTCTCAACGACTAGAAAGTCATCATGAAAAGAACTAACCACAAAAATTCCTATTTCAGTTAGAAGTTTTGGCAGCAGAAGCTTGTTTCTTTGAATCTTGCTTTTTATCAGAATCAGCTGTCTTTCTCCTGTCCTTCCGCTCCCTCTTCTTCAAAGCAGTCATCCTGGCTTTTAAAATAGTAGCATAACTCGATTGGAAACGTTGATGTTCTTTTGGACCAACCTATCATTACAATGAAACCTACGCTTCAATAACCATACTAAGCATAGAACCAGAAGTGGTAAAAATACCAACTGATAATAATTATAATGAATCATGATGGTGTTCAGGTAAAGCTTATGAGCTCCTAAAATCATCTTGAGATGTTCGAGAAGTTATAAGATGCAATAAAAGGTTTATTAAATTTTTTGGGAAGAAGGAGCTTATAAGAAAAGCAAGAAAATCCTAGCATATTTATAAAACCCGAACAGGCTTCTTTAAATGTAGCCAAATTAATTACAAAACTGTTGTGTACTAACATCTTATAAACTCTACTATCTTATTACTCACACACTTTAATAGCTTATTATTATACAAGACCCAATATCTTTCAAGCTCCTAAAACATCTTAGTAGCTCATAAGATGTTTTAATTAAGCTTTTACCGATCCGAATAAGTGGAAATTATTTACATATTTGGATTAAAAGCAGGAGTTTTAAGGAAATGGTCGTTAATTCATATTTTGTATAGAAAAGTGTTGGTTAATTCCAAAAGTGGCGGTAAAGACATAAAAGGGGAGTTCGGAAAGGAGAGTTTAATCAGAAATAAATAGGGGTAGTCCACATGCTTAAATTGACCAAATTCATAATTTTTATTTCAGGCCTCATGACAAATTGGCGAGCAAGTTTCTGAAGTCAGAATAAGAACCTTATTGCTAGATAAAGAAATTTCTCAACTCAGAATAAGAAAGATTTTTACCAACGATCAAACCCCTGCCTTTCGAAAAAGTGGGATGGATCAAGGATTGAGGAGTTCTGTAAGAATTTTGCTTAAACAAGAAATTAAAGTAGATGATGTAGCTCCTAAGCTACTGAGGCAAATTTCCTGCTATCAAACTAAACAATTACATGAAAAATATAAAGCCAACTTGGCGTGTGGCACTCAAAATTAATTGTTTGGTTTGGAAAAAAATTATAAACAGGGATACCGTCTAACCAGAATACAGGTGCCCTTCATAAAGATCGGCATAAATTACTTCTACTGAAAAATAAAAGCATTAACTGAAAAACAAAATATTTTAAAAAAGCCAAATTTTGCTGCACATCTTCAGAAAAGCAAAAATAGTTGCATCTTCCTAGAACATAAACATATATATAAACGGACAAAAGCAAAACTACAGTTTGTTGATAATTGATGCAAAGATTTCGCCTCTAGAATCGAGGAAAAAAATCATCACACAATAAGTCATTGCAGTCCCTAGGGTAAAGTTGTTTGAGGAAGGAACACCAGTAAAGACAAAGACTGATATCTATATATATAACACAACCTTCACATTGAATCTCAAACTGATAGATGACAAATCAACAATTTTTGTCCCATATTTTCAAGCATTTCTAATAGGATATTATAAAAGTCGCTAGAACTTGGATAACATGATTTCGGACAAGAGATGCCCACATCATACTTTGATCTAACTGCATATGATATATCAGTCTTCAGTGAGTACTTCATAAAAGGTAAAATGAAATTGGCACATCAAAGCAACTAAACAAATGACTTGTTTACTGAGATAGCGAGGCATAGTTAATAAATAGAACCTTTTTGTTTTTTAATGTAAAAAATCTGCATCGCAAAGATATGCTAAATGTCCATGATGTACACAAACCAATAACTTAACATTGTTCATACCAAATTCATAGTTTTGAGAGTCTCAACAGCATATAGAAAGAAAGAAAGAAAGATAAACACATAAATAGAGGGCATGCCAGAACAGATACCATTGTTGAAATATTCTTCTTGCCATCTGTAGCTCGAATGAGGCACTTGTACTCAATCTTTTCCCCAGCCGTTTTCATCTTATTCCTTTTCACCTTGGACTTGTCAGAAGCTTAAGATAGAGAACAAGACAAAGACAAACAGAACGTCATAAAGTAAATCCCTCTTCCGTTGGATGTTATCTTATAAAGAGGCGAAAAAATGAAAACAGATGCAATTAGAGATTTCTGAAAACTCACAGTGCTTCAAAGTAACCCACACAGATCCCGCTTCAGTAGTCCGCTCAAACATGTTAGTCAGTTCATTGAGGAACGGATCAGGCAATAAACGTACCTAAACAAAAATGTAATGAAATATTAACAAAATTCCAACACTATTTTAGTCCCAAACAAAATTTTATTTACATACAATAAGCAATAGTTTTTGTTATTTGTTTATGTAAACAGAATGTTTAGGCCTGTTTGAGATAATGAAACTAATGAAGCAAGCCCCCATTGATTTTTATTGCATATATCAAGCAATCACAGAAATATTCAGAGACTAATGCGCGGAATATATAAATGTCTCTCTTAAACATGTTCTGTAAATTTGAACAATCATTGTACATTGCTATAGGGCAGAGGCTGATTTTCAAAGGTTACCACTAAAATTGGGAGAAAAGATATCAGAAATTCTGATTACAAATAAGATCAAACTTTTATTTCTACATACCAACAAATCGAATTTCACTTCATTTCTTGATTAATTTTTCATACATCAAATTGCCCTGCCCTCCGCCCCACCCCCCTACCAATCCACAAAGAATTGAGTAAAAACACACAGGATAAACCGTAGATCCTTCGTGTCATCATCTAAAACTGCGCATATTCATACCCGTTCAGTTGGATCATCGGTCCGTGAATTTCTCATCATGAATCATTAACAGCAAAAAATAAGTCAAAACCACTATTTTTTTTACAAAAAAAAAAAAAAAAAAAGAATTACATTATCAATATTTCCTTAGATCATCCAGAATAAATTTTAAATAAAAAAGAAAAGAGAAAACGAGCAGAGAGAGAGAGAGAGTTACCATCTTGCTTACAGATGGATGAATTGACAGAGGGAACGGAGCAGTAGCACTTGTGAAATTCGGGGTCCTTCGTTCGATTTTGCTATATGTTTAGCAGGGTTTAAACCTCTAAAGACGTAGTTCCGGTTCAAATTACTCTGGATTGGACTTATCCGGTTATAAAACCCGGACACAATATAATTCCATGTGAGTCGGAGTTTGGGGGTTATTTCCCGAGAGTAACAATGTTCGTGTGAATCATTTGACTACTTTGGGTGTGTATTAAAAAAAAAAAATATATATATATATATATATATATGAGTTGTGACTTGGTACTTGGTGGTATGATGCAACCGATCACGAATGTGAATCTACTAGTAATAGGTAATCTATTTTAAAATTAAAAAAAAAATTGTGAATTCATCTTCAAAGTAATGCCACTTTGACAAAAATAAATATTGTTACTAAATGTTTGAGTTTTCTAATTCTACTTGATTAGCTCCATGACCGACTTTAATATCATGGTTAATAAGTAAAATTAATTTTTTTAATTGTAACATTTCATCTCTTAATTCGACACTTTTTTTGTTGTTTCAGGAATCCTGACACTTCTACTATTATTCATAATATTTTTTCACTCTTTAGGTTCAAATTAAACATCTAATAAATTATCTTTTATATCAAGTAATAATACAATTTGATCGATAACATGTAATTTTAGATTTATTTATATTTAGTCTCGGATGAGTTTTTAGATAACAAAATACCCCTATTGATGTGGGCCACATGTAACAGCTCAAAATAGGGTCTAGATGAAAACAGTAAGTTAAGGACATTGGTAAAGCGTTTATAGACCGTGATCCAACTTTTTGAATCATCATGCATTGCATTCTTACATGAACTTTGTGCTCGTATATGATCTGACATGTTTTAAGGGGGAATTCTTGACCTTTGATACAGTTTACTATTCATAACCCGAGCCTACCTTGTTCTTGCTACTCGAACCCTAAAGGTTCATCACACATGTTTCCCAATCGTTTGAACTTGTTTCCCGAGCTCAGAGAGTCTTTCTTGCACCATAAGGGTATTTTTGGAACTTACCGACCAAAGTTACTATTCATCTGAAAATGAGCTTTTGATTCTGATACCTTTCCTACCCAAGTTTACAGTCGAATCGATCCTTGAGTCGAGACGAGTCTTTTGAAATCATTCTTGGCTTGGAAATCTATTCTGGAACTTTGTTTTATTGAAAATGTTTTCAAAAACCCTAGTTCACTATTTCTTCTACGAACGGTTTTCATTCGGAAAATATTTTCTCTTCGGATTTGCACTACTTGAGCTATTTCAAGATTTTTGAGATGTTTTACAACGCTTGATTCAAACCCTAGCTTGAAATTTTGAAGCGTACGTTCGTACGTAAGAATTCACTATTCACTCTACGTTTTCAACTTTTTAACGGTAAAACGTTTTATAGTCGATTTTGGACTCAAAATGCTTCTCGATTTATTTCTTGAATTTTGGGAACAATCCGGACTTGAAGATCATTCTAGGAAGTCGTTTTTCACTCGTGTTGAGTTTCGAGCTCAAAACTTTTATTCACTAAAACTAATGTATCTTTCAAACGGTAAATCCGATTTCGACGAATGAATATGCGTTTCGAAGCTAATTTTTGCCCGGACGGAATGGTTACACTTCCAGCCACTTATCCTCGAGTCTTGGCCACGAAACTACAGAAATACCCCCCAGCAGTCCCATTTTTTACCTTCATAATGCCTAAAGCTTCTACAAGATGCAAGTGGATGAACTCTTGTTTTGCTCTCCTACCCTTAAGCCATCTTTCTTTGCAAGGTGAGGGGCTTCTTCACAACTATAAATACCCCTCTCAAGCCATTAGAATCCTTGCTCAAAGTCTTGTGTTGACAAGCACTCCTCTCTCCCTCCTTTCCCCCTTAGCCGTCGGCCTCCCCTCCCCTTTGCTAGGTTAGTTGCTTTATTTTTATGTTATGTTTAGTTAGTTTATGTTTTTATGTTATAGTATGTTTATATTATGTTTAGGTTGGGTCTTAGGGTCTTCCCTAAGCCATATAGGATTTTATTTTATGCATTTATTATATAGTTTTCATGATATGTTTGAATAGTTGTTTATATGTTTTATTTGTTTAGTATATGCTTGAATATGTTATGAATTGCCCTAGTATATGCTATGATCATGTGATATGATTGTTATATTATGAGAATTGATGCATGATTATGAAATTTGAATTATGTTCATGCATGCTAGCTAATGGAATAATGATTTACAATTTATTATGTCACAACTTGTTACATGTTGATATTGAATTAAATTGTTACATGTTACATGCCTAAAGGTATATGATATGATATGATATATGTTGTGACATGTTGTCACATTGTTATATGATTCTTGAATTATGAATTGAGCTTATGGTATGATATGGATTAATGGATTAGTGCCTTGATCATATGTTGTACACTTTAATAGTGTCACATGTTATAACCTAAGATAGAATAGTGTTTCATAACTTGATCTTATGCCTTAATTGGATCTCTTAACCATAGGTTATACCTTTAACCTAGATCACACTTGATTATATTAACATGAACTTGAAACTATAGGTTATAATCAAGATCATAATTTAATTAGGGTGTGTGTGTGTGTGCTTGCCGTGTGTGTGTGTGTGTGTGTACGTGCATGGTGTGTGTGTGTACCGTGTGTGTGGGTATGTGTGTATAGTAAGGGTTTGACCCGACCCTTTGACCCGACATGTGAATAGTAACCTGTGAATAGTAATCGTGAATAGTAATCTTAAATAGTGCTTTTGAATAGTAAAAATGAAATAAAACTTGTGCTTTCTTAATAGACATTTGCACCTAGGGTTTCCATATCCAGGGTCTAAAATGTGTTTTCAAAATGATTTTTCTTTCGTGGACTTGTTTCTTAACCTAAGGTTTACTGTAGCACCCCGCACGTGAGGCACCACATCCCCCGCACTATGGCTCAACACGAGTAACGAAATGGTAAATCCGCACCCGTATCAAACCATAGCGAACGGGAGACAACATAAAACCCTCCTAAGCTAGGCGGAACTTAGACCCTGCAATAACAACCAATCAACAAAATATAGTGCCTCGGAAAACTAAAACTCAAACATACAAACCATAAGCATACTTGGGCTCTTCAGGCATCTTTTAAACTCATAATCAAAGCCCAACAAAAGCAATTCAATAGCAATTATACAAGAATCAATTCCATGATCTTACAAGGTCGAATCAATCATAATTTCAATGCATAAGGGGAATGCAGAGATGCTTCTAACTTAAGTTGACTGACTCAAACTCAACATAACTCCGCCTAGCTCGAGACTCCAAAGCTAAACCTGCACACTAAAGTGTTGGGGAGGGAGAGGGTCAGTCTCTAGAAGACTGAGTGAGCAGGAGCGATACATATATATATAAAACATGCACATGCAAGTCATAAATCCCGAGCAAGGTTTTGTTTGAAATTAGTTCCCAAAAAGGGCAAGAGAATAAATAAACAATGCTCGAACTTTTCGACTAATTCATATTAATTCATTACGTTCATAAATCATACATAAACATAAGGCTCGGCGAGTGAGCGTGCATCATCTCCAACCAAACTCCGACTGTGTACGACACATATCATTGATATACTGATTAGGTGATCATGCAATATATATCATAATACACACAGGTCATATATCATATCATAAAACATATTCGTTTGGGCAATCCGTGTCCCGGCCTTCCCGCACAGTGCATATCAATCATACATAACATAAACATACTCATAAAAATCAGTTCCAACCTTCTTCCTTCGGCGGTGGAAGGGTTTGCAAGGCCCGACCACCCAATCATATCAATGCGGCTATGAGGTTCATGAGGCCTCAAAGCCCGGTTAGCGTTTCCCCGTCAAAACTCCTTGACGAAGTCCGTTTCGACGTAATTGGTTGGGACTAGTATATGGGATCCCCGTCAGCCCTTGCTTCCTCGGTTAGCCACATATACTAAGTCCCGGGGCCCGTACAATCATAAATCATAAATGTGTCTCGCCAAACATATCAATTCATAAGCAACATAACATAATTCATAAATCATTGAAAAGGATTTACTCGATCAATATTTACTCGGTACGCTCATTTGAAAACCATAAATAACTATATTAGGTTTTTGGCCAAAGCTTGCCACATACGGTTGTAGGGTTTTATACATAACTAGAACAAAAACACCCTCACCTGAACCGTGACGAAACAAGGAACGAGTACCAAGTGCCTGAACGATCAAGACCTCTCCACCCTGGAGATAAACTGTACAAAAGACAACATGACGTGTTCGTGAGACTCGAGACTCCAATGAACCATATAAGACGCACGACATGCCATGAACATGATATGAATGCGTAACAGGTGATATTATATCATAAAATGTTCATGTGCACTATTAAAGAATTTAAAACATATAATCAAACCATTCGTTCTTTCATATCATTCAAATACATAAATTCATAAATTCATATTTCATAATTTCATAACATTCATAACTCATATTAGTTAATCTAAAATTCTATTTAATAATCATAGCAAGTAATATTCATATTCACAATTAGAAATGAAATAAATAAAACGTTCAAGCAATAGTCGGTAATTTAAATATGCGGAATAGAAATCAATTAGATTCAACAATTGAATTAAATCAAATAATATTGAAAATATATAATAAATATATCATATAATAAACATATATAATATAATAAATATATAACAATTATAATAACATATGTATCTATGTAATATATATATATATATATATATATATATATATACACACGTACTCATACATGCATGCATAAATCACAATTAATATAACTAATACATATATATATAATCATGCATGCATAATATATATATTAACATAATTAATACATATATAATACTACCCATGCATGCACATACACACACAAATATATATAATATATATACATGCATGCAATTACACACACAAGTCATGCACACACACACAAGCCATGCATACACACTCACACACAGTACATATATATATACATAACCAGCAGCCCAGAAACGCAGGCAACCGTTCAGAAAAACAGGGTGACACCCCCGTGTCACCTCCCAAGCCCAGACCGAGACACCCCCGTGTCTCGGTACAACAAATCAGGCCAAGAATCGCACCCCCGTTCCGCGCTGGAAAGGCAGGCACGACACCCCCGTGTCGCGCAGCAGCAGCCTCCCCTGTTTCTCTGGATTAACTCACAGCAAAAACTCAAGCAATACACAAGCTAGAGAGGCTGCACTCCAAGGCACAAAATGCAGCAACCAAACAACCTTAACCAAGCACAAAACTGACAGCAAAAGCAGAGCAGAAACGCAGCAGCTGACAGTAGAAATTTCAGTCCAAAAACAGGGCATAAATCATACTAAAACAGGGTATGAAAGATCTCAATTAATCCTAATCAGTTCAGGTTATGTAGGCTATCAAATGTGCAGCAAAACAACACAAATTCAATGTATAAATCAGTTCTGAAAGAGCACAAACGGTTAAGGCAGTATACGTGACCCTTTCAAGAAAATTTCTCAACATGCCATAACTGATATCTCACAAATACCTCAACTACCATGTAATCAATGATCATAAATGAAAAGAGGATGTCAAAACAATCATTTTCAGGCTTGGAATCAATCAAATCCATGAAGAAACGAAAGAGATCAACAAATTTGTTCTCACCCTATTATTTCGAATTCAGCTAAAAACCTCAAGAACCATGATCAAATTTGGGAATTAATGAATGAAAATAACTCATATTGTATGTACATAACATATCCAAGCTTACCTTGTGGATTAATGGACGTTTGGAAGGAGATTTGAGCTTCAATCTCATGGCAAAGCTTGAGTTACGGGAGAGATTGGGAAGCAGAAGATGTTTGAGATATTTTCAGTAAGTGGGGAGGGTTATCTCGGTTTGGGGGGTTAATGGATGAATAACGGGTTGAGTTAGGGTTCCATAGAGTCTAACCATAGTTACTTTGGTCAAGGTTTGAGCAAGATATGGTCATTTTAGTGCAACAAGGTCAGTTTGGCCGCCGTCTCGTTTTTCGGTTGAATTTCGGAGGTTCAAATAACGTTAGAAAAATATAAGGCTAAGTTTACTAAACTCGAATTTTCGTTACGAGTTCAGCGAAGTTGATGGAACTCGAATCCGAGTTCCCGAGCTCAAGATATTAAATACGGAACCAAGGGTGCGCTAATTGCTCGTTAGCCCCCGACTTGGATTCCAAAATTAAAATTAAATCCGAAACACATGCAAATGAATCCGAAAATACAAAACGATCAAATATTCATATACAAAACATGTATAATTTCAACATATTAAATTTGCACGAAATTTCGGTATCAAATTAAATAGAAACGAAGCACGTAAATGTCATTCATACGCAATGAAACAATAAAATTCATAATATTAACAAATAATATACAATTAAATGCGTAAATAATATATTATAATTACTAATTCATGTATATATATATATATTATATAACATGCATGCATAAATTCATGCACACGTACACCAATAATATATATATATATATATATATATTTATTTTATATAAATTTTTCAATATTAGCATCATAGAAATAATATATACGTATATATATATGTATTTATTATTTATATTATTAAAATAAAATAATTAACATTTAATACATTTAAAATAAAATTAAATATGTAAAACACGTATAAATAAATATTTCGCGCAATTTGATAAACGCATACTTCATGCCATACACAATAAGAAAAACGGGGCGTTACATTTACGATAGGATTCATAATTTGACTAAAACTTACTCGGTTATAGTAAGATCATAGTCTCACGTTAAGAGTAACTCACTTTAACGAATTCCTTTGTGTGTTACCTTTCTTGAATACCTTAAATGGTATTACTCCCTTGTGTTACATGTTCTTTATATGTTCCTTGTTCATTGTTTCATGCATTTCATATGCATCTTGGTTAGTAGTGGGTCTTAGTTCTTAAGCTCACTCTAGTACACCACCTACAAGAGTTAAAGTTGAGCACTGGGATCCCCAGGGCACCGCATAATCTGTCTACCTACCTTTTGTTACTAATAGGTGAGGTGAAGTTATAAATGTTTTCCAACTGGAACCACGATTATACTATCGTATCATATGTTTTGAAATTCAAAGCTAAACCTCGTTTTGAACTATCCCTTTTATCGGGACATTCTGTTGAAAGGATCATTCATACTTTAATAGTATACCTTGATCTACAGCACATGTTTTCCAAAGTTCTGCATTCTTGTTCAAAGACAGTTACATGATCTGCATATGTTTTCAAAGTACAGTTTCATATGTTTTACAGACAGAATCATATGTTTTACAGACAGCATCATATGTTACAGTTATAGTTTCACATGTTATAGTTAGCATACTGGAGTGGTACTCTGGTCACTGCTAATCTTAAATGCAAGCATACAGTTTACAGTTTGGGCCCGGCGGTTATGTGTGGAGGTGATGTTCGGGAGGTGTGCGCCAACGACATCACCAATACCGGCCGCCACACTTAGACAATTGACACCGACTTTTAACAGGAGGTTTGTTAAGTCAGGACAATCTGTCTAGGAACGGACAAGAAATCTGTTCCCATTACATGTTTACAGGTCGCCTAGGGCTAGCTACCCGAAGTGACAACCGGTGGAGGATGGTGCATGTTTGTATGTGTTGGTGAGAGTTATTGTTGACCTTGGTCCAATAGTCTACTGTGTGCGGAGTTGTTGTTGACCTTGGTCCGATGCTCTACTATATGTGGGGTTATTGTTGATCTTGGTCCGATACTCTAATATGCGTGGGATTATTGTTGATCCTGGTCCGATGCTCTACCAAATCATGTTTTTCTGGAGTAAGGATGGAGGAGCCTAGCTTGCGGGCAAAATTCTGTTTCATAAAGGATGGTTCATATCTGGAAAAGTTCACTTTACCCTTATCCCGTTTTATGAAAGAACTATGAACCATCAACAGCATATGTGTGCGCGTGTGATAGCATTCATGAAAGTGTTTTAAAACGTGCATACTTTTACAGCATTGCATTCAAACAGTTTTATCAAGCGAACTTGTTTCAAGTTCTTCTTTAAAGCATTGCATTTAACAGTTCTGAACTTTACTTCAAATTCTTTATCATTCAGTACTTTCTTTAAAGTATTCCCTCACTTAGTCCTTTTGACTAATACCTCTCCCGTTTTCTTGCCTCGTGGTTTCAGGTCTTGCAGCCGCAGTCTAGAGGTATTTTGAAGCTCTAGATTGTCATTTTTGTTTCAGTCAGGACTTGGTATTACCTTCTTTTGTGTCCTGCATATGTTTTATGGCTGCATTACTTTATGTTTCTGAATACTTGAGTATCTTTGTTATACTCTTTCTGTTACTCTGCTACCGATACTTTGAACTCTGCTATATCGGTACTTATTTGTGAATATGTTACATGTTCTGATATGCCGAGTCTCTCTTACACGATCGATATGTTCTTGCTTGTTACATGCCATCACGCACATGTTTTGAAAAGTTTTAAAATATTCTGATTTTCCGCTGCATAGCCACATCGTTATACATGTATAGTTCTGAGATAGACAGCTGTTCGCTGGAGTATTTCTTGAGTGATGGCTCACACCATTACTTGAAAGGTGCTTCAGTGCGGGGGTTGAGACGCTGCTCTCCTCTTGTTCCAGTACGGGTGGGGGCGTTACACCACATTATCCTCATTATGCTATTTAATTAATTAAGAGATATTAGAGATTATTGTCAATTCAGAAGATGATGAGAGAGAAAGAGAAGGAGGTTGAGAAATCGTGGAAGAAGAAGTCAACAACTGACTTGGTTTGAAATTTTAAACGTGCCTAGAATCTTGGGAAGGTGGCAACTGATTTCTGTGAACAGAGATTAAAAAGGTTGGAGAGAGAAAGAAGAGACAGATTCATTCAACGTACTTCTACAGAAACCCTACAAACTCCATACTCTCTCAAGATTATCAACAGAAGAGTTCTACGCAGCTACAACTTTCCTTCATCCCTTTTTATCAGTTTTTACAAGAGTTCTCCTACGTTCTCATGGAATTATCACTTGTCACAATTGTTTTAGATTCCTTTCCTGAATTGTTATAGAATTGTCATTTGTACTACTGGAGGGAGATCCCAGAAAAGCAGAAGACTATCACTACTACATTCAATTATTTATTACTCCACTTCATTATTTATATTTAACATCAATTTTCTAGTTATTTCATTTTACAGCTTGATTCAATCCCGGTGTCTTAAATACAAATTGTGTTGGTATTTAGTCAATTTTTGGCAAATATCATCTGGCACCGTTTGTGGGAAACAGATTAAATCGAGCAAAAGGCGTGAGTTCTTGTGATTTTCCATGGCGTCCAAGACCGGATCTAGCAGCGTATCAACTTCAGTTAATCCGTCTGCTCCGGCCATGACGGGTGCTGAGAAAACGGTGGGAAGTGCTTTAAATCCACTTCTCATCGGAAGCATCCCCGTGTCAACTGATTCAACCATCGTTATGGTAACAGGGAATCATACCGCCAACCAAAGACAGCGATAACACCCCAGAATCCAGTGTTATGGGGGAAGCGAGGAATCCACAAAGCCGAAATTCAAAAATCGAAGATGCGGGCCTGCTGACCTCTCCAGGTGCAGGAGATCTCCCACCTGGAAGGACTTCCCTGCCTGAGAGGCTGAACCTGCTCACGGAAACAGGCAGGCAGGAGAACTATCAGCCGTCTGCTGGGGAGCTGGAAGTGCTGCTGGGTCGTACTTTCAACCCCCAGCAAACTACCAAGGTGGCTGACATACCTGGAGGGGCGTGGTCAGGAATCAACCCTGCTGCCATGCAGTTCCATGCTAAAAGAGCAGCTGACGGATCTGGCGGATCAAGAAGTGGCTTTTTACCGCAGATGCGCCCATTCACCTTACAGCTAGGGAGTTCCAGCAATAGATTAACGCAGCTGCAGCCACTACCATGGTGTAGCGAGACCAGCCGCCAGCTCCGGGACACGGAACAGCCCGCCACCACATGTAACAGAACCGATAATTGGAAGAATGATACCCCCTTCAGCTGGAGAAGGCTTACCTCCAGTTAAGGACGCCCTGGTGCTGTAGGGGGCTAGTGGGATCGGAAATTAGGCAGCAGGCAGAGCCGCATGGCAGCCAATGGCGCCACCGCCATGTAACATCCTGATTGTTCGGATTTCCAGGTACGCCTTAACGAGAGGGTTTTATGTACTTTAAATTATTTAATTACGTATTTGAATGTTATTTTAATGCTTTTATGATTATTTGAATTTATATGAAATTAATTGTTTATATTCTTGAACTTTGATTTTAAACGTTTAAGTTTGCATGCTTGTAATTTGCTCGTTATGTGCCGGAATTCAATTCCGTTTTTTGTGAAATTTTGATATGCGTGATATACTGAGTTATGAATGCGTTTGCATGCTCGTTTTAAGTTTTCGTGTTCGTTTTTTGAGGTTTTAAACCTTTGGTATTTGACGAGGGACATGAGGGCCTAACTAGTTTTAGCGCGCCTCTTGTTCTGGAGGCCATAACTTGAGCTAGGGAATTCAGATTCGAATTCCGGAAGATGCGTTGGACTCATAACGAAGAGATGAAGCCAAGGAACCTGATTTGGAATTTTTCTAAACCCAATTGGACCCTCGTTTTTCGCCCGGAACGAACAGCTTGTGCATAATCCACCCTCTTTGACTAGTCTTACACTTGTGGGCCCATTCTAACTCAACCTAAGCTTAACCCATGATATCTTGACTTGAGTTAAGTCTCCCCCTCTCCCTTATCAGCTGAAAACCGAGCCAAACCCCCCCCCCCCCCCATTTTGTGCTGTAACTGATCGAGAGAGGAGAGAAGAGGAGAGGAGAAGAGAACTTTGGCCCTTTTGTGGATTTTGAGCTCAAATCACCATCTTTCTTCTTCTAATCTTCAAGGTATGTATATTTTTGTATTCTCTACACTTTAATACAAGTTTTTATCCCTTTAATACTTGTTTTGCATCAGATTTGATTAGGGTTTGGGTAGGAGCATGAATAGGGACTTTTGGGGATTTTTGCTCTTATGAGCTAACTTGATTTATGGCTTATTCCCTTGCCTTAAACTGAATATTTGGACTTGTTTCTTTGCCTATTTGATGCTCAACTGATAGTATATGATGTTAGGATGATTTTTTCTTGAGATCCTTTGAAGAAATTATGAGTTTTTGAGCCTCAAACCTAAGCTAGAAATCTGCTCCCCTGTTTTGGAACGACCGTGTGAATTTGTGCTTTGTTGTTTGAGTTAATGACCTCCAATTCGTGTGAATTTACGTGGAGATGTTGTATACTAATTGCTTTACATGTTAACCTTGCTCTTTCAAGCTTTTAGATCCATTTTCAGTTCCTTAATCGAAACATAAGGCCTGTTTGTATGCTATACACGAACCGCACTGCTGCTGTTGCATTTTGTGATTACTTGGTGGTTCTAATGTGCTCCAATTCATGTCAATTTGCATATACATGGATTATTTGAGTAGCTTAGCATGATAACATTTAGTCCCCAATATTTTAACTCCTAACTCAGCCCTTAAGTTAGTGATCATGGTATGAATGTATTGATTTCTCTATTTTGGTTCTAATTGCATTGCTTGTTTGATGAACCTTTTCGGATGCATTCTTGAATCTTTTTGTGTGATTCTTTGGTGTGTATTTGATGATTGTTTTATTTGTTAGAATGCTTGAGTAGTTCCCTCTCTTTCAACCCTTGAGTTGCTCTTTGTTTTTCCCCTTTTTAACCGCAGCTGTCAGCCCTTTTTGCCTCTGTACCGAGACACCCCCCGTGTCTTGGTTTGTTCTTCTGGAGTGATAAGGGCATGTCACCCCCCCTTTTTGTAGCTTTATTTCCCGCCTGTACTGAGACACGGGGGTGTCTCAGTTTAGGCTTCTGGATGACACGGGCGTGTCATTCCCCTCGGTTTGATTTTTTAAGTGTAACTCTTTTCCGTTCCCTTGCTTTTCGTTGCTTTTTCTTGTCCCGTTTGTGGCCTATATGCATTATTAGCTTAATGTATTATGTGTTAACTTGTGTAATATGAATCTATGGCTTGATTGGTTTGCTCGTTTTTGAATTATGACTGCATATGTGCGATATGCTCCTCTAACGTGTGTTTATGACTTCATGCCTCGTTTATATGCCTTGCATGATCATTCTTTGCTCCTTCTATGCTATGAATGCTTTGATAACATGTTGTATAGTACGGTATGATCGTTATATGAAATCTGTGAATCCGTTTGATATGATTTATGAGACTTATGCATTAATATGAACTCGTATGCATTATATGTCAATTTGTTAAGCTCCATACGCATCATTTACATTCATATGTATTCGCCGAGCGTCAATAAGGTTCATTTTGAGTCTAAGTTTGCCTCTTGCTCTTTGCTTTGCTCTTAGGTTCGTTCCGATGTGAGGAAGTGGTTCGTTTGACTTCTTTTGGTCCGTTTTGTTCGAATTGGTCGTCCAGGTGAGGTTTTCTTTCCTTTTAGCTATCATGACCTAAAACCCTATTTGTATTTCGAACCTGCATGCGATATATATATAAATATATATAGATATGTGTTTGGATACATATTTTGCGGGATTTATCCCGTTTGTCTTGAGACTTTGAAAACGTTTTTATAAGTATATAAGCTCTATTTTCGTTTGTTTTGATAAGCTTTGATAAGAGGGTGTGTGTAAGTGTGGTATGATCTGTGGATAAGCTTCGTATGATAAGATACGTCTGTGTGTGTGTGTGTGTGTGTGTGTGAGTTCTGTGATCTGTTTGGGCCCCGGAGTTGTGTGGTTCGGGAGACCCGGGACGACCATCGGGGTCGTCGGTTACAACCCCAGGACACTTCTCCACCAACGGGAGACTTAGTTCTCCTATGCCGACGGAGCGCATTCTGGCTGGCCGTCGAAGGAACCGGGCGGGATCCTCCGGTTCACAAGTTTCGTTTTGTGGAGGGTTGAGAGGGGCACCTCTCTTCCCCAATGGTGTGGCGGTGGGATTGTTTATGAGTTTTGCTTCTGTTTATGTTTTGAGCAAGAGTGTGTGTTAAGAGTGAACTCTCCGAGTTGGTAAGTTTATGCTTTAGTGTATGGTTATGAAACGGGAGTGGCTTTCAAATTGTAAAACTCGGATAATTTTGGGCTCTTGGCCTTAAACTCCTTTCCTTATATATAGTATCACGTGGAAAATGTCTTAGATTGCAAAAATCACACCCGGTTCATGAATCCTTTCAGCTTTGTTTAAGCTTTGTTATTACGTATATGTATGGGTGCGTGTGTTAGCCCCCTCACCAGTCTTTAGGACTGACCCTCACTATTTCTATCTTTTTCCCCTTTGTTTCGAGTTTGCAGGTTCTCCTTTTGTGGGAGTTGGAGCTAGGCGGTTCTCTTGAGTCTTTGTTTTGGAGTGCCTGAGTCTCACGCATTGTATTCCGTTTATTTTACGCAATTTGTTAGTTTTGAAATATGTATTAATTTGGCTACTTAGTTCTGTCCTGGGATTCAGTTTTGTATAATTATTTTGTATCTACGGTTGTACGAGTATTATGTGGAGAACACGATATGATTTGTGCTTGTATGCTATAAGTTTTTAGTTGTTGGCTTCCGCGAATTTGTTTTGGGCGCTCTGAGTAGGGTCTAGACCGCCTAGCTTAGGTTGGATTTTTGTTTGTCACCCGTTCGCCGTGGCTTGATACGTGGACGGAGTTTCCATTTCGCTTCACGTGTTGGGTTATGGTGTGGGGATGTGGCGCCCTTCGCTCCGGGGTGTTACATCCTTAAGTGGTATCAGAGCTCTGGGTTACAAAACCGGAGCTCTCGTGTCATGTCGGGTTTGTCTAGGTCGTTCGGCTTAGGATTTCGTGTTTGTTGGCATTCACTACAGCACTTGTGTAAATTATGTGATATTAATTGATATTATTTGGGTTAATAGTTCACATGAACATGCACTAAGACCCCGCATGCATCGATATCTCTTGGTATTGTATTTTATTTCAGGATATTCCTTCGACATCAACAAGTATTACCGGGAAAAGAACAAGAGAGACGGGTATACCCGGATTACAAGGGGCTTAAGAATCTTGACCTTGAAAGTGAAGTGAGATGAGGATATCAAGGCCAAGTTCTAGATGATCAAGAGAATAGAGTTCAGATTTGAAGAGTCCGAGAAGAATTCATATGAAGGAATTCTATTCTAGAGCTTTGTACAAGCACCCTCCTTTCGTGTTTGGTGATAGGAAAGTTTCAAATTTAAGAATGAAAGTAGATGGATGATTGCCAATAAGGGTTTAAAAGATTGGGTACCTTCGAGAACTATCCTAAGGTTCGGAATTGATTTCAAACAAGTAAGCATGGAATTCGATCAAATCTTCAAATTTTAAGAGTATGTGCGTGATCCGAGGAGGCAAGATAAAAGGAGCTATGAAGGAATGGGCAATTAATGAAGGGAGTCTCGCCAACACTTATGAGGAGAAAATATCGGTTTGGAGTTCGAAGATCAAGCAAGGAATCTAAATTTCAAGAAATTTCGAGAAGCTTCAAGATATCAACAATGTCAAGAAAAGAAAGATTCCAACACAGAAGTAGAAGGATCAAATTAAGAGGAATTAGGAATTGCTTCAAGTGCCGCGAGTTGGGAAAATATTTGAAGGTGAAATAATTGGGAGACAAGGCGAGAAACCAAGAGACAAGAGAAATTTTTGAAAACTTAAGACTTCAAAGTTGGCGAGTATAAGAAGATTCAATTACTGAAGATGGATGGATTTTTACATCTCCTCACCGGAAGCAATTTAATATATATACATTGTAGAGACCCGAATTACATGGAAGAAAGAAATTCAAGAATCTCATGAGGCCACCAATATCAAACAAGGAGAGATTCCAATACCAAAGGTGGTAGGAGGACTCAATTATGGAAGAATCAGAGGCATGATGAAAGCTAATCGAACAACAAGAAGTTGAGGTCTTCAAGGAAATGCCATGACTTCAAGATCCCGGTTCAAGCACAAGATGATCCTCCCGAAAAATAAGAAGATGACACCACACTCAACACAACTCCTATGGTGAACGGTACAGAAGGCATTCATGGCATCCCATTTCATACATGTTTTAATATCGGGGAAACCCATGTGTTTATTGTTTTATTCCTTGCTCTTCGGCGATCCTTGATTACATTTGTTGCATAATTGCTTTCCTTCTTGTTCTTGTTCCTTGTGTGTTTCCTTCCCTTTGTGACTCTTGCTTGTAATGTGCTTCCTTCCCTTCTCAGTTTTGCTCGTTATGTGTTTCTTTTCCTTTCTAGCTCTTGCTTGGAGTGTGCTTCATTTTCTTCTTAGCTTTGCTTGTTGTGTACTTCTTTCCCTTCTTAATTCTTGCTTATTGTGTGCTTTATTTTCTTTTGTGTTAACTTTCTGGTGGAGAGAGCTTGTGGTGAGGAGTGTTCGTGAGTGTTTGGTGAGTTGTGAGGGTCGAGTTGCTTTTGGTCGGCTTGTCTGAAGGTATCTTGCTTTCGTTGAAGTTAGCGGTTACTTTGAGGAGGTCCGTCAGGGACTCAACGATATTTTCGGGGATAGATTGAAGGCTAAACCTTTGATAATCCTCTTAGAAGAACCGAGTATTGCCTCAGAGTAAGAGGTACGGTTTGAGTGGGAGGAGGCGGTTGAAGAGAGTTACCTTCGGTATCGGTTTTTGCCTAACCGGAGGTACAAAAGGCTACCTTGTTTCCAACCGAGGCATAAAGGAAGGCCTTTGTTGTGTGTTGCTCGTAGAAGAACGGTAGCCTACGCTTTAAGGAGTGCAAGGTCACGAGTTAATCCCACTCAAGGTTGAAATTGTTCAGAGTTTTAGGAAACCGGTTGTTCTGGCATAAGAAAGATGTTATAGACTTTGTGTAGTAATGTCTAGGTGCCAGGTTGAGGATTCTCCAACTACTCCCGAATCTTTATTTGGGATGTGGGGGCAAATGACTAGGACTTTGTGTCCGGTTCGCCAATTAAGGAGATAGGGTCCCGAGAAGTTTGTGATCAGAGTGGAGCAGCAGAAGTGTGGAGTTGGGCTTGTCTTCGGAGCCGTTCAAGATTCTCCTTAGGAACAGAGGACAGGTCCTTTTGAAGGAGGGGAGTTTGTAACATCCTGATCATTCGGATTTCCAGGTACGCCTTAACGAGAGGGTTTTATGTGCTTTAAATTATTTAATTACGTATTTGAATGTTATTTTAATGCTTTTATGATTATTTGAATTTATATGAAATTAATTGTTTATATTCTTGAACTTTGATTTTAAACATTTAAGTTTGCATGCTTGTAATTTGCTCGTTATGCGCCAGAATTCAATTCCATTTTTTGTGAAATTTTGATATGCGTGATATATGTGAGTTATGAATGTGTTTGCATGCTCGTTTTAAGTTTTCGTGTTCGTTTGTCAAGGTTTTAAACCTTTGGTATTTGACGAGGGACATGAGGGCCTAACTAGTTTTAGCGCCTCTTGTTCCGGAGGCCATAACTTGAGCTAGGGAATTCGGATTCGAATTCCGGAAGATGGGTTGGACTCATAACGAAGAGATGAAGCCAAGGAACCTGATTTGCTATTTTTCTAAACCCAATTGGACCCTCGTTTTTCGTCCGGAACGAACAGCTTGTGCATAATCCACCCTCTTTGACTAGTCTTACACTTGTGGGCCCATTCTAACTCAACCTAAGCCTAACCCTTGATATCTTGACTTGAGTTAAGTCTCCCCCTCTCCCTTAACAGCTGAAAACCGAGCCAAACCCCCCTCATTTTGTGCTGTAACTGATCGAGAGAGGAGAGAAGAGGAGAGGAGAAGAGAACTTTGGCCCTTTTGTGGATTTTGAGCTCAAATCACCATCTTTCTTCTTCTAATCTTCAAGGTATGTATATTTTTGTATTCTCTACACTTTAATACAAGTTTTGATCCCTTTAATACTTGTTTTGCATCAGATTTGATTAGGGTTTGGGTAGGAGCATGAATAGGGATTTTTGGGGATTTTTGCTCTTATGAGCTAACTTGCTTTATGGCTTATTCCCTTGCCTTAAACTGAATATTTGGACTTGTTTCTTTGCCTCTTTGATGCTCAACTGATAGTATATGATGTTAGGATGATTTTTTCTTGATATCCTTTGAAGAAATTATGAGTTTTTGAGCCTCAAACCTAAGCTAGAATCTGCTCCCCTGTTTTGGAACTGCCGTGTGAATTTGTGCTTTGTTGCTTGAGTTAATGACCTCCAATTCGTGTGAATTTGCATGGAGATGTTGTATACTAATTGATTTACATATTAACCTTGCTCTTTCAAGCTTTTAGATCCATTTTCAGCTCTTTAATCGAAACATAAGGCCTGTTTGTATGCTATGCGCGAACCGAACTGCTGCTGTTGCATTTTGTGATTACTTGGTGGTTCTAATGTGCTCCAATTCATGTCAATTTGCATATACATGGAGTATTTGATTAGCTTAGCATGTTAACATTTAATCCCCAAGCTTTTAACTCCTAACTCAGCCCTTAAGTTAGTGACCATGGCATGAATGTATTGATTTCTCTATTTTGGTTCTAATTGCATTGCTTGTTTGATGAACCTTTTTGGATGCATTCTTGAATCTTTTTGTGTGATTATTTGGTGTGTATTTGATGCTTGTTTTATGTGTTAGAATGCTTGAGTAGTTCCCTCTCTTTTAGCCCTTGAGTTGCTCTTTGTTTTTCCCATTTTTAACCGCAGCTGTCAGACCTTTTCGCCTCTGTACCGAGATACCCCCGTGTCTCGGTTTGTTCTTCTGGAGTGACACGGGCGTGTCACCTCCCTCCCTTTTTGTAGCTTTGTTTCCCGCCTGTACTGAGACACGGGGGTGTCTCAGTTTAGGCTTCTCCGTGTCATCCCCTCGGTTTGATTTTTTAAGTGTAACTTTTTTCGATTCCCTTGCTTTTCGTTGCCTTTTCTTATCCCGTTTGTGGCCTATATGCATTATTAGCTTAATGTATTATGTGTTAACTTGTGTAATTTGAATCTATGGCTTGATTGGTTTGCTCGTTTTTGAATTATGACTGCATATGTGTGATATGCTCCTCTAACGTGTGTTTATGACTTCATGCCTCGTTTATATGCCTTGCATGATCATTCTTTGCTCCTTCTATGCTATGAATGCTTTGATAACATGTTGTATAGTACGGTATGATCGTTATATGAAATCTGTGAATCCGTTTGATATGATTTATGAGACTTATGCATTAATATGAACTTGTATGCATTATATGTCAATTTGTTAAGCTCCGTACGCACTTGCATTCATATGTATTCGCCGAGCGTCAATATGGTTCATTTTGAGTCTAAGTTTGCCTCTTGCTCTTTGCTTTGCTCTTAGGTTCGTTCGAATGTGAGGAAGTGGTTCGTTTGACTTCTTTTGGTCCGTTTTGTTCGAATTGGTCGTCCAAGTGAGGTTTTCTTTCCTTTTAGTTATCATGACCTAAAACCCTATTTGTATTTTGAACCCGCATGCGATATATATATAAATATATATAGATAAGTGTATGGATACGTATTTTACGGGATTTGTCCCGTTTGTCTTGAGACTTTGAAAACGCTTTTATAAGTATATAAGCTCTATTTTCGTTTATTTTGATAAGCTTTGATAAGAGGGTGTGTGTAAGTGTGGTATGATCTGTGGATAAGCTTCGTATGATAAGTATGGTATGTATAAGATATGTCTCTGTGTGTGTGTGTGTGTGTGTGTGTGTGAGTTCTGTGATCTGTTTGGGCCCCGGAGTTGTGTGGTTCGGGAGACCCGGGACGACCATCGGGGTCGTCGGTTGCAACCCCAGGACACTTCTCCACCAACGGGAGACTTAGTTCTCCTATGCCGACGGAGCGCATTCTGGCTGGCCGTCGAAGGAACCGGGCGGGATCCTCCGGTTCACAAGTTTCGTTCTGTGGAGGGTTGAGAGGGGCACCTCTCTTCCCCAATGGTGTGGCGGTGGGATTGTTTATGAGTTTTGCTTCTGTTTATGTTTTGAGCAAGAGTGTGTGTTAAGAGTGAACTCTCCGAGTTGGTAAGTTTATGCTTTAGTGTATGGTTATGAAACGGGAGTGGCTTTCAAATTGTAAAACTCGGATAATTTTGGGCTCTTGGCCTTAAACTCCTTTCCTTATATATAGTATCACGTGGAAAATGTCTTAGATTTCAAAAACCACACCCGGTTCATGACTCCTTTCAGCTTTGTTTAAGCTTTGTTATTACGTATATGTATGGGTGCGTGTGTTAGCCCCCTCACCAGTCTTTAGGACTGACCCTCGCTATTTCTATCCTTTTCCCCCTTGTTTCGAGTTTGCAGGTTCTCGTTTCGTGGGAGTTGGAGCTAGGCGGTTCTCTTGAGTCTTTGTTTTGGAGTGCCTGAGTCTCACGCATTGTATTCCGTTTATTTTCCGCAATTTGTTAGTTTTGAAATATGTATTAATTTGGCTACTTAGTTCTGTCCTGGGATTCAGTTTTGTATAATTATTTTGTATCTACGGTTGTACGAGTATTATGTAGAGAACATGATATGATTTGTGCTTGCATGCTATAAGTTTTTAGTTGTTGGCTTTCGCGAATTTGTTTTGCGCGCTCTGAGTAGAGTCTAGACCGCCTAGCTTATGTTGGATTTTTGTTTGTCACCCATTCGCCGTGGATTGATACGTGGACGGAGTTCCCATTTCGCTTCACGTGTTGGGTTATGGTGCGGGGGATGTGGCGCCCTTCGCTCCGGGGTGTTACACGCCACCTATGGATTACCAGACGGGAAGAAGAGAACCAGGCTTCGCTGAGCAGCCCGACAGGGCTGCCAGGTTACAGCAGAGGCTGGAAGAGATAGAAAGGCAAATGAGAGCAGGACCTGCTAAAGTAATCAGGAGGGGTGGACCTTTCAGCCAGAGGATCCTAGCTGATGAACTCCTGCCAGGTTGCAAGACATCCGGGCTACCGGAGTACAATGGGGTAATAGACCCCCAAAAGCACTTGGATCGGTTTGAGAATTTAGCTCTTCTGTACCAGTACACTGAAGTGGTGAAATGTAGAGTGTTCTTGACCACGTTTACGGACAATGCACAAGAGTGGGCCCGGCAGCTTGAGCCTGGATCCGTACATTCCTTCGATCAGTTCGCGGCACTGTTCTTACATCAGTTCGCTAGCAGCAGGGGCTACTAGAAAACTCCGAATGCCCTTTTCGCGGTAAAGCAGAGAGAGGGGAAGCCTTTGAGGAGTTACATCAACAGGTTCACCAAAGCTGTGCTGGAAGTCCCTTCTGCTACCGCGGAAGTGCGTGTTAGTGCCTTCCAAGAGGGCCTGAGGAAAGGAGCATTCTTCACTTCGCTCTCCAAGAAGCCGCCTACCAGCTGGGATGACCTCCTAACCAGAGCAGAAAAGTACATTAATTTGGAGGAAGCAGAAGCGGGAAAGGATGAATCAACAGCTAACAGGAGGAGAGAAAGGAAGGAGGACGGGCGACTGCCCTCTCCAACTAAAAGGATCAGAATACCTGAACTGAGAGAGCACCTCTTGAGCCTTGGACCTCGGTATGATCGGTATACCCCGTTGCGTATGACACCCGCTCAAACTCTCATGCAGATTCAAGGAACGGGGCTCCTGAATTGGCCCCCGAATGCGGAGAATGGGCCCTTCAAGCCCCTTTCAGAGAGGTTTCGTCGGTTTCACAACGAAGCTCCCCAACGGAAGGCCCCACATCCCCCGCACCGGGACCCAACCCGCATATGAAAAGGGTAGTCCATACACGAGCCGAATCACTCGAACGGGGACTCACTCACACTCTAGGCTAGGCGGGAACTAGAACCTTCGAAACCAATCAAACAAACCCAAGAGTTAAATGCGAATGCGGAAGCAAAACATAAGGTCAATCACGATGTAGGCAACAAGTGACGGGTTCAACTAACATAAATACCTAGTCCCGAAATTTCAAACATAAATCATAAAATACAACCATAATAGTTCGTGCATTCGATGCAGAACTTAATCAATTTACAATATGCGTGAAGTGACTCAACTTAGACACAAAACATGACAGACTCAGAATCCCGCCTAGCACTCCAAAACCTGCAAGAACTAAAAACAAAGCCAGGTTCAGTCTATAGGAGACTGGTGGGTATAAAACAGTGCATAATATATATAATATCGCTGAATTTAAACACCCACACATGCATAATATAATCCCGTGCGAGGTTTTTAAGATATTTCCCAAGTGGGCAAGACAAAGGAAAACAACGCTAGGGATTACAACTATCAAATTTATTCAATCCATTTATAAGGTTTCATGGCCCGGCGAGGGGGCGTGCATAATCTCCAACCTTCTCCTCGTGTGTGCATATCAATTCAATCTTTACATTAGTGATCATTCACATTCATACATATTCGTTCATAATCATAATCATATCATTCATAATCATAAACACTTACACCTTCTTCCTCCGGGTGGTGGACGGAATTGCAAGGCCCGACCACCTAAACATATCAATGTGGCGATTGAGGTTCATGAGTCCTCAAAGCCCGGTTAGCATTTCCTCGTGAAAAACTCCTTGACGAGGTCCGTTTCGCCGTAGTTCATGGTGGAACTAGCACATGGGATCCCCGTCGGCCCGATGCCTCCCCGGATAGCCACATGTACTAATTCTTGGGCCCGTGTTTAGTTCATATCATGCACTCGCCAAAATCATAGGTAGGGTTCATAAATAAAGGGGTCATACATTTGAAATCATTTACCCAAAATGACTCGATATCTAGATATACTAGTTTGGTTTAAAACATTTCACGTAAAGGATATATCGGGTCGTTTTAGCTATTAGAAGAGAAACCCACCTGTCACACCTTACCCGACCAATTCCAAGAAGAAAACAAGAGGACTTGGAAGTGTCCTATGGACCCGGTATCTCCGCCCTGGAGAAAATTGTACAAAGACAACATAGTGTATACGTGAGACTCAAGACTCCAAATGAACCATATACGACGCACAACATGTTATGCATATGATATGAGATGCATATGGGGTATAAATCATGTTAAGAAGTCACACTACCAAGTATTTCATTCAACATGTTCCATACATGAGAGTTTCTCATATTCAACGTTTCATAATTCATAGCAATTCAAGTCATGAATTTCATATAACAATTAAAACTCAAATATATCAAGTTTACAATTATAAATTAAACAAAACACAAGCATTCAAATAATTTAAATATGCAAAATATAAAATAGATAACAATCAATTCCATAAATTAAGTCCATAATTCATAACATAAAATTCCACAATTAAAAGGTCACATTTCATGAAATAATATTACTATTTTGGTCTCATAAATTCATTTCAAATCATATCTTCACATTTTATATCAATTAAATCCAAGAATTTTATATAATGATCATAACACGTACTATTTCATGTTTACAATTTAGAAAATAGGCAAATAAAACATTCAAATCATGAACGAAAATTAGATAACAAATTAATTCCATAATCATAGAATAAATTCAATATTTTAAATAATACTAACTAAAAAATATATAATATATATATATATATACATATATATACATACCTATTTTATATAATCTAAAATATTCCAATATACATATATATATATATATATATATATATATATATATATATATATATATATATCATGCATGCAAAATATCACACATACAGCTTATATATACATATATGTTACGCACACACTCATGCATGCATACCAGCACGCAATTTCCATGCACAAGCACATTTACACCCAACAACTATACATATATACATATATACGCAGCAGCCAAACAAAGAAAGAAAGTAGCAGCAAGAAAAGAAAGGAAGAAGACATAGCAGCAATACACTACCTGCCCGGGTAAATAATTGCATAGAAAATCCCCCGGCCGGGTAGAAGGAAGGCAGAAGCTACTGCAAGAGGTGTCCCCGCCCGGGGACCAAATCAGTACAAACTCTCCCCGCCCGGGGAGAGTGCTGTAGAAATAGAGAAACGGCAGCAGCCTCATGCAGGAACAGGGAAGAAAAAAAAAGAAGGCAAAATAGGGGAGCAACTCTCAAGACTTCAATCCAACATTAAGGCCAACTAGACTCAGCAAATCAAGCCCTATAACAACCTAGAGTTACGCAGCAGCAGCACGAGAGGAAAAGAGGGAAAAAGATCCATTTTCATACAAAGTCATTAATGGAACCTTCATCAATTCTCAACTACCAAGCAAGATAGGTTCATATAACATTAAATGAAGTTCATAAGATCTAATTTCATGCATTAACCTCAAGAAAATCCCAAGGAAGCATGAAAGATTTAATAAAAGGGACATAAACCCTTACTATTCATCATAAAATCCAATACACTTCCAAATCTCCATCAACATCAATATAAAAGCATTATAAGAAATAAGAGAAGATGCACAACACATTTATGGACTTATCTTTCAAGTTTGGAGTGATTTGAAGAAGAAATGAGCTCAAAAGGTAAAACCAAAAAGTGTTTCTCTTGGAGCTTCAAGCTGTCTCGGTTTGTAGCTGCTAAGGCTTGGTTTTGGAGTGTGAAATGGAATGAAAGTAAAGTGGGCTGATCAAGGGTTAAGTAAGGGTCATGTGGGTTCAAACCTTGCTCAATTTGGTTAACCATGGTTCAAGATATGATTAAAATAGTGGTAGGTGGTCATTTAGGCGGACGTCACAAGTTTCGGTTAAATTTCGAAGGTCAAAATGAGCTTAGAAAAATATAAGGCTTGTTCCATTGAACCTAAATCTTTGATAAGAGTTCAGCGGAGGTGACGAAACTCGAATCCGAGTTCCCGAGCTCAAGATATCACATACGGAACCAAGGGTGCGCTAATTGCCCGTTAGCCCCCGATTTGGTTCCACAAATAAAAATAAATTCGTTACCACGCCAAACGAGATCAAAAACATAAAACGAGTATATAGAAATGTTCATAACATATAAATCTACAACATACTAAATTTTTATGAAATTTCGATTTCAAATCATATAAGAGCGAAACGCGATTAAAACACTCATGAGCAAAACATTAACAAATTCATAACATTACAAATTAAATTCAAATTTTAAATTAAAAACTAAAGGTCAATGATTAAATGTTGAATTTAATTAATATAATTAAAACATGATTAATTAACATTAATTCTTAATTATCGATTTAAATAAATTCCAAATTAATGAAATAAAAATAAAATAAACTAACAACAATTTATATCAAAATTCAATATTTAAAACACTTATAAATATTTAATCACATAATTAAATAATTTAATTGCGTAATTTATAAACACATACGGCATATTTGTACCAATGAAAAACCGGGGCGTTGCAGCCATGACACGGATGAATGTCGTCACCTTCGCGATGAAATCGAGAGATTAATTCAGGAAGGCTACTTGCAGGAACTGATATGCCGAGATCGGGCGAAAGGCTGGGAGATGTTCCCAAGGAGAAATACAGCAGGAGGGAACTTACCTGCAAGAAATGTGCCTGGAAGGAACAGACCTGGAAGGGGTGCACCAGGAAGGAGGCCACCAGGAGGGAATCCCCCCAGGCAGAATTACGGCAGAAGGGATCACCAACCAAGAGGGGGGGGGGGATAAAAAAAGGCACCTCTCACCTCATAGGCCTTTGATTGAGGCACCCCTAGCAGAAGCGGAAAGAGCAGGAAGGCGCTAGCAGGAGGAAACTTCGCAACAGAAAGGTTTCATTTACATGATAATGGGAAGACAGGCAGATGGGGACTCCCATCGGGCTAGGAGAGCACACACGTAGGAGGCTGCCTTTCACACGCAGGCAGCTTTATTTATCATGGAGGTTGGCCAGGCAGGACCGTAACCCACGCTACAGTTTGGACCAGAAGTCCTGGAGGGAATTCAGGCTCCTCATAACGATGCCCTGGTCATAACAGCCAGCATTGCCAACTATAGCATGGGAAGGATCTTCATAAACAGCGGGAGTTCAGCGGATATCCTCTATTGAGAGGCATATGAGCAGATGGATTTGGGAAAAGTTGAACTTGAACCTGTGAAGACCGCCTTGTTTGGATTTGGTGGAAAGGTTGTACGACCTATGGGGATGATTTCCCTGCCGGTTATGTTAGGAGCCAAGCCTAGGACGAGGACCTGGATGGTGAGGTTCCTGGTGATAGATAGACCTTCAGCTTACAATACCATACTTGGGAGACCAGCCATGAACGCTTTCCAGGCCGTTATTGTTGGGATTAATGCCCTGAAAATCCAATTATATTGTAAATATTTTGGATTAATAAAAACTGAAATTAAAGCAAGTTATGAGTATTTTACAAATTTAATAATTAATGACGTGTGATGGTATTTTTATATGAAATGTGTTTCATAGGAAAAGACTTTAAATACCAGAAGTCACGTGTCATTAAAGTTCTAGTCAGTATGATAAGAAGATGTTCTTATCAAGACTATAATGTGTTATATAAGATGATTAGTCTTTCGTCATAGGGAAATGGAGTTTCCAATTATAACACATTCATGACTTTCAATGAGATTGTAAACATCGAACTGGACCACTGAGATTGTTCATTTTATACTGCTATCTAAAATGAACAAAATCTCGGAAGCATTAGACTCTTAATCCTGATAGTGTTTCGACTTTAGGCATGTAGTGTTAATCACTCTGATGTACTCAGAAGTGAGGTCTCGGTAACGGGTGGCCAAAATACTTTGTACGTTCGGTGATTGCATGAAATGTGCTAGAGAGAAATATTGATCAAGGAATCTGTAGCCTTGCTGGAAGGTTTAAAGATATCCCTGAAATAGATTTGCAAAAAGTTCGAATTAAAACTTTGGCCAAAGTACTTCGTGTGTTCGTCACCGAAGTTGTATGTTGAATGTGTTTCACATACAGGGAATTTGGACTTAAGGCGAATCAAGAAATTTCAGATTTAAAGTGAAAAATAAATGATAGTAGTATTGATTTATTTTTCATGGATATCTGTACAGAGGAGTAAAATGTAAAATTATTCTAGATCGAGAAATTCGTGAATAATTTAATTAATTTTAGAGTTCAACAATATTTATTTAGTGGAATTAAATATTGTTAAACGGTAATCAATTATTGTCATGGGATGATAATAGATTGACCCGTTTGGAGCTCAAGTTAATTAGTCCTGCAGGTCCCCCCGCAAGCCCCAACGAAGATCAAAGAGAAAATATTAAAACAAGAGAGAGAAATGATTTTTCAAAGTGTTTGAGAATAGCCAAGGTATTTATTTTGAGAAAATAAATTAAATTCCAAAGAGTTGGAAATGCCCGAACTTTTATTTTGGAGAAAATAAAATTTTCAAAAAAAAAAAAAAAAAAAAGTTCTTTGCGGATGTGGCGAAAGTGCTGATGTGGCAGTTGACGTGGCACGCCACGTCAGCGTGTCAGTCGCCAAGTGGTGCTGACTGGGCTCCACCGTGTGCGACACGTGGACGGATGAGATCCAGCCACGCGGGCGCTAGTGAACGGTTTAGATCAGACCCGGAAGAGTCCGAGTCGGATACGGTTCAGGGTAGGATCGGGTTCGGTTAAAACCGACCCTGACACGTGGCAGCACCATAGAGTGCCACGTCGCCCAGAGGCTGAACCGACCGGTTCACTCCTGAACCGGTCCAATAGTTGGGCCGTCGGTCGGACCGGCCGAACCGGACACGTGGCACCTACTCGTGCGTCCGTGGGGTTCACACGCGCCAAGCACACATCCGCCACTTGGGCGGCGCGTGAGGCATCTGCTGGGCGCGTGCTTCGCGCCGCTGGACTTGTGGCGGCGCGAGCTCCTGCGTGGCACTCTTGGATTGGCCGGCAGGACTTGGAGTGCACGGCAAATTTCCAATTTTTGACGAAATTAACCCTCAATTTAACCTATAAATAGGTTGTGCATCTCTTTCATTTTCAGTACAATTTTTTTGGCTTTCAGTGTTCAGCTCACGAAATTTTCTCTCTCGACAATTAATTAATCTTTAATTAGATTAATTAATACTTAATTAGGTGGTTATATAATTAATATATAATCCACTTAATTATTAGAAAATAGGGATTTTCAGGTTTTAGAAAAAGGGTTTTCTGAAAAATATTTTCTCAAAGTATTTAGCGAAATACTGCCGGAGCCCACACTCCAATTTCTTAATCGGGGATATTGCGGGGAAGCTCTGCCGGTTTCACGAGAAAATATCGAGGTGCTGGAAAAGTGCCGTTGATAGCCAATTTTACAGTACGGTAATACCGTTATGCTGCCAAAATTATTATTTGCATATTGTGATTATATGCTAGATGATTTAAATTATGTTATCGATGCCTGTATATATTAGAGTTATGCTGCCCGATTTATTCCGCTGCTTTAAAAATATTTAGGAAATATTTTGATAACGAGGTTATGGCGAAATTTTTTGAAATATTCCGCTGTACCGTCACTCTGACTTCGGGCCCGCCGCACCCAACAACTGGTATCAGAGCGGGGCTCTGATTATATACTCGCATTGATAAAGCATAAGATGCATAATTTTAAATCTGATACTGTGCACGTAAATTCTGTCTAAGAAGGCTGGGTTTTAAGTGGGACCGTTGTGACCCCTCCAGTGTTTCTGGGAGTTTGCGTGGAATGGTAATTTTCTGGGAATTGATTTCAATAATCTTCCTGGTTAATTACCGAATCAGTAAATATGATTTAAATTATGTGATAATTTAAAACATATTTATTTAAGGGACCATTAAAAATTTAAAGCGTGATAATTATGTGATAATTATTTGCAAGCATGCTTTTAATTTTAAAATGGCATGATAATATGTGATATTATGTTACTTTAATTATGCATGATTTATTTAATGTGATTAGATAAATAATATTTAATAGAGATTAAATATGATGCATAATTGGATTAATATTTTTTGGCCTAAATTAATAAAGAGTTATTAAAGCCTTAAAATATTATTAGGATTATTTAATAATCCTAGTGGGAGCATATTAATTAGATTAATTACTTCCAAAATTAATAAGACGCCAAAAGTGATTATTTAATAATCAAAGATAATCCACAAATTTTATAAAATTAAGTGGGAGCGAGGTGAAAAGAGTTGGATTCTCACGACCTCCATTACCCGTCTATAGTATAGTGGATATATACTACTCCCTTCGGCGGGTATGTATTCGCGGTATACAAGATTAGGCTTCTACGGATAGAATGAAATACGGGGAAAGTCAACTCGACCACGCCTCCGTGGAGTGCTTGATCTACTCGTACGAATTTCTAGGTAATGGTGTACGCTTGACTAAGTGATGTATTAACCTCCCTTCGGAGCTATGTTACATTCACTTAGAGGCCAAAGGTTAACGTGGTGGATTAACATAGTTTGGTAAGAGTTACCTAGATGACATGTTAATTAAGATTAATTCTTGCTTTTCTAAGCGGTTTTCGACCTCGCTTCCGGGGAGTCAACTGCGGTTAGATAAGTCACCATTGCGTAAACCAAAAATGCTTACGTGGATTTCATTTATTGGTTAGACGCAAAAGAAGTAAAATACATAATCATAACTTGCACCTTTTAAAATATTTCAGTTTTAAAGCAATGACGACCGCTAGCCCGCTTCAATCGATCCTAAAGGAAAATAGGCTTGAAGGGTCTAACTATGCTGACTGGAAGATGAATCTTGACATCGTGTTTGGTCACGAGAATCTGAAACAAGTGCTCACTGAACCTTGTCCGGGGGTACCGGAAACTACGGCCAGTCAGGATATGAGAAATGCTTACGCCAATTGGATCAAGTCCAATGATTTGGCTAGGTCTTATATCCTGGCATCTGTCTCCAATGTTCTCAAGCATCAAATGCATGAGATGCCAACTGCTAGGAACATGATGGATCATCTCCATCAGATGTTTGGAGGACAGAATAGAGCCAAAAGGCTCGAATTGATGCGGAGGCTGTTAGTTACTAAGATGTCTGAGGGATCACCTGTTCAGGATCATGTTATGAACATGATGGTTTGCCTGAACGAAATTAAAAGCCTTGGTGCTAAATTTGATGATCTCAGCAAACAGGATATGATCCTATGCTCTCTGCCAAAGTCGTTCGATACATTCAGGCAAAATTATTCTATGAACAAATTGGATTTTTCTCTGCCTGAATTAATGAACGAACTTAAAGTGGCAGAGGGAATAATGAAAGCTAAGGGAACGGTTCTCCTGGCTCAGGCATCGACTTCCACGGCTCCAAAAGCCAATAAGTGGAAAAAGGGAAAGGTTCTCAATCCCAAGAAAAAGGTTCAGAAGAAGAAGGGTAAACCTAAAAAAGGAAAATGTTTCCACTGCGGTGAAAATGGGCACTGGAAGAGGAATTGTCCAAAATACTTAGCAAGTCTTCCTGCTAAGCCATCTGGACAAGGTATATTGATATCTTGTTTAATTGAATTATATTTAGTTGGAAGTCCTCCAGATTCCTGGTGTGTGGACTCGGGTTCAACTAATCATATTTGCAATTCGTTGCAGGGGTTCAAGCTAACCAGAAAGCTTGAAGATGGCGAGATGCAGCTACTGCTCGGGAATAATACAAGTATATCTGTATTAGCAGTAGCGACTGTAAATTTGTATTTTGGTGATAGGATTTTGGTACTGAAAGACACTCTGTATATACCGTGTGTTCGCAGAAATTTAATTTCTATGAGTTGTTTAATAAATAATGGTTTCAGTGTTTGTTTTGAATAAAACTTTACCATTAAGCAAAATAAAAGGTTTATTTGCTCTGGCACGGTAAAAGATGGTCTTTTCTTGTTATACCCCGATAAAAACCCTAATTCCGAACTTAACACTACTACGCTTGACTTACCATCCAAAAGAAAAACTCCTATGCCTAATGAGGCGTACAAGTGGCATTTACGTCTTGGTCATATTAATCCAAAAAGGATCAAAAGACTAATTTCAGATGAATTGTTGAGTCCCTTGGACTTAACAGAACTACCAGTCTGTGAATCCTGCTTGGAAGGTAAGATGACCAAGAGATCTTTTAAATCTAAAGGTAATCGAGCCACAGAATTGCTTGAGTTAATTCATACGGATGTGTGTGGTCCTATGAGTATTCAAGCAAGAGGAGGTTTTGAGTATTTCATCACTTTTACGGATGATTACTCTAGATACGGATACGTTTATTTGATGAAATATAAGTCTGAATCTTTTGAAAAGTTCAAAGAATTCAAGGCTGAAGTTGAAAATCAAACTGGAAAACGTATCAAGACACTTCGATCAGATCGTGGTGGTGAGTATCTGTCTACAGAGTTTCTAGAATTTCTCACTGCAAATGGGATTAGATCTCAATTATCTACACCGGGTACACCCCAGCAGAACGGTGTTGCAGAAAGGAGAAATAGGACTCTGATGGAAATGGTAAGATCTATGATGAGTCATGCTACCCTACCAAGTTCGTTTTGGGGCTTTGCACTCGAAACGGCGGCACACATATTAAACCTTATTCCATCCAAGTCGGTTCCTAAAACACCAATGGAACTGTGGCGAGGGCGAAAGCCCATTATCTCCTATCTTCGGATATGGGGAACCCCAGCTCATGTGTTAAGGAAGGATCCTAACAAGTTGGAATCAAGAACAGAGGTTTGCTTGTTCATAGGTTATCCTAAAGGAACAAGAGGTGGTATATTTTACGATCCGAGAGATCATAAAGTGTTTGTGAGCACTAATGCTAAATATCTCGAGGATGACTTTGTAAATGACCACAAGGGTAGAAGCAAAATTGTGTTAGAAGAAATGACAACATCAGATTCTGAATTCCAAGAACCCGTAGTAACTGAAAATGTGTTAGATACATATGATGTACCAGATACAACATATGATGTAGGGACGAGTACACAGCAGCCTCGTCGTAGTGGGAGGATTGTCAGGGCACCTGATAGATACCTAGGATTAACCCAAGTGGTTGAATCTGAAGTATCTGATCCTGTCACATATGATGAAGCTATAAAGGATATAGACGCTGACCGTTGGGTTAGAGCCATGGAATCTGAATTAGATTCAATGTATTCCAATAAAGTCTGGGAACTTGTAGAGGCGCCTGAGGGCATTAAACCTATTGGATGCAAATGGGTCTACAAGAGAAAAAGGGGAATAGATGGAAAGGTTGAGACCTTTAAAGCAAGGCTTGTGGCAAAGGGTTATACCCAGAAAGAAGGTATCGATTATGACGAAACCTTCTCGCCTGTAGCAATGCTTAAGTCCATAAGAATTCTCCTATCCATTGCTGCTCATTATGATTATGAGATTTGGCAAATGGATGTAAAGACTGCCTTCTTGAACGGGCACCTTCAAGAAGAGATATAAATGACTCAGCCTGAAGGCTTTATAGCCAGAAATCAGGAGCATATGGTATGCAAGCTTGATAGATCTATTTATGGTCTTAAGCAAGCGTCTAGGTCATGGAACATCAGATTTAATGAGGCAATTAAATCCTTTGGATTTATGCAATTGCCTGATGAACCATGTGTGTACAAGAGACATCATGATAGTGTTGTAACATTTTTAGTTCTATATGTTGACGACATTCTGCTCATTGGGAATGACATAGGAATATTGTCAGCAGTTAAGATTTGGTTGTCAAACCAGTTTGACATGAAAGACCTGGGTGAGGCCAGTTATATTCTAGGGATCAGACTTTGTCGTGATCGTAAGAATAAGATGATTGGTTTATCACAAGCAGCATATATAGATAAGATGTTGGCAAGATATAATATGGCTAACTCCAAGAAAGGATCGTTACCTTTCAGACATGGAGTTCATCTGTCTCGGGATCAGTGTCCTAAGAACCCAGAAGAGACAGAAGAAATGAAAGAAGTTCCGTATACTTCGGCAGTCGGAAGCCTCATATATGCCATGTTATGTACTAGGCCAGATATCTGTTATGTTGTAGGTCTAGTCAGCAGATATCAGTCAAACCCTGGACCCCAACACTGGATAGCTGTAAAGCATATATTAAAGTACTTGAGAAAGACTCGGGATTATATGCTTGTCTATCGCAGTGATGAGCTCATTCCTATAGGGTACACAGATTCGGATTTTCAATCCGATTTAGATTCTAGGCGTTCGACGTCTGGATACGTGTTTACTCTAGGAGGAGCAGCCATAAGTTGGAGGAGCATTAAACAATCTTGCATTGCTGACTCCACCATGGAAGCCGAATATGTGGCAGCTTCGGAAGCAGCCAAAGAAGCGTATTGGTTCCGGAATTTCCTAATGGATCTAGAAGTCGTCAAGGACGGACTTACGCCGATCACATTATACTGTGACAATGCTGGAGAGGTGGCCAACTCCAAAAAACCTCGAAGTCATAAACGTGCGAAGCACATCGAGAGGAAGTTTCACATTATACGTGATTATGTGGAACGTGGAGAAGTGGCAGTGGTAAAAATTGGCTCAGTAAATAATCTAGCAGATCCCTTCACTAAGACTTTGGCGCAAAAGAGTTTTGACACTCATGTAGAAGGGATGGGCCTTAGATATGTAGCCAATTGGATTTAGGGCAAGTGGGAGATTGTTGGGATTAATGCCTTGAAAATCCAATTATATTGTAAATATTTTGGATTAATAAAAACTGAAACTAAAGCAAGTTATGAGTATTTTACAAATTTAATAATTAATGACGTGTGATGGTATTTTTATATGAAATGTGTTTCATAGGAAAAGACTTTAAATACCAGAAGTCACGTGTCATTAAAGTTCTAGTCAGTATGATAAGAAGATGTTCTTATCAAGACTATAATGTGTTATATAAGATGATTAGTCTTTCGTCATAGGGAAATGGAGTTTCCAATTATAACACATTGATGACTTTCAATGAGATTGTAAACATCGAACTGGACCACTGAAATTGTTCATTTTATACTGCTATCTAAAATGAACAAAATCTCGAAAGCATTAGACTCTTAATGCTGATAGTGTTTCGACTTTAGGCATGTAGTGTTAATCACTCTGATGTACTCAGAAGTGAGGTCTCGGTAACGGGTGGCCAAAATACTTTGTACGTTCGGTGATTGCATGAAATGTGCTAGAGAGAAATATTGATCAAGGAATATGTAGCCTTGCTGGAAGGTTTAAAGATATCCCTGAAATAGATTTGCAAAAAGTTCGAATTAAAACTTTGGCCAAAGTACTTCGTGTGTTCGTCACCGAAGTTGTATGTTGAATGTGTTTCACATACAGGGAATTTGGACTTAAGGCGAATCAAGAAATTTCAGATTTAAAGTGAAAAATAAATGATAGTAGTATTGATTTATTTTTCATGGATATCTGTACAGAGGAGTAAAATGTAAAATTATTCTAGATCGAGAAATTCGTGAATAATTTAATTAATTTTAGAGTTCAACAATATTTATTTAGTGGAATTAAATATTGTTAAACGGTAATCAATTATTGTCATGGGATGATAATAGATTGACCCGTTTGGAGCTAAAGTTAATTAGTCCTGCAGGTCCCCCCCGCAAGCCCCAACGAAGATCAAAGAGAAAATATTAAAACAAGAGAGAGAAATGATTTTTCAAAGTGTTTGAAAATAGCCAAGGTATTTATTTTGAGAAAATAAATTAAATTCCAAAGAGTTGGAAATGCCCGAACTTTTATTTTGGAGAAAATGAAATTTTCAAAAAAAAAAAAAAAGTTCTTTGCGGACGTGGCGAAAGTGCTGATGTGGCAGCTGACGTGGCACGCCACGTCAGCGTGTCAGTCGCCAAGTGGTGCTAACTGGGCTCCACCGTGTGCGACACGTGGACGGATGAGATCCAGCCACGCGGGCACGAGTGAATGGTTTAGATCAGACCCGGAAGAGTCCGGGTCGGATACGGTTCAGGGTAGGATCGGGTTCGGTTAAAACCGACCCTGACACATGGCAGCACCACAGAGTGCCACGTCGCCCAGAGGCTGAACCGACCAGTTCACTCCTAAACCGGTCCAAGAGTTGGGCCGCCGGTCGGACCGGCCGAACCGGACACGTGGCACCTGCTCGTACGTCCGTGGGGTTCACACGCGCCAAGCACACAGCCGCCACTTGGGCGGCGCGTGCGGCGTCTGCTGGGCGCGTGCTTCTCGCCGCTGGACTTGTGGCGGCGCGAGCTCCTGCGTGGCACTCTTGGATTGGCCGGCAGGACTTGGAGTGCACGGCAAATTTCCAATTTTTGACGAAATTAACCCTCAATTTAGCCTATAAATAGGCTGTGCATCTCTTTCATTTTCAGTACAATTTTTTTGGCTTTCAGTGTTCAGCTCACAAAATTTTCTCTCTCGACAATTAATTAATCTTTAATTAGATTAATTAATACTTAATTAGGTGGTTATATAATTAATATATAATCCACTTATTTATTAGAAAATAGGGATTTTCAGGTTTTAGAAAAAAGGGTTTTTCTGAAAAATATTTTCTCAAAGTATTTAGCGAAGTACTGCCGGAGCCCACACTCCAATTTCTTAATCGGGATATTGCGAGGAAGCTCTGCCTGTTTCACGAGAAGATATCGAGGTGCTGAAAAAGTGCCGTTGATAGCCAATTTTGCAGTACGGTAATACCGTTATGCTGCCAAAATTATTATTTGCATATTGTGATTATATGCTAGATGATTTAAAATTATGTTTTCGATGCCTGTATATATTAGAGTTATGCTGCCCGATTTATTCCGCTGCTTTAAAAATATTTTGGAAATATTTTGATAACGAGGTTATGGCGAAATTTTTTGAAATATTCCGCTGTACCGTCACTCTGACTTCGGGCCTGCCGCACCCAACAGTTATCTCCACTTACCACATGAAGATTAAGTTCCCTACGCTGGAGGGAGCTGGAGAGGTGTCAGCGGATCAGCATTCCTCTAGGAAATGTTATGTCAAAGCTGTGCAGCAAGCAGACAGGAAGGAAGCTAACCAGGAGGGAGAAAAGAGGGATTGAAGTGATAAGAAGAGAAAGCTGAGAGAAACTGAGCAGGAAGATAAACAGGACGGACCTCATCCAAAAATAGAGCCCACCGAGGAGCTCTTGAACATCGAGTTGATCCCCGAAGATCCTGAGAAGACAACCAGGATAGGATCGCAGCTGGACTCCGGCTTGAAAGAAGAGCTGACAGTCTTTCTTAGAAGAAATGTGGATATCTTCGCTTGGACGGATGACCAGCTGGAGGGAATTAACCCTTCTGTGGCGGTTCACAGGCTGAATGTAGATCCAAAGATTCGCCCGGTGAAGCAAAAGAAGAGAACACACAGACCTGAAAGGGATAAGATCATACAAGGCCAGGTGGATATGCTGCTAGCTGCCGGTCACATCAAGGAAATTCAGTTTCCCGAATGGTTGCCCAATGTAGTCCTGGTCCCTAAGAAGGAGAACAAGTGGCGCATGTGTGTTGACTTCAGAAACCTGAACAAGTTATGCCCCAAAGACTTCTACCCACTGCCGAACATAGATCAGCTGGTGGATTCCATCTCCGGGTGTGAGCTCCTCAGTATGATGGATGCCTCGCAAGGCTACCACCAGATTCCTTTAGATCCAGCAGACCAGAAGAGAGTGAGCTTCATCACAGTTGGAGGAACATATTACTACGTGGTCATGCCCTTCGGGCTAAAGAACACAGGAGCCACGTACCAGCACCTGGCAGACAGAATGTTCAAGGATCAGATAGGAAGGAATATGGAGGTCTATGTGGATGACATGCTGGTGAAGAGCAGGAAGTCTGATACTCACCTGGTAGATCTGGAGGAAGCCTTCCAGGTCTTACGCAAATATAACATGAAGCTGAACCCATTGAAGTGCTCTTTTGGAGTGAATGAAGGAAAATTCCTTGGCTAAATTGTCACAGAGAGAGGAATTCAAGCCAACCCCATAAAAATTCAAGCAATACGAGACATGAAGGCCCCAGTAACGCCGAACGAGGTGTAATGCCTGACGGGAAGGATGGCGGCCCTGAGTCATTTCATCTCATGGCTAGCAGAAAAAAGCCTCCCTTTCTTCGGAGTATTAAGAAAGGCGTGCAAATTCGCGTGGAGTCCCGAATGCCAGAAGGCTTTTGAAGACCTGAAGGCATACCTGGAAGGAATTCCCCTCCTGGTCAAACCCATACCAGGAGATCCCCTATATGTGTACCTGGCGGTATCGGGCCAAGCTGTCAGCTCCGCCTGCTCTGGGAAGAGGATGGAACCCAGAAACCAGTATACTATGTCAGCAAAGTGCTTAAGGGAGCAGAACAGCGGTACCCGGATATGGAAAAGCTGGTATTGGCACTCATGGTCACGGCTCGAAGGTTACGACCATACTTCCTATCACATGCGATAATCATCTGTACGAATTATCCTATGAGGTAAGTGGTCGAGAAGCCGGAAACATCGGGAAGGTTGATCAAATGGGCTATGGAGCTGAGGGAATTCGATATATTGTATTCCCCAAGAACAGAAATTAAAGCACAAGCCCTAGTAGACTTTATATCAAAGATGACCACGTCGCCTGAGCAGGAAGGGTGCAGGTGGCTGCTGCACGTTGACGGTTCATCCACTAGCTCGGAGAGCGGAGCTGGAGCGGAGATAACTAGCCCCGAAGGAGATGAATTCGAATTTGCTATCAGATTTGATTTCAAAGCGTCCAATAACAAAGCCGAATATGAGGCGCTGATCATGCGGCTGAAGTTAGCCAAAGAAGCTGGAGCGCAGCACCTGGTTGCGTATTCAGACTCCCAGCTGGTATCTTATCAGGTGGAAGGAAAGTATGAGGCATATGAAGAAAGGATGATAGCTTACTTAGCAAAAGTGAATGAAATGAAGACAGAATTTGTTACCTTCCAGCTGAAGCAGATACCATGGGACGAAAACAAGAAAGCTGATCGACTAGCCAAAATGGCTAGCTCGCTGGAGGGTGTCCATACCAGGAAGATTACAGTTTTGACACTTCCTGCTGGAGCACTGGAGCAGGGCGGAAATGCTGACCAGGAAGTGCTGATGGGGCAGGAAGACCAGGACTGGAGAGAGGAGATCCTGGACTTCCTGCTGCATGATATCCTTCTAGCTGATAAGAAGGAAGCGCTGAGAGTGCAGCAAAAGGCTGCCCGATTTGTGTGATGCGAGGTTTTCTATATAGAAGATCAATGACATTTCCCCTGCTCAAATGCTTGTCGTCGAAAGAAAGCCATTACGTGCTACGACAAATACACGAAGGGAGCTGTGGAAATCATTCCGGCTGGACCGCCCTGGCTGGAAAGGTGCTGAGAGCAGGATATTTTTGGCCGACTATCGAGGTGGATGCTAAGGAGTTCGTTGCAAAGTGCGAGCAATGCCAGAAATATGCTCCCCTCCTGCATCAGCCAGCTGAACAGCTAGCGACAATGTATTCACCATGCCCCTTTGCCAAGTGGGGCATAGACATAGTCGGCCCGCTTCCCCCTGGAAAAGGGCAAACACGGATCATGATAGTAGCCGTGGATTACTTCAGCAAATGGGCGGAAGCAGAAGCTTTAGTGAAGATCACGGAGAAAGAAGTGATAAAGTTCTTACAACGAAATATCGTGTGCCGATTCGGAGTCCCAAGAGAGCTGGTCTCGGACAATGGGAGGCAGTTTAGATGAGCTCAGATGAAGGAATGGTGCCAACAACTAGGGATCCGACAATGCTTCTCGGCGGTTTATCACCCGCACGCAAACGGGTAGGTGGAAGTAATAAACCGACTCGTCTTACATGGCCTTAAAACTGGGGTGGAAGGAGCTAGAGGAAAATGGGCCACCGAACTACCCGCAGTCTTATGGGCTCACCGAACCACCCCTAGTGTGACCACGGGAGAGACACCCTTCAACTTGGTGTACAGCCCTGAAGCGGTCATTCCTGCCGAAGTAGGCATGCCCTCACCACGAGTAGAAGCCTACAATGAAGAAGAAAATAAAGCATTAATGAAGGAGAGCTTGGATACTATAGAAGAGGTAAGAGATCGAGCACTTATACGAATGGCGAAGTATAAGAACCAAATGGTGGCAGCTTACAATAGGAAGGTGAAAGCACGCGACTTCCAGGTGGGAGACTTGGTGCTTAGGAGGGTGGATGCCTTGAAACCTGTTGGTAAGATGGGCCCCAGCTAGGAAGGACCTTATAAAGTCGTAAAGATCATGGGTCGAGTATGAGCTGGAGGATGCCGACGGAAAGAAGTTATCCCGACCCTAGAATGTGCAGAACCTGAAAAGGTTCTTCTGCTAAGCAGGCGGGCAGCCTGCACACCTGGAAGGAGAGCAGAAAGAGAAACGTATTATCAGAACTTCCAGGTTCCAACGCTTTCGTTCGCATGTTTGATAATTATTTACATAAACTTTTCGATATTTTGATTCATGAGAAGGAAGGAGATCTTGTTTTATGTTTATGCTTTATTAGAATGACTAACTTCATGAGATTCGTAAGAATGCATGATGATGAGAAAAGAACTAGCCCGTGCTATGCTTTAAATGCATATACATTATGATGAGAAAAAAAAATGTTGGGTTATGCTCTGAATGCATCATATTATTGTTGAGTTTACAATTGAGACAGGCACATGCTAAGCCTCCGCGGCTATACTACTGAAAATTCGAACATTTTCAATGATTGATTACCTGGGATAAAGGGGGCACACAAATAAGTCCCTCTTGGAAAGGCTCGTTGATTACGCATATGCCTTGGGAAGAGCTGGAAGAAAGGCTCTTGGGAGTGATTCTCCACCTGCTACCACCAGTCGGGTTGGCCACCTAGCTGGAAGGGAGCAGCTATTGCTAGGGTCGGAGAGATTGCCCTCAGCATGAGCGGATCTAGCAGTCCTCCGCCATAAATACTTGACAGGAAGGACATTCTCCCAGCTGAACAGGAGAGCAGCAGGCAGGACAAGGAGAGGGTCTTCACTAGAACCGCATCAGAACCTTCTCCTTAGACTGCCTACTTCCTACTAGCAGAACGAAAAGAAAATGAAAGAAGAGGAAGACTAAAACAAGCCAGATTCCCACACAGTGTAACAAGCATGTGCCAAAAGAGAAAAAACCAAGTGTTCAACCATCTATTCCATTCAAAAGAGCCCCAAAGTTTTCCGGGCAACAAAAAAAGGAGAAGTTCATATGCACGCTCGAGGAAAACGAGCCAAACCATAGTCATCAAAACAAGAAGTATGCTAAAGTAAATCTTACCAAAGAGTCTAAATCTAGAAATATCAAGTCTAGAACCGGAAACATCAACGGTTCGCAAAAGATAAAGCAACAAAGAAGGAAAATGTCCAGAGGAAGGCATAAGGAGAGCTAGGCCTGTGGCCCCGGCGGATCTACCTGCCCGGTAGAAGGGGCAGCAGTTGGAACGGCGGTAGCAGCATGAACGGCATCGGGAGGATAGCTGGTAGGAGGAACAGAAGCTGGCGGGACACTAGCTGTAGCACCCGGAACGCTAGGCACCACATCCCCCGCACTATAGTTCAATCCACATATGAGATGGACAACCCATACATGAATCAAGCCTATAGCGAACGGGAGACAATAAAAAAAACACTACCAGGCTAGGCGGGACTAACCCTCAAATAATAACCAAAAACAATTCAGAGCAATAAAAGCGGAAGCAATAACATTTAATACTTATAGGTACCATATTTACATATTTATTTATAGATATCAACATTGATATTTCAATACAATATCATCTCCAAATATAAATCCAGACGTGCTATAAAATAGCTAGTATCAATACAAGAACAAAGTATGAAGGTGAAGTGCTAGACCCAAATAAAAGACAAGCTAGACTCTAATTCCCGCCTAGCACGAACCTGCAAAACTGAAAAGTTGAGGTGTCAGTCCAACACGGACTGAGCGAGGGGTTATAAATAAATATATGCGCACATACATGCAAGTTATAATCTCGGGTAATAATGTTGGAAAAAGAACAATACAATTTAGTAAGATAAGAGATACTATCGCCCGAGATTACAACCAATTCAATTTATTAATTCCATCAATTAAATACCATCAATTCGTGGCCCGGCAAGTGAGGGCAATTCTCCAACCTTACTCTGACTGTGTACAATCAATCAATTATTAGGTGATTAGGTGATCAAGCAGTTAATTAAGGTGCACAATTAGCAGTTTCAGTAACTCCTTCTTCCTCTAGGTGATGGTGGGATTGCAAGGCCCCACCATCCAATCCGTGTGGGCAGAGGGTACATGAATCCCTAAGCCCGGAACTCTTTCCTCCCCTAATCTCCTAGGGGGTTCAGGGGTCATCCCAATTTGGTGAGGATAGCACTCGAGTTACCCATCAGCCCATGCTTTCCCGGTTGGCTCGAGCCACTATCCTCGGGCCCACAGTGCAATTCAATGACTCGCCAAAACAATCAATCCGTCAACCAATCAATTAATCAATCGGTTTTATGAAATCATTTAAAAAGTTCGCAAACTATAGATATATATATACATTTTGGCCGAAATAGTCACATAGGGGTTGTAAGGGTTCTATTTATCTAGAATTTAAACCTCACCTTAACCAACCGACCAAAAGAGTGTAAGCGAACACCCTACGGAGCGTGCTCCTCGAAACCGAGACTATGATCTATGTAACAAGGACAAGTGTACATGAGACTCGACTCTTATGAACCATTTAAGATGAACGGCAAAGTCATGTGATGTCAATCATACCTTTACAATCAATAACATAATGAATGTGTCCAAATTCCCAAATAAAGTATCAAGAAATTCAAGTATTAACATAATCATCAATTAATCAAGTTTATAATTCATATAAGTCACATACGGGAGCCAAGGAAGTGAAAGAAATGCGATAAGGAGGGTTTTGGCGAAGTTTGGCAAAAACCGACAATTTCAGGAAACGTACATGCTGAGGGAAAACTGGAATATCTTTAATTATAGAAGTGGGAATTAAGTTTTGTTTGTTGGGAATGAAACTAGACAAGTAGACCTTTAAAATGGTATATGGCTCGTTTTCTAGTTCAAAGTGAGGTGAAAATGGTGTAAGCTTAAAGTTATGTGAATGGAATTTGTCTGGAAAGTAACGACACCTAAAATAATTGTTTACATCCCACAAATGATAAATGATAATGAGGTTATTCCAATTAGAGGTTGTTCTAAACTTCAAGAGGTTTCCAACGGTTCAAAAATCAGGTCATTTGGAGTTCTTATGAGGGAGAAACGCCCGTTTGAAAATTGGTCTAAAAGCTGAATAGTGCCAAACGGGCGTTTGGAAAAACAACTAGGGGACCAAACGGACGTTTGGGAAGCCTCTGGACGAAATTCTGGGTAGTGAAACGGGTGTTTGGGTTTTGAACTAAGGGTCCAAATGGGCGTTTGGGAACCTGCTGGGCGAGAAAATGACAGGGGAAAACAGGGGATTTCGGCCAAACACCCCAAACCAACCAAAAACCCAAATTCAATCCATAATAAATGATCAAACACAACATATACACATTATACTACACTTATACAACAATTAAACCATGAAACATGCATCAAATCACCAAGAGTTTGGCCCCAAAACCCCATAATTATTCATGTATTCCAACTTTCAAATAACTTCATGTTTCATGCAAGTCTTGAAGGAAAAATGACCTAAACTGTAGATGTAGCACCCTAGACCCCAAGGCGCCACATCCCCCGCACTGTAGCCTCAATCCACGTATGAAATGGACAGTTCATACATGAACCAAGACCACAGCGAACGGGTGACAACAAAACGACGCTCTAGGCGGGACACTCTCCCCAATATAATTTAACAAACATGAATATAAAAGCGGAAGCAAGAAAGTCATTCATATATATCTATAGGTACCATATTTACTCATAGATACATATAGGTACCATCATCGATTGATACAATATAATCTCCCAATAATCTACATAACCGTGAATCCACAATACTAATGTCGATCCATAACACGAAATGTTCCAAAAATAATATACATGAAGGTATGAAGCTAGACCCGTGGAAATGCAAGACTCGACCAACTCCCGCCTAGCACAACCACGCTCAAAAGGTACCTGAAAAGTGGAGTATCAGTCTACTGAAGACTGAGTGAGGGGCAATAAATATATATAACACACGTCACATGCAAGTTGTAGCCTCGGGTAAAGACTTTTAGAAAACAATAATTATATAGTTCAAGAAATCTCATCCTTGGCCCGAGGTTACAACTATCCATTTAAACACGTTTCATTAATCATTCTTGTCAATATCATGAACATGTGGCCCCGGCGAGTAAGGGCAATCTCCAACCGAACTCCCAATCGTGAACAATACGTGAACATGCTTGCTTGCTCGATAAATAAGTGATCATGCAATTCATTAAGTGCTCACATAGACAATTTCATACTTGAAAACATGCAATAACCCGAGGATAACCCGACATTCCGGATTAATCCCCAGTCTCCTTCTTCCTCCGGATGATAGCGAGTTTGCAAGGCTCGACTATCCACGACATGGTGTGTGTAGAGGACATGACCCTCTAGACACGGAACTCCTTCCACCACTAATCTCCTAGTGGCTTCGGGGTTGATCCCAACAATGTGAGGATAATTCAGGAGTTACCCGTCAGCCCTTGCTTTCCCGGTTGGCTCAAGAATTACCCTCGGGCCCACGTGCAATCATGTACTCGCCAACATGCTTGAACATCATTACAATCGATACATACTTGCTTGAAATGTTTATTACTTTGAAAACGGTTATAAATATAATAGGTTTTGGCCGAAAACTAGCACGTACGGGTGGTAGGGTTAATTTTACCAAAACCAAACCTCACCTTTCTTGCAAAATAAAATAAAGTAGCGTTCTAAGGAGCTTGCTCCTCGTCCACGCCCTCGTGACCTGTGCAAATACGACATATGAACATGAGACATGGACTAAATTGGCCAAAATATGACGAACGGCGAAAACGTGTCGAGACGACCTCGAAAATGCAATGTGGTATAATAACTTTTGGTTTCACATCATATTAACACGTATTATAGCAATTCGGGGTCAAAGAAGTCGTTAAATCGAGGGGTCATTTTCGGAATTTTATGCAGTGAATTTTGTTCTGTCAGCCCCATGGGAACGGCCGTTCCAGGCTTCCTTTGAAAACTGGGAACGGTCGTTCCCGTTGCCCGGAAAAACGCAACAACGTTTTCAATTTTAAAAGCGCGCCTCTGCTGGGAACGGCCCTTCCGGCCCTTAGGCCAAAATGGGAACGGCCGTTCCCATAGTCGGCCGCGCATATTTTGAAAAACAAAGGGGAACGCCCGTTCCCACCAAGCCTTGAGGCTGGGAACGGTCGTTCCCTGCTTCTGCAACTGAAAAACAGAGCAGAAACAGGGGAAGCTCTCGGGAAGAAAACACCAAAGCAACCAAAAGCCAATTTTGATCCCCAAATGCTATAATCTCTAGAAATATGATGCAACCCACTTCAATACATGATAATATCTCACTTAGACACCAAAACCATGAAATAGCATCAAGAATTCATGCTTTCAAGTTCATGATCAACTTGATCATTCAAGCCATATATTCCATTTTTCAAGCTCAAATTCATGCAATAATTCATGAAATAATCCTTCAATCATGTTTTGCACAACTAAGAACACATCTAGCATATATCATTCAAACCCTAGCCTAGGAAATTATGATCAAGAATCCTCAACTCATGCAACCAACCTTGTAAATGGAAGAAATGAAGAAGTATGATGATGATGATGATGATCACTTCCAATTTCTTGAAAACTTCTTGAAATCTTGATGATTGATAGAAAATTTATCTTCTTCCCTTCTCTTCCAATGAATACCGAGAGAGATGGATATGTTTGGCAAATATTTTTGGTTGAAAAATGATCAAGAATGTGGGAGAAGAGATGATATCGATACATTCCCTTCTTGGTTTGAGTGAATTATGCCAAATTGCTAATCAATCCTTGAAGTCTTAAAGTTAAGCAATTAAGTATGCCACAATTTAAAATATGATCAATTTGGTCCTTAGAGATCATGCAATTAAGTCCCTAAGATTTTAGAAAGTATTTAACTAGGGACAATTTGGTAATTCTATTACTCTCGGTAATTGATTTCATGCAATAAGCATTTTCGTGTCATGAAATAATATTTTGGATGATATGAATTTAAAGAATTACTATAAATAATGTTTCATGAATTTTATAAAAATATGAATGCCTCATATGAATATTATGAAATTAAAAGAAATAAAATAAAACCTACGCTCAAAACACACACGTGGCGTGCTTACCTGATCATCCGGAAACCGGGGCGTTACAACTCTCCCCCCCTTAGAAGAATCTGGTCCCCAGATTCTCTAGTCCTGCTCGAACAACTCCGGGTGGAACCGTTTCATTTTATCCTCTGTTTCCCAAGTAGCTTCTTCGGTTTTATCACTTCTCCACAACACCTTAACCATGGGAATTCTCCGGTTTCTCAATTCCTGAAATTTCCGATCCATGATTTTAACCGGCCTCTGAACAACTGTCAAATTCGGTTCCAACTCAACTTCTTCCACGGGGAGAATCGTAGTCTCATCGGGGTAATATTTCCTTAGTTGTGAAACGTGAAACACGTTGTGAATCCCCGTAAGACTCGGTGGTAAGTCCAGTCGATAGGCTACCTCGCCTATTCTTTCCAAAATCTCGAACGGACCTAAGTAGCGAGGATTAAGCTTTCCTCCTTTCCCGATCCGGGTGAAACCTTTCCTTGGCGACACCTTCAGGAATACCCGGTCACCCACTTCAAACTCTAGATCCCTTCGGCGCTTATCTGCATAGCTCTTCTGCCTATCTTGCGCGGCTTTCATCCGTTGTTGAATCACTTGAACTTTCTCAATCATAGCTTGAACAACTTTGGAAGGCCTTTCGAACCTTTCATCTCTCTTTACCCCTTCCTGTTTCGACCATTTCCATTCTTCTAGGTCGAAAAACAACGGAGATCGGCACTTTCTTCCATAAAGTAACTCGTAAGGAGCCATCCCTATTGAAGCCTGAAAGCTATTATTATAAGCAAACTCGATCAAGGGAAGCTGTTCTGACCACGAGTTCTGGAAATCCATCGCGCAAGCCCGAAGAAGATCTTCCAAATACCTGATTAACCTTTCAGTTTGGCCGTCTGTCTGAGGGTGAAATGCTGTACTGAACTTAAGTTTCGTACCCAAAACGGCCTGTAACTCCTGCCACAACTTCGAAGTAAACCTCGGGTCTCGATCAGATACTATGCTCACCGGAATACCATGAAGTCGAATAATCTCTCTGTTATAGATTTCAGCCAACTTCGGGATCTTATAGGACATCCGGACCGGTAGAAAGTGAGCAGACTTCGTAAATCTATCCACGATCACCCAAATTCCATCAAACCCGCCTTTAACCTTTGGCAATCCAGAAACAAAGTCCATCGTTACTTGTTCCCACTTCCATTCGGGAATAGGTAACGGTTGTAGAAGTCCCGCGGGTTTTTGGTGCTCAGCTTTCACTTTCTGACAAGTCAGGCAGTGTTTCACATACTCTGCCACATCCCTTTTCATCCCGTTCCACCAATAATACTGTTTCAAATCCTTATACATCTTGTTTCCTCCTGGGTGGATCGAGTAGGCTGACTTGTGAGCTTCCTCGAGTAGGACCCGTCTCAATTCTTCAGGTACTACTACTCTGTTCTTAAACCGAAGCAACCCGGTCTCATCAAACCCAAACGGACTCTCCGGGTCATCCTTAGCTTTACCTGCAAGTTTCTGTACTTCCGGATCCCGATTCTGGGCTTCAAATAACTGATTCTTCAATTCCGGCTGAATTGTGATATTAGAAACCCGAGCCCGTAACACAATCGGGGCAACTTCCTTACTTTCCTTTATTTCCAAATTCGATACACTCGCCTTCCTGCTAAGTGCATCGGCGACCACATTGGCTTTCCCGGGATGGTATTTAATTGTGCAATCATAGTCTTCCAACTTTTCCATCCAACGCCGTTGCCTCATATTTAAATCCTTCTGTGTGAATAAATACTGGAGGCTCTTGTGGTCGGTAAATATCTCAAAGGAAGTCCCGTAAAGATAATGTCTCCATTTCCCGAGCGCAAAGATCACCGCTGCAAGCTCTAGGTCGTGTGTCGGATAATTCCTTTCATATTCCTTTAGCTTACGGGAAGCATAAGCGATCACTTTTCCTTTCTGAGTCAAAACACAACCTAGGCCTTCCTTAGAAGCATCTGTATACACTGCATACTCTTCTGAACCCTCGGGAAGCGTTAATACTGGAGCTGAGACTAACTTTTCTTTCAAGAAGTTGAAACTTTGATCACACTTCTCATCCCAGACAAACTTAACATCTTTCTTTGTCAACCGGGTTAACGGTGCCGCAATCTTGGAGAAATCCTGAACAAACCTTCTGTAGTAACCGGCCAATCCCAAGAAGCTTCTAATCTCTGAGACGTTCTTTGGTTTCTCCCACTTAAGCACGGCCTCGATTTTCGAGGGATCGACTTCCAACCCTTTTCCTGAAATCACATGCCCCAAAAAGGAAACCCGATCGATCCAAAATTCACACTTGCTAAACTTGGCAAATAACTGATGCTCCTTCAAAGTCTGAAGAACGAGTCTGAGGTGTCTCGCATGCTCCTCGGCTGATTTCGAGAAAACCAGAATGTCATCGATGAAAATTACCACGAACTTGTCGAGGAAAGGCCTGAATATCCGGTGCATCATATCCATAAAAGCTGCAGGGGCATTAGTCAAACCAAAAGGCATAACCACGAACTCGTAGTGCCCGTACCGAGTATTGAATCCTGTCTTTGGAATGTCCTCTGCTCGGATCCGCAGCTGATAGTATCCCTGTCTCAAATCCAATTTCGAATACACCTTGGAACCCTGAAGTATATCGAATAACTCCTCGATATGTGGAAGGGGATACTTGTTCTTAATGGTCATCCGATTCAACTCCCTGTAATCGATGCACATTCTTAGAGTCCCGTCCTTTTTCTTCACAAACAACACCGGTGCTCCCCACGGCGAAGAACTTGGCCGAATGTACCCAACTTCCAATAAAGCCTCAAGCTGAACTTTTAGTTCCTTCAACTCGGCTGGAGCCATCCGGTAAGGAGTCTTAGAATACGGCTCGGCATTCGGGAAAAGATCAATCACAAATTCAATCTCCCGTTCAGGCGGCAATGAATCCAATTTCTCTGGGAATACCTCGGGAAATTCCTTTACCACTTCTGTGTCCTCTAATTTCACCTGATCTTTGGGCTTGTTCAGAATATAGGCAATGAACCCTGTAGCCCCGTCTCTGACTAGTCTCTGAGCCTCTGAAAAAGAAAGTAAGGGTACAGTCTTCGAAGTACTGCCCGTAACAACCTCTGAACCCAACTAAACCTTCTTAGCCCGGCAATCCACGGTAGCACAATGCCTGTATAACCATTCCATTCCCAATATAGCCCCGTATCTCTCCATCGGCATAACAATAAAATCTGTCAGAAACTCCCGGCCTTCAATCACAACTGGAACATCCCTGTAAACCTGATCCGTCTCTCGCCTACTACCGAAAGGAGTACTAACTATATAGCGCACAGAAGTACACATAGCAGGCAAGGACAAAGTAATAGCAATAGAATGCGCAAGAAAGGAGTGTGTAGCTCCTGGATCAAATAATGTATGGATGTTCGTGCCATGGATGCAAATAATACCTTCAACTACTGCAGCGGGGTCAATATCAGCCTCCTGCTCCTCTCCAGCAAGTGCATAAGCTCGGGCTCTCACCAGTGGCCTCGGTCCTGCAGGTGGTGGATCCTGACGATCCGGACAACCATCAACCAGGTGCTCGTTACTCCCACAGATCAAACATAGGCCTAACCGACGCCTGCAGTTATCATAGGTGTGCGTAGGATGTCCACACCATGTGCATCTCGGTCTCTGAGGTGGCTGGGGTGGTGCTGGAGCTCTCGGACCTCTCAGTAACGGCCCTGCACCCTTCTGTGATGATCCTGCAGTCTTAAACTTCTTCCCAGAGTCCCTCTGTGCTGGGGGTGCAGAGAAAACCATCGGCCTCTTTCCTGAGCTCGATCCCTGACCTGCTCTCGAGCCTGAAGCCTGTCCTGCTCGCTGAATAGCCCTCCTGGCACTATCAGAATCCTCAACCTTCAGGGCCTTTGCGGTAGCCTTTGCCCAGGTACTGGTATTAGTCGCTTTCAGTGCATCCTGGATGTCCGGTCTCAACCCCTGAACAAACTGCATCGCCTTGTGAAAGTCATCGTTCGCTATGTTGGGTGCATAGCGAGAAAGCCTCTCGAACTCGGCGATGTACTGACCCACGGATCGGCCTCCCTGCTTAAGCTCAGTAAACTCCCTCAATCTGCGGGTACGGGAAGCTGGAGGAATATACTTGTTTCTGAACTCCCGTACAAATACCTCCCAAGTAACCTCGGTCCCTGCTGCCGCCAGAACAATCTCTGTACTCTCCCACCAGGAGTAGGCCTCGCCCTGAATAAGAGTGAGTGTACAACGGGCCTTCTCCTGACTGTCACAGGGAATAAGCTGCCATATCCTTTCAATCTCCTTCAGCCACATCTCTGCCTGTATGTCGTCTCCCTTATAGAACTTTGGGGGACGCTGATTCTGGAACTCTCGCAAGATAGCAGAAATGGGATTCTCTGGAGGTGCTACCTGCGCTGGTGGTGGTGGTGGAGGTACCCGTTCCTGTAACCTCTGATCAATAAGCCCCACTACTGCATTCATAAAATCCTGGGGCTGTGCCTGAACAGGTGGAGGAGGTGGTGATCTCTCGCGGCGATGATGTCGACGATGATGATGCCTGTGCCTCGAGGATCGATCACTGTGATATCTATCGGGCTCCATCCTGAAATCAAATCACTAAACATGCGTGTCTTGATCAATAAATGCAAATGTATGCATAGAATTTCCATAATATCGAATAACACATATTCAAGGAAGATCAAGTAGTGCAATTAACGCGAATAAGGGAGTAAATCAAGTAGATCAACCCAATGCAGACTCCCCCAATACCACATAATCCTATGCCGTGCGACCTAGACTGACTCGACACGACTCGAGAACCTCGGTTTTGCAACCGGGCTCTGATACCACCTGTAGATGTAGCACCCTAGACCCCAAGGCGCCACATCCCCCGCACTGTAGCCTCAATCCACGTATGAAATGGACAGTTCATACATGAACCAAGACCACAGCGAACGGGTGACAACAAAACGACGCTCTAGGCGGGACACTCTCCCCAATATAATTTAACAAACATGAATATAAAAGCGGAAGCAAGAAAGTCATTCATATATATCTATAGGTACCATATTTACTCATAGATACATATAGGTACCATCATCGATTGATACAATATAATCTCCCAATAATCTACATAACCGTGAATCCACAATACTAATGTCGATCCATAACACGAAATGTTCCAAAAATAATATACATGAAGGTATGAAGCTAGACCCGTGGAAATGCAAGACTCGACCAACTCCCGCCTAGCACAACCACGCTCAAAAGGTACCTGAAAAGTGGAGTATCAGTCTACTGAAGACTGAGTGAGGGGCAATAAATATATATAACACACGTCACATGCAAGTTGTAGCCTCGGGTAAAGACTTTTAGAAAACAATAATTATATAGTTCAAGAAATCTCATCCTTGGCCCGAGGTTACAACTATCCATTTAAACACGTTTCATTAATCATTCTTGTCAATATCATGAACATGTGGCCCCGGCGAGTAAGGGCAATCTCCAACCGAACTCCCAATCGTGAACAATACGTGAACATACTTGCTTGCTCGATAAATAAGTGATCATGCAATTCATTAAGTGCTCACATAGACAATTTCATACTTGAAAACATGCAATAACCCGAGGATAACCCGACATTCCGGATTAATCCCCAGTCTCCTTCTTCCTCCGGATGATAGCGAGTTTGCAAGGCTCGACTATCCACGACATGGTGTGTGTAGAGGACATGACCCTCTAGACACGGAACTCCTTCCACCACTAATCTCCTAGTGGCTTCGGGGTTGATCCCAACAATGTGAGGATAATTCAGGAGTTACCCGTCAGCCCTTGCTTTCCCGGTTGGCTCAAGAATTACCCTCGGGCCCACGTGCAATCATGTACTCGCCAACATGCTTGAACATCATTACAATCGATACATACTTGCTTGAAATGTTTATTACTTTGAAAACGGTTATAAATATAATAGGTTTTGGCCGAAAACTAGCACGTACGGGTGGTAGGGTTAATTTTACCAAAACCAAACCTCACCTTTCTTGCAAAATAAAATAAAGTAGCGTTCTAAGGAGCTTGCTCCTCGTCCACGCCCTCGTGACCTGTGCAAATACGACATATGAACATGAGACATGGACTAAATTGGCCAAAATATGACGAACGGCGAAAACGTGTCGAGACGACCTCGAAAATGCAATGTGGTATAATAACTTTTGGTTTCACATCATATTAACACGTATTATAGCAATTCGGGGTCAAAGAAGTCGTTAAATCGAGGGGTCATTTTCGGAATTTTATGCAGTGAATTTTGTTCTGTCAGCCCCATGGGAACGGCCGTTCCAGGCTTCCTTTGAAAACTGGGAACGGTCGTTCCCGTTGCCCGGAAAAACGCAACAACGTTTTCAATTTTAAAAGCGCGCCTCTGCTGGGAACGGCCCTTCCGGCCCTTAGGCCAAAATGGGAACGGCCGTTCCCATAGTCGGCCGCGCATATTTTGAAAAACAAAGGGGAACGCCCGTTCCCACCAAGCCTTGAGGCTGGGAACGGTCGTTCCCTGCTTCTGCAACTGAAAAACAGAGCAGAAACAGGGGAAGCTCTCGGGAAGAAAACACCAAAGCAACCAAAAGCCAATTTTGATCCCCAAATGCTATAATCTCTAGAAATATGATGCAACCCACTTCAATACATGATAATATCTCACTTAGACACCAAAACCATGAAATAGCATCAAGAATTCATGCTTTCAAGTTCATGATCAACTTGATCATTCAAGCCATATATTCCATTTTTCAAGCTCAAATTCATGCAATAATTCATGAAATAATCCTTCAATCATGTTTTGCATAACTAAGAACACATCTAGCATATATCATTCAAACCCTAGCCTAGGAAATTATGATCAAGAATCCTCAACTCATGCAACCAACCTTGTAAATGGAAGAAATGAAGAAGTATGATGATGATGATGATGATCACTTCCAATTTCTTGAAAACTTCTTGAAATCTTGATGATTGATAGAAAATTTATCTTCTTCCCTTCTCTTCCAATGAATACCGAGAGAGATGGATATGTTTGGCAAATATTTTTGGTTGAAAAATGATCAAGAATGTGGGAGAAGAGATGATATCGATACATTCCCTTCTTGGTTTGAGTGAATTATGCCAAATTGCTAATCAATCCTTGAAGTCTTAAAGTTAAGCAATTAAGTATGCCACAATTTAAAATATGATCAATTTGGTCCTTAGAGATCATGCAATTAAGTCCCTAAGATTTTAGAAAGTATTTAACTAGGGACAATTTGGTAATTCTATTACTCTCGGTAATTGATTTCATGCAATAAGCATTTTCGTGTCATGAAATAATATTTTGGATGATATGAATTTAAAGAATTACTATAAATAATGTTTCATGAATTTTATAAAAATATGAATGCCTCATATGAATATTATGAAATTAAAAGAAATAAAATAAAACCTACGCTCAAAACACACACGTGGCGTGCTTACCTGATCATCCGGAAACCGGGGCGTTACATAAACATACTTCTAATCATGAATAAATATGAAAGCATCAATCAATCATCAAACCCTATTCAACACACAATCAAGAAATTCATATATTCTCCAAGTTATACCTTGAGATGAAGGAAAAAGGAATGATGAGATGAAGTTATGATGATGTTGATGATCTTAGCTCCAAAGTTCCTCAAATATAGCTTGAATTTAGATGTAAATTTCCTTCCTTCTCTTCAAGGTGTAAGAACCGATTTTTAGTAGGGGTGTGTGTGTGTGATGCTTATATGAAATGTATGTAATGTAATCTGAAGGAAGAGATGCATACAAGATATATTATATCTTCCACTAAGCATAATAACTCTTCATTTTGCACAATAACCCCTCATTTATTTAAATGAATGCACACAAGTCATGTCTGTACACAATTAGACATTTAACTCCCAATTAATGAAATGCAATTAAGTCCATAAATTTATAAAATGATCAATGAAAGTCATATAGTACAATTAGGCACATTATCACTTAATTCATATATTTCACATTTAAAGTTAATTAATATATGTAGCGCCCTAATCCGCAGGGCACCACATCCCCCGCACTATAGCCTCGATCCACGTATGAAATGGAAAATCCATACGTAAACCGAAACTATAGCGAACGGGTGACAATAAAAATGACGAGCTAGGCGGGACACTCTCCCCAACAAAACCAGAGCAAACATGATAATGAAAGCGGAAGCAATAAAATCATTCATACATATAGGTACCATATTTACCGAATAGATATGTATAGATACCAACTTAACTATCAATACATTATCATCTTTTAATAATATACATACTCGAGTATCCAAAACGTGAGAACATTGTTATGACATGAAACTAGCATAAGACTATACAAACGGGTATGAACTAGACCCGTGGAAATGCAAGACTCGAACAACTCCCGCCTAGCACGACCACGCTCAAATGGTACCTGAAAAGTGAAGTATCAGTCTACCGAAGACTGAGTGAGGGGCAATAATTATATATAACACACTTCACATGCAAGGTGTAGCCTCGGGTGAAGACTTTGGAAATGAAAGGAACATATAACTCAAGAAACTTATTCTTTGCCCGAGATTACAACCAATCACTTTAACATTTTAGTTTGAACGTTTCATGAACATGTGACCCCGGCGAGTAGAGGCAAATCTCTAACCTTAACACCAAATGTGACAATACGTGCTTGCTTTATCAATTCAATACATGATCATGCAATTCCATTTAGTGCTCATATAGACAATTTCATGCTTGAAATCATGCGATAACCCGAGGATAACTCGACATGCCGGATTAATCCCCAGTCTCCTTCTTCCTCCGGGTGATAGCGAGTTTGCAAGGCTCGACTATCCACGACATGGTGTGTGTAGAGGACATGACCCTCTAGACACGGAACTCCTTCCTCCAGTAATCTCCTAGTGGCTTCGGGGGTGATCCCAACAATGTGAGAATAATTCAGGAGTTACCCGTCAGCCCTTGCTTTCCCGGTTGGCTCAAGAACTACCCTCGGGCCCACGTGCAATCATGTACTCGCCAAACTTCCTTGAAATCATGACAATCAATACTTTCTTGCTTGAAATGTTTATAACTTTGAAAACGTTTATAATTATAATAGGTTTTGACCGAAAATAGCACATAAGGGTGGTAGGGTTCTATATCCATAACCTAAAACCTCACCTTTTTCTTGCAAAATACAATAATGTAGTGTTCTAAGGAGCTTGCTCCCCGTCCACGCCCTCATGACCTATGCAAACACGACGTATATTCGTGAGACATGACCTAAAATGACCAAAATATGACGAACGGCGGAAATGTATCGAGACGACCACGAAAATACAATGTGGCATGATAACATGTTGTTTCACTTCATATTAGCACATATTATAGCAATTCGGGGTCAAAGAAGTCGTTGGATCGAGGGGTCATTTTCGTAATTTTATGCAGTGAATTTTGTTCTGCATTCCAGGTGGGAACGGCCGTTCCGGTCCCCTTTGAAGAAATGGGAACGGTCGTTCCCATGAGTTCCCCAAAACGCGCCAACGATTTTTAAAAATAAAAGCGTGCCTTTTAGCTGGGAACGGCCCTTCCGGCAGCAAGGCCAAAGTGGGAACGGCCGTTCCCATGCTCGGCCGCCCAGTTCATTTGAAAAGGTGGGAACGCCCGTTCCCACAATACCTTGAGGCTGGGAACGGTCGTTCCCAGTTTCTGCAAATTTGAAGAACAGAGCAGAAACAGGGGAAGCTCTCGGCAAAGAATCAACAAAGCCACAAAATTCCATTTTTGATCCCCAAATGCAATAATTTCTGGAAGTATGATGCATACACATTCAAGGAGTAATAATATCATACTTAAACACCTAAAACATGCTATATCACCAAGGTTTCCAAGATTTCAAGCTCATGCCCACTTTGATCATCCAAGCTCAAATTCTCAACAATATCATGAATAATTCATGCCATAATTCATGAAATGATCACATAATCATGCTTCTACTTCTAATTCATTCATTTAGCATATAATTTCCAAACCCTAACCACATCAAATACAATCAAGAATCATCACTTCCATGCAAACCAACCTTTGAAAGCTAAGAAATGAAGAAGATGGATGAAGATGATGATGAATTTGCCAAAACTTGGATGATTTCTTGAAATCTTGATGATTGAAGGAAAATTTACTTCTTCCCTTTTTCTTCCTTGGAACCGAGAGAGAAAAGATGGAGATGTTGATGAATTGTAGATGAAAATGATCATGGAATGTGCAAGAAGAGATGATACGTAATTCATCATCCTTGATTTTTGTGAATTATGCTAATTGCCATTTAATCCTTTGTTTTATGAAGTCATGCGATCAAGTATACAACAATTTAAAATATGCTCAATTAAGCCCTTGCAAAGTTATGCACTTAAGTCCCTAAAGTTTAAAGAACAATCAAGTAGGGACAATTTGGTAATTTGAATCACTCTCGGTAGTGATTCCATGCAATAAATATTTTCCGTGTCGTGAAATAATATTTTCTATGATATAGAATCAAATAGTTCACATAAAGGATGTTTCGTGAATTTTTATAAAATTATGAATGCCACGTAAGAATATATCATAAAATTAAAGAAATAAAATAAAACCTACGCTCAAACTCACACGTGGCGTGCTTACCTGTTCATCCGGAACCGGGGCGTTACAACTCTCCCCCCCTTAAAAGAATCTGGTCCCCAGATTCTCTAGTCCTGCTCGAACAACTCCGGGTGGAACCGCTTCATTTTCTCTTCCGTTTCCCACGTAGCTTCCTCGGTTCTGTCACTTCTCCACAACACCTTAACCATGGGAATTCTCCGGTTTCTCAATTCCTGAAATTTCCGATCCATGATTTTAACCGGTCTCTGAATAAATGTCAAATTCGGTTCCAGTTCAACTTCTTCCACGGGGAGAATCGTAGTCTCATCGGGGTAATATTTCCTTAATTGTGAAACATGAAATACGTTATGAATCCCCGTAAGACTCGGTGGTAGGTCCAGTCGATAGGCTACCTCGCCTATTCTTTCAAGAATCTCAAACGAACCTAAGTAGCGAGGATTAAGTTTTCCTCCTTTCTCAATCCGGGTGAAACCTTTCCTTGGTGACACCTTCAAGAATACCCGGTCACCAACTTCAAACTCTAGATCTCTTCGGCGCTTATCGGCATAGCTCTTTTGCCTATCTTGCGCGGCTTTCATCCGTTGTTGAATCATTTGAACTTTCTCAATCATAGCCTGAACAACTTTGGAAGGCCTTTCGAATCTCTCACCTTTCTTTACCCCTTCCTGTTTCGACCATTTCCATTCTTCCAAGTCAAAGAACAACGGAGATCGACACTTTCTTCCATAAAGAAGTTCATAAGGAGCCATCCCGATCGAAGCCTGAAAGCTGTTGTTATAAGCAAACTCGATTAAAGGAAGCTGTTCTACCCACGAGTTCTGAAAATCCATCGCGCAAACCCGAAGAAGATCTTCCAAATATCTGATTAACCTTTCAGATTGACCGTCTGTTTGAGGGTGAAATGTCGTACTGAACTTAAGTTTCGTACCCAAAACGGCCTGTAACTCCTGCCACAACTTAGAAGTAAATCTCGGGTCTCGGTCTGAAACTATGCTCACCGGAATACCATGAAGTCGAATAATCTCTCTGTTATAAATTTCAGCCAACTTCGGGATCTTATAAGACATCCGGACCGGTAGAAAATGAGCAGACTTTGTAAATCTATCCACGATTACCCAAATTCCATCAAACCCGCCTTTAACCTTCGGTAATCCAGAAACAAAGTCCATCGTTACTTGTTCCCACTTCCACTCGGGAATAGGTAACGGTTGTAGAAGTCCTGCGGGCTTTTGGTGCTCAGCTTTCACTTTCTGACAAGTCAAGCAATGTTTCACATATTCTGCCACGTCTCTCTTCATCCCATTCCACCAATAGTATTGCTTCAAATCCTTATACATTTTGTTTCCTCTCGGGTGGATCGAGTAGGTTGACTTGTGAGCTTCTTCAAGTAGGACCCGTTTCAATTCTTCAGGTACTACCACTCTGTTTTTAAACCGAAGCAACCCGGTCTCATCGAATCCAAACGGACTCTACGGGTCATCCTTAGCTTTACTTACAAGCTTCTGAACTTCCGGATCCTTATTCTGAGCCTCAAACAACTGATTCTTTAATTCCGGTTGAATTGTGATATTAGAAACCCGAGCTTTTAGAACAATTGTAGCAACTTCATTGCTTTCCTTTACTTCCAAACTCGACACACTCGCCTTCCTGCTAAGTGCATCGGCGACCACATTTGCTTTCCCGGGATGGTATTTAATTGTACAATCATAATCCTCTAGCTTTTCCATCCATCGTTGTTGCCTCATGTTCAACACTTTCTGTGTGAACAAATACTGGAGGCTCTTGTGATCGGTAAAAATCTCAAAGGAAGTCCTGTAAAGATAATGTCTCCATTTCCCGAGAGCAAAGATCACGGCTGAAAGCTCTAGATCATGTGTTGGATAATTCCTTTCATATTCCTTTAACTTTCGAGAAGCATAGGCGATCACTTTTCCTTTCTGAGTCAGAACACAACCTAAGCCTTCTTTAGAAGCATCTGTGTACACTGCATACTCCTCTGAACCCTCGGGTAAGGTTAACACCGGAGCTGAGACTAACTTTTCTTTCAAAAAGTTAAAGCTTTGATCACACTTCTCGTCCCAGACGAACTTAACATCTTTCTTTGTTAATTGGGTTAACAGTGCAGCAATCTTGGAGAAGTCCTGAACAAATCTTCTATAATAGCCGGCCAATCCCAAGAAGCTTCTAATTTTCGAGGCGTTCTTTGGTTTCTCCCACTTGAGCACGGCCTCGATTTTCGAGGGATCGACTTCCAACCCTTTTCCCGAAATTACATGTCCCAAGAAAGAAACCCGATCAATCCAGAATTCACACTTGCTAAACTTAGCAAATAACTGATGCTCTTTTAAAGTTTGAAGAACGAGCTTAAGATGTTTCGCGTGCTCCTCGGTTGATTTTGAGAAAACCAAAATATCATCAATAAAAATCACCACGAACTTGTCGAGGAAAGGTCTGAATATCCAGTGCATCATATCCATAAAAGCTGCAGGGGCGTTCGTTAATCCAAACGGCATAACCACGAACTCGTAGTGCCCGTACCGAGTATTGAATCCTGTCTTAGGAATATCCTCTGCTCGGATTCGCAGCTGATAGTATCCCTGTCTTAAATCCAATTTCGAATAAACTTTAGAACCCTGAAGTATATCGAATAACTCCTCGATATGTGGGAGGGGATACTTGTTCTTAATAGTCATCCTGTTCAACTCTCTGTAATCGATGCACATTCTTAAAGTCCCATCCTTTTTCTTTACAAACAATACCGGTGCTCCCCACGGCGAAGAACTTGGCCGAATGTACCTAACTTCCAATAAAGCCTCAAGCTGAACTTTTAATTCCTTCAATTCAGCTGGAGCCATCCGGTATGGAGTTTTTGAATACGGCTCGGCATTCGGAAAAAGATCGATCACAAACTCTATCTCTCACTCAGGAGGCAAAGAATCCAATTTTTCTGGAAAAACCTCGGGAAACTCCTTTACTACCTCGGTGTCCTCTAACTTCACCTGATCTTTTGGCTTGTTCAGAATATAAGCAATAAACCCTGTAGCCCCGTCTCTGACTAATTTCTGAGCTTCTGAAAAAGAAAGTAGAGATACGGTCTTCGAAGTACAACCCGTGGTAACCTCTGAACCCAACTGAACCTTCTTAGCCCGACAATCAACTGTAGCACAATGTCGGTATAACCATTCCATTCCCAATATAGCCCCGTATCTCTCCATTGGCATAACAATGAAATCTGTCAGAAACTCCCGGCCTTCAATCACAACTGGAACATCCCTGTAAACCTGATCCGTCTCTCGCCTACTACCGAAAGGAGTACTAACTAGATAGCGCACAGAAGTACACATAGCAGGCAAAGATAAAGTAATAGCAATAGAGTGCGCAAGAAAGGAGTGTGTAGCTCCTGGATCAAATAATGTATGGATGTTCGTGCCATGGATGCAAATAATACCTTCAACTACCGCGGCGGGGTCTATCTCTGCATCCTGCTCCTCTCCAGCGAGTGCATAAGCCCGAGCCCTCACAAGTGGCCTCGGTCCTGCAGGTGGCGGATCCCGACGATCCGGACAGCCGTCAACCAAGTGCTCGTCGCTCCCGCAGATCAAACATAAGCCCAATCGGCGTCTGCAGTTATCATAGTTGTGTGTAGGAAGCCCACAATATCTACAGCCCGGTCTCTGAGGTGGCTGTGGTGGTGCTGGAGCTCTCGGACCCCTCTGGAATGACCCTGTCGCCTTAAGTTTCTTCCCGGAGTCCTTCGGTGCTGGAGGTGCAGAGTAAGTCATCGGCCTCTTTCCCGAGCTCGATCCCTGGCCTGCTCTCAAGCCCGAAGCCTGTCCAGTCCGCGGAGTAGCTCTCCTGGCAATGTCAGAATCCTCGACCTTTAGAGCTTTGGCGGTAGCTTTGGCCCAGGTGCTGGTATTGGCTACTTTCAGCGCATCCTGAATGTCTGGCCTGAGTCCCTGGACGAACTGCATCGCCTTGTGAAAGTCATCATTCGCTATGTTGGGTGCATAGCGAGAAAGCCTCTCGAACTCGGCGATATACTGTCCCACAGACCTGCCTCCCTGTTTCAGCTCGGTGAACTCCCTCAACCTGTGAGTACGGGAAGCTGGAGGAATATACTTGTTTCTGAACTCCCGTACGAAGACCTCCCAATTAATATCTGTCCCGGCTGCCTCTAGAACGATCTGGGTACTCTCCCACCACGAATAGGCCTCGCCCTGAATAAGAGTAAGTGTACAGCGAGCCTTCTCCTGAGTGTCACAAGGGATAAGCTGCCAGATCCTCTCGATCTCCTTTAGCCACATCTCCGCCTGTATATCGTCGCCCTTGTAGAACTTCGGGGGTCGTTGGTTCTGAAACTCTCGCAATATGGCAGAAATAGGGTTCTCCTGAGGTGCTACCGGTGCTGGAGGTGGTGGAGGAACTGTAACGCCCCAATTTCCGGCTTTTCAGGTACGCACGACTAGAATTATTTTAATTCATTGTTTATTTAATTCCTACGTTTATGATAAATTGTGTAAATTATGTTTCAATATGGTCATATGAAATATTTATCAATTTAAGCATTACGGCATGAATTGGACTCATTGTTATATGAATTAATTGCCAAACATACTTTAATTTCATAATTGTCCTTAATTGCTCATTTAAGTAAAATAAAGGACCGAATTGCATAACTTATGGAAATTGAGGATTAAATCATAAATAATGCATATTTCCCCAAATATATCACGATACATGCTTCTTCATTCTTCTTGGATCCTCATTTTTATTCCAACAAAAAACAATCATCATCCTCTCTCTCGGTATTCATTCAAGAAGGAAAGGAAATTGGGAAATCATCAATTCCAAGCTAGAATTGGCTAGGAAACTTCATGAATTCAAGCTCAAGCATTCATACCCATCATCTTCTTCCATTTATTTCATCTCAAGGTATATATGATCATTTATATGATTTCTTGATAACAATTTATGAAGCTAGGGTTATGATTTCCTTGAAATAACTTGCTTATATGATGTTAGAATTATGATTATAAGCTTTAGACTTGAATTTCATGCATAAATCTTGAGATTTATGGAAATATTGCATGAGTTCTTCTTTGGAGAAAATTGGTGATTATGGGGATTAAAGCATGATTTGGGGGTTTAAATCGGTTGTTATTGCATCTAAGGCATGCATATGTGTTCCACTTCATGAATTACAATTGCTAGACTTGAATCACATGAGTTTTGGTGAGCTTTGATGTTGGTTCGTGAACTCCCCTGCCTCATCATCTGTTTCTGCATCTTATGTAAAACGGGAACGGCCGTTCCCATTATTTGAATAATTATGCAGGCGGCGAGGAGGGGAACGACCGTTCCCACTTTGTCGCATGGACGGGAACGGCCGTTCCCATCTTCGGGAGCAACTTCGAGACTGGGGAACGGCCCTTCCCATTTTACACTAAAACCTGGAACGGCCATTCCCATACCCCTGGAAGTGCAGAAACATTCTGCACAAAGGTAACAATTCCAATTCCTTCTTTAATTATTTAAATGACCCAAATATGATATTATAAGACTAATAACATGCAATAAGATGATTATATCATGCTACATTGTTCTTCACACGATTTCTCGTCTCATGAAGTTAAGACCAAATAGGTATAGGAATACCTGTTTATTACTAATCATTTCCACGTTCTCAAGCATATATAGCAAGCAGGTCTTGATCGTGCAAAGCAATGCGCATACCAGATCGAGTCGTACAATGGATAACAATCAAATCAAGCTCATGCAAAGCAATGCGTGTAGTTTGATAGGTATCATGTTCATGCAAAGCAATGCTTGAAATGTGATTAATGCCAAAACCGGGATGACCCCTGAATCCACCAATAGGTGGAGGAAGGAATCCCGCACGTGAGATTCATACTCTTGACGTGAGTAGCACCGGGATGACCCCTGAACCCACCAATAGGTGGAGGAAGGAATCCCGCACGTGGGAACCATATTCCCGACGTGCGTAGCATGGATGGATAGGGCCTTGCAAACCCACCATCATCGTGATTGATATGTTATCGTGACTGGAGTGATGTGGATATTGGAGTGATGGAGGGTTTGGAGTGATGGAGGGTGTATTGGAGTGATGGGTTGTATACGGAGTGATGGGAATTATTGGAGTGATGGAGATAATTATAAAATCGATATACATGTCGTGTTCTTGCAGGTACATTCTAGGCAGGAATCGAGCTAAGTCAAATCCTTGCATTCAAGTCCATACGGTGCATTTATTTATTTATTTATCATTTCACAGAAATTATTGTTAACGTTACTTGTTATGTATTTAGGAGATGATAATGTATTGATATGTAAAATACAAATATACATTACTGGATAAATGATCGATAGTATAGCATGTTTTCATTTGATTCTACCGCATGTATAAATGAATTTCCATTTAGCCTGTCACTTTATTTACATTGTTACCCGTTCGCTATAGGTTGGTCCATGTACGGACATTTCATTTCATATGTGAATCGGCCTATAGTGCGAGGGTGTGGCATCCTCACATATTGGGGTGCTACAGGAACCCTGTCCTGTAGCCTCTGATCAATTAGCCCCACTACCGCGTTCATGAAATCCTGGGGCTGTGCCTGGGCAGGTGGAGGAGGTGGTGATCTCTCGCGGCGATGATGTCGGCGGTGATGATGACTGTGCCTCGAGGATCGGTCACTGGAACGTCTGTCGTGCTCCATCCTGAAATTAGATCACTAAACATGCGTGGCTTGATCAATAAATGCAAATGTGTGCACATAATTCAATAATGGCCAAATATCTCAAGTAATGCAAGAAAACACTTAAATCAAGTAATTCAACAAAATGCAGACTCCCAAGTACCACATAATCCTATGCCGTGCGACCTAGACTAACTCGACGCGACACGAGAACCTCGGTTTTGCAACCGGGCTCTGATACCACCTGTAGATGTAGCGCCCTAACCCCCAGGGCACCACATCCCCCGCACTATAGCCTCGATCCACGTATGAAATGGAAAATCCATACGTAAACCAAAACTATAGGGAACGAGTGACAATAAAAATGACGAGCTAGGCGGGACACTCTCCCCAACAAAACCAGAGCAAACATGATAATGAAAGCGGAAGCAATAAAATCATTCATACATATAGGTACCATATTTACCGAATAGATATGTATAGATACCAACTTAACTATCAATACATTATCATCTTTTAATAATATACATACTCGAGTATCCAAAACGTGAGAACATTGTTATGACATGAAACTAGCATAAGACTATACAAAAGGGTATGAACTAGACCCGTGGAAATGCAAGACTCGAACAACTCCCGCCTAGCACGACCACGCTCAAATGGTACCTGAAAAGTGAAGTATCAGTCTACCGAAGACTGAGTGAGGGGCAATAATTATATATAACACACTTCACATGCAAGGTGTAGCCTCGGGTGAAGACTTTGGAAATGAAAGGAACATATAACTCAAGAAACTTATTCTTTGCCCGAGATTACAACCAATCACTTTAACATTTTAGTTTGAACGTTTCATGAACATGTGACCCCGGCGAGTAGGGGAGAATCTCCAACCTTAACACCAAATGTGACAATACGTGCTTGCTTTATCAATTCAATACATGATCAAGCAATTCCATTTAGTGCTCATATAGACAATTTCATGCTTGAAATCATGCGATAACCCGAGGATAACCCGACATGCCGGATTAATCCCCAGTCTCCTTCTTCCTCCGGGTGATAGCGAGTTTGCAAGGCTCGACTATCCACGACATGGTGTGTGTAGAGGACATGACCCTCTAGACACGGAACTCCTTCCACCACTAGTCTCCTAGTGGCTTCGGGGGTGATCCCAACAATGTGAGAATAATTCAGGAGTTACCCGTCAGCCCTTGCTTTCCCGGTTGGCTCAAAAACTACCCTCGGGCCCACGTGCAATCATGTACTCGCCAAACTTGCTTGAAATCATGACAATCAATACTTTCTTGCTTGAAATGTTTATAACTTTGAAAACGTTTATAATTATAATAGGTTTTGGCCGAAAATAGCACATAAGGGTGGTAGGGTTCTATATCCATAACCTAAAACCTCACCTTTTTCTTGCAAAATACAATAATGTAGTGTTCTAAGGAGCTTGCTCCCCGTCCACGCCCTCGTGACCTATGCAAACACGACGTATATTCGTGAGACATGACCTAAAATGACCAAAATATGACGAACGGCGGAAATGTATCGAGACGACCACGAAAATACAATGTGGCATGATAACATGTTGTTTCACTTCATATTAGCACATATTATAGCAATTCGGGGTCAAAGAAGTCGTTGGATCGAGGGGTCATTTTCGTAATTTTATGCAGTGAATTTTGTTCTGCATTCCAGGTGGGAACGGCTGTTCCGGTCCCCTTTGAAGAAATGGGAACGGTCGTTCCCATGAGTTCCCCAAAACGCGCCAACGATTTTTAAAAATAAAAGCGCGCCTTTTAGCTGGGAACGGCCCTTCCGGCAGCAAGGCCAAAGTGGGAACGGCCGTTCCCATGCTCGGCCGCCCAGTTCATTTGAAAAGGTGGGAACGCCCGTTCCCACAATGCCTTGAGGCTGGGAACGGTCGTTCCCAGTTTCTGCAAATTTGAAGAACAGAGCAGAAACAGGGGAAGCTCTCGGCAAAGAATCAACAAAGCCACAAAATTCCATTTTTGATCCCCAAATGCAATAATTTCTGGAAGTATGATGCATACACATTCAAGGAGTAATAATATCATACTTAAACACCTAAAACATGCTATATCACCAAGGTTTCCAAGATTTCAAGCTCATGCCCACTTTGATCATCCAAGCTCAAATTCTCAACAATATCATGAATAATTCATGCCATAATTCGTGAAATGATCACATAATCATGCTTCTACTTATAATTCATTCATTTAGCATATAATTTCCAAACCCTAACCACATCAAATACAATCAAGAATCATCACTTCCATGCAAACCAACCTTTGAAACCTAAGAAATGAAGAAGATGGATGAAGATGATGATGAATTTGCCAAAACTTGGATGATTTCTTGAAATCTTGATGATTGAAGGAAAATTTACTTCTTCCCTTTTTCTTCCTTGGAACCGAGAGAGAAAAGATGGAGATGTTGATGAATTGTAGATGAAAATGATCATGGAATGTGCAAGAAGAGATGATACGTAATTCATCATCCTTGATTTTTGTGAATTATGCTAATTGCCATTTAATCCTTTGTTTTATGAAGTCATGCGATCAAGTATACAACAATTTAAAATATGCTCAATTAAGCCCTTGCAAAGTTATGCACTTAAGTCCCTAAAGTTTAAAGAACAATCAAGTAGGGACAATTTGGTAATTTGAATCACTCTCGGTAGTGATTCCATGCAATAAATATTTTCCGTGTCGTGAAATAATATTTTCTATGATATAGAATCAAATAGTTCACATAAAGGATGTTTTGTGAATTTTTATAAAATTAGGAATGCCACGTAAGAATATATCATAAAATTAAAGAAATAAAATAAAACCTACGCTCAAACTCACACGTGGCGTGCTTACCTGTTCATCCGGAACCGGGGCGATACAACTCTCCCCCCTTAAAAGAATCTGGTCCCCAGATTCTCTAGTCCTGCTCGAACAACTCCGGGTGGAACCGCTTCATTTTCTCTTCCGTTTCCCACGTAGCTTCCTCGGTTCTGTCACTTCTCCACAACACCTTAACCATGGGAATTCTCCGGTTTCTCAATTCCTGAAATTTCCGATCCATGATTTTAACCGGTCTCTGAATAAATGTCAAATTCGGTTCCAGTTCAACTTCTTCCACGGGGAGAATCGTAGTCTCATCGGGGAAATATTTCCTTAATTGTGAAACATGAAATACGTTATGAATCCCCGTAAGACTCGGTGGTAGGTCCAGTCGATAGGCTACCTCGCCTATTCTTTCAAGAATCTCAAACGAACCTAAGTAGCGAGGATTAAGTTTTCCTCCTTTCCCGATCCGGGTGAAACCTTTCCTTGGTGACACCTTCAAGAATACCCGGTCACCAACTTCAAACTCTAGATCTCTTCGGCGCTTATCGGCATAGCTCTTTTGCCTATCTTGCGCGGCTTTCATCCGTTGTTGAATCATTTGAACTTTCTCAATCATAGCCTGAACAACTTTGGAAGGCCTTTCGAATCTCTCACCTTTCTTTACCCCTTCCTGTTTCGACCATTTCCATTCTTCCAAGTCAAAGAACAACAGAGATCGGCACTTTCTTCCATAAAGAAGCTCATAAGGAGCCATGCCGATCGAAGCCTGAAAGCTGTTGTATTAAGCAAACTCTATTAAAGGAAGCTGTTCTGCCCACGAGTTCTGAAAATCCATCGCGCAAACCCGAAGAAGATCTTCCAAATATCTGATTAACCTTTCAGATTGACCGTCTGTTTGAGGGTGAAATGTCGTACTGAACTTAAGTTTCGTACCCAAAACGGCCTGTAACTCCTGCCACAACTTAGAAGTAAATCTCGGGTCTCGGTCTGAAACTATGCTCACCGGAATACCATGAAGTCGAATAATCTCTCTGTTATAAATTTCAGCCAACTTCGGGATCTTATAAGACATCCGGACCGGTAGAAAATGAGCAGACGTTGTAAATCTATCCACGATTACCCAAATTCCATCAAACCCGCCTTTAACCTTCGGTAATCCAGAAACAAAGTCCATCGTTACTTGTTCCCACTTCCACTCGGGAATAGGTAACGGTTGTAGAAGTCCTGCGGGCTTTTGGTGCTCAGCTTTCACTTTCTGACAAGTCAAGCAATGTTTCACATATTCTGCCACGTCTCTCTTCATCCCATTCCACCAATAGTATTGCTTCAAATCCTTATACATTTTGTTTCCTCCCGGGTGGATCGAGTAGGTTGACTTGTGAGCTTCTTCAAGTAGGACCCGTTTCAATTCTTCAGGTACTACCACTCTGTTTTTAAACCGAAGCAACCCGGTCTCATCGAATCCAAACGGACTCTCCGGGTCATCCTTAGCTTTACTTACAAGCTTCTGAACTTCCGGATCCTTATTCTGAGCCTCAAAAAACTGATTCTTTAATTCCGGTTGAATTGTGATATTAGAAACCCGAGCTTTTAGAACAATTGTAGCAACTTCATTGCTTTTCTTTACTTCCAAACTCGACACACTCGCCTTCCTGCTAAGTGCATCGGCGACCACATTTGCTTTCCCGGGATGGTATTTAATTGTACAATCATAATCCTCTAGCTTTTCCATCCATCGCCGTTGCCTCATGTTCAACACTTTCTGTGTGAACAAATACTGGAGGCTCTTGTGATAGGTAAAAATCTCAAAGGAAGTCCCGTAAAGATAATGTCTCCATTTCCCGAGAGCAAAGATCACGGCTGAAAGCTCTAGATCGTGTGTTGGATAATTCCTTTCATATTCCTTTAACTTTCGAGAAGCATAGGCGATCACTTTTCCTTTCTGAGTCAGAACACAACCTAAGCCTTCTTTAGAAGCATCTGTGTACACTGCATACTCCTCTGAACCCTCGGGTAAGGTTAACACTGGAGCTGAGACTAACTTTTCTTTCAAAAAGTTAAAGTTTTGATCACACTTCTCGTCCCAGACGAACTTAACATCTTTCTTTGTTAATCGGGTTAACGGTGCAGCAATCTTGGAGAAGTCCTGAACAAATCTTCTATAATAGCAGGCCAATCCCAAGAAGCTTCTAATTTCCGAGGCGTTCTTTGGTTTCTCCCACTTGAGCACGGCCTCGATTTTCGAGGGATCGACTTCCAACCCTTTTCCCGAAATTACATGTCCCAAGAAAGAAACTCGATCAATCCAGAATTCACACTTGCTAAACTTAGCAAATAACTGATGCTCTTTTAAAGTTTGAAGAACGAGCTTAAGATGTTTCGCGTGCTCCTCGGCTGATTTTGAGAAAACCAAAATATCATCAATAAAAATCACCACGAACTTGTCGAGGAAAGGCCTGAATATCCAGTGCATCATATCCATAAAAGCTGCAGGGGCATCCGTTAATCCAAACGGCATAACCACGAACTCGTAGTGCCCGTACCGAGTATTGAATCCTGTCTTAGGAATATCCTCTGCTCGGATTCGCAGCTGATAGTATCCCTGTCTTAAATCCAATTTCGAATAATCTTTAGAACCCTGAAGTATATCGAATAACTCCTCGATATGTGGGAGGGGATACTTGTTCTTAATAGTCATCCTGTTCAACTCTCTGTAATCGATGCACATTCTTAAAGTCCCGTCCTTTTTCTTTACAAACAATACCGGTGCTCCCCACGGCGAAGAACTTGGCCGAATGTACCTAACTTCCAATAAAGCCTCAAGCTGAACTTTTAATTCCTTCAATTCAGCTGGAGCCATCCGGTATGGAGTTTTTGAATACGGCTCGGCATTCTGAAAAAGATCGATCACAAACTCTATCTCTCACTCAGGAGGCAAAGAATCCAATTTTTCTGGAAAAACCTCGGGAAACTCCTTTACTACCTCGGTGTCCTCTAACTTCACCTGATCTTTTGGCTTGTTCAGAATATAAGCAATAAACCCTGTAGCCCCGTCTCTGACTAATTTCTGAGCTTCTGAAAAAGAAAGTAGAGATACGGTCTTCGAAGTACAACCCGTGGTAACCTCTGAACCCAACTGAACCTTCTTAGCCCGACAATCAACTGTAGCACAATGCCGGTATAACCATTCCATTCCCAATATAGCCCCGTATCTCTCCATTGGCATAACAATGAAATCTGTCAGAAACTCCCGGCCTTCAATCACAACTGGAACATCCCTGTAAACCTAATCCGTCTCTCGCCTACTACCGAAAGGAGTACTAACTAGATAGCGCACAGAAGTACACATAGCAGGCAAAGACAAAGTAATAGCAATAGAGTGCGCAAGAAAGGAGTGTGTAGCTCCTGGATCAAATAATGTATGGATGTTCGTGCCATGGATGCAAATAATACCTTCAACTACCGCGGCGGGGTCTATCTCTGCATCCTGCTCCTCTCCAGTGAGTGCATAAGCCCGAGCCCTCACAAGTGGCCTCGGTCCTGCAGGTGGCGGATCCCAACGATCCGGACAGCCGTCAACCAAGTGCTCGTCGCTCCCGCAGATCAAACATAAGCCCAATCGGCGTCTGCAGTTATCATAGTTGTGTGTAGGAAGCCCACAATATCTGCAGCCCGGTCTCTGAGGTGGCTGTGGTGGTGCTGGAGCTCTCGGACCCCTCTGGAATGACCCTGTCGCCTTAAGTTTCTTCCCGGAGTCCTTCGGTGCTGGAGGTGCAGAGTAAGTCATCGGCCTCTTTCCCGAGCTCGATCCCTGGCCTGCTCTCGAGCCCGAAGCCTGTCCAGTCTGCGGAGTAGCTCTCCTGGCAATGTCAGAATCCTCGACCTTTAGAGCTTTGGCGGTAGCTTTGGCCCAGGTGCTGGTATTGGCTGCTTTCAGCGCATCCTGAATGTCTGGCCTGAGTCCCTGGACGAACTGCATCGCCTTGTGAAAGTCATCATTCGCTATGTTGGGTGCATGGCGAGAAAGCCTCTCGAACTCGGCGATATACTGTCCCACAGACCTGCCTCCCTGTTTCAGCTCGATGAACTCCCTCAACCTGCGAGTACGGGAAGCTGGAGGAATATACTTGTTTCTGAACTCCCGTACGAAGACCTCCCAATTAATATCTGTCCCGGCTGCCTCTAGAACGATCTGGGTACTCTCCCACCACGAATAGGCCTCGCCCTGAATAAGAGTAAGTGTACAGCGAGCCTTCTCCTGAGTGTCACAAGGGATAAGCTGCCAGATCCTCTCGATCTCCTTTAGCCACATCTCCGCCTGTATATCGTCGCCCTTGTAGAACTTCGGGGGTCGTTGGTTCTGAAACTCTCGCAATATGGCAGAAATAGGGTTCTCCTGAGGTGCTACCGGTGCTGGAGGTGGTGGAGGAACCCTGTCCTGTAGCCTCTGATCAATTAGCCCCACTACCGCGTTCATGAAATCCTGGGGCTGTGCCTGGGCAGGTGGAGGAGGTGGTGATCTCTCGCGGCGATGATGTCTGCGGTGATGATGACTGTGCCTCGAGGATCGGTCACTGGAACGTCTGTCGTGCTCCATCCTGAAATTAGATCACTAAACATGCGTGGCTTGATCAATAAATGCAAATGTGTGCACATAATTCAATAATGGCCAAATATCTCAAGTAATGCAAGAAAACACTTAAATCAAGTAATTCAACAAAATGCAGACTCCCAAGTACCACATAATCCTATGCCGTGCGACCTAGACTGACTCGACGCGACACGAGAACCTCGGTTTTGCAACCGGGCTCTGATACCACCTGTAGATGTAGCGCCCTAACCCCCAGGGCACCACATCCCCCGCACTATAGCCTCGATCCACGTATGAAATGGAAAATCCATACGTAAACCAAAACTATAGCGAACGGGTGACAATAAAAATGACGAGCTAGGCGGGACACTCTCCCCAACAAAACCAGAGCAAACATGATAATGAAAGAGGAAGCAATAAAATCATTTATACATATAGGTACCATATTTACCGAATAGATATGTATAGATACCAACTTAACTATCAATACATTATCATCTTTTAATAATATACATACTCGAGTATCCAAAACGTGAGAACATTGTTATGACATGAAACTAGCATAAGACTATACAAAAGGGTATGAACTAGACCCGTGGAAATGCAAGACTCGAACAACTCCCGCCTAGCACGACCACGCTCAAAGGGTACCTGAAAAGTGAAGTATCAGTCTACCGAAGACTGAGTGAGGGGCAATAATTATATATAACACACTTCACATGCAAGGTGTAGCCTCGGGTGAAGACTTTGGAAATGAAAGGAACATATAACTCAAGAAACTTATTCTTTGCCCGAGATTACAACCAATCACTTTAACATTTTAGTTTGAACGTTTCATGAACATGTGACCCCGGCGAGTAGGGGCGAATCTCCAACCTTAACACCAAATGTGACAATACGTGCTTGCTTTATCAATTCAATACATGATCATGCAATTCCATTTAGTGCTCATATAGACAATTTCATGCTTGAAATCATGCGATAACCCGAGGATAACCCAACATGCCGGATTAATCCCCAGTCTCCTTCTTCCTCCGGGTGATAGCGAGTTTGCAAGGCTCGACTATCCACGACATGGTGTGTGTAGAGGACATGACCCTCTAGACACGGAACTCCTTCCACCACTAATCTCCTAGTGGCTTCGGGGGTGATCCCAACAATGTGAGAATAATTCAGGAGTTACCCGTCAGCCCTTGCTTTCCCGGTTGGCTCAAGAACTACCCTCGGGCCCACGTGCAATCATGTACTCGCCAAACTTGCTTGAAATCATGACAATCAATACTTTCTTGCTTGAAATGTTTATAACTTTGAAAACGTTTATAATTATAATAGGTTTTGGCCGAAAATAGCACATAAGGGTGGTAGGGTTCTAAATCCATAACCTAAAACCTCACCTTTTTCTTGCAAAATACAATAATGTAGTGTTCTAAGGAGCTTGCTCCCCGTCCACGCCCTCGTGACCTGTGCAAACACGACGTATATTCGTGAGACATGACCTAAAATGACCAAAATATGACGAACGGCGGAAATATATCGAGACGACCACAAAAATACAATGTGGCATGATAACATGTTGTTTCACTTCATATTAGCACATATTATAGCAATTCGGGGTCAAAGAAGTCGTTGGATCGAGGGGTCATTTTCGTAATTTTATGCAGTGAATTTTGTTCTGCATTCCAGGTGGGAACGGCCGTTCCGGTCCCCTTTGAAAAAATGGGAACGGTCGTTCCCATGAGTTCCCCAAAACGCGTCAACGATTTTTAAAAATAAAAGCGCGCCTTTTAGCTGGGAACGGCCCTTCCGGCAGCAAGGCCAAAGTGGGAACGGCCGTTCCCATGCTCGGCCGCCCAGTTCATTTGAAAAGGTGGGAATGCCCGTTCCCACAATGCCTTGAGGCTGGGAACGGTCGTTCCCAGTTTCTGCAAATTTGAAGAACAGAGCAGAAACAGGGAAAGCTCTCGGCAAAGAATCAACAAAGCCACAAAATTCCATTTTTGATCCCCAAATGCAATAATTTCTGGAAGTATGATGCATACACATTCAAGGAGTAATAATATCATACTTAAACACCTAAAACATGCTATATCACCAAGGTTTCCAAGATTTCAAGCTCATGCCCACTTTGATCATCCAAGCTCAAATTCTCAACAATATCATGAATAATTCATGCCATAATTCATGAAATGATCACATAATCATGCTTCTACTTCTAATTCATTCATTTAGCATATAATTTCCAAACCCTAACCACATCAAATACAATCAAGAATCATCACTTCCATGCAAACCAACCTTTGAAAGCTAAGAAATGAAGAAGATGGATGAAGATGATGATGAATTTGCCAAAACTTGGATGATTTCTTGAAATCTTGATGATTGAAGGAAAATTTACTTCTTCCCTTTTTCTTCCTTGGAACCGAGAGAGAAAAGATGGAGATGTTGATGAATTGTAGATGAAAATGATCATGGAATGTGCAAGAAGAGATGATACGTAATTCATCATCCTTGATTTTTGTGAATTATGCTAATTGCCATTTAATCCTTTGTTTTATGAAGTCATGCGATCAAGTATACAACAATTTAAAATATGCTCAATTAAGCCCTTGCAAAGTTATGTACTTAAGTCCCTAAAGTTTAAAGAACAATCAAGTAGGGACAATTTGGTAATTTGAATCACTCTCGGTAGTGATTCCATGCAATAAATATTTTCCGTGTCGTGAAATAATATTTTCTATGATATAGAATCAAATAGTTCACATAAAGGATGTTTCGTGAATTTTTATAAAATTATGAATGCCACGTAAAAATATATCATAAAATTAAAGAAATAAAATAAAACCTACGCTCAAACTCACACGTGGCGTGCTTACCTGTTCATCCGGAACCGGGGCGTTACAATATAGATACATAGGAATGTATAATGCACCTAATATTGTAATGAAATTATTATGAGCAAGTAAATAGATAAAATTGAACCCCCAACTCCCGAAGTCCCGCACGTGGCGTGCTTATCTGAACTTCCGGAATTTGGGGCGTTACACTAGCAGAAGGTACGAAAACAAAAGGGCCAACAGCAGGAAAGGAGGTCTCCTCTAGGCCGGACTGTAAACCTGTAGTGACCGCTAGCTCCGGCGTGGAGGTATGACTACCTTCCGCGAGATTGAGGCTACTAGCTGGAGGGGGAGTAGGTCCCCCGCCTATAGCGGAAACAAAAAAATCGGTCACTAACGGAAGCTGAAGGAAATCCATGAAAAGCAAGAAAAGGGAAATAGTACTATGAAGTATGAAACCTGACAATAACACGCACTTGAAAATGGAGACTGAGCATGACGGATATCTACATCAAAAGGAGCCGTACCAGAAGCAAGAAGACCCAAGGATAGCAGGCGGGCATATCCCGCACGAAAGCCCTGCTCGAAAGCAGAAGCGGAAGCTGCTACAGCCTTCTGCGCGGATGCCTCATCAACGGCCTGCTGAAATACCAGGGAGGTCAAGTACTCCGCCTGGCGGAGCATCAAGCGCCACTTCAAAAGAGTCCTCCCTGCCGCTGTCCCCAGGACCGGATCGACTGCCTGGAGGGAAACGGGCTGTGGGGCAGAGGCTGCAAGGCGCTCCTTCCTCTCGCGGTCATAAGAAGCCTGCAGGTCCTTCTGTTTTGCGTCCAAGGACACGACCTTCTCCTCTGCTGCATTCTTCAAGACGTGAGCTGCCACAAGATCATGGCGGAGAGTATCCCACTCCTTCCGGAGACGTGTCAGCTCCTCGGCGATAGTAGGAGGGACGACAGCCTCCTGATCATGCCAACAACCAAGGAGCATACCCGCCTATAAAGAGAGAAATAGGTGAAGGAAAGGGACAAAAACAACTTAACAACGAAAGGAAAATGATGAGGTGGAAAGCTGGATGTATCTGCATGAGGTGGAGTACAGCTCTGGTAGGAAGGGCCTCTTGAGAGAGCCTAGCCATGAAATCCCTGTCAGTTACTGTGGGTAAACTCTTCAGAACCCTCAATACCAAATCACCCTGGGAGTCGAAGAAGATAGAATCGCCCTGATCAGGAGGGTGCTGGGAGGAAGTATTGATACGACCAGATAGAGGAACTGCAGATGATGTGCCAGTAGCAGGAGGGGCGAATCTCTCTCTGCTTCTCCGGCCCTGGTCCTGTTGCCCGGCAGGAGGGTGAAGAGGCCCCTTTCCTTTAGAAGCACGAACTTCTTGCTCATCGATAGGAGGGCTAAGAGACCTGTGCGCCTCCCGGCGCCTCTTATGGGGCTCATAAGAGCGGTGAGGGGAACGATTGTGGGACTCACGAGCAGGAGGATCAAGCTAGCGGTCTGCTCGGTAAGTAGGAGGGGGCGTCCCCTGGGAGATCGACCCCCTGCCTAGTGATAGCTGGCGGGAGCGCAGCAGAACGTGGCTTACGGCGCTTGTGTGGAGGCATGTTCTTCTTCGGGGAACTTCCTTCAGCTTGAGCAGGAGGGGGACAGTTGTACACACGGTACTTCCTCATTATTTCGTCTGCAAAACAAAGAGAAATCCAGATATCAGGAAGAAAGCAGGAGGCATATGATGCAGGCTATCACATAAAGCAGACAGAGCCATACAAAAAAAATAAAACAAACAACAACACAAAATCAACAAGATATCGAGTGGCCTCGGGAGAGCTAAGTGCTGGGGGATCAGGCGGAAGTGTGAAAGGAGCGGAGCAGAACAAAGCTCAATGGTCGGGCGTAGGTATCACTGCAGTATTTTCTTGCGATCTGCAGAGTCCTGAGGGATATCCGTCTTCTGAGTCTGGGATACTCGGGAAGAATAGGATCACCAAGTGGTGTATATGCGTCTCCCCTATCCCTCAGTTGAAGGACGTACAAAGAAATATAAAGTATCCCAGCACCTCGGAGACTTGGGCACCTGTAGGAAGATGGGCTTCCCTCGGGGAGTGATGTAATGAAATCCATACTTTTTTACCCATATATAGAAGTTGTCACGAAAATCCAGTGCCCGAGCAGGTTCCCTTAAATACCCCGTAAGCACAATATAACCAAGCAGCAGGGTCACAGCATGGGGCATAGCTGACCCAAATGTAAGCGAAGAGTCGCAGATACTCTAGCAAAAAAATGGGGCAATGGGAAAGCACAGCCCAGCCTCAACTTGCACGGCAAATAAACAAGCTGATCCAGCAGGAGGAGTATTGGGCCTGTCGCTAGGACCTGGAAGGAAAGCTTCCCAACCAGCAGGAAGGTTCATCCTAGCAACAACCTCCTGCAGCTCACCCTCAGATATCAGAAGGCTCGTAGTCATACTCTAACCCATCCCCCGGATCCGAATCCACGCGGTCATCAGGGTCAACCTCGGCATCACCTAAGGGGTCTGCTGGAAGATCAGCTGGTAGGTCATGAAAGCCACCAATAGCTGCCGGATCAACTGGCAGGTCATGCGAACCGTCGGTAGCTTCCAGATTACCCGGACAATCAGGAGGATCACTGACAGCGTAGGGTCAGGAACAACATCTGAAGGACCAGGGGGGCCCATGAGCAGAAGGGGTGCCGGACAGGCTACACGATACTCGCCCATCTCTTTATCTTCGAAGTCCATACCTAAAGGCCCCTGTAATTCCCCCAGCAGTAGGGAAGAAAAAGAAGGAAGAAAAATACAAGCAAGAAAACAAAGTAGAAAAAGAAAGCCTGTTATACACATGGCAAATAGCAACATTCCATAACGCACGCTCAACAACAGCAAGGAAATGAGAAAAGGTGACAAGGGGGTGCAAATGTAATTTCCCAAAACAAGACAAAGAGAATGAGACAATTTTCCTGACAACAACCCAAGGAGACATGCATTATAAAAGTTGTTTCAATACATTTTTATTACAAGGAGCCAATTTCAACACACTTTTGATATAAGAAAAAAGATAATCAGTTGTCTTTATTACAACCAAGCGACAACCCAACAAATTCATTTTATATGAATGGAAAATAAAAGAAAAAGAAATTGCAATCTTCACCTTCAAATATCTGGGATATGCCACGAGCGTACGAATCCCACCAATTCAGCAGTGAGCAACACAGGCCAACAAAACAGCAAGAAATTCAAAGCATCAGATTTCGTTCCCAACAAGAAGCATTCCCAACAGATTGATAGGAAATCAAATAATCAATTTCCATCCAACACGAATTCACGAAAGACGCCAAGATGCTTACCGATCGGGGAGATCTCTTCAATAGAGATAATGGCGTTCAAAACGGGCGACGACGAACTGGTCCTCGATCCAGATCTACAAGCAGAAGTCAATTTCCTTTAGCACCTCAGTTCGTGGAACAGTACGGAAAAAAAAATAGAGAAGCAAAAAGGAGGGGAAGACTTCGGTTTTGAGACCTTTACCTTCTCGGATGGGATCCCGGTGCCGACGGACGGCGGCGAACGATGGAACTAGGGCTGAACAGCGGTGGCCCTACACCAAATCGCGAGAAAACACCTAGATCTTGGGAAGTTATGGGCTGATTTCGTGGAAAAGTCGAAAAAGAAAAAGAAAGAAATAAGAGAGGAGGATGGAGACCTTACCTGCACGATGGCGGAGCGGCGGCGCGACGACAAAAAGATGGCGGATCTAAACCCAGATTCCTCAAGAAAGTAACAAAAGGTAAAGGGAGGAGGGGGACACAAACCCTACCTGCGCAGCAAGGCCTGGCGGCGCTGCGACGGGGAGGCTCGGCGGTGCTGCTCTCGGCGGCGGCCTAGGTTCAAATCTGCAACAAAAGAGGGAACATTAGTCTCCCTCTACCAAGAAAAAAAAACCATAGAAAAAGGAAGAGAATGGAAGAGAAAGGGAGGCGGCGCAGCTACGGCGTGGTGGTGGTGTACCACCGATGGCGGCGGCGGATGACGAGGCGGAAGAAAGAGAAGCAAGAGTCTCGGTTCCTTACCTGGGGAAGAGGAATGGGTTTCTCTCGTTCGGATTTGCAAAGGAAAAAGAAGACTGACTTTGAATAAAAACCAAGACAAGAAGCTCTATATTAACTAGAATTCTTCCGTTCCGGGTGACATCCTCTCTTTTTCTTTAAATTCGTCACTTTTTTTTATGAAATTATCCAATCGATATGTGATAATCTTGGATCAATTAATAGATCCTATAAAATTTAGAGTTATCTTGATAAGATATCCAGCTCAAGAAGATCGTTTTTAATAATTCTTTAGTATTATCTTGATTGCATTAATTCTTAAGAGTCCATCACTGGAAGTGAATTTGTAGATTTATTTCAAAAGATATGTCCTGATCGTCCGAAAGTTAAGATATGATCATATCTTGAGCTATATCATACCTTGAGAAAATATATTGCAGGAACGTATTCCCGCCAAACTTTGGAGAAGAAGAAATATTCATAATTAAGCTGGCGGGAAAGAGGAGCAGAAGGGAGTTGAACGAGCAGGAAAGAAAAGCAGAAAGAAACATGGCAAGCAGAAGGGAAAAACAGAAAGAGGAAAGCTGAAAGGAACTAATAGCTGAAAGGACAAATATATGAAGGTGAAAGTCAAGAGGGTCACAAGAAGCAGAATGTTGAGCCAACCACAAGAAGTGGAATCTCAAGCAAACCTTGGGTACGAGACGCAACGATTGTACTCTTTTTACTCATGAGGGTTTTTCCCATGTGGTTTTCCCGAGTGAGGTTTTTAACGAGGCAATCACCGTACTCAGGAAGGGAGGCCAATTGGTTTAAGACGTCCAACATCCAGAATTGTCCTTCAAGATTTCAATACACTCACAGCCGTCCACATTGTTCGACTGTAAGAGTAGGGGGAGTGATGATGTGGGGCACATTATCCTCATTATGTTATCTAATTAATTAAGGGATATTAGAGATTATTGTCAATTCAAAAGATGATGAGAGAGAAAGAGAAGGAGGTTGAGAAATCGTGGAAGAAGAAGTCAACAACTGACTTGATTTGAAATTTTAAACGTGCCTAGAATCTTGGGAAGGTGGCAACTGATTTATGTGAACAGAGATTAAAAAGGCTGGAGAGAGAGAAAGAAGAGGCAGATTCATTCAACATACTTCTACAGAAACCCTATAGACTCCATATTCTCTCAAGATTATCTATAGAAGAGTTCTACGCAGCTGCAACTTTCCTTCATCCTTTTTTATCAGGTTTTCCATGAGTTCTCCTACGTTCTCATAGAATTATCACTTGTCACAATTGTTTTAGATTCCTTTCCTGAATTGTTATAGAATTGTCATTTGTACTACTGGAGGGAGATCCCAGAAAACCAGAAGACTATCGCTACTACATTCAATTATTTATTACTCCACTTCATTATTTATATTTAACATCAATTTTCTGGTTATTTCATTTTACAGCTTGATTCAATCCCGGTGTCCCAAATACAAATTGTGTTGGTATTTAGTCAATTTTTGGCAAATATCACCTATATTTAGATATATTAACATTGGACATCCAAATGAATTTCAAAATTACGAATGACCTCTTCTCCATTAAAGAAAAATGCTTTAAAAAACTAGTATTCATTTATCTAGATGAAAAAATTTATTTTTGGGGTGTTCTCTATTTTAATAACTCATTTAGATTAAAATTTTGGATGAATTTATTAAACATCCTAATGGAGAAGGTGTGATTTATAATTTTAAAATTTATTTGGGTATATCATGTTATTTAATCTAAATAATATTTTGTTATTTAAAAATTTATTTGGGATTTAGACGTAATTGACCATATATATATATATATATATATATATATATATATGTGTGTATATATATATGTATGCTTTTCTAGTTATCGTCAAGGTCATTTTATTTTCTGTTCTCAGATAGAAGAAAGCAATGGCAACGATGACGCTGGCGTCACAATTTCGTCCATTATTCCAAGACCTTCAAGTAATTGTTCATCCAACCCCTTTTTTTTTTTCCTTCTTTACTCTCCATTTTGTTGTTTCATTCTGAATAAAATTGGAATTTGCTTTAATTGGCAGCAGTAACAGTAAAACCTGGATGCATAACAATGTTTTCGAAGTTGAATTCTGTATAAAATTACAATGTCAGATTGTGGAGATAAAATTGATGGAAGTGAGCATCAGAAGTTTTGGATATGCATTAATTTCCTTCTTTTCCTGGTTATGGGTTATATAGCATATTGCTGAAACTAGCGGTGAAGTACAACAGCAGTAACCTTACTAAAAATTGTACTGGATTATGGATTTATTTATAACCTGAGGGATTGTTGAATTTTAAAATGAAGGAGCCATGTATGCACGTACATGTTTCCGGACCAAGATTGACAAACCTTTACTCATTTTTAAAAAAATTGCATATATTAATAATTACTAGTTCCGGTTGATTGGTGTTGTTTTTCCTATTTGCTTACAATTTAGTGGGTTTGGGTGCTGATGGATTCATCATGCTTCTTTCTCATTGCAGAAACATGATGCTGTCACTGGTCTCCCAAAGGATGTCAAAAGCGGCAGCCCCAATCCCTATATCAAATGTTGTTCTTGGGCAAAATTTGTGTGCTCAAGGTACAAAGTTTCATGACAGTTTCTAGGATGACAGTCCTGGTAGTTGGATTTGTATTCTACTGGTCTATTTTGACCTTTGTTTGCAAATTTTCAATTCAAACAGCCGTGTGTAGCAGTATCCTCCGGCAGTGGCAGATACTGCAAAAATATACTGCTTGATGAATTATTATATGAAGGGTTAATTACAGTTAACCCCTGACATCTAAATCAGTTAAAAAAAAACACTCATACCTGAGAAATTACGAAAATCGCCTTGAGTTAAACTTGGGCCACAACACAAGTCAACAATCAGTCGCTTTGACTGAAAATCTTTATGTCAGCTCAATTTATTTTTATAAATCCAAATCTACCTTTAGATGCAGTTGTAACTTTTTAAACCATTCAGTGGTATATTTCGGACTATGGCCTTTTTCTGTATTTAAATTTAAGATGTTACTCTTGTTATTTTCAATTCAAATATTGAAGTTAAGTGAGTTATCTGAGGTGTTTCTTGTAATATTTTAATTAGTCTAGGGTGCACTAAGATATGATATCATATTGTTTTCCACATGTCAGTTTTGCAGAAATATGCAACTTGTAACTAATGTTTTGGATGCTGTTGATATTGTCTCTATTGTTGTGAACTTCTTGAGCTAAAAGTAATTTTGCTGTTGCTAAGCTGACATCCAAAGAATTTGATAATCGGACTTCTAGTTTGTTTTGTTTAAGTAGAATTTTTACTACAGCAAATGTTTATGCTGCTATTCCATAATCTACTTTTCACCTAGTGAATTTCAGGTCATTAATTTACTGTAGCTCCTCGAAGGCTAGTACGAGACTTTTAGTCAAGCCAATATCTGCTGTCGGTTTAGGTAATATCAACAACATTTTAGTGATATTAGCACCTTGTAATTAATTTTTGTCAGAGAACATGATCTGATGGATGAATTCAGGTTTAGAGGCATCAATAACAGATCCAGAGGATAATCTAGTTAGCATTAAAAATGTCGAGATAATTGTGGAGTCTAAAGATGATGATAATATGCAAGTGAGTTTCTTCCTTAACCTGCTATGCACTTTAGTTTGTTTTTTCCTGTCTTATAATGTAACCTCCATGTACTTTTGAGTATAGATTTTACTTGTTAGAATAAGTAAATATGATTTAGTATTACCTTTCCCTCTATGTTGAACACTTCATTGTCATTACAAATACGAAAACATGATCTTATAATGGCAAATACATGTCACTACTTTGAAAATGACCAAGTTATGAACATGTCAAGTCCAGTTACTCCAGTACATGTGGCATGCCTTTGTGGTATTCTATCTAAATCACATATTTAGATACATGTCGAACAGTTCATATAGATGCCTTTTGGGGTCTTATATCTTCTCCTTACATAGCTCTTTGTTCATATTATGACTTGAACAAACCTAGTTCTAAAGCGAAAAATTTCTGCATGTATATAAAGTGAGAATACCCTGGTACATGATATTTGGAATTCAAAAAGATTTGACCGTTCTGACTGGGTTTAGCCTGTGTATCTTCACTTAAAAAATCCTGCTGTCAACCTTCCCTTGATCTTTTACCTTTTGTTCTGGGTCAGGTAATGGTGAATTTGTCAGGGAAAGAAACGCAGATAGTGTTTGATAAAGTTTTGAGAAACTTAGCAAGTTCAGCTCCACCAATTCCTGGTTTTCGCAGAGAAAAAGGAGGTACTCATTTGCATGTTCCCTTCAATTATGAAACCTTGCTCATGTTGTTAACAAACCGACTGCTCTTTCTTTCCGGTGATAAGACGGTGGAAAATGCCTTTTGATGCTTTTCTGGTTGCTAACTGAGATTTTAATTTGAAATTGGCACTACATTTCTTGTAACTATTTACTATGTACATTATAGTACTACACAAATACCCATTTATGTGGTTACATCTCCGGCGATACCTATTTGAAATAATAACAGTAGTGTCACTCAATAATTATTTTATCCACCATGAATTTGCTTTGAGATGATAATGTCAACAGGACAGAGCAAAGTAAGAGGGCTGTCATTTTTATGCCTCTATAATTTCTCAGTAATGAGATTTTTCATGCCATTATCTTTGCTTAAAGCAAACAATTTATATGCACTGAGTGGTGATCTTTTTAAATTTGGCTCTAACTCTTAGTTTCTGGATAGTGGGGTCTCTCCACCGACATGAATCTGCTGAAGAAGTGGACTTTGAATTGATAATAAACTTTTAAAAATCAAATCATGAGAGCTTCTATAAATTATTTACTGTAGTTTTTCTCAACTTTCCTGCAACTTTTTTCTTTTGTTTAATTTCAATAGTGGTATTTAAAGGGTATGCTGGTACACACACCTGCACGATATGCACAATTAACAGCAACTTGATATACTCATGGAATGTGAACAGTGAACCATAAGATGAAATTCCCTTGCCAGAAAAGTTGGACTTTTGTTAGTGTAATTGCAAAAATATTCATGAGAAGCCTTTTTTACATCATATACACCTGCATAAGCACAAGTTTAGTTGTTTTTGACATGTTATCTCATTTAAGCATACTTAGCAAAATCCATTTGTACTCCATCAAGTGGTAGCTAGATATGCCATAGCTAATTGATTGCCGTTTTCTGAGAATAACATATTTCTGTCCCATTTCTCTTTTTCATGTGCATGGTGGCTTGTACAGGGAAGACATCTAAGGTAAACTCTTCTGTTTATAGCTTCTGACGTTAAATGTCTTTTGGAAGAAGTCTCGTTGTGTGCTTCATTTTATCATAACACCAATTGGCTGATTGTTTCAAAATAGTTCTCTGTATACATGAATTGCGGATGCCAAGTTGTCAACCATGTTGATTAAATACTAATATATATATATACATATATATATATATATAGGTATATGTTTTGAAATATTTAAATTCTTTTTTCAAAGGTATGAAACTTGTATATATGGGATACAGTGCAGACTTCATGTTGGTAGATTGAAACTCCAGTGCCTCCTGGTTGAACTATCTCTACTTTTTCACCAGTTAACCAATGATGATTGAACTTGTTTTGAACCGGGGGCAGTAATCAAACCAACTGATGTTTCACATGCACTTTATGACGAGCTTTAAGCTTTGTGCCGTTTTGGTTTTATTTGCTTCAGTTCTTACACTGCTGTTAAATTATAGTAAATAACCTACAGAAAATACCATTTTATCACTTTCCAAACGTAGGTCCCAAAGGATTTCCTTCTACAAATTCTTGGTGAAGATAGAGTTACCAATTTTGTTCTTCAACAAATCATCGAATCAATATTAGGTGATTATGTGAAGAAGGCAAGTGCCCTGTCATTACCTTTCTGACATGTTTTTCTTTATGTTATTTGCCTAACACTTTTTACATGGACTAAAATCGCCAGGAAAATCTGAATGTTAAGGACAATAAGGTTACGACCATTCAGTCTGCAAGAGAACTAAAATCAGCTTTTGTCCCGGGAAAGGATTTTGGATTCAGTGCTACAATGGAGCTTGAGAAATCAACAGTGGAGTCCAGCTGATTGCCAAGGAATACTCTGTTTGGGTCGATTAAGTTAATGATAAAATTAGGTCCCAAATGAATTATGCTCAATTCTTCTGCCTGATGTAAATTATTAGCATCTCTTAGCATTAATCTTTTTTTTTTTTTTTTTTTGAAAAGGTCTCTTAGCACTAATCTAATCTTCTGTAAGTTGGCAGCACAAAAAAACAGACCTTGTAATTAATAGATAACCTTGATTATAAATATTTGCTTTCGAAATAGCTACATTTACTATAAATACTTAAGTGGTGAACCTGAGCTAGTTGACCGTTGAACACTCGACAAGATCTTCCCCGAAATGTACAAAAAACCGAAGGGAAAGTATCACTTCCAGTCCCATAGCTGAGGTTCGAGTATGAAGTTGCTCTCACTATATATAGTTGAATCAATATAGGTCTCATACTTTACGCAATCAATTACATTCCTTCCCGAATTATGTTTGTTTGTTTTCTGTTAGAAAATAGGAGTCTTCACATCCTTTGCTAAATTTCAAAATTTTATTCCATTTTTTATCTCAAGATATAGGGTGTAGTCAAGTTTTAGTCCCACTATATACAAATTGTATATGTATCATGTTTGATTTGTCGCCCACAATAATGTCCTATAAAATTATTAATTTGAACTCAGCATTAATGCTCAATTATTCTCCTTGTCTTGTATTATTGGGAAGGAATAGTTATGCAATATTATTTTTTGGGAGCTAATTTTCATCATATTTATTATTTAAAATTAAATTGTATGTGTACATAAGCATTCAACAAATAATCTTGTATTTGATACTTGAGTTTGTGAAAAAGTTCCAATAAGTTATTGTTAATATTATGTTAGATATGTTAGATTTCAATGAGTTATCATAACATAACATAAGGTTTCAAAATCCAAGCTTACATACGCCCGTATAAATAGTTTCAAAATCCGAAGGGTTTCATAAGATCATAACATATCATATTCAACATGTATTTAACTATATATACAATATATAGTAGCATGCGGAATAGAAATACGAGCACATAGGGGTTATAGGTCGCTTCACTAAAATAAAAGTTCCTAAACCTCACCTTATATGTAAAAACAAGAGATACGTGCGTGCCGACCACCACAACTTAGGTCTCAGGCTCAACAACTTCAACGGGAACCTCCTCTGTGACTAACAAACACAAAACCCGAGACTTACACTCAATTATGTACCAAATAGATGCACGGCGATGCGAATGTATGCAAAAGAATGAAATGAAATGACATATGGAAGCAAATAGACACGTATGTTCATATCTCATGTTTATGCATCCAAATTAAATTCATAAAATTAAAATAAACATCAAAACACATCATACAACAAGTTATTAGCATGTTAGGATCATGATAGGGGCGGGAGAAGTCGAATAAAACACAAAAGAAGCAAGAAAAACACATAAAACTCGAGTATAGGGGTGAACGACTTGCATGGAGGTGGTGGAACTGCCGTTCCACCTCACAGAAGGCCTGCATCGTTCAGCCCCTCCCCTTTACTTCCTCCGAATGGCCTTTCGGAGGTACAAAAGTCTCATCCTCCGCGAATGGCCATTCCAACCGCAAGAGGGCTGCGGGCGAACACCCGTTCGTGCCGGCGCTGGGCTGTTTCTTCTTACTTCGAACTACTACTGTTCACATCTGCAAATCAAGGCTAAAACAGGGTACAAGCAGGGGCTAAAGTAAGCTACAATTTCAGGGCAAAAATGAGACAAAATCAAGCCAAAACTTCACTAAAATCAGTCACCGAATCACGCAGCAACAAGTAGAAAAGTGTAGAGTTCATTTCATGCATCAAACAAACCATGTACTATTCACATATCAAAGAAGCATTTAATGGCACATCTTGACATACTCAACTACCAAGAAATTAATGCATACAAACGAGTTAAAGAAGCTTAAATGATCATATTTCATACATTAAAGTCCAAGGAAAGCAAGTCTAGAACATGTATTCAAAATTTGATTGAAAACCTAACTATTCATTCAATATTTCATTCATGCATAAAACCTCAATCTGAAGACACAAAAGTAAGTTTAAATTGAAGCTTAGAACACGAGGAATACGGGACTTATCTTGGATCATTGAGGATCGAAGAGAACGAAGGGAAACTTGAGCTTTTCTTAGGTTGAAGATGGTGAATAGTGCTTGTTTTCTTTTTGTCCCTTGGAGCTGCTGCTGTCTCGTGTATAATTGCAAGAAACGGGAAAATTTTGGTTGATAAAAGGCTGAAATCTCGGTCAAAATAGGTCAAGGTGGGGCCGAGATTTGAATTCCGGTCTGCTCGGATCGAATTTTAAAGTTTTTAATTCCATTGGATTCGAATCGTCGAAACGAGTCGAACGGTAACGTCAGAATTCGAATCCAAATTCCCTAGCTCAAGTTAGCCGAAAAATAGCTTAAAACACCCTATTTACAAATAGGTCCCTAACCTTTAAAAAGAGTCAAATAGGCCCCAAGCCTATTTTCAAAATAGCCCTAAAACATTTAAAAATCATACAATCAAGTCCAATTAGCATAAAATTAAATCAAATTCTTATAATTCATATTCTTATATCCGAATTCAAATTAAAATAATTACGAGCAAATAATTCACGTAATAATTTAAACGAGCAGATCAATATAAATCAATTAAATCATATAAAGAACAATTAAATAAATAAATGGCACCTAAACAAATTTAAGAATCAAATAAATGAATTAAAAGGCACATAAACAATTAAGAGGCATATAAATAAATTGAAAATCACATAAATACGTAAATTAAACTCACATGTGGCACGAACCTGCACGTACGGACGAACGGGGTGTCACAACCTCCCCCCCCCCCCCCCCCCCCCCCCCGGAGAACCTCGTCCCCAGGTTCACTGCTTGGCACTGAAAAGCTCCGGATACAACCTTCTCATCTTGTCCTCGATTTCCCATGTAGCTTCTTTGTTGGGAAAAACACGAACAGAAAGCGCAGCGGAATTTAAAATTTTTCCCAAAAAGCAAGATCGGACTTGCAATTTCTATTTCTAATCTTAGGGATTCAAGAACTTACATGAATCGTTGCTTTCTTGACACGTTTTGAGCCGTCCTCAAACGCGCTTCATGCGGTAATAGCAACCCTCGTCCCTCGAAAGATTCTTTCTACTAGATTCCACGATAGGTTTCCTCTAGAGTAATAATCCACATCAACCTAGATTCAAATCATGTTAGGGAAAGTGCTAGCGATATAACATGTGTAAAGAAAGAAACATAAAACGAGAAGAAAGAGAGCAAGAGAATTCTCCCTAATTCTTGAACCCATGTAGATTGGGCGTGAATCCCAAGTCACTCGTAAGGTGAAAAATTCGAACCCCTTGGCTTATTTATAGCCTAGGATTCGAACCCCAAACCCTAATCGGAATCGGATTCCAACTTTGACTTTACTTCTATTTTCTTTCTCTCCAAGTAATAGGTATCTTATTCAAAATAAGATATCTATTCTTCTAGAAAGAGAGTTCCTAACTAATTAGGAATATTTAATTATTCCAATAATAATTAAATATCTTATTCCAATAATATTTATTCTAATCATATTAGAATTAATATTTACTAGAATAATAAATAGAAGATACTTAGTATTTATTTATTTATTTATTCTAATCAAATTAGAATAACTTAAATAATTAAATACTTAGAATTAATTCTCTAATTAATTCCTAGAAGAGCTTTAGAATTAATTCTCTTAATTAATTCTAACGAGCTAAAATTAATTCTCTAATTAATTTTATTTGGCTTCATAATTAATTCTCTTAATTAATTCTAACGAGCTAAAATTAATTCTCTAATTAATTTTATTTGGCTTCATAATTAATTATATTAGGGATTTATAATTAATTCTCCAACTTGAGAGGTAAGATCCTCCTACCATCCCATCTCTCGATTAAGATCTAGGGCATGGGAATAATGAGAGCCCTACTAACCTCAATCTTAAAGCTAAGTTCATTTCATATTCATTTGATCTCAATCCAAGAAACTCTTTTCTTGATGTCTTGATCCACTACCTCGACCGAGGGTTTAGGATGACATATGAACGACTTATGCAATAAGAGATCTTCTTGCATTTAAGAAAGTGTAGGTCCTTTGTTGATTCTCATATACTTCCATGTGCCACTTGTGCAGCCCCAGCATAAGCCTTGAATCAGTTGTCTAAGGCGACACCCTTTAAAGTTTATACCAAAGACTACAGAGTTAGCCCACAAAGCATCAATGAAATCTCAAGTCAAAAGATTAATTTACTCAGGCCATTGACCTGTGAGATATTTCCTAATGTGGAAGTTTCTATTTCTAGGTATAGAAACTGTAACATCCCGCTCATCCGCCAGTACAGGTACGCCTTTACGAGAGAGCTATATGCGCTTTTAAATTATTTAATTATGAAATTATGTTTTATTTTAATGACAATATGATTATTTGAAATAAATTGTAATTAATTTGTTTAACCTATACTTGAGTTTTAACGTTTGCGTACGCGTACTTTGTAATTGCTCCTTTTGTGCTCGAATTTAATTTCGTTTCTTGTGAATTTTTGATATATGTGAACTACGTGAGTTATGAATGTGATTATGTGCTCGTTACATGTTTTAGAGTTTGTTTTATGTGGTTTTTGTCCCGTTTTGTAAAAACGGGATTTGTGAGGGATTCGAGGGCCTAACTTGTTTAGCGCCCCTCGTGTTCCGGAAGGCGTAACTTGAGCTCGGGAATTCGGATTTGAATTCCGGAAGATGCGTCGGACTTGTAACGAAGAAATGAAGACAACGAACTTAGCCTCACATTTTTATAAGACCCTTTGATCCTCCGAATTTCGTCCGGATTGAGCCCGTTGTGACAACTTTGCCACCTTTCACTAATTAAGCCATATCTTGACCAATCCTTGACCAAATTAGGTGATTCTTGGGCCCACATTCCACTTACTCACTCCTCTATCCATTCCTTAGCCTCTCATTTCGTTTTCAGCAGCCAAGGGAGAGGAAAAGCAGCAGCAACACGAGATAGAGAGAGAGGGAAGGAGAAGTACTATTCAACTTCAAGTTTCAAGCTCGTTTCTTCTCTGTTTCGCCTCAAATTCAAAAGGTAAGTCTGGATTCTTGTTTTTTATCTTCTCCTCTTTCTTTTAAGTGTATTTTGGCTAAATTTCCTTGAGTTTTGAGCATGGTATGTGATAATGCATGAATAGTTAGGTTTTGGCCCTTTTTGATGAATCCATGTCTTCCTTGCTTTGTTCCTTGAATTGGTGAGTTATATGTGATCTAGATGACTTGATTACTTCATTTCTATGCATGAATTTCATGGTCTTTGAGTTATATGAGAGTTACCATTGTTGATCTTGCATGAACTTGAAGAACTTGGGCTTGATGATGCATCTCTTCATCCCTCCTCACTTTAGCTCGATTTTTGCATGAAATAGGGCATGAATCTTTGGATAATTATTGCATAAACCTTATGTTATGTGTTGGTTTGATGTATATTTGGTTTACTTTAACTTTTGAAGGAGTTTGGAACTGAAAATCTCGAAAATTTGGCCCTGACCCAAATCCACGGGGGTGGATTTTCTCTTTGAAAAAAATCCACCGGGGTGGATTTGAGGCAGCCCCCTCCTGGAACATTCTGACCTAAATCCATGGGGGTGGATTCTCCTTTTGAAAAAATCCACCGGGGTGGATTTAGGGCAGTGACTCCCTTTTGCTCCGAACTTCGTTTTCTTGTTTCTCCCACCCCTAATTTGATCCCCATGGTTTACTAACATGTTAAATTATGTGTTATAATTATTGTATTAGATTTATGGATTCGTTTGACTTGATTCGTGCCTTATATGATTCGATGTGTACTCCTACACGCATGAATGACTTTGTACTTTGTTTGCTTGCCTTGCATGTAATCTCCTTGCTCTTATATGAACTATATGCATTGTTAATATGTTTTTTTGATATGTTATGCATGTTATGTGAGTTTTATGAATTTGTTTGATGTGAATTATGTGATTTATGGCTTGTTGTAAACTTATATGCACTAAATGTCACCTTGTTGCGTTTTATTCGTATCTTTTGCATTCGTTGCCCCATGAATGAACTTAGAATTTATGAATGCTCTTGATATGATATTATATGATAAGTTATGGTTTTAATTGATGCGTTATGAGTTTAATTTGTTAGTTATTTGTTTGATATTTCGTTGTTTGCCTCGATGTGCCTAAGTGTGAATTTATATGAAGTGTATTGCATCTTTTGCATCTGTACGCATATGCCGAGCGTCTATATGGTTCATGTTTGAGTCTAAGTTCGTCCTTTGCTTTTTGTCTTGTTCAGAGCTTCGTTCCTTTGGTGTCGAGGGGGTCCTTTAGGTGTGCTTGGTTGGTTCCTGTTCGGTTGGTTCGACAAGGTGAGGTTTCTTTCCTTTAGTTATTACGACCTACAAACCTTGATGTGATTTAAGCCCGCATGTGACCTATGTATATGTATACGTATTTAGCTATGTGTTTTATACGTATTTTGTGGGATTTTGGCCCCTTTTGTTATGAAATATTTGAAAACGCTTTTACGTATATTTATGAATATTTTCGTTTGTTTGTTTTGAAAAGTGTTGGTGTGAGTATGTTTTGAAGCAGCGAGTTATGTTATGAAAATTATGATTCTTCGAAAATTATGAATTTTGAACAATTTGAACAATTTGATTGGGCCCCGGAGATTTTTGCGAAGGAGACCCGGGACGGTATGGGCCGTCGGGTAGTCCCTAGCATGCTCTCCACACTTAAGGATCAACCCGGAACCCACTAGGAGGTTAGTGGGGGATGGAATCCTTGGGCGTGAGTGTCATGAAACTCACGACCCTGACATGGGAATCGATGGTTAGGGTAGGAACAACCCTTCCATCACCGGAGGAGAGGTATGTGTGTTTGAATTATGTTTTCTTATGGTTTATGATTTCGATTTTGAGTATGAACGGAGTTAGGTGGTCTGAAACTCGTCCTCGCCGAGTTGTGTGTTTGATTATGAAATTAATTTGTGAAACGGGAGTGGACTTCTAATTACTAAAAGTGGTTGATTTTGGCCTTCGGCCTTAACTCTTTTCTATATATACTATCACGGGTTGAAATGTTTTGGCATGCAAAAACCACGCCCCGCTTCATGAATTTTCTTATTTCTAATATGCTCTGATTACGTATATGTATGTGTGAGTGTGTTAGCCCCCTCACCAGTCTTTAGGACTGACCCCTCCTCGCTGATTTCTTTTTCCCCTATTATTTCTTTGAGTTTGCAGGTTCGGGTTCCGGTTCGAGCTAGGCGGTGGTTTCTTTTGAGTTGTTCGAGTCTAGTTCGGGTCTTTTTCATCTTTACTTTTCTGCATTGGTAGTTGGTACTATGTATAAGATATTTATGGAATTTGTTTAAATTTGATTTGAAATTAGAATTTAAGCTTGTATGATTTAGTTGGCCTCGGATGGGCACAATGTGTTTAATTTGTATTAATTCGAGCATGTATGATTGTATTTGAATCCTGGTGCTTCCGCATTCGATTTTGATTTTATTATGCGCATTCTGTATTAGGGTCTAGACCGCCTAGCTAGTGTGTGAGTTTTTGTTTGTCACCCGTTCGCTGTAGCTTGGCGCGTGTGCGGAGTCTCCATTTCGTACACGTGTCGAGCTATAGTGCGGGGGGTGTAGTGCTCTGCGCTCCGGGGTGCTACAGAAACTTCCTTTCCCATTTAGGAATCTTCTCACGCGGGACACCTCAGTGTACCCGTTTTAATAACGAGCACCCTCATGTATTGCGTACGCATCAACTTATGCACTTTACACCCCATGAAACAGGATGATCCTTCTTAAGGACGTAATCCCACGAGCAAGTCTCAATCGAGCCTAATCAACACTCCCACTATTTGTTGGACTCATCGACTTGGAGTGGTTTCTAATCTGGCCTTAAGTTAGGGCTTGTTTCATGTGTTATTCACCTAATGACAAAGTCCCTAACAACCTTATGGATTGGGGGAGTTCTAATACATGCGCACATAATGGAAACATACAAAACATGTATTGCATATAAAGAAGTGTTTGTATATGATAATAATCAATCGTGTATTATTCAAAGATTGTCTATGTCATAAGGAAAGTCCCAAAACAGATTACATCGAATCGGCTTTCTAGGGTACTATTCCTAACATTCTTCGGACTTCTGATCTCGCCATAACACTCGGACCAAGGGAATCTGTCGATTCCTTAACACTTGCATCTTCCGGTCTTGTATCGCAATCGGGTGCTTCACTATAGTTAGATCCGGCTCAAGTTTTACCTCTTTGACTGGGAGAACAGTTGTTTCATTGGGAAAGTACTTCTGAAGTTGCTAGACATGAAACACGTTGTGTATCCCAGTTAAACTTGGCGTTAGGTTCAACCTATACTCTACTTCTCTAATCCGTTCTAGAATCTCAAACGGCCCAAGGTATCGTGGATTAAGCTTTCCACCTTTACCTACTCGAGAAAAGCCCTTTCTAGGAGATGCCTTCAAGAATAGTCGATCTCCGACTTCAAACTCGAGGGGCCTTCTTCTCTTATCTGCATAGCTCTTCTGACGGTCTTGAGCTGCATTCATTCTCTACTGAATCAACTTGAATTTGGCAATAGCTTTCTCGATCTTCTCCGGAGGTTCAGCTGTAGCACCCTGAGCGAAGGGCACCACATCCCCCGTACCATAGCCCAACACGTGTTACAGTATGAAAACTCCTCATACGCACAAAGCCATAGCGAATGGGTGACACACCAAAATACACAACCTAGCTAGGAGGTCTAGACCCTAATACAGGGCGCGCAGTAAACATAATTCACGAAAGCGAAAAAAATTTCAAATCATAATATGGTAGCAATTATCATAACATAGCTATCATATTCAACTTATACAAATTTGGATACATGACAAATATACAATTCATATCCCAGGCCAGAGTCTAAGTACAGAACTTATACATATTCCAAAATTATCCAATTGCATAACTTAAACGAAATACAATGCATGTGACTCGAGCTAGGCTCAACCAACGACACAAGGACAACCGCCTAGCTCAAACCTCCAAAAACACCTGCAACTTAAACAAAAAAGGGAAAAAAGAGAGAAATAACAATGAGGGTCAGTCCTAAAGACTGGTGAGGGGGCTAACGCACACACCCATATATACGTATAGAGAAAAGTACATAGCAATTCGAAAAGAATCCATGAACCGGGGATTGTTTTTGCAAGCTAAATCACTTCCCGTGATACTATATATATATATATATATATATACTTAAAAAAAGTTAAGGGCCAAAGGCCAAAACGATCAATTTTAAGTATTTAAGAGTCCATTCCCGTTTCATAGATTTATACATAATCACACTAACTCGGCGAGTACGAGTTCTCCTCCCAAACTTCCATATTCAAAGGCATACACATAAACAAAACAAAATTCATAAACTATCCTTTCTCCGGGCTATAGAAGGGTAGCATGCCCTAACTATCGGCAAAATACACACGAGACAAGGCTTAATTACGTCCTTGAAACCTTCGGCGATCGCTACCGCTGGCTCAAGAGAAGTACCCTTCCTCAACCTCCTAAAATCGGGTGAGACTCTCACATGGAAAGTGTTGATGGAAGAGCTCGGCGACCCCACGACCGTCCCGAGATACCATACCACTCTCCGGGGCTCATTGCATAACTCAAAAAGCAAAATTTTCACAAAGCTTATCTTTCAAAATGCAAATATCGCTTACACACACACACTCATCAACGGTTTTCAAATCAAACGTAAAATAGCTTATATACGTATACAAACCGTTTTCAAAGACTTATAACAAATGGGGCAAGCCCTCAAAGTACATATCTGTAACAACCCAAAACAGGGCCTGAATGAAAACGGTAAGCTGAGGGCATTGGTAAAGCGTTTATAGACCGTGATCCAACTTTTTAAACCTTCATGCATTGCATTCTTACATGAACTTTGTGCTCGTATATGATTTGACATGTTTTAAGGGGGAATTCTTGACCTTTGATACAGTTTACTATTCATAACCCGAGCCTACCTTGTTCATATTGCTACTCGAACCCTAGAGGTTCACCACACATGTTTCCCAATCATTTGAACTTGTTTCCCAAGCTCAGAGAGTCTTTCTTGAACCATAAGGGTATTTTTGGAACTTACCGACCAAAATTACTATTCATCTGAAAATGAGCTTTTGATTCTGTTATCTTTTCCTACCCAAGTTTATAGTCAAATCGGCCCTTGAGTCGAGACGAGTCTTTTGAAATCATTCTTGACTTGGAAATCTATTTTGAACTTGGTTTTATTGAAAATGTTTACGAAAACCCTACTCCACAATTCCTCCTATGAATGGTTTTCATTCGAAAAATGTTTTCTCTCTGGATTCGCATTACTTGAGCTATTTCAAGATTTTTGAGATGTTTTACAACTCTTGATTCAAAACCTAGCTTGAAATTTTGAAGCGTACGTTCGTACGTGAGAATTCACTATTCATTCTACGTTTTCAACTTTTTAACGGTAAAATGTTTTATAGTCGATATTGGACTCAAAACGCTTCTCGATTTATTTCTTGAATTTTGGAAACAATCCGGACTTGAAAATCATTCCCGAAAGTCATTTTTCACTGTTGTTGAGTTTCGAGCTCAAAACTTTGATTCACTAAAACTAATGTATCTTTTAAACGGTAAATCCGATTTCGAAGTATAAATATGCGTTTGGAAGCTAATTTTTGTGCCGACGGAATGGTTTTACTTCCAGCCACTTAACTTCACGTTTTGGCAGTGAAATTACCAAAATACCCCCAATAGTCCCATTTTAGCTTCAAGATGCCTAAAGCTTCCAAGAGAAGCTACTCCACTTTTGCTCTCATACCCTTATCTCAAGTTTATTTCCAATGTGAGGGGCTTCTCTCCAACTATAAATAGAGGGCAAGAGGCATTAGAATCCTTGCTCAAAGTTGTGTTAACAACACCCTTTCTCTCCCTCTCCTCCCCCTCTTGGCCGGCGGCCTTCCCCCCCCTTTAGATGCTAGGTTTGTTTTTATTTTATATTATGTTTTTATGTTATAGCTTAGTTTAATTTATGTTTTTATGTTATGGTATGTTTATATTATGTTTAGGTTGGGTCTTAGGGTCTTCCCTAAGCCATATAGGACTTTATTTTATGCATTTATAATATAATTTTCATGATATGTTTGAATATATGTTTATATGTTTTAATTGTTTAGTATATGCTTGAATATGTTATGAAATGCTCTAGTATATGCTATGATCATGTGATATGGTTGTTATATTATGAGAATTGATGCATGATTATGGAATTTGAATTATGTTCATGCATGCTAGCTAATGGAATAGTGATTTACAATTAATTATGTCACAACTTGTTATATGTTGGTATTGAATTTAATTGTTACATGTTACATGCCCAAGGTTCATGATATGATATGATATATGTTGAAGACATGTTGTTACATGGTTATATGATTCATGAATTATGAATTGAGCTTATGATATGATATGGAGTAATGGAATAGAGCCTTGATCATATGTTATACACTTTAATAGTGTCACATGTTATAACCTAAGATAGAATAGTGCTTCATAACTTGATCTTAGACCTTAATTGGACCTCTTAACCATAGGTTATACCTTTAACCTAGATCACACTTGATTATAATGACATGAACTTGAAACTATAGGTTATAATCAAGATCATAATTTAATTAAGGGGTTTGTGTGTGTGTGTGTGTACGTGCATGGTGTGTGTGTGTGTGCATAGTAAGGGTTTGACCCGACCCTTTGACCCGACATGTGAATAGTAACATATGAATAGTAATTGTGAATAGTAATCCTGAATAGTAATTTTGAATAGTGCTTTTGAATAGTAAAAGTGAAATAAAACTTGTGCTTTCTTAATAAACATTTGCACCTAGGGTTTCCATATCCAGGGTCTAAAATGTGTTTTCTTTTGAGGACTTGTTTCATAACTTAAGGTTTGCGATAAGGTCCATAATTTGACTAAAGCTTACTCGATTATAGTAAGATCATAGTCCCACGTTAAGAGTAACTCACTTTAATGCATTCCTTTGAGTGTTACCTTTCTTGAATACCTTAAATGGTATTACTCTCTTGTGTTACATGTTCCTTGTTCATTTGTTTCATGTATTTCATATGCATCTTAGTTAGTAGTGGGTCTCAGTTCTTAAGCTCACTCAAGTACGCCACCTACAGGAGTTAAAGTTGAGCACTGGGATCCCCAGGGCACCGCGTAATCTGTCTACCTACCTTTTGTTACTATTAGGTGAGGTGAAGTTAAAACGTTTTCAAACTGGAACCACGATTGTACTATTGTATTATACGTTTTGAAATTCAAAGCTAAACCTCGTTTTGAACTATCCCATTTATCGGGACATTCTTTTGAAAGGATCATTCATACTTTAATAGTATACCTTGATCTAAAGCACATGTTTTCCCAAAGTTCTGCATTCTTGTTCAAAGACAGTTACATGTTCTGCATATGTTTTCAAAGTACAGTTTCACATGTTTTACAGACAGCATCACATGTTACAGTTACAGTTTCACATGTTATAGTTAGTACCCAGAGTGGTTCTCTGGTCACTGCTAATACTGAAATGCAAGCATACAATTTATAGTTTGGGCCCGACAGTTATGTGTAGAGGTAATGTTCGGGAGGTGCGCACCAATGACATCACTAATACCGGCCGCCACAATTAGACAATTGACACCGACTTTTAACAGGAGGTTTGTTAAGTCAGGACAATCTATCTGGGAACGGACCGCAAATCTGTTCCCATTACATGTCTACAGGACGCCTAGGGCTAGCTACCCGAAGTGACAACTGGTGGAGGATGGTGTATGTTTGTATGTGTTAGTGGGGTATTGTTGACCTTGGTCCGATGCTCTACTATATGTGGAGTTATTGTTGATCCTGGTCCAATACTCTACTTCATCATGTTTTCTGGAGTAAGGATAGAGAAGCCTAGCTTGCGGGCAAAATTCTATTTCATAAAGGATGGTTCATATTTGGAAAAGTTCACTGTACCCCTATCTCGTTTTATGAAAGAACTATGAACCATCTACAACATATGTGTGCGCATGTGAAAGCATTCATGAAAGAGTTTTGAAACTCGTATTCTTTTTTAGCATTGCATGCAAACAGTTTTATCAACCGAACTTATTCCAAGTTCTTCTTTAAAGCCTTGCATTAACAGTTTTGAACTTTACTTCAAGTTCTTTATCACTCAGTACTTTCTTTAAAGTATTCCCTCACTTAGTCCTTTTGACTAATACCTCTCCCGTTTTCTTGCCTCGTGGTTTCAGGTCTTGCAGCCGCAGTCTAGAGGTATCTTGAAGCTCTAGCTTGTCACTTTTGTTTCAGTTAGGACTTAGTATTACTTTCTTTTGTGTCCTGCATATGTTATATGGCTGCATCACTTTATATTTCTGAATACTTGAGTATCCTTGTTATACTCTTTCTACTACTCTGTTACCGATATTTTGAACTCTGCTATATCGGTGCTTATATGTGAATATGTTACATGTTCTGATATGCTAAGTCTCTCTTACACGATCGATATGTTCTTGCTTGTTACATGCCATCACACACATATTTTGAGAAGTTTTAAAATACTCTGATTTTCCGCTGCATAGCCACATCGTTATAGATGTATAGTTCTGAGATAGACAGCCGTTCACTGGAGTATTTCTTAAGTGATGGCTCACACCATTACTTGAGAGGTGCTTCAGTGCGAGGGTTGAGACGCCGCTCTCCTCAAGTTCCAGTACGGGTGGGGGCGTTATAATATCATACACGCATCTAACTTATAATATACATAACTCGCACGCAGGGTGTTGGAAAACACGAATCAGAAAGCAGCGGAATTTAAAAAATTTCCCAACAAAAGGATCTTGGACTCGCAATCGTGTAACCAAATTCGAAGGAATTAAGAAACTTACTTTTCTTTTGTTATTTCTTGAAGCGTTTCAAGCCACCCAAGAACGCTCTTCTCGCGGCTTGATCCCCTCTCCTTGGTAAAGCTCGAATCTTCAAACTTCTAACTTGAAGTCTCTAGAGAAAGTCCACCAACTTGATCACAATCTAACTAGTAAGGATGCTAGTTCTCTAGTTAGTGTTTAGGCTTAACCTAGGGTTTTATTTAATCTTGGAGAAAGGAAAGTGGTCAACACATGAACCAAAAGAATTTCCCATTAGCTCTAAAGGGGAGCATGAGCTCCCCTATATATAGGAAAGGGGAGGGGCGGCCGAAATCCTTGTTCTCATAGGCAAGGGTTTTGGTTCCTCTCTCCTATTACTTGATCATCAAGTAATTTCCAACTTTGACTTTGAATTCTAATTCAAATCAACTTTCAAGAGAGCTAAAAATATCCAAACTATTTTTGGATAATTTTATACTTTATTTATTATAAAATAAATAACTTATTTTTATCTAATTAATTAATTCGTAATTAATTAACTAGATTATTTTTCTCCAAAATAAGACTTTCCTTTTAATTCAAAATTAAACCAAAGTCTATTAAATAATTAATAAATTAATTATTTAAAATATATATATATATAATATATATATATTCACGTGTGTGACACGTGTCACAAGGACACTTGTCACTCATGTGTCACAAGGACACTTGTCACTCACGTGTGGAACCCTCTTGGCCCGATTAACTCGTTTAATCATTTTAAAGCCTCAACTCATGTAACCAAGTTGTTGTGTGTGACCCTCTAGGTTCTCAATTCAATTAGCAGTGACCCTAATTAATTAATTCACTAATTAATTAATCAGTCCACAGATTAAATGACCATAGTCTAGCAACAGGTGTTTAACCCCTAGCTGAATTGGAATGTTCGGATTCGACAGAACCTTTAAGTCATTGATTCATGTGAGATACAATCCTCCTACTTACTATCTCTCAACCAAGATCTAGGGCAAGGGAATAATCAGAACCCTAATAATCCGGTCTTAAAGCTAAGTGCATTTCATATCCATTTGATCTCAATCCAAGAAACCCTTTTCTCGATGTCTTGATCCACTGCCTTGGCCAAGGACTCCATATGGCATATGAATGACTTACACAATAAGAGATCACCTTGCAAATGCAAGTGTAGGTCCTTTCTTGATTCTCATTCACTTTCACGAATCACTTGTGCAGCCCCAGCATAAGCCTTGAATCAGTTGTCTAAGGCGACACCCTTTAAAGCTTATACCTAAGACTACAGAGTTAACTCATAAAATGACAAGGAACCTCAAGTCTAAGGATCAATTAATCACATCAATGACTCGTGAGATATTTCCTAATCTGGAAGTTTCCATTTCCTGAAATAAAAACTTCCTTTCCCATTTAGGAATGTTCTCACACGGGGCACCTCAGTGAACTTACTTATTAAAGTAAGCACCCTCATGTATCACGCACGTATCAGCTATACACTTTGCACCTCCATGAAACAAGGTGGTCCTTCTTAAGGGCGCGATCCCACAAGCAAGCCTTAGAGGAGTCAGGTTGACACTCCCACTGTCTGTAGGACTCATCGGCTTGGAGTATTTTACTAATCATGACTTATGTGATATAGGGCTCGTTTCATGAACCATTTCACCTAAATGGTAGAGTCCTAAAGTCATCAGGATTAGGGGAGTTCTCATACATGCACAGCTAAAGTAAACGCATACCAAACAAGAGCATATAAAGAAGTGTTGCCTCAATTGGTTATTTCATTCAAAGATTATCTGTGATTACAATAAGGAAAAGCACAAAGCGGATATACAATCGGCTTTCTAGGGCACTATTCCTAACAATCTCCCACTTGCCCGTTAAAGCCATTCTAAAGCTACTCTAAGTCCCATCTTCTGAAGATGACCTTGGAAAGCTTCTCGACTAAGGGGTTTAGTAAGTGGATCTGCCACGTTCTCTGCTGATGTGACCCTCTCGATTTGCACATCTCCTCTTTTGATAATATCACGGATTAGGTGATACTTCCTCATAATGTGCTTGGTCCGTTGGTGAGATCTTGGTTCTCTTGCTTGAGCAACCGCCCCAGTGTTGTCACAAAACACAGTAATGGGGTCTTTCATGCTAGGAACAACATTCAACTCTTTAATGAAGTTTCTAATCCAAACACCTTCCTTAGCTGCATCATTCACAGCTAAGTATTCGGCCTCAGTGGTCGAATCTGCAGTGGTTGTTTGCTTGGAACTCTTCCAACTCACTGCTCCGCCGTTTAGGCAGAAAATGTATCCTGACATTGACTTAAAATCATCTAAGTCAGATGCAAAGCTTGCATCGCAGTATCCTTCGACAGTAAGATCTTTCTGACCTCCGTAAACTAAGAATAAATCTTTAGTACTTTTCAAGTACTTAAGAATATTCTTCACGGCAGCCCAGTGACCATCTCCAGGGTCAGATTGGAAACGACTTGTCACACTAAGTGCATAAGCCACATCCGGTCGAGTACATAACATTGCATACATTATGCTACCTATTGCTGACGCATAAGGTGTATGAGTCATTCTCTCCTTCTCAAGGTTAGTCTTAGGACACATCTTCTTTGAAAGACATGTTCCTACACTCATAGGAAGGTTCTTAACCTTTGCTGACTCCATATTGAATCTCTTCAATACTTTGTCAATGTACATCGACTGTGATAGTCCTATTAACCTTCTAGATCTATTTCTATAGATTTTAATTCCAAGGATATAGTACGCATCACCAAGATCATTCATCTCGAATTGGTTCGATAACCAAAACTTAGTCACTTTCATGTCATCCTTCGAATTCCCAATAAGAAGGATGTCATCAACATAAAGTACTAAGAATTGCACTGAGGTCTCCAATTCCTTTCTATACACACAAGACTCATTCGAAATTTGAATGAAACCAAACGCTTTGACTGATTCATCAAATCGAATGTTCCAATTTCTAGACGCCTGTTTCAATCCATAGATTGATCTTTGGAGTTTGCAAACCTTTTGCTCACTCCCACTGAATGTGAAACCTATCGGTTGTTCCATATAAATGTCTTTATCAATGTCACCATTGAGAAAGGTAGTTTTCACATCCATTTGCCATATCTCATAGTCATAATATGCAGCAATGACAAGCATGATCCGAATAGACTTTTGCATTGCAACTGGTGAGAAGGTTTCGTCAAAGTCCACGCCGGGTCTTTGAGTGAATCCTTTTGCAACCAGTCTTGCTTTGTAGGCTGCAATGCTTCCATCAACTCCAAGCTTTCTCTTAAAGATCCATTTGCAACCTATGGGTTTGACCCCATCAGGCAAATCTACCAAGGTCCAAACTTGGTTGGAGTTCATGGAATCCATTTCGGATTTCATGGCTTCTATCCACTGTTCAGAGTCAGAATCTGAAAGTGCCTCCTCATATGTTAAAGGATCATTATCCTTTTGAGAGATTTCATGGAAGAATCCATACCATCTTTCCGGCTGTCTAGGAGTGCGTTCAGAACGCCTCAGAGGAGGATTTACGTATGTATCGAAATTCGTGATTGGTTGTAGTTGATCAGAAGGGGACGTTTCTTCAGTGGGTGGTGTGGGGTTACTTTGTACTTCTTCCAATTCTATGATCTTGCCTTTCTTTTCTTTAAGGAATGGTTCCTCAAGAAAAGTGGCATTTCTGGAAACAAACACCTTTTGCTCAGATTGATCATAGAAGTAGTATCCTATGGATTCCTTAGGATAACCTACAAAGTAGCATAAGTTAGAACGAGATTCTAACTTATCTCCCACTGTCCTCTTCACGTAAGCAGGACAACCCCAAATTCTTAAGTAAGAATAGCTAGGGATTTTACCATGCCACATTTCATAGGGCGTTTTAGGGACCGATTTAGAGGGAACTAGATTCAAAATCTTTGCTACACTTTCTAGGGCATAACCCCAGAAGGAAGGTGGTAAGTCATGGAAACTCATCATGGAACGAACCATATCAAGTAAGGTTCGATTCTTTCTCTCAGAAACTCCATTAAGCTGAGGAGTTCCCGGAGGAGTCCACTGAGAGATAATCCCATTACCTTTGAGATGATTAAGGAATTCTTCACTAAGATACTCGCATCCTCGATCAGATCGAAGTGCTTTGATCTTGTGACCAGTTTGGTTCTCAACCTCCTTTTGAAATTCTAAGAATTTCTCAAAAGCTTCAGATTTATACTTTATTAAGTATACATAACCATATCGACTATTGTCATCGGTAAAGGTTATGAAATACTGATGATTGTTTCTAGTTCTTACACTAAGCGGTCCACAAACATCAGTATGGATCAAATCCAATACCTTAGTGGCACGTTCCACAGTTCCTTTAAAAGGAACTTTGGACATTTTTCCTTTGAGACAGGATTCGCAAGAAGTTAACTCTTTGAGATCATTTTCAGAGAATGATCCTAAAGTGTTTATCTTGCTAATTCTGTTCTTGGAAATGTGTCCTAATCTAGCGTGCCATAAGGGAGCTGAAACTTTGTCATCTCTCTTACGCTTTGTTTCTCGTTGTATATTCATAACATTGATATTTTGAGTTAGATAAAGTCCATTACTTAGAGTACCGATGTGAACGGAAGAGTTGTTCCGTTTGATAAAGTATTTACCATTCTTAATATAAGTTTCATAACTTTCACAATCTAATATTGGAACTGAAATTATATTACGAATAATGCTCGGTACATAAAGGACTTTATTTAAGACTAACTCAAAACTATCTAAATCTAATCTAATTGTGCCTAAAGCTCGAGCTTCAACGTTTGAGCCATTGCCGATCTTCTTGATACATTCTCCTTCTTTGAGTTGTTGGACTTCACTTAGCATCTGTACATCATTACAGATATGAGTTCCACAACCGGTATCAAGTACCCAAGAACTAGAATTAATAGAAAGATTTACTTCAATGAGAAAGATATCTTTCTTTAGAGTAGCCTTGTACTCTGGGCAGTTTCTCCTCCAATGTCCCGCTTTGCCACAATGGAAGCAAACATCCTCTTTCTGATCACGCTTCTTCTTTTGGGCCTTCCCCTTCGAAACTCCACCAGTGGGCCTAAGGGGTTTCTTCTTCTTCCTTTGGGCTTTCTTGCCCTTACCTTTAGAAGGTCCAGAAGAGGAAGATGGAGCATTCACCATCAAAACCTTATTGTCCTTTTTGATCGTGCTTTCAGCAGTCACAAGCGGACTAATTAGCTCAGCTACAGTAGCACCAGCATGATTCATGTTGAAGTTAAGGACAAATGGGTTGAATGATGGTGGGAGCGAAGCTAGCAACAAATCCACTGAAAGCTCATCTTTCAGCGGCATGTCCATGGAAGCAAGTTTCTCAGTAAGGGCAAGAAACTTGAGTCCATATTCATGGACACTTGAACCTTCCCTCATTCTCAAGTGGAACAATTCCTTTGAAGTGTTATACCTTGTAACACGTTCATGAGGGCGGTAAAGTTGCTCTAAGTGGTCGTAAATCTCCCAAGGAAATTCCATGGCCTCATGTTGTCTTTGCAAGTTCGGAGACATGTTAGCCAACATAAGGCAACGGGCTTGGAGATTATCATCCTTCCACTTCTGAATCGCATCCCGCTCGGCCCGAATGGGAGCCTCCCCTTCGGGACTAGGCTCCCCTTCGAAGAGAACATAAGTTCTCTTCTCAGAATCTAAAACGATTTTTAGATTCCTCAGCCAATCAGAATAGTTGGGACCAGTCAACTTGTTTGACTCGAGGATCGATACAAGAGGGTTTTTGGTTGCCATTTCAAAACACGTAGAGAATCACAGAATCTACGACCTAAATGGTAAAACAGAGAACTAGTGAGCATGCTGAATTATAACGATATACAAAAGATAAGGTCTTTAATCTAATGCAGCTCCCACTGTTTTTCAAAGATCTATAATTCCCAAAGATCTAAGAGGAACACGTTTCCCAATGGGTACTAAGATCCTAGGCATTTTACCTCGAACCCACGACTCGCGGACATTCTAAGTAAGAACCCTAGGTAGGTACAACTTACCAATTCTAACACCTTTAGAATTCTTAGTAATTATTTTTGCATCACCTATCTTTCAATATGGACCCACGACTCGTGCGACATCCATATTTACTTAGGCGTTAAGCTAGACCCATCAATCATAAGATCATGACCAAAACTTAGGTCGAACGACCCACGACTCGTGAACATCGCCCTTGCTAAAATTGACCACGAAATATTGACCATTTAAAATGATCAATTAGGTAACTAAGAACTAATAAGCTCCACTAGCTATCCCACGACTCGCGGACAATAACTAGCTTCACTTACTAAACTTAAAACCTATTGATGGAATGCTAGGAATTTTAATTCAAAATTTGCATCTTGAATTAAATACCTATTTGTTCGAAATTAGCTTAATATTTAATGGGAATTTTCGAATCAACCGGAGAGTTGTCCGGTTCGATCTCACCAACATATATGTTATCCAATTTTATTAGTCTTGATTAATGCAAGTACACTTAAATGCATTTCAAACAAGCACATAAACAGACAACATGTCCTAGCATGATACTAACATGTAATGATCATGGGTTCTACCTATCTTATGCGTGATATGTGGGAGCCACTCCACAATCACAAGTTCTAACATACATGCCACATAAACAGTTCAAATCACATAAGGGAAAGCGGTAACAAAATACGAGCCCTATCTCTATTACATTTAACAATTGAGATTCCCCTCCCTAACATTTTGAGGGGTCTTCACTTATGGCCTCCTTGTTACTTGAATGTGGTCCATCTTACTCCATGGGTGCATTGTCTCCAAAATGAAAATAAAACCTCACCACCTATCTCTACTCTCAAATTACAATAAAAAGAAAAAGACATAAAGTAATAAGGCTCAATCTTCATATTGGCCTTAGACAATTACACGGGGCATACCCCGGCCTAAAAAACAGTAATATGGAAAGCCACATAATAAATCACATAACAGTACGCACATAAGTGAGGCTCCAACCTCAATTGAAAAACGCAACTATAGGGCTCCAACCCCAATTTAAACCATCTATGTGCATAAATTAAAACCATACATAGATCTAAACCCATGGTCACCTAACATGCTTTTGCAAGAATTTAAATTTAACCAATAAATTAAAATTCTCGCTTTAAGCTCTAATAGCTTAAAACACGACTTAGATGCAATTCTTGTTCAAGAGCCTTTTCTATAAAACCCGAAAAACAATGAACTAATAAAATTCCAATTAATTTCTGAAAATTAATAATTTTATTCTTTCAATATTTTTAGAAAATAAAGATTGTAATTTTTCCAAAGTTTAAATCGATTAAATTTCTAAAATCCCAATTTAAACAATTATTTCAAAAATAATTCAAATTTAATAAATAAAATTTTTCAGAAAAATTAAATCGGGATTGGATTGGACTAAACACGAAAATCAAGATCGCGAAACGAAGGGCCCGGAACGGACTACACGCCCGCCCGAGACCAAGCCCGGCAGACGCGCAGCATCGCGCTCATGGACGCGGGCGCCAGCTGGGCGGGGACGGGCGGTCGTGACCGGCAGGCTCCCGCGCGGTTGCGGGACTGCTGGGCGGGCGGGCGCGCGGGCCTGGCGTGCTACGCCTTAGCACGTCCAGGCTCGCGTTTTCGTAACGCGATTTCGTGTTTCGTACTTTTAGTTCAAAAACCAAAACAATCCAAAATTCAAAAACACGAATTAAATTAATTTCTATCAAAACGGTTTTCCAAAACACAATTTAAGAAAACAGTTTCAGAAATTCAAGAAAAATTACAGTTTCGTATTTCAGGCTTTCTAAAAGAACTCATGAATACCTAATTCGCATCTAAGCCTAAGAATTTCTACCAAATTCAGAATAATTGAGACGAATCAGAAACACGATTAACGAGGTGGCTCTGATACCACTTGTTGGAAAACACGAATCAGAAAGCAGCGGAATTTAAAAAATTTCCCAACAAAAGGATCTTGGACTCGCAATCGTGTAACCAAATTCGAAGGAATTAAGAAACTTACTTTTCTTTTGTTCTTTTCTTGAAGCGTTTTGAAGCCACCCAAGAACGCTCTTCTCGCGGCTTGATCCCCTCTCCTTGGTAAAGCTCGAATCTTCAAACTTCTAACTTGAAGTCTCTAGAGAAAGTCCACCAACTTGATCACAATCTAACTAGTAAGCATACTAGTTCTCTTGTTAGTGTTTAGGCTTAACCTAGGGTTTTATTTAATCTTGGAGAAAGGAAGGTTTTCAACACATGAACCAAAAGAATTGCCCATTAGCTCTAAAGGGGAGCATGAGCTCCCCTATATATAGGAAAGGGGAGGGGCGGCCGAAATCCTTGTCCTCATAGGCAAGGGTTTTGGTTCCTCTCTCCTATTACTTGATCTTCAAGTAATTTCCAACTTTGACTTTGAATTCTAATTCAAATCAACTTTCAAGAGAGCTAAAAATATCCAAACTATTTTTGGATAATTTTATACTTTATTTATTATAAAATAAATAACTTATTTTTATCTAATTAATTAATTCGTAATTAATTAACTAGATTATTTTTCTCCAAAATAAGACTTTCGTTTTAATTCAAAATTAAACCAAAGTCTATTAAATAATTAACAAATTAATTATTTAATATATATATAATATATATATATATATATATTCACGTGTGGCTTCACACGTGTGGAACCCTCTTGGCCCGATTAACTCGTTTAATCATTTTAAAGCCTCAACTCATGTAACCAAGTTGTTGTGTGTGACCCTCTAGGTTCTCAATTCAATTAGCAGTGACCCTAATTAATTAATTCACTAATTAATTAATCACTCCACAAATTAAACGACCATAGTCTAGCAACGGGTGTTTAACCCCTAGCTGAATTGGAATGTTCGGATTCGACAGAACCTTTAAGTCATTGATTCATGTGAGATACAATCCTCCTACTTACTATCTCTCAACCAAGATCTAGGGCAAGGGAATAATCAGAACCCTAATAATCCGGTCTTAAAGCTAAGTGCATTTCATATCCATTTGATCTCAATCCAAGAAACCCTTTTCTCGATGTCTTGATCCACTGCCTTGGCCAAGGACTCCATATGGCATATGAATGACTTACACAATAAGAGATCACCTTGCAAATGCAAGTGTAGGTCCTTTCTTGATTCTCATTCACTTTCACGAATCACTTGTGCAGCCCCAGCATAAGCCTTGAATCAGTTGTCTAAGGCGACACCCTTTAAAGCTTATACCTAAGACTACAGAGTTAACTCATAAAGTGACAAGGAACCTCAAGTCTAAGGATCAATTAATCACATCAATGACTCGTGAGATATTTCCTAATCTGGAAGTTTCCATTTCCTGAAATAAAAACTTCCTTTCCCATTTAGGAATGTTCTCACACGGGGAACCTCAGTGAACTTACTTATTAAAGTAAGCACCCTCATGTATCACGCACGTATCAACTATACACTTTGCACCTCCATGAAACAAGGTGGTCCTTCTTAAGGGCGCGATCCCACAAGCAAGCCTTAGAGGAGTCAGGTTGACACTCCCACTGTCTGTAGGACTCATCGGCTTGGAGTATTTTACTAATCATGACTTATGTGATATAGGGCTCGTTTCATGAACCATTTCACCTAAATGGTAGAGTCCTAAAGTCATCAGGATTAGGGGAGTTCTCATACATGCACAGCTAAAGTAAACGCATACCAAACAAGAGCATATAAAGAAGTGTTGCCTCAATTGGTTATTTCATTCAAAGATTGTCTGTGATTACAAAAGGAAAAGCACAAAGCGGATATACAATCGGCTTTCTAGGGCACTATTCCTAACAATCTCCCACTTGCCCGTCAAAGCCATTCTAAAGCTACTCTAAGTCCCATCTTCTGAAGATGACCTTGGAAAGCTTCTCGACTGTAACGCCCCCACCCGTACCAGAACAAGAGGAGAGCGGCGTCTCAACCCCCGCACTGAAGCACCCCTCAAGTAATGGTGTGAGCCATCACTCAAGAAATACTCCAGCGAACGGCTGTCTATCAGAACTATACATGTACAACGATGTGGCTATGCAGCGGAAAATCAGAGTATTTTAAAACTTTTCAAAACATGTGCGTGATGGCATGTAACAAGCAAGAACATATCGATCGTGTAAGAGAGACTCGGCATAACAGAACATATAACAGATTCACATATAAGTACCGATATAGCAGAGTTTAATGTATCGGTAACAGAGTAGCAGAAAGAGTATGACAAAGATACTCAAGTATTCAGAAACATATACAGAAGTATAAAGTGATGCAGCCATAAAACATATGCAGGACGCAAAAGAGGAAGTAATACTAAGTCCTGACAGAAACAAAAATGACAATCTAAAGCTTCAAGATACCTCTAGACTGCGGCTGCAAGACCTGAAACCACGAGGCAAGAAAACGGGAGAGGTATTAGTCAAAAGGATTAAGTGAGGGAATACTTTAAAGAAAGTACTGAATTAAAGAACTTGAAGTAAAGTTCGAAACTGTTAAATGCAATGCTTTAAAGAAGAACTTGAAACAAGTTCGGTTGATAAAACTCTTTGAATGCGATGCTGTAAAAGAATGCACGTTATAAAACATTTTCATGAATGCTATGACACGCGCACACATATGCTGTTGATGGTTCATAGTTCTTTCATAAAACGGGGATAAGGGTAAAGTGAACTTTTCCAGATATGAACCATCCTTTATGAAACAGAATTTTGCCCGCAAGCTAGGCTCCTCCATCCTTACTCCAGAAATCATGATTTGGTTGAGCATCGGACCAGGATCAACAATAATTCCACGTATAGTAGAGTATCGGACCAAGATCAATAATAACCCCACATAAAGTAGAGCATTGGACCAAGGTCAACAACAACTCCGTACACAGTAGACTATTGGACCAAGGTCAACAACAACTCTTACCAACACATACAAACATGCACCATCCTCCACCGGTTGTCACTTCGGGTAGCTAGCCCTAGGCGACCTGTAAACATGTAATGGGAACAGATTTGCTGTCCGTTCCCAGGCAGATTGTCCTGACTTAACAAACCTCCTGTTAAAAGTCGGTGTCAATAGTCTAAGTGTGGTGGCCGGTATTGGTGATGTCGTTGGCGCTCACCTCCCGAGCATCACCTCCACACATAACCGCCGGGCCCAAACTGTAAACTGTATGCTTGCATTTAAGATTAGCAGTGACCAGAGTATCACTCCAGTATGCTAACTATAACATGTGAAACTGTCTGTAAAACATATGATTCTGTCTGAAAACATGTGATGCTGTCTGTAAAACATATGATTCTGTCTGAAAACATGTGAAACTGTCTGTAAACTGTACTTTGAAAACGTATGCAAAACATGTAACTGTCTTTGAACAAGAATGCAGAACTTTGGAAAACATGTGCTGTAGATCAAGGTATACTATTAAAGTATGAATGATCCTTTCAAGAGAATGTCCCGATAAAAGGGATAGTTCAAAACAAGGTTTAGCTTTGAATTTCAAAACATATGTTACGATAGTATAATCGTGGTTCCAGTTGGAAAACATTTATAACTTCACCTCACCTAACAGTACCAAAAGGTAGGTAGACAGATTAAGCGGTGCCCTGGGGATCCCAGTGCTCAACTTTAACTCCTGTAGGTGGTGTACTAGAGTGAGCTTAAGAACTAAGACCCACTACTAACCAAGATGCATATGAAATGCAAGAACAATGAACAAGGAACATGTAAAGAACATGTAACACAAGAGAGTAATACCATTTAAGGTATTCAAGAAAGGTAACACACAAAGGAATACATCAAAGTGAGTTACTCTTAACGTTAGACTATGATCTTACTATAACCGAGTAAGCTTTAGTCAAATTATGAATCCTATCGCAACCTTAAGTTAAGAAACAAGTCCACGAAAGAAAACACATTTTGAAAACACATTTTAGACCCTGGATATGGAAACCCTAGGTGCAAATGTCTATAGAGAAAGCACAAGTTTTAATTCATTTTTACTATTCAAAAGCACTATTCAAAAGTACTATTCCAGATAACTATTCATGATTACTATTCACAGGTTACTATTCACATGTCGGGTCAAAGGGTCGGGTCAAACCCTTACTAAACACACACCCACACACACATGGTACACACACACACCATGCATGAACACACACACACACACGGCATGCACACACACACACACCCTAATCAAATTATGATCTTGATTATAACCTATAGTTTCAAGTTCATGTTAATATAATCAAGTGTGATCTAGGTTAAAGGTATAACCTATAGTTAAGAGATCTAATTAAGGCATAAGATCAAGTTATGAAACACTATTCTATCTTAGGTTATAACACGTGACACTATTAAAGTGTATAACATGATCAAGGCACTAATCCATTAATCCAAATCATAACATAAGCTCAATTCATAATTCAAGAGTCATATAACAATGTGACAACATGTCACAACATATATCATATCATATCATAAACCTTTAGGCATGTAACATGTAACAATTTAATTCCAATATCAACATGTAACAAGTTGTGACATAATAAATTGTAAATCACTATTCCATTAGCTAGCATGCATGAACATAATTCAAATTCCATAATCATGCATCAATTCTCATAATATAACAAGCATATCACATGATCATAGCATATACTAGAGCAATTCATAACATATTCATGCATATACTATACAATTAAAACATATAAGCAACTATCAAAACATATCATAAAAACTATATAATAAATGCATAAAATAAAATCCTATATGGCTTAGGGAAGACCCTAAGACCCAACCTAAACATAATATAAACATACCATAAGATAAAAACATAAACTAAACTAACATAACATAAAAATAAAACAACTAACCTAGCTAAGGGGAGGGGATGCCGACGGCAAGAGGGGAAAGGAGGGAGAGAGGAGTGCTTGTTAACACAAGACTTTGAGCAAGGATTCAAATGCCATGAGAGGGGTATATATAGGTGTTGGGAAGCCCCTCACCTTGCAATTAGAGAGGGCTTAAGGGTAGGAGAGAAAAACAAGAGTTCATCCACTTGTATCTTCTAGAAGCTTTAGGGATGTTGAAGCTAAAAATGGGCTGCTGGGGGTATTTCTGTAATTTCGTCCCCCATGGCTCGAGGATAAGTGGCTGGAAGTTTAACCATTCCGACGGCAAGAAAATTAGCTTCGAAACGCATATTCATTCGTCGAAATCGGATTTACCGTTTGAAAGATACATTAGTTTTAATGAATAAAAGTTTTGAGCTCGAAACTCGACATGAGTGAAAAACGACTTTCTAAAATGATTTTCAAGTCCGGATTGCTTCTAAAATTCAAGAAATAAATCGAGAAGCGTTTTGAGTCCAAAATCGACTATAAAACGTTTTACCGTTAAAAAGTTGAAAACGTAGGATGAATAGTGAATCCTCACGTACGAACGTACGCTTCAAATTTTCAAGCTAGGACTTGAATCAAGAGTTGTAAAACATCTCAAAAATCTTGAAATAGCTCAAGTAGTGCAAATCCGAAGAGAAAACATTTTCCGAATGAAACCGTTCGTAAAAGGAATAGTAAACTAGGGTTTTCAAAAACGTTTTCAATAAAACAAAGTTCCGGAATGGATTTCCAAGCCAAGAATGATTTCAAAAGACTCGTCTCGATTCAAGGATCGATTCGACTGTAACTTGGGTAGAAAAAGGTGTCAGAAACAAAAGATCATTTTCTGATGAATAGTAACTTTGGTCGGTAAGTTCCAAAAATACCCTTATGGCTCAAGAAAGACTTTCTGAGCTCGGGAAACAAGTTCAAACGATAAGGAAACATGTGTGATGAACCTCTAGGGTTCGAGTAGCAATATGAGCAAGGTAGTCTCGGGTTATGAATAGTAAACTGTATCAAAGGTCAAGAATTCCCCCTTAAAACATGTCAGAACAAATACGAGCACAAAGTTCATGTAAAAATGCAATGCATGATGATTCAAAAAGTTGGATCACGGTCTATAAACGCTTTACCACTGCCTTAACTTACTGTTTTCATCCAGGCCCTGTTTTGGGCTGTTACATCGACTAAGGGGTTTAGTAAGTGGATCTGCCACGTTCTCTGCTGATGTGACCCTCTCGATTTGCACATCTCCTCTTTTGATAATATCACGGATTAGGTGATACTTCCTCATAATGTGCTTGGTCCGTTGGTGAGATCTTGGTTCTCTTGCTTGAGCAACCGCCCCAGTGTTGTCACAAAACACAGTAATGGGGTCTTTCATGCTAAGAACAACATTCAAATCTTGAATGAAGTTTCTAATCCAAACACCTTCCTTAGCTGCATCATTCGCAGCTAAGTATTCGGTCTCAGTGGTCGAATCTGCAGTGGTTGTTTGCTTGGAACTCTTCCAACTCACTGCTCCGCCGTTTAGGCAGAAAATGTATCCTGACATTGACTTAAAATCATCTAAGTCAGATGCAAAGCTTGCATCGCAGTATCCTTCGACAGTAAGATCTTTCTGACCTCCGTAAACTAAGAATAAATCTTTAGTACTTTTCAAGTACTTAAGAATATTCTTCACGGCAGCCCAGTGACCATCTCCAGGGTCAGATTGGAAACGACTTGTCACACTAAGTGCATAAGCCACATCCGGTCGAGTACATAACATTGCATACATTATGCTACCTATTGCTGACGCATAAGGTGTATGAGTCATTCTCTCCTTCTCAAGGTTAGTCTTAGGACACATCTTCTTTGAAAGACATGTTCCTACACTCATAGGAAGGTTCTTAACCTTTGCTGACTCCATATTGAATCTCTTCAATACTTTGTCAGTGTACATCGACTGTGATAGTCCTATTAACCTTCTAGATCTATTTCTATAGATTTTAATTCCAAGGATATAGTACGCATCACCAAGATCATTCATCTCGAATTGGTTCGATAACCAAAACTTAGTCACTTTCATGTCATCCTTCGAATTCCCAATAAGAAGGATGTCATCAACATAAAGTACTAAGAATTGCACTGAGGTCTCCAATTCCTTTCTATACACACAAGACTCATTCGAAATTTGAATGAAACCAAACGCTTTGACTGATTCATCAAATCGAATGTTCCAATTTCTAGACGCCTGTTTCAATCCATAGATTGATCTTTGGAGTTTGCAAACCTTTTGGTCACTCCCACTGAATGTGAAACCTATCGGTTGTTCCATATAAATGTCTTTATCAATGTCACCATTGAGAAAGGTAGTTTTCACATCCATTTGCCATATCTCATAGTCATAATATGCAGCAATGACAAGCATGATCCGAATAGACTTTTGCATTGCAACTGGTGAGAAGGTTTCGTCAAAGTCCACGCCGGGTCTTTGAGTGAATCCTTTTGCAACCAGTCTTGCTTTGTAGGCTGCAATGCTTCCATCAACTCCAAGCTTTCTCTTAAAGATCCATTTGCAACCTATGGGTTTGACCCCATCAGGCAAATCTACCAAGGTCCAAACTTGGTTGGAGTTCATGGAATCTATTTCGGATTTCATGGCTTCTATCCACTGTTCAGAGTCAGAATCTGAAAGTGCCTCCTCATATGTTAAAGGATCATTATCCTTTTGAGAGATTTCATGGAAGAATCCATACCATCTTTCCGGCTGTCTAGGAGTGCGTTCAGAACGCCTCAGAGGAGGATTTACGTATGTATCGAAATTCGTGATTGGTTGTAGTTGATCAGAAGGGGACGTTTCTTCAGTGGGTGGTGTGGGGTTACTTTGTAATTCTTCCAATTCTATGATCTTGCCTTTCTTTTCTTTAAGGAATGGTTCCTCAAGAAAAGTGGCATTTCTGGAAACAAACACCTTTTGCTCAGATTGATCATAGAAGTAGTATCCTATGGATTCCTTAGGATAACCTACAAAGTAGCATAAGTTAGAACGAGATTCTAACTTATCTCCCACTGTCCTCTTCACGTAAGCAGGACAACCCCAAATTCTTATGTAAGAATAGCTAGGGATTTTACCATGCCACATTTCATAGGGCGTTTTAGGGACCGATTTAGAGGGAACTAGATTCAAAATCTTTGCTACACTTTCTAGGGGATAACCCCAGAAGGAAGGTGGTAAGTCAGTGAAACTCATCATGGAACGAACCATATCAAGTAAGGTTCGATTCCTTCTCTCAGAAACTCCATTAAGCTGAGGAGTTCCCGGAGGAGTCCACTGAGAGATAATCCCATTATCTTTGAGATGATTAAGGAATTCATCACTAAGATACTCGCCTTGTAACGCCCCAGTTTTTCAGTTTAAATAATGTGGCGTATTTGTTTATAAATTGCGCGAATCAATTATTTAATTATATGATTACTTGTTCATAAGTGTTTTTATTTGATTAAACTATAAACTATTAATATTTAATTTAATTCATTTTATTTCTACCTTGATATTTAGTGTTAAATTCTCAATTAAGGTTTTGTGTTACCTTAACTATTTCGGTAATTTCGTTAATTAATTTCAACATGTTATTAGTTGGTTTTAATTTAATTAATATGGAATTTAAGTTTTAGTAAATTATTTATAACAATATGAATTCGTTCATGCGCATGAGTGTTCTAGTTGTGCTTTGTTCATATATGTAATGATTTCGGATTGGTATGGAAATTTAGTATGTCGTAAATATGTGTGTTATGAACATGCCTATATGCTCGGTTTATGTTTTTGGATTCATTTGACGTGTTTATGAATTTAATTTTGATTGTGGAACCAAATCGGGGGCTAACGAGCAATTAGCGCACCCTTGGTTCCGTGCGTGATATCTTGAGCTCGGGAATTCGGATTCGAATTCCGTCAACTCCGTTGCCTTCGTATCGACGATCCGGAGACAATGGAACAAGCCTCATACCTTTTTGAGATCATTAAGACCTCCGAAATTCAACCGTAACGAGCAACTCGTGCAAGAAGAACTCCTTTTGTTGACTAGTCTTCATGGTGGGACCCCATAACCCCTCTTAACTTAACCACACCTTAACCATGACTTTTGTACCATGGGTTAAGCCTTCTCCTACCCCTTTTCCTCTGAAAAACCGAACCATACATCTCCATTTTCAGCTGGAACTGAACGAGAGAGAGAGGAAGAGGAGAAGAAAGAAAACCCTAGGCCATTCTTTGTGATTTTGAGCTCAAATCACCATTTTTCTTCACCAAATCTTCAAGGTATGAATATTTATGTCTTCTATACTCTATTATGCTTGATTTCATCTATTTACAACATGATTTGGATCAGATTTGGTTAGGGTTTGAATGTTGGGTTTTGTATGAACTTTTGGGGATTTTTGCTCTAGTGACCTATATGTTGGTGTGGCTGAATTTCTTGCTTATATGTGATCATATGAACTTGTTTCTTGGCTTATTTCTTTCCTAACTGATAGTATATGATGTTAGGAGGATTTCATCTCTTGCTCCTTTTATGAAATTATGAGATATGGAGCTCCAAACTTGATGATCAAACTACTTCCCCTGTTTTCGAACTGCTGTGTGAGATTTGGTCTTGTTGCATGATCATATGGCCTCCATTTCGTGAGAAAATGCATGGAGTTGATGTACACTCATTGTTCTATATGTTAGCATTCATGCTTTAAGTAATTGGTTCCATTTGAAGCCTCAAAACCGCAAGACATGGCCTGTTCTTATGCATGATCTTTGACAGAATTGTTGCTGTTGAGTTTGGTAACTTGTTGGTCCTTCTAATGTGCTTTAAATTGTACCATTTTGCATATATATGATGTATATTAGTTGTTTGGTATGTTAGCATGCATTCCCCAAAGTTTCAGATCCAAATTCAAGCCCTAAGTACTTGATCAAGGCATGATAGAATCATTAGGGTTCATATGTGCGATTTTGGCGACCCAGTTTTGTTGCATGGATTCGATGATCTTAACGTGTGATTTAGCCTTTGCACTCTAAATGAAAAATGTTCATAACATGCCAAATATGTTTCATATTAAGTTTCAGAGCATTTGGAGTTCATTTGGTATGCCTTTGGATTGAGTTTGTTTGAGTTCAGTTTTGCCGGTTAGGTCTGGCATGCGCCTCAAGTTCTGTACCGTGACACCCCCGTGTCTCATTTACTCATAAGAGGGAGACACGGGCGTGTCACACCTTCTGGGCAGATCTGTACTGAGCCACGCCCGTGGCTCAGTTGGGCTAGGGTTGGTGACACCCCCGTGTCACTTCCCATGTGCAGTCTTTGTTGCTTCCTTTTCGGTTTTTGATTTGTTTCACCTCTTGAATGACTTATTCTCCTTTCGTGTTGAACTATGAACTTGTTTTGCTATGTGTTAGGAGTATTGTGGTTTAATTTTATAGTATTTGGATGAGTTATAGGTATGCTTTTGCTTATTGCCGTTTATGTGTGCTTATATGTCGTTTATGAATCGCATCACTTATTTTCTATATCATATGATTTCTTCTTGTCGTCAAACCTTGGATATATGCTATGTTATGTAATATGAAGTATGTAGTAGCATGTTGGGAGAGTTTGAACATGTTCTATGCTTCTATTTGAGTTCTTGAATAAATTGAATGGAGATATGAATTGAATGATCTATGATTGAACAAGTGAATGAATTGGTTATATGATTTTCATGACTTAATATGATCTTTATGTCTTCATATCATGTGTGAGCATTGCCGTGCGTCATATATGGTTCATTTAGAGTCTTGAGTCTCACGAACACGTCTTGTGGTCTTTTGTACAGTTTATCTCCAGGGTGGAGAGCTTTTGATCGTTCAGGCACTTGGTACTCGATCCTTGTTTCATCACGGTTAAGGTGAGGGTGGTTTTCGTTTTAGCTATGTAACAAACCCTACAACCCTTATGTGAAAAGCTTTGGCCAAAAACCTTATGATTATATATATATATGGTTTTCAAATGAAGTTATCGAGTAAATTCTTCTGAATTATACGTATGAGCGTATATAAGCTTAAAAAAAATGGTTTTGTAATGAGGCTATGCTCCAAACCGTGTGTCTTCATGCTAGCTATGGATTAGGATGACACGGAGAGGTACGTATATAGCATATGCCGAGTTACACGGTAAGGTATGATTTCTTATAGTATGTATTATATGTATGTATGGATATGTTTTGGCGAGATTATGCGAATACGTTATATTCACGGGCCCAGGGACTTAGTATATGTGGCTAACCGAGGAAGCAAGGGCTGACGGGGATCTCATATACTAGTTCCAACCAAACTACGATGATACGGACCTCGTTAGGAGTTTTGACGAGGAAACGCAAGTCGGGCTTTTGAGGATTCATGTACCTCACTAGCCATTATGTATGTTCCGGTGGCCGGGTCTTGCAAGCCCGTCCACCACCCGGAGGAAGAAGGTTGGTTATGATATGATTATGCACCGTGCGGGAATGCCGGGATCCGGATCGCCCAAACGAATATGTTTATGATATGATCTATGTTCTGTGTGTATTATGAAATATTGCATGATCGCTTAATCAATATATTAATGATATTTGTCGTACACGGTCGGAGTTTGGATGGAGATTGTGCACGCTCACTCGCCGAGCCTTATATTTATGTATGATTTATGTATGTAATGAATTTAATATGAGTTAGTCGTAAAAGTCGAGCATTGTTTATCTATTTTCTTGCCCTTTTAGGGAACAAATCGCAAACAAAACCTTGCTCGGGATTTATGACTTGCATGTGCATGTTTTATACATATATATCGCTCCTGCTCACTCAGTCTTCTAGAGACTGACCCCTCTCCCTCCCCACTCTTTTAGTGTGCAGGTTTAACCTTGGAGTTTCGGGCTAGGCGGAGGTGTTTGGAGTCTTTGTGTTGGTCAAGTTAGGTTAGGAGAGTCTCTGCACTCATATCTGTATTGGAATTATGTATGATACGTTCTATTATACTATGAACTCGAATAATTTGTAATGGCTATTGAATTGCTATTACTGAGTTTTGCTTTTGAGTTAAAAGAGGCCTGAAGAGCCCAAATTCCGTTTATGGTTGGTATGTTTGAACTTTGGCTTTGCAATGCATTATACTTCGTGGATTGGTTTTCATTGCAGGGTCTAGCTCCGCCTGGCTTAGGAAGGTTTTATGTTTGTCTCCCGTTCGCTAGGGTTTGATACGGGTGCGGATTTACTATTTCGTTACTCGTGTTGAGCCTTAGTGCGGGGGATGTGGCGCCTCACGTGCGGGGTACTACATCCTTAAGTGGTATCAGAGCCCGGTTGCAAAACCGGTGTTCTTGAGTCTTGTCGGAGTCAGTCTAAGTCGAACGGCATAGGGACTATGTGATATTATGTGCATTGCATCGATCTTGAATATGAAATTTGGTTTCCTTAAGAATTTCGTTGAATTACTTGTTGCATTTTATATGGATTCTTTTCTTTCGTATTGAATATGTGCCATGAGCATGCACTAATCGCATGCATTCATTCTTGAAAAGAGTTATGATTTCCAGGTTATAAAGATGATATCAAACCACGGCCAAGTTCTATGATCATAACAATCCATTACAATTCCTTCGGAGACATGGAAGATGGGCAGGATACTCTGGGAAGAATGTAGAGAATTAGAGATGTGAGACTTCCCAAATGGAGCTAGAGTCAAGGATGAGGATTCGGAATGGGAAGATTGAATCTAGAGATGCGATGGCAAAGAGACATTTGATGAAATCGGAATGGGAGTTAATCATGGGATTGTTGGGACTCGAAAGACTAAATTATGAGAATTTGCTACTTGGAGTGTTTTAATTGGATTCAGCAAAATCTGTCAACCTAAAGAATGAAGTGAACGAGCCTTGAAGATATTTTGATCCCGGATGAGATCGTTGAAGAGGTCTCAAAAAATTAGGAGAGACTAAGATAAAATGGGTCCAGTAGGAACTGTGTGCCTGGGCTCGACAAGAAGGATTTCTGATTAAGCCTAGTGAATTGGAATCAAGTCTATCGAAGTTAAGACCGGGAAGAGTTGGACTTGGGTGCTCTGGATTTCGATCGTGATGGGAAACTCATAAACAATAGTCACGGTAATCTTGAGCAAGGTGCTTAGTGGGAGGTGAATTGAACTTTCGAAAGGGTAAGTGCGGGATTCTTGATTGAGACGACGATTGGAAGTAAAGGTCGAATTTAGAGAATAGATTGGATGCTAACTCCTTGGAAGTGGAAGATACAAGTTGATCTATAAAGATGCATGGGAATCTCGAAGACCGTGGGAAAAGCAAGGAACCATTTACCAAGTCAAAGTAACAGCGGGACTTGGAGTAGCAAGGAAAAGCTGTCGAGCTAACTACTTACCCCATTGGTGACAGGTTCCGAAGCATTCATAGCACGTGCATCATATTTTGCATTAATTATTTATTCTCTTGATCTTATGTTATTCGTACATTTCTAATTGGTTTTGTTGCGCTAATGTGTGGTATAATTGCTTGGTGTAAACGTGACCCATGCATTGTCATTTTAACCCAACATGCATTTTAGTGTTTACTTGATAGGAAGCCTTTCGCCTCAACTATCAAGTATCAGTTCAACCGAACCGCATCCGAGTTATGAGGAAGAGAAATAATAGGATGACATTAGAAGGAAGGTGAATGTGAGGAAATAAGAACTTCTATTAAGGGATAGGTTAACGGAAACAAGATTCAGAAGGAGAAGTGAGATTAGAGTTCCGGATAAGATTAAGAAAGGAGTTTCGGACATCAAGAGAAATGGGGAAGGAGTTGAAAGGCCAAATCCTTGATTTCTATATCAGTTAAACTTCACCTAACGGGATTTACTCATCAAGAATTTCGATAAAAGAAGAATCAATGGAGTTCAATCGGGAGAGCAAATTTTAAGGGGGAGAGCACGACCGAGAGATAAAATGGAAGATGGAAGTAATGCTCGAATAAATATGTCAATAGCAACAACGGGGATGCATATTAAGGAGAATCCGGAAATCCACGAAGAAACCAAACCGGAAAAGATGATCATTGGAGGATTTACATCAAACTTCAAAACGCATCAAGAACATTTTATCTTCGACTCAAGGAATGTGGAGCTAGATGCCAAATATAAACCTAAGGGGTCAAAGGGGATGAATGGATACCAGGAACGGATGATGGAAAAGGATTCGTGTTAAGGTAGATCCTAATGACGAATATCTCTAGGTAGGGATTGAATCGTCAAGGGGGTCAGGGGTAGTTATTCTTGAGGATATTTTAAACTCTGATATGAGTAAGATAGTAGCTATGGATCTAACATTGAGAGAGATGGTCTAAGGATATTCGGGGAGGACAAGCTCGGTTCATTAAAAGAAATGGGATGGTCGAACGAAGATGGTGGAAAATGGTGAAGACTGGAAATAGTACAAGTCAGAACGGATCCAAGAGTATGATCCTTAAAGGATTTATCAATAGCTTCACCGAGGAACCTTGAAGAGGTTCAAGACAAGTTGGACACTGAGCTACATTCAGGACAGATCATACCTTGGACAACGACACCTCTCAGTTCTAAACTTTGAAACTTCGGTGAACGGTACTTATAGCATTCATGATACATGCATCCATGCAATTTTAACTTATATAATTTTTATGTTAGGTGCTTTAATCTTGTATTGTGTTAAATTACTTGGAGTAATTGGATATCAATGTGGGTGACATTTGTTACTTGCTTTGGGTGCCTTACGTGATTTTAAATTTGGTTTCGCGTGAGTTGCTTGGGAGTATTGGAGACTTCCTTGCTTTATTTTCGGTTAAGAGACGGGGACTCTCTTATTTTTGTTTGAGAGACGGGGTACTCTCTTTGCTTGCGAGAGACGGGGTTCTCTCATTGATGTTGGAGAGACGGGGTTCTCTCATTGCTGTTTGAGAGACGGGGCTCTCTCCTTGTTGTTTGTGAGAGACGGGGAATCTCTCATTGTTTGATTTCAAGCGTGTTTTGAATCCGAGGACGGATTCTTTTTAAGGGGGAGAGATTGTAACGCCCCAGTTTTTCAGTTTAAATAATGTGGCGTATTTGTTTATAAATTGCGCGAATCAATTATTTAATTATATGATTACTTGTTCATAAGTGTTTTTATTTGATTAAACTATAAACTATTAATATTTAATTTAATTCATTTTATTTCTACCTTGATATTTAGTGTTAAATTCTCAATTAAGGTTTTGTGTTACCTTAACTATTTCGATAATTTCGTTAATTAATTTCAACATGTTATTAGTTGGTTTTAATTTAATTAATATGGAATTTAAGTTTTAGTAAATTATTTATAACAATATGAATTCGTTCATGCGCATGAGTGTTCTAGTTGTGCTTTGTTCATATATGTAATGATTTCGGATTGGTATGGAAATTTAGTATGTCGTAAATATGTGTGTTATGAACATGCCTATATGCTCGGTTTATGTTTTTGGATTCATTTGACGTGTTTATGAATTTAATTTTGATTGTGGAACCAAATCGGGGGCTAACGAGCAATTAGCGCACCCTTGGTTCCGTGCGTGATATCTTGAGCTCGGGAATTCAGATTCGAATTCCGTCAACTCCGTTGCCTTTGTATCGACGATCCGGAGACAATGGAACAAGCCTCATACCTTTTTGAGATCATTAAGACCTCCGAAATTCAACCGTAACGAGCAACTCGTGCAAGAAGAACTCCTTTTGTTGACTAGTCTTCATGGTGGGACCCCATAACCCCTCTTAACTTAACCACACCTTAACCATGACTTTTGTACCATGGGTTAAGCCTTCTCCTACCCCTTTTCCTCTGAAAAACCGAACCATACATCTCCATTTTCAGCTGGAACTGAACGAGAGAGAGAGGAAGAGGAGAAGAAAGAAAACCCTAGGCCATTCTTTGTGATTTTGAGCTCAAATCACCATTTTTCTTCACCAAATCTTCAAGGTATGAATATTTATGTCTTCTATACTCTATTATGCTTGATTTCATCTATTTACAACATGATTTGGATCAGATTTGGTTAGGGTTTGAATGTTGGGTTTTGTATGAACTTTTGGGGATTTTTGCTCTAGTGACATATATGTTGGTGTGGCTGAATTTCTTGCTTATATGTGATCATATGAACTTGTTTCTTGGCTTATTTCTTTCCTAACTGATAGTATATGATGTTAGGAGGATTTCATCTCTTGCTCCTTTTATGAAATTATGAGATATGGAGCTCCAAACTTGATGATCAAACTACTTCCCCTGTTTTCGAACTGCTGTGTGAGATTTGGTGTTGTTGCATGATCATATGGCCTCCATTTCGTGTGAAAATGCATGGAGTTGATGTACACTCATTGTTCTATATGTTAGCATTCATGCTTTAAGTAATTGGTTCCATTTGAAGCCTCAAAACCGCAAGACATGGCCTGTTCTTATGCATGATCTTTGACAGAATTGTTGCTGTTGAGTTTGGTAACTTGTTGGTCCTTCTAATGTGCTTTAAATTGTACCATTTTGCATATATATGATGTATATTAGTTGTTTGGTATGTTAGCATGCATTCCCCAAAGTTTCAGATCCAAATTCAAGCCCTAAGTACTTGATCAAGGCATGATAGAATCATTAGGGTTCATATGTGCGATTTTGGCGACCCAGTTTTGTTGCATGGATTCGATGATCTTAACGTGTGATTTAGCCTTTGCACTCTAAATGAAAAATGTTCATAACATGCCAAATATGTTGCATATTAAGTTTCAGAGCATTTGGAGTTCATTTGGTATGCCTTTGGATTGAGTTTGTTTGAGTTCAGTTTTGCCGGTTAGGTCTGGCATGCGCCTCAAGTTCTGTACCGTGACACCCCCGTGTCTCATTTACTCATAAGAGGGAGACACGGGCGTGTCACACCTTCTGGGCAGATCTGTACTGAGCCACGCCCGTGGCTCAGTTGGGTAAGGGTTGGTGACACCCCCGTGTCACTTCCCATGTGCAGTCTTTGTTGCTTCCTTTTCGGTTTTTGATTTGTTTCACCTCTTGAATGACTTATTCTCCTTTCGTGTTGAACTATGAACTTGTTTTGCTATGTGTTAGGAGTATTGTGGTTTAATTTTATAGTATTTGGATGAGTTATAGGTATGCTTTTGCTTATTGCCGTTTATGTGTGCTTATATGTCGTTTATGAATCGCATCACTTATTTTCTATATCATATGATTTCTTCTTGTCGTCAAACCTTGGATATATGCTATGTTATGTAATATGAAGTATGTAGTAGCATGTTGGGAGAGTTTGAACATGTTCTATGCTTCTATTTGAGTTCTTGAATAAATTGAATGGAGATATGAATTGAATGATCTATGATTGAACAAGTGAATGAATTGGTTATATGATTTTCATGACTTAATATGATCTTTATGTCTTCATATCATGTGTGAGCATTGCCGTGCATCATATATGGTTCATTTAGAGTCTTGAGTCTCACGAACACGTCTTGTGGTCTTTTGTACAGTTTATCTCCAGGGTGGAGAGCTTTTGATCGTTCAGGCACTTGGTACTCGATCCTTGTTTCAGCACGGTTAAGGTGAGGGTGGTTTTCGTTTTAGCTATGTAACAAACCCTACAACCCTTATGTGAAAAGCTTTGGCCAAAAACCTTATGATTATATATATATATGGTTTTCAAATGAAGTTATCGAGTAAATTCTTCTGAATTATACGTATGAGCGTATATAAGCTTAAAAAAAATGGTTTTGTAATGAGGCTATGCTCCAAACCGTGTGTCTTCATGCTAGCTATGGATTAGGATGACACGGAGAGGTACGTATATAGCATATGCCGAGTTACACGGTAAGGTATGATTTCTTATAGTATGTATTATATGTATGTATGGATATGTTTTGGCGAGATTATGCGAATACGTTATATTCACGGGCCCAGGGACTTAGTATATGTGGCTAACCGAGGAAGCAAGGGCTGACGGGGATCTCATATACTAGTTCCAACCAAACTACGATGATACGGACCTCGTTAGGAGTTTTGACGAGGAAACGCAAGTCGGGCTTTTGAGGATTCATGTACCTCACTAGCCATTATGTATGTTCCGGTGGCCGGGTCTTGCAAGCCCGTCCACCACCCGGAGGAAGAAGGTTGGTTATGATATGATTATGCACCGTGCGGGAATGCCGGGATCCGGATCGCCCAAACGAATATGTTTATGATATGATCTATGTTCTGTGTGTATTATGAAATATTGCATGATCGCTTAATCAATATATTAATGATATTTGTCGTACACGGTCGGAGTTTGGATGGAGATTGTGCACGCTCACTCGCCGAGCCTTATATTTATGTATGATTTATGTATGTAATGAATTTAATATGAGTTAGTCGTAAAAGTCGAGCATTGTTTATCTATTTTCTTGCCCTTTTAGGGAACAAATCGCAAACAAAACCTTGCTCGGGATTTATGACTTGCATGTGCATGTTTTATACATATATATCGCTCCTGCTCACTCAGTCTTCTAGAGACTGACCCCTCTCCCTCCCCACTCTTTTAGTGTGCAGGTTTAACCTTGGAGTTTCGGGCTAGGCGGAGGTGTTTGGAGTCTTTGTGTTGGTCAAGTTAGGTTAGGAGAGTCTCTGCACTCATATCTGTATTGGAATTATGTATGATACGTTCTATTATACTATGAACTCGAATAATTTGTAATGGCTATTGAATTGCTATTACTGAGTTTTGCTTTTGAGTTAAAAGAGGCCTGAAGAGCCCAAATTCCGTTTATGGTTGGTATGTTTGAACTTTGGCTTTGCAATGCATTATACTTCGTGGATTGGTTTTCATTGCAGGGTCTAGCTCCGCCTGGCTTAGGAAGGTTTTATGTTTGTCTCCCGTTCGCTAGGGTTTGATACGGGTGCGGATTTACTATTTCGTTACTCGTGTTGAGCCTTAGTGCGGGGGATGTGGCGCCTCACGTGCGGGGTACTACACGCCTCCTCGATCAGATCGAAGTGCTTTGATCTTGTGACCAGTTTGGTTCTCAACCTCCTTTTGAAATTCTAAGAATTTCTCAAAAGCTTAAGATTTATACTTCATTAAGTATACATAACCATATCGACTAAGGTCATCGGTAAAGGTTATGAAATGCTGATGATTGTTTCTAGTGCTTACACTAAGCGGTCCACAAACATCAGTATGGATCAAATCCAATACCTTAGTGGCACGTTCCACAGTTCCTTTAAAAGGAACTTTGGACATTTTTCCTTTGAGACAGGATTCGCAAGAAGTTAACTCTTTGAGATCATTTTCAGAGAATGATCCTAAAGTGTTTATCTTGCTAATTCTGTTCTTGGAAATGTGTCCTAATCTAGCGTGCCATAAGGGAGCTGAAACTTTGTCATCTCTCTTACGCTTTGTTTCTCGTTGTATATTCATAACATTGATATTTTGAGTTAGATAAAGTCCATTACTTAGAGTACCGATGTGAACGGAAGAGTTGTTCCGTTTGATAAAGTATTTACCATTCTGAATATAAGTTTCATAACCTTCACAATCTAATATTGGAACTGAAATTATATTACGAATAATGCTCGGTACATAAAGGACTTTATTTAAGACTAACTCAAAACTACCTAAATCTAATCTAATTGTGCCTAAAGCTCGAGCTTCAACGTTTGAGCCATCGCCGATCTTCAAGACACATTCTCCTTCTTTGAGTTGTTGGACTTCACTTAGCATCTGTACATCATTACAGATATGAGTTCCACAACCGGTATCAAGTACCCAAGAACTAGAATTAATAGAAAGATTTACTTCAATGAGAAAGATATCTTTCTTTAGAGTAGCCTTGTACTCTGGGCAGTTTCTCCTCCAATGTCCCGCTTTGCCACAATGGAAGCAAACATCCTCTTTCTGATCACGCTTCTTCTTTTGGGCCTTCCCCTTCGAAACGCCACCAGTGGGCCTAAGGGGTTTCTTCTTCTTCCTTTGGGCTTTCTTGCCCTTACCTTTAGAAGGTCCAGAAGAGGAAGATGGAGCATTCACCATCAAAACCTTATTGTCCTTTTTGATCGTGCTTTCAGCAGTCACAAGCTGACTAATTAGCTCAGCTACAGTAGCACCAGCATGATTCATGTTGAAGTTAAGGACAAATGGGTTGAATGATGGTGGGAGCGAAGCTAGCAACAAATCCACTGAAAGCTCATCTTTCAGCGGCATGTCCATGGAAGCAAGTTTCTCAGTAAGGGCAAGAAACTTGAGTCCATATTCATGGACACTTGAACCTTCCCTCATTCTCAAGTGGAACAATTCCTTTGAAGTGTTATACCTTGTAACACGTTCATGAGGGCGGTAAAGTTGCTCTAAGTGGTCGTAAATCTCCCAAGGAAATTCCATGGCCTCATGTTGTCTTTGCAAGTCCGGAGACATGTTAGCCAACATAAGGCAACGGGCTTGGAGATTATCATCCTTCCACTTCTGAATCGCATCCCGCTCGGCCCGAGTGGGAGCCTCCCCTTCGGGACTAGGCTCCCCTTCGAAGAGAACATAAGTTCTCTTCTCAGAGTCTAAAACGATTTTTAGATTCCTCAGCCAATCAGAATACTTGGGACCAGTCAACTTGTTTGACTCGAGGATCGATACAAGAGGGTTTTTGGTTGCCATTTCAAAACACGTAGAGAATCACAGAATCTATGACCTAAATGGTAAAACAGAGAACTAGTGAGCATGCTGAATTATAACGATATACAAAAGATAAGGTCTTTAATCTAATGCAGCTCCCACTGTTTTTCAAAGATCTATAATTCCCAAAGATCTAAGAGGAACACGTTTCCCAATGGGTACTAAGATCCTAGGCATTTTACCTCGAACCCACGACTCGCGGACATTCTAAGTAAGAACCCTAGGTAGGTACAACTTACCAATTCTAACACCTTTAGAATTCTTAGTAATTATTTTTGCATCACCTATCTTTCAATATGGACCCACGACTCGTACGACATCCATATTTACTTAGGCGTTAAGCTAGACCCATCAATCATAAGATCATGACCAAAACTTAGTTCGAACGACCCACGACTCGCGGACATCGCCCTTGCTAAAATTGACCACGAAATATTGACCATTTAAAATGATCAATTAGGTAACTAAGAACTAATAAGCTCCACTAGTTATCCCACGACTCGCGGACAATAACTAGCTTCACTTACTAAACTTAAAACCTATTGATGGAATGCTAGGAATTTTAATTCAAAATTTGCATCTCGAATTAAATACCTATTTGTTCGAAATTAGCTTAATATTTAATGGGAATTTTCGAATCAACCAGAGAGTTGTCCGGTTCGACCTCACCAACATATATGTTATCCAATTTTATTAGTCTTGATTAATGCAAGTACACTTAAATGCATTTCAAACAAGCACATAAACAGATAACATGTCCTAGCATGATACTAACAAGTAATGATCATGGGTTCTACCTATCTTATGCGTGATATGTGGGAGCCACTCCATAATCACAAGTTCTAACATACATGCCACATAAACAGTTCAAATCACATAAGGGAAAGCGGTAACAAAATACGAGCCCTATCTCTATTACATTTAACAATTGAGATTCCCCTCCCTAACATTTTGAGGGGTCTTCACTTATGGCCTCCTTGTTACTTGAATGTGGTCCATCTTACTCCATGGGTGCATTGTCTCCAAAATGAAAATAAAACCTCACCACCTATCTCTACTCTCAAATTACAATAAAAAGAAAAAGACATAAAGTAATAAGGCTCAATCTTCATATTGGCCTTAGACAATTACACGGGGCATACCCCGGCCTAAAAAACAGTAATATGGAAAGCCACATAATAAATCACATAACAGTACGCACATAAGTGAGGCTCCAACCTCAATTGAAAAACGCAACTATAGGGCTCGAACCCCAATTTAAACCATCCATGTGCATAAATTAAAACCATACATAGATCTAAACCCATGATCACCTAACATGCTTTTGCAAAAATTTAAATTTAACCAATAAATTAAAATTCTCCCTTTAAGCTCTAATAGCTTAAAACACGACTTAGATGCAATTCTTGTTCAAGAGCCTTTTCTATAAAACCCGAAAAACAATGAACTAATAAAATTCCAATTAATTTCTGAAAATTAATAATTTTATTCTTTCAATATTTTTAGAAAATAAAGATTGTAATTTTTCCAAAGTTTAAATCGATTAAATTTCTAAAATCCCAATTTAAACAATTATTTCAAAAATAATTCAAATTTAATAAATAAAAATTTTCAGAAAAATTAAATCGGGATTGAATTGGACTAAACACGAAAATCAAGATCGCGAAACGAAGGGCCCGGAACGGACTGCACGCCCGCCCGAGACCAAGCCCGGCAGACGCGCATCCTCGCGCGCATGGCGCATTCTCGCGCGCATCGCGCGCATCAGCTGGGCGGGGACGGGCGGTCGTGACCTGCAGGCTCCCGCGCGGTTGCGGGAGGGATGTGCCGCCACGCCTAGGCGCGCCTAGGCGCTGGCGGACGGCAGTGGCGGGCAGTTCCGCGCGGTTGCGGGACTGCTGGGCGGGCGGGCGCGCGGGCCTGGCGTGCTACGCCTTAGCACGTCCAGGCTCTCGTTTTCGTAACGCGATTTCGTGTTTCGTACTTTTAGTTCCAAAACCAAAACAATCCAAAATTCAAAAACACGAATTAAGTTAATTTCTATCAAAACGGTTTTCCAAAACACAATTTAAGAAAACAGTTTCAGAAATTTAAGAAAAATTACAGTTTTGTATTTCAGGCTTGCTAAAAGAACTCATGAATACCTAATTCGCATCTAAGCCTAAGAATTTCTACCAAATTCAGAATAATTGAGACGAATCAGAAACACGATTAACGAGGTGGCTCTGATACCACTTGTTGGAAAACACGAATCAGAAAGCAGCGGAATTTAAAAAATTTCCCAACAAAAGGATCTTGGACTACGTGTAACCAAATTCGAAGGAATTAAGAAACTTACTTTTCTTTTGTTCTTTCTTGAAGCGTTTCAAGCCACCCAAGAACGCTCTTCTCGCGGCTTGATCCCCTCTCCTTGGTAAAGCTCGAATCTTCAAACTTCTAACTTGAAGTCTCTAGAGAAAGTCCACCAACTTGATCACAATCTAACTAGTAAGGATGCTAGTTCTCTAGTTAGTGTTTAGGCTTAACCTAGGGTTTTATTTAATCTTGGAGAAAGGAAGGTGTTCAACACATGAACCAAAAGAATTACCCATTAGCTCTAAAGGGGAGCATGAGCTCCCCTATATATAGGAAAGGGGAGGGGCGGCCGAAATCCTTGTCCTCATAGGCAAGGGTTTTGGTTCCTCTCTCCTATTACTTGATCTTCAAGTAATTTCCAACTTTGACTTTGAATTCTAATTCAAATCAACTTTCAAGAGAGCTAAAAATATCCAAACTATTTTTGGATAATTTTATACTTTATTTATTATAAAATAAATAACTTATTTTTATCTAATTAATTAATTCGTAATTAATTAACTAGATTATTTTTCTCCAAAATAAGACTTTCGTTTTAATTCAAAATTAAACCAAAGTCTATTAAATAATTAACAAATTAATTATTTAATATATATATAATATATATATATATATATATATATATATATATATATATATTCACGTGTGGCTTCACACGTGTGGAACCCTCTTGGCCCGATTAACTCGTTTAATCATTTTAAAGCCTCAACTCATGTAACCAAGTTATTGTGTGTGACCCTCTAGGTTCTCAATTCAATTAGCAGTGACCCTAATTAATTAATTCACTAATTAATTAATCAGTCCACAGATTAAACGACCATAGTCTAGCAACAGGTGTTTAACCCCTAGCTGAATTGGAATGTTCGGATTCGACAGAACCTTTAAGTCATTGATTCATGTGAGATACAATCCTCCTACTTACTATCTCTCAACCAAGATCTAGGGCAAGGGAATAATCAGAACCCTAATAATCCGGTCTTAAAGCTAAGTGCATTTCATATCCATTTGATCTCAATCCAAGAAACCCTTTTCTCGATGTCTTAATCCACTGCCTTGGCCAAGGACTCCATATGGCATATCAATGACTTACACAATAAGAGATCACCTTGCAAATGCAAGTGTAGGTCCTTTCTTGATTCTCATTCACTTTCACGAATCACTTGCGCAGCCCCAGCATAAGCCTTGAATCAGTTGTATAAGGCGGCACCCTTTAAAGCTTATACCTAAGACTACAGAGTTAACTCATAAAGTGACAAGGAACCTCAAGTCTAAGGATCACTTAATCACATCAATGACTCGTGAGATATTTCCTAATCTGGAAGTTTCCATTTCCTGAAATAGAAACTTCCTTTCCCATTTAGGAATGTTCTCACACGGGGCACCTCAGTGAACTTACTTATTAAAGTAAGCACCCTCATGTATCACGCACGTATCAACTATACACTTTGCACCTCCATGAAACAAGGTGGTCCTTCTTAAGGGCGCGATCCCACAAGCAAGCCTTAGAGGAGTCAGGTTGACACTCCCACTGTCTGTAGGACTCATCGGCTTGGAGTATTTTACTAATCATGACTTATGTGATATAGGGCTCGTTTCATGAACCATTTCACCTAAATGGTAGAGTCCTAAAGTCATCAGGATTAGGGGAGTTCTCATACATGCACAGCTAAAGTAAACGCATACCAAACAAGAGCATATAAAGAAGTGTTGCCTCAATTGGTTATTTCATTCAAAGATTGTCTGTGATTACAATAAGGAAAAGCACAAAGTGGATATACAATCGGCTTTCTAGGGCACTATTCCTAACACAGGGTTCAAAACAAATAGGGTTTTAGGTCATTATATCTAAAAGAAAAAAACCTCACCTTTCCAAGTAGTGGAGCAAAAGGATATAAAACGGACGCAAACGGATGTTTACAGGACCCAGTCGTTACCCACTGGACCAAGCTCTGAACAAGGGAAACAACAAAGGACATTCTTAGACTCAAAATGTACCAAATTGACACTCGGCGAATGCATATGATGCATATGAAATAAAACACTTAAGGCATATGCGTTCATATTTCACGTATTTCATATTAAATGGTCCCATAAATTCAATACTTTCAAGTTAATACATAAATTAACATGTTATCATATCACTCAAGTCATCAAAGAAATAAGAGATTAACATATTAAGCAAATAGACACAGTTCTAGCTCATTCATGCATATTGGAAAGCACTTAAGTCACTTAAGAGCACATGAGAGCATAAATAAAAAACGAGCATCTAAAATCAATCATAAATTCATATTATACAAAGTAACATATAATACAACATGTTATCTATGCATGTATATTATAAAAGTAGCAAGAAGAGATCATACGAGGCGAATAAATGGAGCATATTTCAAGTATGCACATAGGGTAGCATATAGGGCATAAGAGATCATAATTTGGAAACGAGCATGTAAAACGAGCCATAAATTCATAACATATAACCTAACATATAACATTGCATGTTAACATAATATACGAGTCATAAACGAACCATAAATAGCATATAAAACACAAACGAATGAAGGAAAACATCACACATGCGCAAGAAGGGGGGGTCACGACCGCTACCATTTTTCTTCATGAAAAGGTCGCGCCTGTGACCACAAACTCGAAACTAAAGCTAAACAGGTTCGCGGCTGTGACCCAAAATACACTGAAAATGGTCACGGCCGTGACCAAGGTCGAACCAAGAGGAAAAATGGGTCGCAGCCGGGACCAAAAGTGAACTAGTCACGATCGTGGCCGCGACCACTGGCGGCAGCAGGGCAAAACACGAAAAACAAGCACAAAACTCACTCCAATCTCAACCTAAATCATTCAGCACTCTAAGGTAAGCTAAGGCCACAAAATACATGTGAAAATAGCTAAAAAACTAGGCTAAAACAGCTGTAAATCAAGGGATGAAAACAAGAAACGAAATCAATTTTCATGTTTATGCAAAAACCTTCATGTTCTTCAAATGAAACCTCAAAATTCCTAAACTATCATGCAATATAAGTTCATAGAAATGAAAAGGGATGTCTTAGGCTCTAATATGATGCATCAAATCTAAAGGAAATGCAAGGAATCATACAAATTCTTCAAGAAAGCCCAAACCCTTACTATTCATGACTCTAGCCTTAACTCATTCAATTCTCCATGAAATCTAGCAAATAAGGTGTCAAATTAAAGAGGAGGAGCTGGAGACAACATTTATAGACTTACCTTTCAAATTTGGAATTATTTGGTGAAGTATTGAGCTCAAAAGATGAAATTGGAATAGTGCTCTTTTCCTATTCTCTTCAATATTTTGCAGCTGCTAAACACCCTTTTCTCCAATGTGAAACAAAATGAATAGCTAAGAGGGGGATATGGGATCAAGTCTTGGAGATGTGGGCCCAAGAATCATTTAATTTGGTCAAGAATTGGTCCAGATATGGCTAAAAGAATACAAAGGGGTCTAAGTCGCACGCGAGGCTCGGTTAGGGCAAAATCGGAGGTTCACACGGGCTTGGAAAATTACAAATTTGGATTCTTTGGTTTTGTTTCTTCATTATGAGTCTGAATCTTCTTTTGGAATTCGAATCCGAATTCCCGAGCTTAAGTTATGGCGCCCGGAACCTAAGGTGCGCTAAAACTAGTTAGGCCCTTGAGTCCCTCACAAATCCCGTTTTTACAAAATGATCCACGAACCAAATAAAAAAAACTCTAAAACATGTAACGAGCATGCAAGCACATTCATAAGTCACATATTTCATGCATACCAAGATTGTACAAAAATCGAAATTAAATCCGGACACGTAGAAAGCAAATTCCGAGGCATGTAGATATAAACGTGTAAAATTCAAGTTATAAGTTAAGCAAATAATTACAATTAATTTCAAATAATCACATAATCATTAAAATAAAAAAATAATTTAAATGCGCATACATCACTCTCGTTACGAAGTACTTGTATGGCCAAAAAATCGGGATGTTACATCAGCTCTCTTGAGCTTATCCTCTTCGGTTTAATGCCAATGTTAGATATCCTAAAAGAGAGGCGATCTACACTTCGTTCCATACAGTGCTTCGTATAGAGTCATTCCTATCGAAGCTTGGTAACTGTTATTGTAGGCAAACTCAACCAGAGCTAGGTGCTTATCCCACTTGTGTGACACCCCGATTTCTCGGCCGTATAGGTACGCACGCCACGCGTGTGAGTTTTTAGATTTAGGATTTATTTGATTCCTTTTTCTACCTAATTGCGTTATCTTAATTCTCTTGACTTGAATACCTGCAATTATATGATATAAATTTTCTAGTCTTTGTGAAATTTATTACGTGAATTGTATATTTATTTCCCCGAGCATGACTAAGTGTTTAAATTAATTTCGATTGTGAGAATTCTATGCCTATTTGTTCTTAATTGAAGCTTTGTATAACTTACGTACTTAATTGATAATTTCTTAAGGACTTATTCGTAACTTTTATAAATTGAGTACCTAATTGCATAACTTTATATTTGTTGAGGACTTAGTTACAATTTCCCCTCTTTTCTTCCCCTTCTTGCACGATATGTATACATACACACACATACACTTCTTTTCTTCTTATTTCAACACAAACACAAGACACACACACTCCATTTCTTTCCCTCTCCCTTTCGATTTGTCAAGAGAAGCCAAAAGCCAAGTTTCTTCCTCCATTTATCCACAATAATCAAGCTCAAGACCTTCATGCTTTCTTCCCCTTCATCTTCTCTTCCTTTCAAGGTAAGATACATGTGTATATTTTGGTGACTCATGAAGGCTTTGTTGGAGCTTTGGATGTTTGTTAGATTCATGAACTTAAATGCATTATTTTTTAAGTTAGGGAGATAATATGTGCATATGTGCACCCGGAGAAAGGAGATTAATTTATATTTGTTTTTCCCGCCTGATAATTAATTATAACTCCTGTTTATTTCTTGTTCCCTGATTACCTGCTTATTCTCGTCATTTAATAAGTGAAAAGTGGAGTCCAGGATGGAATAAGTACCCGTTCTCGGTGGGTCCCCTTAAAATGTTAAACATAGATATCCGTAACCTCAGGTAGGCCTTGGATTGGCAAGATAAAATAGGCTTCAACAGAGGGAGTACGGATATCGACACATGCATATTATATCCCTGTTTATCTGACCTGCATGCTTGAACGTAATTCCACCCGTACGCATTGATTTACTTCTGATTTCTGTCTCCTGTTTTAATAACTAATAATGTACAGTGGAATTATGCCTGCCTGATTACCTGTCTTTATATATATATATATATGCGTGTGTACCCCCTTGACTCAGTTAGTTGGCTGACCCCTCCCTCTCGTTGTTTTTAGTCATGTCTTGCAGGTTTTGTGGTCGTTAGGCGGGAGTCTTTTGAGGTTCTTGTTCGAGTCATGGTCTAGCTCGCACTACATTGTACCGCATTCACATTTCTTGCTTTATTTTAGGCCTTGTCGGCCAATGTATTCTACTTTTGCTTTATCGAATTCGGGACAGGTTAGGACAGGTTGTATTTTCTTTAGTTGAACCCGTTTTACTTTCCTGCTTGTATTGTTTTTACGTATTGGTTGTGAATACATGACTGCCTTATTCCTGCTGCTCTATTCCTGTTGATTTGTTGGTAAGGGTCTAGTCCCGCCTAGCACAGGGTTGTTTTTTTATTTCTGTCTACGTTCACTATGAGCTTAGTTCATGTATGGACTTTCCATTTCATGGGTGGACGGGGCTCATAGTGCGGGGGTTGTGGGGCCCTCCGTCTAGGGTGTCACATCCTAAGGTGGTATAAGAGCTCCAGGTTGCAAAATCGGAGTTCTAGTGTCGTGTCCTATCGAGTCTAGGTCGTACGACTTAGGAACTACCTGTCAACGTGCGCATTGCATTTCTCTTGAACCTTGAACTTGATTCCTTTCAAGACCTTGTTGGATTATATGTCATATTTTGCATCAATTTGTGGCCTTGGTGTTGATTATGTGTCATGAGCATGCTCAAATCGCATGCATTTATTCTCGAATGAGTTGTAAATTATAGGTTACGAAGATAATATCAAACCACGACCAATCTCTATGACAATAACGAGCTATCACAAGCTCTATTTTCAAGCATGGAAGATGTAGGAATGCACCAGGGAATTTCATAGAAGAATTTGAAGATCATGACCATTCCTTAATGGAGCTACGGTTTGAAAGGTAGAATCCGAAATAGAAGGTCGATTGTGGCAAAATTTACAAGTTTTGTGGAAGTTGGTGAAGGTTCAATGAAATAGTGGTGGAGTGTATGATGATTACAACTCACAAGAATCAACACATACACCTACATTACAAGAGTTAGTCAACCGGATTCAACGGGATTGTTTAACCCAAGGAATGGAGTGAAGAAAATCTCAAAGGTAATTTAGTTAGAAGTTCGGATCAATGAAGAGGCGATGGTGATCAAGAGGGCTAGAGGCAAAATCAACTATGGAGAGATAAGCAGCAAAGGTCCTTAAGGATGATTCTCCAAGTGAATCAAGCTAATTGGGTTCAAGTTCGAAGTAGAAGATTTGGGATATACCCGGATTTGTGAATGGCGAGCGAGGTGAATCGGCAAAGTAAAACTTCCAAATAAATCAAGTTTTAGAAGCCAAGTGCGGGAAGAAGGAAAAGAAGAGGAAATGGGGATACTTTGAGTTTCGAGTAAGGAAGAAGCTGAATTTCAAAATAGTTAAAGAAAATCAATCCAACATGGTGAATGCAAACGTATGGAAGACAACAACGCTAAAGGTTTATCTTCGGCTGCATTAGAATTTATCTTCTAGATCCAAGCTGAATTGTCGTGTTGAGAGGTTGAATTGGGAACTATGGTACAACAAATGGAAACAATAAAGAAAGGCAAAGAGCTAGTGGAGGAAATTATGAAGTCAGGTTTAGGAAATTGGAGGATGAGTTCATTCCACCAATTTGAACTCATAAAGTATAAGTCAAGGGAACGTTGATCAAGGTGCTAATCAAGGTGAAGATTCGCAAGATCTTTGGAGGTCGATACTTGGGAAAAAGTCGAAATACCAATTCTAAGGGTTTAGAAGCCTTTGGTTTGAAGAAGTTGTAATCTCGAGCTATAGAGACACACAAATTGATACAAGGAAAACTTATGAAGATTTTGAAGACCGTGGCAAGAATGAGAGATGATCAACAAGATCAAATCGAACCGTAATTTAGGAGATGAAGAACAACTTAACGAGCTAAAGCTGACCACTACGGTGACAGGTGTATTGCATTCATGGCACGCGCATCATAAATCGTATTAAATTATTTAATTTTCTTTAATTATATGTGCGTACATCCTTAATTGATATAATTGCCCCAGTTTGTTGCATCTTTGTTTGCTTGCTACGTGCATTGGCATCTTAACCCCACATGCATTGTTTAGTGTTTACTTGATAGAAAATTTTCTCCCATTCATCAAGTGTTACTCCGGCCGGGTCTTACTCGAATCAAGACACGAATATTGTTGGATTGCAAGGTATATGGAATGAAGGGAAAAAGGGAAATACGGAGGCCGGAAAGTAGAATTGGATCTTGGAATGAAGGAAGTGGGTTATCGTCCCTACAAACACTTCAAAGTGAATGTGAGTAAGATCACCAAACACGTTTAATAGCAAGGACCATTTATACCAAGGAAGCTAGTTGAAGAAGTTGAGAATCTTCAATTCAAGAAGCAATGTAACGAGTTTAACGGTTAGAGATTGGAATTCTTAAGGGGGAGAGCTTGACCGGGAAATAACTTAAATTCGTGGTTGTACTCGAATGGATCACTCCTAGTGAGAGCCATGGAAATGCAAGAGTCAACAAGTAACTAGGTTCTACGCCAATGGCAAGAGATGAAATGGAAGGTTTAACATTCAAGAGAATTTCAAGATCGAAGTGAATGAAGATTTCAGAATAATATTGGAAGAGATTAGTGCTTAGAAAGATGAAGATACGAATTCACAGAATTCTTGGGATTTAGAACTATAAGACAGGGTAAAAGATTGATTGTCGGTAACTTCGGTCGGAGAATCAGCCTCGCTAATTTCTTACTATGGGACTTACAAACTAGATCTACGAGGTTGGAAAGATCGTTTATGACATAACGTACCTCATGCGTTGGAGACGATGAGACCGTGAAGGAGTTACAAGAAATGGTAAAGAGGGCATCGGATAATAAAAGTTAATCCAATCATAATATTCCACAATGATGAAGTGAGAATCAATTCAACGAGAGATAGAAGTGGAAAATCTAGAAGAGATCACAACATGAGCAAGAGAAGTTGCCAATTTGTCAATCATTTCTCCGTGATGAACCGGGGATGAACCTAAGACTTGAAAACTAGGATTCGAGCATTAAGGATTAGCTCGAGCATCCGAGGAGGTTGAGTATAATTCGTGGAGAAGGATGAATTAATTGGGGTTAAGATCAAGTGCACACTAAAATCTAGAGTTTCAGACCGTGTTGTTTAGAAAGGATAAAGGAAAACATTATGGAAGGGAGACTGAGTGGTCGTTTAAGTAATGAACATACCGGGGATTTCAATATATGACACAAACGGTAGAGGAATCTCCAAGAGCAAATCAAGTGATTGAATCGGAGCACTACGATGGAAGATTCCTGAACAACGGTGAACGGTACATCAGGCATCCATGGCATATTCATACATGCAACTTTCATTCGAATAATCTTATAATGTTAAGTGCTTTGATTGCTTGTTGTATTAACTGCTTTTATGTGCTTGATACTTGATGTATTTGATTTCCCCTACTTGTTTCTTGTGTGGTTATTGCGTTATTGTTTATTTAAGTGTTGTTTTGAGAGCTTGAGAGTTTCTCTTTCTTTTTGTTTGAGAGACGGGGTTCTCTCATTGTCTGTTTGAGAGACGGGGGCTCACACTTGTTGTTCGAGAGACGGGGTTCTCTCATTGTTTGTTTGAGAGACGGGGATCTCTCTCTTTGTTGCACGACTTGCTTTGTTTGATAGAATTCCGAGAGTTTAGGCTTCGGTGAGTTAAGGGTCGTGACTTAACAACAACTGAAGACCCCTTGTGGCTTGAAGACCTTTTCCGAACTAATTCCTGACGGGGAGTTGCTAACCCGCGTGGGATGAACACGGGAGAGCTGCTTAAGAGTCCAGAACTCGAGGCAGTGGACCTGGGGACCAGGTCCTCTTAAGCGGGAGAGGTTGTGACACCCCGCTTTCTCGGCCGTACAAGTACGTACGCCACGCGTGTGAGTTTTTAGATTTAGGATTTATTTGATTCCTTTTTCTACCTAATTGCGTTATCTTAATTCTCTTGACTTGAATACCTGCAATTATATGATATAAATTTTCTAGTCTTTGTGAAATTTATTACGTGAATTGTATATTTATTTCCCCGAGCATGATTAAGTGTTTAAATTAATTTCAATTGTGAGAATTCTATGGTTATTTGTTCTTAATTGAAGCTTTGTATAACTTATGTACTTAACTGATAATTTCTTAAGGACTTATTCGTAACTTTTATAAATTGAGTACCTAATTGCATAACTTCATATTTGTTGAGGACTTAGTTGCAATTTCCCCTCTTTTCTTCCTCTTCTTGCACGATATGTATACATACACACACATACACTTCGTTTCTTCTTATTTCAACACAAACACAAGACACACACACTCCATTTCTTTCCCTCTCCCTTTCGATTTGTCAAGAGAAGCCAAGAGCCAAGTTTCTTCCTCCATTTTCCACAAGAATCAAGCTCACGACCTTCATGCTTTCTTCCCCTTCATCTTATCTTCCTTTCAAGGTAAGATACATGTGTATATTTTGGTGACTCATGAAGGCTTTGTTGGGGCTTTGGATGTTTGTTAGATTCATGATCTTAAATGTATTATTTTTGAAATTAGGGAGATAATATGTGCATATTTGATATGAGTTGCATGAAGTTTAGAGCATAGATGATCACTTTCATTTTGGGGTTTCTTGAATGATTTTGGTTGAATCTAAGCATGTTTCCTTGGATTAAATGTTGCCTACTTGATATATATGATTATTTGCATGATATGTGATTATTTTGGAGTGTTTGGTTGAGCCTTGAAGTGGTTTTGCTTCCTTCCCCGTTCCCCTTCGAGCAACCCCTGTTTTTGCCATTTTTTCCAGCCCAGAAGGACTACCCGGGCGGGTAGTTTTTACACTACAAAAGTACCCTGGCGGGTAGTTTGGTACCGAGGAGTTTCTGCACCTGCTCTACCCTGTCGGGGAAATTTCTGGCTTATTTTTACCCGGCCGGTTACTCCCTCATCCGAACTCAGATTGACCTGATTTTTAAACCGTTAGAAACCTCTTGAAGTCTAATACAACCTCCAATTGGAATAATCTCAATATCTTTTGGAAATTGTGAGATATAATCAATTCTTTTTGGTGTCGCCACTTCACCAGAAATCTGCCTTCACCCAAATTTAAGCTTACGCCATTTTCTCCTCGCTTTGAACCAAATGTCGTGCCATATATCATTTTAAAGGTCTATGTGTCTAGTTTCATTTCCAAGAAACAAAAGCCAATTCCAATTTATAGAACTCAAGATATTTCCATTTTCCTACAGCTTGTGCATCCCCGAAAACTGTCAGCTTTTCCTAAACTTCACCAAAACCGTTCTTCTTGCATTCCTTTCACCCCTTTCGCTCCCGTATGTGACTTATATGATTTATATGCTTACTTAGTTGGTATTTATGCTCTTATGTGACACCCATTGGTCTTTACTTGCCTAAAGTTGAGTGTGTGAACTCGCGCTTTATATATGAATTGAATTCGTCTGAGTAATTGAGCACATGAACACGATCACACCATTTCATGACATATTTATGCATTCATGCATATTGAATCATGCCATGACATGATGCACGACTTCATGAACATCTCCGTGCGTCCTACTTGGTTCCATTTTGAGTCTTGTCTCACGAGTATTGTCATTGTCCTTCTTGCACAGTGATCTACTCGGTGGAGACTTTCCGGTTTCGTGGTCCTTCTCTTGGTCTTTCTTGCACTTGGAGGTGAGGGTTTTCTTTATAAACAACCTATAACCTTGCATGAATTAAAAGTATGCCAAATAGTTTGCATATTAAAGTTAACCATATCTTTTATACCGTCTATGTACCGGAAATGATTTATAAACTGCATAGTGTTAATCCTAGCCTGTTTTGCGATATATCCCTGATTGCCCCCGACTTTCCTAGCGCTGGACTAGCCGGTGTGGATCTTGTACCTGTTCGTGGGGCCCAGGGGCTTGTGTATTGAGGGAACTGGGGCGGCATCGGGCCGACGGTGAACTCTTGCACAGGTCCTATCCTGTTGGACTACCCGGATACCCACCAGGAGGTTTGTTGGGAGATGGGGCTCCGATCTGAGGGAGTCATGAACCCGAAGATCACCCTGATGCGCAGATGTGGAGGTTAGCTACCGGCCACATTGCACCCGGAGAAAGGAGATTAATTTATATTTGTTTTTCCCGCCTGATAATTAATTATAACTCCTGTTTACTTCTTGTTCCTTGATTACCTGCTTATTCTCTTCATTTAATAAGTGAAAAGTGGAGTCCAGGATGGAATAAGTACCCGTTCTCGGCGGGTCCCCTTAAAATGTTAAACATAGATATCCGTAACCTCTGGTAGGCCTCCAGTTCCTGTCCAACACCTGAGTTCGTGGATCGGCAAGGTAAAATAGGCTTCAACAGAGGCCGTACGGATATCGACACATGCATATTATATCCCAGTTTATCTGACCTGCATGCTTGAACATAATTCCACCCGTACGCATTGATTTACTTCTGATTTCTGTCTCCTGTTTTAATAACTAATAATGTACAGTGGAATTATGCCTGCCTGATTACCTGTCTTTATATATATATACGTGTGTACCCCCTTCACTCAGTCAATTGGCTGACCCCTCCCTCTCGTTGTTTTTAGTCATGTCTTGCAAGTTCTGTGGTCGTTAGGCGGGAGTCTTTTGAGGTTCTTGTTCGAGTCTTGGTCTAGCTCGCACTACATTGTACCGCATTCACATTTCCTGCTTTATTTTAGGCCTTGTCGACCAACGTATTCTACTTTTGCTTTATCAAATTCGGGGCAGGTTAGGACATGTTGTATTTTCTTTAGTTGAACCCGTTTTACTTTCCTGCTTGTATTGTTTTTACGTATTGGTTGTGAATACATGACTGCCTTATTCCTGCTGCTCTGTTCCTGTTGATTTGTTGGTAAGGGTCTAGTCCCGCCTAGCACAGGGTTGTTTTTTATTTCTGTCTCCATTCGCTATGAGCTTAGTTCATGTATGGACTTTCCATTTCATGGGTGGACGGGGCTCATAGTGCGGGGGATGTGGGGCCCTCCGTCTAAGGTGTCACATCTTGTCCTTGAAATCCAAAGCACACGCTCTAAGCATATCCTCGAGATACTAGATCAACCATTCAGATTGTCCATCGGTTTGAGGATGTGAAGGGTGCTAAATTTTAGTCTCATCCCCAAGCACTTTTGAAGATCTTGCCAAAGCTTAGTCGTACGCCGACGATCATGTAACATCCCAGACGAAAGGCGCCACATCCCCCGCACTAAGACCCGACCCGTATATGAAATGGATAATCCATACACGTGCCGAATCAGAGCGAACAGGGACACAACTCACTCGCTATGCTAGGCGGGAGCTAGAACGTCGAAACCAACTAAATAATTCAACAAGAGAAAAGCACGTGCGGAAGCAAAAATATATATTCAATCATGAGACGTATCATAAGAGACGGGTTCCACTAGCATGAATACCTAGTCCCGAAAATTCAAACATAAATCATAAATCACAAATTTACGGGGTTTAAACTATCCCTAGAAGCCTATCCCGAATCAATATAATATAATCATAACAATTCATACATACATTTTATAACTTATTCAATTTACAATATGCACATGGACAGACCCAGACTTGATCTAGAGACTTGACAGACTCGACTTCCCGCCTAGCACTCCACCACCTGCAAAAGAACTGAAAACAAAGCCGGGTTCAGTCTATAGGAGACTGGTGGGTATAAAACAGGGCATATATATTAATATTCTAGAATTAGCACTCTCACATGAAAGTTATAATCCCGCACGAGGTTTGAAAACATTTCCCAAGTGGGTAAAAACAAGGAAAGCAACACTTGGGATTACAACGATCAATTTCATAATTCATTCATTTAATCGGTCATTACGTGAGCCCGGTGAGTGGGTAAATTCTCCAACCTACACCTCGTGTGTGCATTCATCCATTTATTCATTCATTCATTAGCGATCATACAACATTCATTCGTTCATTCGGTCATTCAATCATTACCAAGTTAGAGTAGTGCCCTAGAAGAGCAAAAATAGTTTAGGTCTCTTTTTTTAAACTACTCTTATTAGCAACAATTTGTGACATTAATGAAATAATATATGTAACGTTTCATAGTCGTTTAATTCTATGTGGCCAATTCATCATATCTCATTCAAGTTTATTAATTGCATATTATAACTGTTTGTATATGGATGAAACCCCAAGGTCACATTAAGCTACGGGACTTGACCTCGCATAGGGATGGAGGTTATGGAACAAGTCTCTATGGCGTGACCTAAACCAACTCCAAGTCGAAGAGTCTAATAAGCATGGGGATGCTGACTTGACTCGGTTGAGACTTGCTCATACGACGTGCCTTTAAGAAAAGTTACTTTGTTTCATGGGTATTGTATGTGGAGACATTCACACGCGTATGAGGGTGCTTGTTAGGGAACAAGTACACTGAGGATCCCGATGGGAACACCTCAATAGGGTAAGGCTTTTATGCCTTAGTGATAAGGTTAGTTCCCTAGTTATGGTAGTGTCTACATGGTCCTTAGACTTGAGGCTCCATTGATGCCCTGTGCGCGATAAGGGCAATGTTTGATATGCGCTGAGAGATTCATGGGTTCTATGAATCTCGTTATGGTTGTATGTTGGCATTGTTTGAATCATGTATGAAGGCATATGAGATGCTAACATAGAATCTATCGCTCGTCTAGAATTACGAGTAAATCATCCATGAATTCTATTGTAGCACATTCCACTCAAATCCTTGCGCAAGGTAGTGAGATCTGAATTAGGAAATGGGTTTCGTAGAGTGTTAGATCAAATAGAATTGCTATTAGAATTAATTCATAGCCTTAGGACTAATAAGATTCTATCATTCCCATGCCCTAGGTCCTAATCGGGGATTGGACGATAGAAGGATCTTATCTCACGGTATCCATGAGACTAAAAGGTTTACAGCATAAACTTCACCTGTTGGATGGGTGGTCATGAGCTTGTCACTAGACATCGATCATGATCAGTAGGTACTGATTAATTAAAAGGATTTTTAATTAAACAGTGATTAATTGAAAGGGTTTAATTAAATCAATAAGATAAATGGTTATCTAAAATACCACATTTAGAATGTGGGCCTACTACTATTCATTGGTGAACCTAAGGGGTCACACAATGACTCGAATTGAACAACGTGATTATCTAAAGATCAATAGAGATTGATTGATAAATTAAAAGAGTTTAATTTATAATATGAGAGAGTAATTAACTAATTTATGCTTAATTGTTAAGCTGTTGAAAATAAATATTAAAGAGTTAACATTAATTTAAATAAGTGTATTTAAATTAATTGGACTTGAAATTTAATTAAGAGTAATTAATCTTTAAGTTCACCATTTTAATTAGATATTGGACTTGTCATTTAATTAATATAATTAAATTAAGGCCACTAATTAAAAATGTATATTGGGGTTTTTAATTTAATTAGTAGTAATTAAATTAAAGCGCATGACTAGCCCATATGGTTTTTGACCTAGGGTTGAATATTTAAGCAAGACTTGGGAGATGAAATCAAATCATCGTTCTTTTCAGCTTTCTCTCCGAGTCTTCTCTTTTCTCTCCTCTTACATATCTCTCAATATTGTATTGAGAATACTATTAGATTATCAATATCTAATTAGTGTTCTAGTGTGCTAATTGAATAGTTGTTCAATTACAGGTCGTGGACTACCTTAGAGGAATTCCACGTGGAATTCTTATAAGAAGATTGGATAGAAGCAGACTGGATAGGTTTTGGAAAACCTTCATATCATCGCCATCAACCGGAAGTAAGAGAGGTAATTGGATCTTACTTCTTTTGTTTAAATCGTAAATCTTGAATCAAAGGTGATCTTGTTTAGAATTCCGATAAAATGGTTTTTATAATCCATAAAAATTTTAATTTTCGCTGCGTTAGGGTTGACGAATTTCAACATACCATTCATTCGATCAATCATGCATTAACAATTACTTCTTTTCCCTCCGGTTAGAAACGCGTCTACCATGCGTAGCGGAAGATATTGTCCTGGTGGACCATGGGCGAACCCATGCCACTAACAGGTTTTGTTCCTCCCGATGGTGTAACCGGTGCCCCGGGGGGACCCATCCAGGAGAACGCGTCCCCCAATCAATACGGCGAGAGGGGTTCATGAAGCCCTAAAAGACCAGTTCCCCTTTCTCGCCAACTCCTAACGAGGTTGGTTTCAACGTAATTCCATGTGGAATTAATACATGGGATCATCGTCGGCCCTTGCCTCCCCGGATAGCCTCATGCATCAAGTCCCTGGGCCCGTGTAATCATTCATGTTCTCGCCAACACATTAGGTAGGGTTCATAAAGGAAAAGACTTTGTTAGGAATAGTACCCTAGAAAGCCGATTGTATATCCGCTTTGTACTTTTCCTTATTGTAATCACAGACAATCTTTGAATAAAATAATGAATTGAGGCAACACTTCTTTATATGCTCTTGTTTGGTATACGTTTACTTTAGCTGTGCATGTATGAGAACTCCCCTAATCCTGATGACTTTAGGACTCTACCATTTGGGCGAAATGGTTCATGAAACGAGCCCTATATCACATAAGTCATGATTAGTAAAATACTCCAAGCTGATGAGTCCTACAGAAAATGGGAGTGTCAACCTGACTCCTTTAAGACTTGCTTGTGGGATCACATCCTTAAGAAGGACCACCTTGTTTCACGGAGGTACAAAGTGTATAGTTGATACGTGCGTGATACATAAGGGTGCTTACTTCAATAAGTAATTTCACTGAGGTGCCCCGTGTGAGAAGATTCCTAAATGGGAAAGGAAGTTTCTATTTCAGGAAATGGAAACTTCCAGAATAGGAAATATCTCACGAGTCATTGATGTGATTAATTGATCCTTAGACTTGAGGTTCCATGTCACTTTATGAGTTAACTCTATAGTCTTAGGAATAAGCTTTAAAGGGTGTCGCCTTAGACAACTGATTCAAGGCTTATGTTGGGGCTGCACAAGTGATTAATGAAAGTGAATGAGAATCAAGAAAGGACCTACACTTGCATTTGCAAGGTGATCTCTTTTTGTGTAAGTCATTCATATGCCATATGGAGTCCTTGGCCAAGGCAGTAGATCAAGACATTAAGAAAAGGGTTTCTTGGATTGAGATCAAATGGATATTAAATGCACTTAGCTTTAAAGACCGGATTATTAGGGTTCTGATTATTCCCTTACCCTAGATCTTGGTTGAGAGATAGCAAGTAGGAGGATTGTATCTCACATGAATCAATGAGTTAAAGGTTCTGTCGAATCGAGATATTCCAATTCAGTTAGGGGTTAAACACCTGTTGCTAGACTATGGTCGTTTAATCTGTGGACTGATTAATTAATTAGTGAATTAATTAATTAGGGTCAATGCTAATTAAATTGAGAACCTAGAGGGTCACACACAACAACTTGGTTACATAAGTTAAGGCTTTAAAATGATTAAACAAGTTAATCATGCCGAGAGGGTTCCACACGTGTGAATCACACGTGTGGGTCAAGTGAGTGGCACGTGTCCTTGGGACATGTGTCTCACACGTGTATATATATATATATTGTATGTGTTAAATAATTAATGTGTTAATTGTTTAATAGACTTTGGTTTAATTTTTGAATTAAAATGAAAGTCTTATTTTGGAGAAATTAATTAGATAAATAAGTTATTTATTAATTAATAAATAAAGTATAATATTATCCAAAAGGGTTTTGGATATTTTAGCTCTCTTAAAAGTTGATTTGAATTAGAATTCAAAATCAAGGTTTGGAATTACTTGATGATCAAGTAATAAGAGAGAGGGACCAAATCCTTAGTCCAATAGGACTAGGTTCGGCCGCCCCTCCCTTTGCTATATATAGGGGAGCTCGAGCTCCCCTTAAGGGTGATGAATTCCTCTTGGTTCATGTGTTGAACACCATCCTTTCTCCAAGATCACATAAACCCTAGGTTAAGCCTAAACACTAACTAGAGAACTAGCATCCTTACTAGTTAGATTGTAGTCAAGTTGGTGGACTATATCTAGAGAGCTTCAAGTTAGAATTTCAAAGATTCAAGCTTTACCAAGGAGAGGGGATCAAGCCGCGAGAAGAGCGTTCTTGGGTGGCTTGAAACACTTCAAGAAAGATTATTGAAAAGTAAGTTTCTAATCTCTACGAATTTAGATTCATGATTGCGAGTTTTCGATCCTTTTGTTGGAAAATTTTTAAATTTCCACTGCTTTCTGATTCCATTTTTCCAACAGACTTTACGTTCGAAATCATTTACCCTTTTGAAAAGAGTTGATATATATATATATATATATATATATATATATATATATAATAACATGGTTTAAAACTTTCACATCGGGATATATCGGGTCATTCCATATGTAATAGAAGAGAAACCCACCTGTTACACCTTACCGAACAACACCAAAAAGAAACAAAGACTTGAAGGTAGCTTATGAACCCGACAAGCCTGCGCCCTGGAGAGAACTGTACAAGAAGTAACACGGTGCATTCGTGAGACTCAAGACTCCATATGAACCATAAATGACGCATGACAATGCAATAAACATGATATGAAGTGCATATGAGAAAATAAAATATTATGAAGGTGTTTATGTGCACAATTAATGCATTAGAAGTACATAAACAACCAATTCATTCAAGTTCAATCAATACATGAAGGTTTGAAGTTCATTCGTTCCATATCTTTTATGAATCGTATCAAATCGAGCCATAACCTTAAAAAAAAAATCATAACATACATATCAACATGTTTACAATGTATGCGAAACAATTTAAGGTGAAAGAAATCCATTAACACATAGAGAAAACAATAGTTGCAAAGAATGCCATATTGTAGCATTTAAACGTTCATATTTTCATTTCATGTTATCACATTGGATTCACAACATAAAATCCATAATCATATCAGAATATATCACATATTATCAATTAGTTATGCATACAATTCATTCAAATCGCATACGAAGTCCGAGGAAGTGGAAGGAAAGCAAGAACACGGATTTAGGCGTGTTTTGATTAAAGCTGACAGTTTTCTAGATTGCGCAAGCTGTAGAAAAATGGGAATATCATGAGTCCTAGAAGTTGGAATTGAGTTTTGTTTATCGAAAATGAAACTATACACATAGGACTTTCGAATGATATGTGGCTCGAATCGTGATTCAAACCGAGGTGGAAATGGCGTAGGTTTAAATTTGGGTGAGTGCAGTGCTCCGGAAATATGGCGACACGAAATTAAAATTGTTATAACTCCCAAATCAGAAATGATATTGAGTTGATTCAAATTGGAGAACAATCTAGACTCAAAAGGATTTCTACAGTTCGAATTTCAGGTCAATCGGAGTTCAGATGAGGGGGTCCCCTCCCGGGGAGATTTCAGGGTAAAATGTTCCCCGCCCGGGGAGAACCTGTGTAGAAACTTTCTGCACAAAGGTCCCCGCCCGGGGACATTTCAAGCACAAAATTTCCCCGTCCGGGGAACCTTTCTGGGCTACAAAAAGATGCAGAACAGGGGGTTGTTCGTGGAGGGAAGAAAAGGAAGCAAAAACCACCTCAAAACTCAACCAAAAGCAACAAAAATCAAGGTACAAGTTCATGTAGTCATGCTACATCAAATTCTCTTGTCAAAAACTCATGGAATGCACTAAGAAACCAGCCACCAGTTTCATGTCTTTCAAGCTTCAATAATGGTGAATCACCCTACAACCATTTTCCATGGATTTAAGTTTAAGAAATGCAACATAGAAGCTTAAGGGAGCAAGAAGACACTCTTAAAAGTTCATAAAACACATGCTTGCATATTGAATTCAAAATCTTCCAAAACCTAACTATTCATGCTCTCTATTATATTATATTCAACCATGGATGAAAAGGAGTAAATCATAGCTTGAAATAATCACAAGGAAGTAGAGAACACAAATATCTGCTTACCTTTCAAATTGAAGAAGAAATGGGGAGAGTATGAACTCAAATACTCAAGGGGTGAAAAGTTTCCTTCTTCTTCCTCCTCTTTTCTCTTTTGGCTGCACTTTTTCCTTCTCTTGAGGGGTTGGGATTCGAAATGGCTGAGGTAGGGGAGAGAGAGGAGTGTATCTAGTAGACTTATGTCAAAGATTAGGCTGTAGGGGCGTTAGGTTAGGTCCGAAACTCAAGGATAGTCAACGGTTGCCATTTTAGGTACGAGGTGCTCATTTCGGTTGAAATTTGGAGGCCTAAATGGCCTTAGAAAAATATGAAGCTTGTTCCATTGTCTCCAAATCATCGATATGAATCCAATGGAGGTGACTGAACTCGAATCCGAGTTCCCGAGCTCAAGTTACGCCGCCCAGAACCCAAGGTACGCTAAATGCTCTTTAGCACCTTTCTGGTTCCGATCACACAAACGAACCCAAAACTCAAACATGCAAGATCAAAATCATGCAACAAGCATATAAAATCGATAATAAGGCACATAATTCATGCATACCAAGTTTTCACGAAGAACGAAAATCAACTCGAAAAGAAACGACACTCAAACATAACCGTAGGCATATACGTTTCAAGAATTTCACATGAAAATTCATATTCAAATATTCAAATAATAACAATTAATAAAATAATTAACATATGAAAGCATATATAATTAATCTAATTACGCATTTTGGTAAACATATACGCCATACTTGTACAGCTAAAAAAAAAAATTCGGGGCTTACAACCTCTCCCCCTGAAAAGAATTCGTCCTCGGATTCACTGTCTCCCAAGTAAACAATGAGAGAACCCCATCCCTCACAAGCAACAAGGAGAGAACCCCATCTCTCGAACAACAATAAGAGATGTAACAGCCAGAAAACCGCCTGCAGATATTGTCCGCTTTGCTATCCATAAGTCGGCATAGCCTCATAGTTTTGTTCTTCCCGTTGGTATTTAAACCCGAAGGTGCCCAACCAGGAAAACGCGTCTGCAAGGGAGAGGTATCCACCCCCTTATAAGGCAGGCTTCGTTCCCCTCTCCAACCGATGTGGGATGGGTGCACCACATCCACCCCCCCATAGGGACCCAACGTCCTTACTGGCATATCGGCCCGGGCCCAGCTCTGATACCAAGTGTAACAGCCCGAAACCCGCTTGCAGATATTGTCCGCTTTGCTATCCATAAGTTGGCATAGCCTCACAGTTTTGTTCTTCCCGTTGGTATTTAAACCCGAAGGTGCCCAACTAGGAAAACGCTTCTGCAAGGGAGAAGTATCCACCCCCTTATAAGGCAGGCTTCGTTCCCCTCTCCAACCGATGTGGGATGGGCGCACCACAGGAGAACCCCGTCTCTCACAAGCAACAAAGAGAGAATCCCCGTCTCTCGAACAACAATGAGAGAACCCCGTCTCTCACAAACAACAAGGAGAGAATCCCTATCTCTCGAACAACAAGGAGAGAACCCCGTCTCTCGAACAACAATGAGAGAACCCCGTCTCTCGAACAACAATTAAGATTCACATAAGTCACACAAAGGGTAGATAGTAAATATCCATCACATTAATCGTCGATCATACAAAAGCAATTAACACTAGAAATTAATTAAAGCATATCTCAACAAAATTATTTGAATTAAACTTACATGTATGCATATACCCTGAATGTTTAAGGTACAGTTCGCCATGGAACGAAATTCGAAGTTGGGAATTTCATGGGCTAAGTGTACGGTCGGATCCAAGAGTTGGCTCAATTCTCGACTTATCATCCACTCTTTAGTGTGCGCTTGGCTGGAAGGATAGACAGACCCTTGGTTGATCCAATTCTCAATTTTCATTCTTACTTTGGCCCCCATTACCTTTTTCAATCCCTCATCATTCACCTATAATCTTCTTCTTAAGTTATCCCTTCACCCTCTTAAAGTATTTAAGTATGCATTCGCTTTCTGGCCCATCCAATTCCCTAATCGAAGATAAAACATTCCTAATGATTCTTAAAGTTTTATCAAAGTCCTTCAATGGTCACCCCTTTCGATTCATCTCATCTCAAATTTCCTTCCAGCTTATCATGGAAAACGACTGATGACTTAATAATATTTGCTTTGTTATGTGTCGTCCGAACCCCTGTAGTACTTAATTGGACCGTCCTATTATATGATAACTTAAGCCGGTTTCCTTTTTTTCGACACTGATTTAGGAGTTCACAGAAGCTCCCTCATAATTCCATCATCTTCAGAAATCCAAATCCCGTACAATGAATACCCTCTAGCAATCTCCAACTCGAGTATAGTGATTTAACTTTCACTTTGATGGTTCCATTACTGAGACCATTTTATTCTTTTCCCATCACTTTCACTTGAACTTCCATGTCTTCTATGGTTTGCATTTCCCCTTGTTCATACTAGAACACTTCTTTGAGCACAACCTTGCATTTCAAGTTTATCTAATATCGCAGAATTTAACACTTACACATGCATGCTATAATCCCGTGCGAGGTTTTTAAGATATTTTCCCAAGTGGGTAAAACAAAGGAAAACAACGCTCGGGATTACAACTATCAAATTCATATATTCCATTCCCGGCGAGTGGGCGTGCATAATCTCCAACCTTCTCCTCGTGTGTGCATAGTCCATTTGTTCATTCATTATCCATCATGCGACAATCATTCATTCATTCATAATCTTTCAAAATCATAGTTGTAATCATAATCATTCATTCATAATCATAAACACTTACATCTTCTTCCTCCGGGTGGTGGACGGGTTTCCAAGACCCGACACCTCATACATAGTGGCTGTAGCACCCACAACGATAGGCACCACATCCCCCGCACTACAAGTCTAGTCCACACGTGAAATGGTTAATCCAAGCATGAACCGGACTCATAGCGAACGGGAGACAAAATAAAAGGTACCTAGCTAGGCGGAAACTAACCCTGTACCAATTAAATCAAAATAACCAAGAGTGCAATGCGGAAACAATAATGTGTAATTCATACAATTCAACAATGGCAACAAGTCCGACAATTCCAATATATAATTTAAATCCATCATGCAACCTAACAACTGGTTCAACTAAACATGCAATCTGTCCTGAATCAATATCCAACAATAATCATAATTAGCACACAGGCCCAACACATACATAAAGGAACTATAATTAAAACATAACAATATGAAATGCGACCCGAGTGTACAAGTGTGACTCGAACAAAATTGCAATGACTCGACTCCCGCCTAGCCAAAACCTGCAAGAATTAAGAAGTGGGAAAGAGGGGTCAGTCTCTAGAAGACTGAGTGAGTAGGAGTAATACATAAATATAGAAACATGCGCATGCAAGTCATAAATCCCGAGCAAGGTTTTATTTAAAGGTGGTTCCGACGAAGGGCAAGAAAATAACTAAGCAATACTCGGACTTTACAACTAATTCATATTAAATTCATTAAGTTTATAAATCATTAATAATCAATAAGGATCGGCGAGCTAGCATGCATAATCTCCAACCAAAGTCCGACCGTGTACGACAAATATTATTATTATATTGAATACGCGATCACACAATACCTTATAATACATGCAAGCCATAAAACATAACGTAGGACATAGTCGTTTGGGCAATCCGTGTCATGGCCTTCCCGCACGGTGCATAACAATCATACATAAACATAATCATAAAATAAGTTCCAACCTTCTTCCTCCGAGTGGTGGACGGGTTAGCAAGACCCGACCACCGGTCCATACATAGGCCAATGGGGGTACATGAATCCCCCAAGGGCACTCAGCTCCCATTCCCCGCTAAACCTCCTAGCAAGGGCCGCTATCACCGTAAATGTGGTGGGACTAGTACAAGGGATCACCGTAGGCCCTTGCCTCCCCGGATAGCCACTTGCACTAAGTCCCTGGGCCCGTGCATTCATAATCATGTTCATAATCATATTCTCACCAAAACGTTTGACTCATAAGAAATATAACATATTTCATAATTCATGAGAAAAGGGGTTACTCGATCATAATTTACTCGATGACTCTACTTTGAAAATATCATATATATATATATATATACACATAAGGTTTTGTCCAAAACTTGCTACATAAGGGTTGTAGGGTTTGTTACATAGCTAAAACAAGAACACCCTCACCTGGAAGACCACGAGACATAAAACATGAGTAATACGGGTGCCTATTCAATTCGGAAGTCTCCGCCCTGGAAACGAACTGTACAAGAGAAGGAACAATGTGTACTCGTGAGAATTGACTCAATATGAAACCACATAGACGCACGGCATGTTATGCGCATGATATGAGATGCATAAGAAGCATGAATCATGTGATGAGGTCATATAATCAAGTAATTCATTTAAAACATTCAATACATGATGGTTTCATATTCATGTGTTTCATATCTTTCATATTTTGTGTCAAATCGAGCCATAAGCTTTATACAATAATCATAACTCATACTATAACATGATTACGATGCATGCGAGTCAAAATAAAGTGAGAAATTATCATATGAGGTCAATAAATGGAGGAACAATTCATGCATGCAAGCTAGAGAGCATTTGAAGGCATATTGGATCATAATTCACAAAATGTTTAACAAGATCACATTATGATTTCATAATATACAAGTTAACACATAATATAACATATTAACAAAATATAAAAGTCATGGAAGAAGCTATTCACAACATACCAAATAATTAAATGAAGCAAACCATTCACGCATGCATAAAAGTAGCACATAAAAGTTCATGTTATCATTTCACGTTTATACATTGAATTCAAAGCATAAAATTCATAATCATCTGAAGATATATCACATATAATCAATTAAACAAGCATAAAATTCATTCAAACCACATATGGAGTTGAGGAAGTGGAGGGAAAGCAAGAAAACGGATTGGGCAAGCTTTTAGTGAGAGCTGACAGTTTTTGGGAATGCATGAGCTGTAAAGAATTGAACATATCTTAAGTTCTAGAATTTGGAATGGAGTTTTGTTTATTGGTAAATAAACTAGACACATAGGCCTTTCAAATGATATATGGCCCGAATCGTGGTTCAAAGTGATGTGGAAATGGCGAAGGTCCGAAGTTGGGTGATCGCAGATTGTCGGAAAAATAACCACACCAAAAAGAATTGATAATATCTCACAAATGGGAAAATATATTGAAGTGATTCCAATGAGTTGTTCTAAACTTCAAGAGGTTTCCAACGGTTCAAAAATCAGGTCAATCGGAACTCGGATGAGGGAGTACCCGACCGGGGAAAATACAAGGCAAAATCTACCCGGCCGGGGAAAACTTGTGCAGAAAACTTTCTGCACAAGCTCTACCCGCCCGGGTAGTTTTTCTTCATGAATTTACCCACCCGGGTAGAGGGCTTTCAGCTGAAAACCAAGAAGAAACAGGGGAGTGATAAAAAATGGCTTTAAGAAGGCCAAAGGAGCTCCCAACTCATCTAAAATCACACAACAACAACCAACTACAATATATATACACATATCACTCATAAATTCATGAATTAAATCATCAAATTTCATAAAACCACATATATATATATATATATAGACACATTTATATACACACATATATGTACAACACATATATATACATCTTGCTCCAAGAATTCAAGCAACCAAACATAAAACTCATGGATTAACATGTATTCATGTATTTTCACACAATAATTCAAGTTGCTAAGTAAAAATCACAAAACCCTAACTTGATTAACTTATATACACAAAATCCACATTATACATTGGAAGAGAGGATGAGAAGAAGAAGATGATGAAATCTTGAGTTCTTCTCTTGAATGGAGAAGAATGAAGCTTAAATCTCTTGCCTTTCTTGCTTGATGATGAACCAATTGAAGAGAAGATGAAAAAAAAGTGGGGGTTGGAGTGTCTCTTGAAAGAGAAAGGGGAAGAAGAAGATTGAAGCAAGGGGAGGGGGGTTTCATTATGTAAAACAAGAGGGAAAAAGGGAAAAATTGCTCTTTGGTCCCTCAACCATTTAAGTGCTCAATTAGGGTCCCGAGATTTAATAGGGGAATAATTGAAGTCCAAATCAAAATTCGATTGAGTCCAAAGATTTCATATAATATCAAATAAGTACATAATCAAAACAAAATATTAATTAGAAAATATATAAGTAACAGTTAAATTTAAATAACATAGTCACAGATCACATAATTCATATAGATCACGTAATGGCAATTAATTCAAGAACATCCAAGTGGCTCTTAAAGCACATAAAAATAATATAGTAGCAATTAGTTCATGAAATTAATAAATTAAATAATCACTTAGCAATTAAAACACATATAAGTCACATAACTCTCAGTCTAAACCCACTCGTGACGTCATACCTGTACGGCCAAAAAGTCGGGGCGTTATAGTGGTAATGAGGTTCATGAGTCCTCATTGCCCGACTAGCGGTTTCTCATCAAAATCCTAACGAGATCCATTTCGTCGTTAATACTTGTTGGGACCAGTGCACGCGGATCACCGTTAGCCCGAGCTTCCCCGGATAGCCACGTACACATAGTCCCGGGCCCCCATAATCATTGTGTTCACTGATCTCGCCAAAACATTGGATAAGGGTTTATAAATAAAAAAGGGTCATACGTTTGAAATCATTTACCCAAAATGACTCGATATATATATAAATATACTATTTTGGCTTAAAACATTTCACGTAAGGGATATATCGGGTCGTTTTACCTATTAGAAGAGAAACCCGCCGGCAGATATTGTCCGCTTTGCTATCCATAACTCGGTATAGCCTCACGGTTTTGTTCTTCCTGCTGGAATTTAAACCCGAAGGGAATGATGAAGAGTTGAAGAAGAATAGAAACAGTAAAAGTTAGAAGGCAATCAAGAATAAGAATTTTAGAGAATCTTGATCAAGGTGATGACTAGAAGTAGGGGTCGATTTTTGAGGAGAAATTTGGATGCTAACCCTGTGGACGTAAACGAATTTAATTTGAATTGTGGAACCATATCGGGGGGCTAACGAGCAATTAGCGCAGCGGAAGCGTGGTAGGCCCATAACCCACAGGTCCCAGGATCGAAACCTGGCTCTGACGTGGTACGCCCATCCCACATTGGTTGGAGAGGGGAACGAAGCCTGCCATACATGGGGGTGGATACCTCTCCCTTGTAGATGCATTTTCCTGCCTGGGCACCTTTGGGTTTAAATTTCAGCGGGAAGAACAAAACCGTGAGGCTATGCTGACTTATGGAGAGCAAAGCGGACAATATCTCCAGGCAGGTTTCAGGTTGTTACACTTGTGGTATCAGAGCCAGGTTCCGGGCTGGTGTGCCAGCCAGGACGCTGGGCCCCTATGGGGGGGGGGGTGGATGTGGTACGCCCATCCCACATCCGTTGGAGAGGGGAACGAATCCTGCCATACATGGGGGTGGATACCTCTCCCTTGTAGACGAATTTTCCTAGCTGGGCACCTTCGGGTTTAAATTCCAGCGGGAAGAACAAAACAGTGAGGCTATGCCGACTTATGGATAGCAAAGCGGATAATATATGCAGGCGGGTTTCGGGCTGTTACACACGGACTCTTAACGAAGAAAGAAAGCTAGAGAACTTGGCGTCATATTTTTCTAAGCCCGTTTGATTCTCCGAATTTTTCCTGAAACGTGACCTGTGTGACAAATTTGCGACCCTTGCCCGTTTTGCTTATATCCAGCCTGTTTCTTCTCCAAATCGACCCGTTTTTGAACCCATTTGACCCTCTTTCAGCCCTTTATCTATCCCTACCTCTCTCATTTTGGTTCAACCTAGGAGAAAACAAGAAAGGTGCAGAAACAAGACAGCACGAGGGAAGAAAAGGAAGAGAGTAGGGCATTACTCACCAAGTCGGATTTTGAGCTTGTTCGACCTCCGTTCTTTGTCAAATTCAAAAGCTGAGTACATTTATGTGATCTCCATCTCCTTATCTTTCTTTTGAACCTGATTTTATTCATTTCCATGGAGAATCAAACATGATATAGTCATGTGTGTGAATAGTTAGGTTAAATGATTCATTTGATGAATTCTTGCTTATACTTGAACCATTTCTTGTTTTAGAGCTGAATATATGATCAATATAACTTGATTGTTTCATTTTTATACATGAATTTTGTGGAACTCCATGAGAGCTTGAATATGAACTTGAATTCCAACCTTTTTGCTTTCTTGTTGTAGCATGTGAGTTTGTTGCGTGTTTGGCCATTGTTTTATACTTCTTTTTACTTCCTTTCCTCCCTCCTTTTCTGTTGGTTCATGCCCCAGTTGCTGCTGCCATGAAAGCTCGAAGGAAATAGGGCTGGAGATTGAAGATGATGGAGTTCTACGCCCATTAACGGGCGTTACCCCATTTCAGCTTTGTGAAGGTAACGCCCATTACCTCCATGGCTGCTGGAAGACTTTGGCATCTGCCTCCCTTAACGGGGGTTATGTAACACCCCGGAGCGAAGGGAGCCACACCCCCCGCACCATAGCCCAACACGTGAAACAAAATGGAGACTCCGTGCACGCATCAAGCCATGGCGAACGGGTGACAAACAAAAATCCAACCTAAGCTAGGCGGTCTAGACCCTACTCAGAGCATACAATAGACAAAATCGCGGAAGCCAATAAATAAAAACTTATAGCATGTAAGCACAAATCATATCTTGTTCTCCATATATTACTTATACAAATTTAGACACCCAAGCAAATATACAAAACTGAATCCCAGGACAGAATTAAGTAGCAAATTAATACATATTTCGAAACTAACAAATTGCGTAAAATAAACGAAATACGATGCATGAGACTCAAGCTCTCCAAAATAAAGACTCAAGGGAACCGCCTAGCTCCAACTCCCACAAAACGGGTACCTGCAACCTCAAATCAAACGGGGAAAAAGATAGAAATAACGAGGGTTAGTCCTAGAGACTGGTGACGGGGCTAACACACGCACCCATACATATACATAATGGCAAAGCATATACAAAGCTGAAAGGGTTCATGAACCGGGCACGGTTTTTGCATTCTAAAACATTTAACCCGTGGTAATATATATAAAGAAAGAAGTTTGGGGCCGAAGGCCAAATCCAGTCAAGTTTTAGAGTTTAGAAATCCGCCCCCGTTTCACAACCATAAACGAAACATAACGAACCGAAAGCTTAAATCCAACCCACTTACTTCAGAAACAAAGGCGAAGGGAAATACAAAACCAATCATAAATCAATCCCACCTCCACACCGTTTGGGGAAGAGAGGTGCCCCTCTCAACCCACCACAGAACGAAACTTGTGAACCGGAGGATCCCGCCCGGTTCCTTCAACGGCCAGCCAAAATGCGCTCCGTCGGCATAGGAGAACTAAGTCTCTCGTTGGTGGAGAAGTGCACAGGGGTCGTAACCGGCGACCCCATGGTCGTCCCGGGTCTCCCTTACCCACAACTCCGGGGCCTATCACACAAACACATATTCTTACACTGATCACACTTATCATACTTACCATACGAAGCTTATCTACAGATCATACCACGCTTACACACACACACCTTCTTATGAAAGCTTGTCAAAACAAACGAAAATAAAGCTTATATACTTATAAAAGCGTTTTCAAAGTCTCAAGATAAACGGGACAAATCCCACAAAATACGTATCCAAACACATATCTATACGTATACTTATATAAGTCGCATGCGGGTTCGAAATACAAATAAGGTTCTAGGTCATAATAACTAAAAGGAAAGAAAACCTCACCTGGACGACCAATCGGAACAAAACGGACCAAAAGGAGTCAAACGAACCACTTCCTCACATCGAAACGAACCTAAGAACAAAGGAAAGAGAAAGAGGCAAACTTAGACTCAAAATGAACCATATTGACGCTCGGCGAATGCATATGAATGCGAGTGATACTTATGGAGCTTAACAAATTGACATAGAATGCGTAAGTCTCATAAATCATATCAAACGGATTCACAGATTTCATATAACGATCATATCGTACTATACAACATGTTATCAAAGCATTCATAGCATAGAAGGAGAAAGGAATGACCATACAAGGCATATAGACCACAAACGGGATAAGAGAAAACAACGAAAAGCAAGGGAACGGAAAAGAGTTACACTTAAAAAAATCAAACCAAGGGGAATGACACGCCCGTGTCATCCCAGAAGCCTAAACTGAGACACCCCCGTGTCTCAGTACAGGCGGGAAACAAAGATAAAAAAAAGGGGGTGACACGCCCGTGTCACTCCAGAAGAACAAACCGAGACACGGGGGTGTCTCGGTACAGAGGCGAAAAGGGCTGACAGCTGCGGTTTAAAAAAGGGAAAAAACAAAGGGCCAATCAAGGGCTGAAAGAGAGGGAACTACTCAGGCCTCAAATACACACAAAAGAATCACATTAAAAGGCCAAAGAATGAAGCAACAAAGATCATTCAAATCAAGCAACGAAAATCAGACAAAGAAGAGCATACCATGCATTCATGCCATGATCACCAACTTAGGGGCTGAGTTAGGAGTTAAAAGTTTCGGAACTAAATGTTAACATGCTAAGCTACTCAAATACTCCATGTAGATGCAAATTGACATGAATTGGAGCACATTAGGACCACCAAGTAATCACAAAAAAGCAACAGCAGCAGTTCGGTTATACCATGCTTACAAACAGGTCATGCACTTCAAGTTTGGGTCAAAATGCAAGTTAAAAGCTAGAAAGGGCAAAGCTAACATAAAGAGCAATTCATATACTTCATGCTCATGCAAATTCACACGAATTGGAAGTCATTAACTCAAGCAACAAAACACAAATCCACACAGTAGCAACAGATCCCGTAGAGCAGATAGTATGCTAGGTTTCATGCTCAAAACTCAATATTTCTTCAAAGGTTTTGATGGAAAATCATTCCTTACATAACCACCAAGTATTAGACATAAAAAATGGAGCATAATAAGTTCATATGATCAGATTTAGCACCCCAAAACAGTCACACAAAACTGATGCAAGAAAGGTATGAAAACAAGTCATATTCTAACTCATATATCCAGCTGAAAAGGGGCATAAATTCAGGGGAAAACAGGGCATATTCATAGAACAACATGTATACTACATTACCAAGCATTAGCATACGAAATTGGAGGCAAGAATTCATCCATTTGATCTCAAAAACGTGAGAGCAGTTTGGTGAAAATGAGCAGATTTGCAACAGCATTTCGGATTCCAGTTTCATGCTTAAATACTCAAGCTTTCTTCAAGTTATCAATGGTAGATCAACCCTAACACATCTAGCATGAAGTGTAGATCAAGAATGGAAGCAAAGAAGCTCATATAATCAACAAGGAAGCACCAAATCAGCCACAAACTTAAGCTAAGCCATGGATTCAAAAAAATATAAGTTAACCCTAACTATTCATGCAAGCTTTCAAACCCTTATTAAATCTTATGCATTTCATGAATTTCAAGGATCAAATGAAGCATATAAGAGAGGAGAATACATAAATATACTTGCCTTTAAGATGTGAAGAAGTATGGAGAAGATTGTCTTCAAAATCTCAAGACATGGAAAAAAGGGCTTCTTCTTCTCTTCTCTTTTCTCCATGGATCAGCTGCTCTTCCTCCTCTTGTGGGTGTGTTGGACGAAATGAAAGGGTAGGTAAGGGATAGGGGCTGAGTTAATATCATATAAACCAAGGTTAAAGGCTTGAGCATGGTTAAATTGGCCCCACAAGTGTAAGACTAGTCAAAGATGGTGGCTTTAGCGCAAGCTGTTCGATCTGGGTGAAAAACGAGGGTCCAAATGGGCTTAGAAAAATACCAAATCAGGTTCCTTGGCTTCCTCTCTTCGTTACAAGTCCAACGCATCTTCCGGAATTCGAATCTGAATTCCCTAGCTCAAGTTATGGCCTCCGGAACAAGAGGCGCGCTAAAACTAGTTAGGCCCTCATGTCCCTCGTCAAATACCAAAGGTTTAAAACCTCGACAAATGAACACGAAAACTTAAAACGAGCATTCAAACACATTCATAACTCACATATATCACGCATACCAAAATTTCACAAAAATCGGAATTGAATTCCGGCACATAACGAGCAAATTACGAGCATACAAACTTAAACGTTTAAAATTCAAAGTTCATAATTATAAAAAATTAATTTCATATAAATTCAAATAATCACAAAAGCATTAAAATAACATTCAAATACGTAATTAAATAATTTAAAACGTATAAAACACTCTCGTTACGGCGTACCTGGAAATCCGAACGATCGGGATGTTACAGGTTACTACTTTTGGCCTGAAGAGTGGTAACCCCCGTTACCCCTGCCCCTTTTTGTGGTTGTTTGTGCGTTGAGTTCTTTGTGTGCCCGGTTTGTTTTCGTTGTTCGTTTCTTGCTTCGTTTATGATTTTATCTAATTTCTTCCACCCCAATTTTGATCCCAATATGTTAAAGTGTTAGTATATAGTATGTTTCGTTAATTGTTTGATTTTATTACTCTGTTTATTAAATCAAAACATGACTTAGTTGCATGAACGTTTAATTGATACGTGTGAACTTTCTTGCATTCCTTTGCCTTATTTATGTAATTTAAACCCATGAATGTATATGATATGTTATAATATGATGTGTTAGGATCGATGTGCTAGACTTATGGATTTATTTGATGAGAATTCGATGCTTTCATGTACGATATATGGCGTTATATGCTCTCTAGCTGCGTGTGTGTATGAGTACCTTGTTTCCTTGCCTCATGTGATACCTCTTTGATTCTTTTGTGATATGAATGGTTTTCTAACATGTAACGTGTTATGAGTGTTGCATGAAATTTACGGATTCGTTTAACATGAAATATATGATCTATGGTTCAATATGATATAATATGAACTCATATGACCTATATGATATCTCATTGCATTCTTTATACATCATTAGCATCCATATGCATTTACCGAGCATCTAATTGGTACATTTTGAGTCTAAGGTTGTCTGTTGTTTTTTGTTTTGTCCTTAGGTTTGTTCCGTGGGTGACGAGGAGGTCTCTTAGACGTGTCTTGAGTTCGTTTTGTTCGGTTTGGTCGACAAGGTGAGGTTTTCATCTTTTAGTTAATATGACCTACAACCCTACCTGTATTTTAAGGCCGCATGCAACTTATGTATATATATATTTATGTTAATACATGTTTGATTAGTATTTTATGGGAATTGGCCCGTTTTGTTATGAAATAATTTGAAAAACGCTTTTATATATACGTAAACTATATTTTTGTTTATTTGATTTGAAAAGGGTTGGTGTGTGTGATTTTTGAACTAGCGAGCTTTGGACTTTGAAATATGAGTCTGTAAAATTCAAAAATTTCAAAAATTTAGATCTTTTGACTTATGAATTATGAATTGGGCTTTGGAGAAGTGGTATATGATCTCGGGTCGGCCGTGGGGTCACCGAGATCTCTCATCAACACAAATCCGCTTTGGGAGACTTAGCGCAACCTCGGGAGGTCAAGGGCAATGCAGGTCTCCTTTTGGCTGATAATAACCCCGTCGGTGGATCGGTTAGGATCCCCCGACTCAAAACTTATGACGAGAGAACGGGGTTGAGGGAGCGCTTCCTCATCCTCAACTGGCGAAGGTGGACTGATTTAGAACTTTGTTTGTATTTTGACTTCGATATTGATTATGAAAGGAGTAATTGATTTTGATTTCGATTTTGGTTTGTGAAACGGGAGTGGACTTCTAACTTCTAGAATTGGTTGATTTTAGCCTTCGGCCTTAAACCTTTTTATTATATGTACTATCACGAGATTAAAAGTTTTAGCTTGCAAAAACCACGCCCCGGTTTATGAACTCTTTAATTTGAATATGCTATGCTCTTATGTATATGTACGTGTGCGTGTGTTAGCCCCCTCACCAGTCATTAGGACTGGCCCCTCTTCGTTGTTTTCTTTTTTCCTTTTTGTTCTTTGAGTTTCAGGTGCAGGTCTTCAGTTCTTGCTAGGCGGCGGTCTTTTATTTTCGAGTTGTTTGAGTCTTAGTGAAGTCCTTTGCATACCTTGCATTTTATTTAATAAATTTCGGAATTATGTATAATATATGTTGTAAATTTCGAACTTTGGAACTTATATGAATTTAATGTGGCCCGGGTTGGGCATGACATGTATTACTCAATGTATTTTATGCCTAGTATAAAAGCATGTATGATTGTATATTCGAATCCTAGCATAGGAGAGATTTCGTTTGTCTCCCGTTCACCGTAGTTTGATACGTGTGCGGAGTTTCCATTTCGTTACACGTGTTGGCTATGGTGCTGGGAATGTAGTGCTCTGCGCTCCGGGGTGCTACATCCTAAAGTGGTATCAGAGCTCTTGATTGCAAAACCGGAGCTCTAGCATCATGTTTGGTCTATCTAGGCTGTTCGACTTAGGATTATGTGTTTTTTTGCATTCACTCTCACTTTTACATGAATTATTTATATTATATGTGTTAATTGTTCACATGAACATGCGCTAAACCCCGCACGAATCGATATTTTAGGATCAATTTTCTTATTTCAGGATGGCATTTCCACCTCAACATGCAACATTAAAGGAAAGGCAAGAAAAATAAGAGTTTTTGGTCTATAAGAGATTTAAAGAGTTCAATTCGCCGAAGTGGTTCGGAGGCGATGAAGTTAAGTGCGAAGAATGGTTGTCCGAGATACTATAGATTTGGGAAAATTATCCGGGGACCTTGCAAGAGAAAGTGAAGTGTACTTGTCATTTATTTCAATGCCAAGCTTCAAAATGGATGAAGGAAGTAAGATCGAGATTAGAAGAATCCGGAAAAGAGCTCACTTGGGAGATAATTACTCGGGAACTTTTCTACAAGTATATTCCTCCAAGTGTGATGGTTAGAAGATTCTAAGAATTTTTGGATCTTGAGCAAGAATTAAAGAAAATAGACGATCTCATATTGGAACATGAGAGATCGAGAGCCGATAAAGATTAACCCAAAGTCCGGAGCTATATATAAGATCGTAAAGATGAAATTCAACAAGCATTCCAAGCTTCAATGGTGCATACATGGTCCGAGGAAGTAAGAAGGCCGGTTCAAGTAGAGTTGGATAATCAATGGTTAGAGTCTCACACTTTCTATGTGGGACAAGAATCGGGTTCGAGTTTTAGTTCAAGCAAGAGATCAGTATCTCAAAGGAAACCTCAAGAATTCTAAGATGTCAACAACGATAAGAAGAAAAAAAAATTCGATCATCGAAGAAGGATTTGATGCCTCCTTCATTGGAAATAATTCAATGCTCGTATTGCCAAGGCTCGAACCACATGGATGAAGTATGCCGGAAGAAGTTCGGTAGGTGCTTCAAGTGTGGAGAATCGGGGCACATGGAGAATGGTTGCCCGAATAACAAGAATCCAAAGTCTATGATGATCCCTGGTTCCAAGACTCTGAGTCAAATCCAAGTTGGTGCAAGTGAAGGTGATGACTTCAACAACGAGCTCGACATTACCGCCACGATGAAAGGTACACAAAAACATTCATGGCATTCCACACATGTATATTTTTATTTTTATTTACTTGCGGTAACCCGCTTATTTGTTACCTTTCCTTCGTCGTTGCATTTGTTGCTCATTTGTCGCTTGCGTGTTGCTTATTTGTTGCTTGCTTGTAGTTTCATTTCCTTTGTGTTGACTCTCTCCTTGGAGAGAGTTTGGTAAGACGAGCGCCCGAGAGTGTTGGTAAGTTGTGAGGACCGAGCTTGCCTGGTGGTTTCTTTGAAGGCGCCTTGTTAAGGTACGGTGTTACCATAGGCGTTGGTGGTTGTTTTTGGAGGTCCTTTTTGGGGCTCAACAATATTCAAGAGTATTAGATTAAGGCTAGCCCGTTGGTATCCTTCGTGGAGTGGTTGGTTATTCACTACAAGAAATTCTGCAAATTCCGACGGAAACAGGCCGTCGGAATTCCCTCGGAATTTCGACGGAATTTGTTTTTTTAAAAAAAAATAAAAATTAAATAAATCCGACGGAAATTCCATCGGAATTCCATCGGATTTTTAAAAAAATAAAATTAACAAATAATATTAAATAATTCCGACGGGATTCCGACGGAATTCCCGTCGGTTTTTTAAATATAAAATATAAAAATTAAAATTAAATAATTCCGATGGGATTCCCGTCGGAATTCCGTCGGATATTTTAAAAAATAAAATTTAAAAATAATATTAAATAATTCCGACAGAATTCCGATGGGATTCCCATCGGTTTTTTTAATTATAAACTATAAAAATAGAAATTAAATAATTTCGACGGATATTCAGTCGGATATTTTAAAAATAAAAATTAAAAATAATATTAAATAATTCCGACGGGATTTCCGTCGGAATTCCGTCGGTTTTATCTATGCTTAAATTGAATTCTTATGACGTATTATAATATTTGTAGTTATAATTAATATTTTCTTAGAACTCAATATTAAATATAATCTACAAAATTTGTGATTTTATTATTTCAAATGATATATAAATATTTGTATCAAACTAAACCAATGAATTGATCTAGCTCAACTGGTTTTCCTTGGTTTCCATAATATCTTCCTACCGCGAGGTTGGGTGTTCGAATCCCCAGTGGCTCATTAAATTTTTATTTTTCCAGTAAATTCCGACGGAATTCCGTCGGAAATAATTAATTAAATTTTTTTTAAAAGCAAATTCCGACGGAATTCTGAGGGAAATTCCGTCGGGAGATATATTTTATTTTTTAAAAAATACGACTATTCCGACGGGATTCCGTCGGAATTATTTTAATTTAATTTTTTTTTTTTGGTTTTGTCCCTCGGTTTTCCGTCGGTTTATAAATTCCGAGGAGGGTTTTTCCAACGGACTGTTCCCGTCGGAATTCCGGGAATTTCTTGTAGTGATTCCGAGACGATGCGACAAGCTTTGTGGATTGCCTTTAGGGTAACCGAAGGGTCGAGCTAAGTTTGGAGAGACGAAGATAAGAGTAAGACCTCCTTGATGATTCCTTGAAGGTTGGGATTTATTACCACTTGATAGAGACATTGAGACGGTCGTGGTCTTTAGCCAGGGATTGAACCTTGTAATGTCCCAATTTCCGGAAGTTCAGGTAAGCACGCCACGAGCAGGTCTTCGGGAGTTGGGAGGTTTAATATAATTATTTCATTCATTCATTTGTAACTTTCATCATATTATATGTATTACACCTTCATGCATTCGTATGGTTTTCATTAACGTGAATTATATTAACTAATTGCTATATGTGACCTAATTGCACTATATGTCCTTGATTGATTGTAACAACCCAAATTTTGAACCAAACCAAAATGGGTAAGTTAACCAAGATATCGGGGACACGTTTAGAAATTTGATCGGATAATTTATATTTTAAACATTATATTACGATAAAATTATTTTAATTAACTCCAACGTGCAATTATAACGACCAAGTTATATAATGATTGTTTAAAAATGATTAAATTACCAATTTGCTTGTCATACCGAAAGCTATTATTATTATAAGTTAGCAATAGAAATCATGTACTACAAAATAAGTATTTGGAATATATATAGGTGTTTGTATTTGAATACATAAATAAATAAATAAATAAATAAATATAACAATATAATTACTATAATATTAACACCCCATTATATGTGCACGTATATACATGTACAGGTACTAAAATATGTATATTACATATGAGCATGCAAATGCTGCGTAGTAATTGAAAACTTAATGGTTAAGATTAGTGGTGATATTTCCTTCTTTCGATGAACCTTACGAAAAGGGAGTTGCTTAGTCAATTTTTCATTTAAGCAACTATTAGGCAAGTGGCACGAAAATAGGAAAGGCTCATCTAGGTGTCCTCTTTTCTAAAAACATTTGTAGTCATTTTATTGATTAAATAATAGAGAATTAAGCCTCGTCGGCCGCCACCTTAACCGATAAATAAATTAGTCAAATAGAATAATGATTTACAACATTGCCCAGCCTGAAGAACAAATCCCCTCTTCTTCATTTAGTTACTTTACCCTAACAACTATACTGCCTAAGAACAGCGGTTCTGCAGTGAACGAAAACGAAGAGAAAATTAGAAGCTTTTGTGACTCTCTTGGCTGAAACATTCATATATAACATCCACGTGGGTACTATAACTTATTTGATAGATTAAATTTTGGATATCAATATTATTGATGGGTTTTTATTTTCAGCCTATTGTTTAGCAATCAAATGATATCTGATTATTTTGTTTTAGAATACGTCAGGGTTGGCCGATGAATCTATAAATGTGATTAGTTAAAATTTTTTTTTTCAGAACATGTTTATTTGCCTAAACACAATCATAGAATAAATAACGTATGTGTCGCATAAATATGATATGTATACATGTATGGAAATAATAAGAATATGCATCCAAAAATTCTGTCTTGTTCCTTGTTGTTGACTTTCCTATACATATGTGTCTCCTTTGGGAATTTATGTGCGTTAATCAAATTAAATGAAAAATAAGAATAAAAATAAAATGGATGCCATGAGAAATTTAGTGTTAATGACTGTTATGATTCCTTATAATATTTAAATATAAATAAGCGCATGCTTGTATACAACCGTATACTCTTCATATTACTTTCAGGACTATTTGTTCATAAGTTCAGAAATTCACTTACATTGCAGAGTTGTAATGATTAACTGATACAGTGGCTTTAAAGAGTTGAAACTTGAACCATATTACTTAATTTATTAATTCTTTAAATTTATATAAACCTGTTTGTTTAACCAAAGCTTACATCCTAATTAAACCCTCCCATCAACCTGAATTTGAGATTTAATTATTAAACCTATTGGAATTCATACAACCAATTAGATAAATGTCAGTGGAAGTTAAATTGGATATAAAAGGATCAGGGCAGATATTAGTTCTATAATTTCTATAAACTGTAATATAAATTTAATATGTTGTGCACTGAACTTAAGGATATTGAAAAAAAGGTTCTTAATTTTAGAATCTCTTATGTTCGATCGGCTTGTTTAATCGATCATTTTATAAATAGTATAAATTTTATTTTAATTGTGAAATTTCTTACGAGTTTTATGGAATGTGAATATTTGTTCCATTTGACTAATCTGGGCTATAGGATAATCTAGTTAAGGTGCCTAATTATAAATAGTATTATCCGTGTGACAGCCGTACAAGTCGGAGGTAAGCATTTAGTTGTGGAGTCGAGTAGAGTCGAGTCTTAACTCGTAATTGTATATGTGTAACAGACGTTCCTAGGGAGGAGCTCTAATTGTGTTGATCGTGTTGTTCTGTTTGCAGCCTCGTGGAGATCTTAAGGTGAGGGATTAAAATGTTTCAACTGGAGCCAAAACATATATTATGTAAATATATATATTCTTGAAACCCAACCCTTATTTAATGTGTTTGATTTTGAACCGTTGATACTATATATATATTATTAGCTATTTTATAATATTTTAGTATTTTATTGAAAAATCGCATGTCCTCATAAAAATGGGTTCTTGTTATATTATATATTCGTGTGAGTGAATGAAAAGTTTGATTTTGAACTGTGAAACGGTTAAACGAGAGAAAGTGTGAAAATATTTTAAAAAGCGGGTTGTGATCGAATGATAGAACCCTTGGGGACGCCCTTGGGGAATATGGGCCCGAAGTATCTAGTAGGTGAAGCCAGGAGGTGTACGCCAAAGGCTTATCTTGCTACGTACTTCTGTGAAGCTCTATACGGGACGTAGCCAGAGGTTGACTGCGTTACGTATAGAGTGAGGTTATTGGTACCAGGGCATATTGCCCCTATATGTGTGATCGTGTGGTTGGTTGAGGGGCACCTCGACTAACAATTGGAGGGAGAAGACTGGTTTATGTTTTGTGTTTCTTGTGTTCAGGGTGTGAAAGGTTGGAGAACTTACCCGTACTCGCCGGGTTATTGTGATTGATCTATCATTTCGATTATTGGTTCACAAGTGTTCTGTTCAAACTGAAAGATATTCTTTCATATACGTTTCGATCTTGTTTTGAAAAGAGTAAAAGTGTGAACCAAATTTGTGCTCTTGTTTATATATATGTATATCCCCCCTCACTTAGTCACTTTGACTAACGTCCCTTGTTCTCTGGTTTTGGCTTCAGGCAGGTGTTGCCGGGCAGCATGTCAGGTCTAGGTTGTCAGGTGTTGTCTAGATAGTTTGTTTTTAAAACTCGGTGTTTTTGGAGCTTCTCCTTTATGGGAAAGTCAGGATGTACAGTCTATACTTACTGTTTATTGTTTTGTCATAGGCCTTATCGGCCTTATAATTATGTTTAAAGTTTGATGTTGAATAGCTTTATTTTATGCTTCCGCTATGCTTGTGTTTGTTTGTTCGTCACCGTTCGCTGGGAAAGATCTCGAGTGAAGGCCTAGAGCTAACACTTGAGGTATTTCTCAGTGCGGGATGTGGCAAGGGCGCCACATTTGGGTGGTATCAGAGCCCGGTTGTCAATCGGAGCTCTTGTCATGTCTAGAATGAGTCTAGGGTGAGTCTTGGAGTGAGTCGTACGGCTATAGGATTCTAGTTATTATGTGCTTTTGTGTGAACTTGTGGTACGTGCCTATGTGATATTTTGGTGCTTTTTATGATTATGCTCTAACGAATCATGCATCATATTGTCAGTAAGTTGTGATTGCAGCAATGCCACGTGGAAGACGCCCTCGTGCTAAGATCCCACCACCGGTGTCAGAACAAGCCCCACCTGAGAATGTTAATGTCAATGACTTTGCACAATATTTCACACAAGCTTGTGTCCAACAAGCAACACAGCAGGCTCAACAACAGTGTCAAGGACCGGTGCAGGCGGAAGAGAAAGCACTGGATAAGTTCCTCAAGTATAATCCACCCAAGTTCTATGGCCAGATTGATGATCTGAAGGCTGAAGAGTGGATATCTGAAATGGAACAAATTTTCCATGTTACTCGAATCTGAGATCCTGATCGGGTAGAATTTGCAGTGTTTCTACTCAAGGGTCCTGCTCAAGATTGGTGGAAACTTACACGACAAAGATGGCAGGTTATTGGAGGACCAATTACCTGGGACCGATTCCTAACTGAATTTAGAGACAAGTATATTCCCCAAGTGATTCGTGATCGTAGAGAGAAAGAGTTTATGGAGTTGGTTCAAGGAAACGCTAGTGTCGCAGAATATGAGGCACGGTTTGCTCGTTTGATAAATTATGCGCCTCATATCGTGCCGGATCAGAGGAGAAGAACTAAGAGATTTGTCGAAGGGCTTAGGCATGAAATAAGCCTTGATGGCTTCTAAAGTCACCGAGTATACTGATGCAGTGTCAAGGGCTATGGAAGTGGAGTCTGAGATACGAGATATACGATCGGTTCCAGTGCCAATGAACACAATGAATCCATCTTCTGGATCCAAGAGGTCATTCATAAGGACAAACCAACCTACATATAAAAAGTCTCGTAAATTTGGGAATGGACCTACGGGCCACAAACCTAATGCAGCCCTAAGCCCAATAGGGGCTTATGCTCCAGAACGTAAGTGTGGATTTTGTGGTGGACCGAATCATGAGGAAAATAATTACTGGAGGAAGTTAGGCCGTTGTATACGGTGTGGTAGTGACAAACACATAATCAGAAACTGCCCAAGGGCACAACCACAACCAGGTCTAAGAGCACCAGTGAGAAATGTCCAACAGGCTGGAAGAGCAGGGAGACCAGTTGTTTGCGCTCGTGCATATGCATTGGGGGAAGAAGAGGAACAAGTGGATCCAACTACTGTTGTAGAAGGTACACTAAACATTTTAGACATCCCAATTAGGGTATTATATGTAGCACCCAAACCCCCAAGACACTACATCCCCACACTACAGCCTTGATCCACATACGAAATGGACAATCCGTACATAAACCAAAACTATAGCGAACGGGTGACAATCAAAATAAACGAGCTAGGCGGGACACTCCCCAACATTAACAAACTAAAACATGAAGTTAAAAGCGGAAGCAATTCAATAAATACGTATAGGTACCATATTTATCAAGTATATACATAATAGGTACCAACATTTAACTATCAATACATTACCATCTCTTATATTATATACATGCTCAAGTATAACCAACATGTAACAACAACGCTCATGACATGATATACTAAGAGTTCTATACATGAAGATACAATGCTAGACTCGGTGACATACAAGACCTAACTCAACTCCCGCCTAGTACGACCGGATCAAAAGTACCTGAAAAGTGAAGTATCAGTCTACTGAAGGCTGAGTGAGGGGCAATAAATATATATAAGGCACACATCACATGCAAGTTGTATTCTTAGGTGAAGACTTGGTAATGGAATACATATATATAGTTCAAGAATAACTTGTTCTTTGCCCGAGATTACAACTACTCAGTTTAATATGCTAACTTGATCATTTCATGAAACATGTGGCCCCAGCGAGTAGGGCTATTCTCCAACCTTTACACCGATCGTGAACAATACGTGCTTGCATGATTAATTCAATACGTGATCATACATTTCATTTAGTGCTCATTTAGACATATTCATGCTGGAAAACATGCAATAACCCGAGGACAACCCGTGATGCCGGATCCGTCCCCAGTCTCCTTCTTCCTCCGGGTGATAGTGGGTTTGCAAGGCCCAACTGTAACGCCCCGGTTTCCGGATGAACAGGTAAGCACGCCACGTGTGCGTTTTGAGCGTAGGTTTATTTTATTTCTTTAATTTATAAAATATTACGTGACATTTCATATTTTTATAAAAATTCAAGAAACATTATTTATATCAATTATATGATTTCATATCATTCAAAATATTATTTCATGGCACGAAAAATATTTCTTGCATGAAAACCAATACCGAGAGTGATAAAACTACCAAATTGTCCCTAGTTAAATATTTTTCAAAACTCTAGGGACTTAATTGCATTAACTCTTAGGGACTTGATTGAGCATATTTTAAATTGTTGCATACCTAATCGCATGACTTCGTAAGACCAAGGTTTAAATTGCAATTTCTAACATTTCACAAAAATCAAGGAATGAATCACGTAATAATTCTTCCATGAGCTTCCTTGAGCTCATTTCATCCAAAATTAGCCAAACATATTCAAATCCTTCTGCGTGAATAAATACTGGAGGCTCTTGTGGTCGGTAAAAATCTCAAAGGAAGTTCCGTAAAGATAATGTCTCCATTTCCCGAGAGCAAAGATCACGGCTGCAAGCTCTAGGTCGTGTGTTGGATAATTCCTTTCATATTCCTTTAGCTTCCGGGAAGCATAGGCGATCACTTTTCCTTTATGAGTCAAGACACAACCTAAGCCTTCTTTAGAAGCATCTGTATACACTGCATATCCCTCTGAACCCTCGGGGAGCGTTAACACCGGAGCTGAGACCAACTTTTCTTTCAAAAAGTTGAAACTTTGATCACACTTCTCATCCCAGACAAACTTAACATCCTTCTTTGTCAACCGGGTTAACGGTGCTGCAATCTTGGAGAAATCCTGAACAAACCTTCTGTAATAACCGGCCAATCCCAAGAAACTTCTAATCTCCGAGGCATTCTTTGGTTTCTCCCATTTAAGCACGGCCTCGATTTTCGAGGGATCGACTTCCAACCCTTTTCCTGAAATCACATGCCCCAAGAATGAAACCCGATCGATCCAAAATTCACACTTGCTGAACTTAGCAAACAACTGATGCTCTTTTAGTGTCTGAAGAACGACCCTGAGATGTCTCGCGTGCTCCTCGGCTGATTTTGAGAAAACCAGAATATCATCAATGAAAATCACCACGAACTTGTCGAGGAATGGCCTGAATATCCGGTGCATCATATCCATAAAAGCTGCAGGGGCGTTAGTCAATCCAAAAGGCATAACCACGAACTCGTAATGCCCCGTACCGAGTATTGAATCCCGTCTTAGGAATATCCTCTGCTCGGATTCGCAGCTGATAGTATCCCTGTCTTAAATCCAATTTTGAATAAACCTTGGAACCCTGGAGTATATCGAACAACTCCTCGATATGTGGGAGGCGATACTTGTTCTTGATAGTCATCCTGTTCAACTCCCTGTAATCGATGCACATTCTTAGAGTCCCGTCCTTTTTCTTTACAAACAACACCGGTGCTCCCCACGGCAAAGAACTTGGCCGAATGTACCCAACTTCCAACAATGCTTCCAGTTGTACTTTTAGTTCCTTTAATTCGGCTGGAGCCATCCGGTAAGGAGTCTTTGAATATGGCTCAGCATTCGGGAAAAGATCAATCACAAACTCAATCTCCCGTTCAGGAGGCAAGGAATCCAATTTCTCTGGGAATACCTCGGGAAATTCCTTTACCACTTCTGTGTCCTCTAGCTTCACCTGATCCTTGGGCTTGTTCAGAATGTAAGCAATGAATCCTGTAGCCCCGTCTCTGACTAATCTCTGAGCCTCTGAAAACGAAAGTAGGGGCACGGTCTTCGAGGTACAGCCCGTAACAACCTCTGAACCCAACTGAACCTTCTTAGCCCGGCAATCAACTGTAGCACAATGTCTGTAAAGCCAATCCATCCCCAGAATAGCCCCATATCTCTCCATTGGCATCACAATAAAATCTGTCAGAAACTCCCGGCCTTCAATCACAACTGGAACATCCCTGTAAACCTGATCCGTCTCTCGCCTACTACCGAAAGGAGTACTAACTATATAGCGCACAGAAGTACACATAGCAGGCAAAGACAAAGTAATAGCAATAGAATGCGCAAGAAAGGAGTGTGTAGCTCCCGGATCAAATAATGTATGGATGTTCGTGCCATGAATGCAAATAATACCTTCGACTACTGCAACGGGGTCAATATCAGCATATAGGAATTACATGTTATTTGAATTATGTGTTGTGCAAAGCATGATTGAATGATCATATCATGAATTATTGCATGATTTCTAGCTTGAATATGTGAATATTGGGCATGGATGATCAAGGTTGATCATAAGCTTGAAACCTTGGAAATCTTGTGGTTATTGCATGTTTTATGTGGTTAAGTGCTATATTATCATTCATTGAAGTTGTATGCATCATATTTCCAGAGATTATAGCATTTTGGGAATCCTTCTGCGTGAATAAATACTGGAGGCTCTTGTGGTCGGTAAAAATCTCAAAGGAAGTTCCGTAAAGATAATGTCTCCATTTCCCGAGAGCAAAGATCACGGCTGCAAGCTCTAGGTCGTGTGTTGGATAATTCCTTTCATATTCCTTTAGCTTCCGGGAAGCATAGGCGATCACTTTTCCTTTCTGAGTCAAGACACAACCTAAGCCTTCTTTAGAAGCATCTGTATACACTGCATATCCCTCTGAACCCTCGGGGAGCGTTAACACCGGAGCTGAGACTAACTTTTCTTTCAAAAAGTTGAAACTTTGATCACACTTCTCATCCAAGACAAACTTAACATCCTTCTTTGTCAACCGGGTTAACGGTGCTGCAATCTTGGAGAAATCCTGAACAAACCTTCTGTAATAACCGGCCAATCCCAAGAAACTTCTAATCTCCGAGGCATTCTTTGGTTTCTCCCATTTAAGCACGGCCTCGATTTTCGAGGGATCGACTTCCAACCCTTTTCCTGAAATCACATGCCCCAAGAATGAAACCCGATCGATCCAAAATTCACACTTGCTGAACTTAGCAAACAACTGATGCTCTTTTAGTGTCTGAAGAACGACCCTGAGATGTCTCGCGTGCTCCTCGGCTGATTTTGAGAAAACCAGAATATCATCAATGAAAATCACCACGAACTTGTCGAGGAATGGCCTGAATATCCGGTGCATCATATCCATAAAAGCTGCAGGGGCGTTAGTCAATCCAAAAGGCATAACCACGAACTCGTAATGCCCGTACCGAGTATTGAATCCCGTCTTAGGAATATCCTCTGCTCGGATTCGCAGCTGATAGTATCCCTATCTTAAATCCAATTTTGAATAAACCTTGGAACCCTGGAGTATATCGAACAACTCCTCGATATGTGGGAGGGGATACTTGTTCTTGATAGTCATCCTGTTCAACTCCCTGTAATCGATGCACATTCTTAGAGTCCCGTCCTTTTTCTTTACAAACAACACCGGTGCTCCCCACGGCAAAGAACTTGGCCGAATGTACCCAACTTCCAACAATGCTTCCAGTTGTACTTTTAGTTCCTTTAATTCGGCTGGAGCCATCCGGTAAGGAGTCTTTGAATACGGCTCAGCATTCGGGAAAAGATCAATCACAAACTCAATCTCCCGTTCAGGAGGCAAGGAATCCAATTTCTCTGGGAATACCTCGGGAAATTCCTTTACCACTTCTGTGTCCTCTAGCTTCACCTGATCCTTGGGCTTGTTCAGAATGTAAGCAATGAATCCTGTAGCCCCGTCTCTGACTAATCTCTGAGCCTCTGAAAATGAAAGTAGGGGCACGGTCTTCGAGGTACAGCCCGTAACAACCTCTGAACCCAACTGAACCTTCTTAGCCCGGCAATCAACTGTAGCACAATGTCTGTAAAGCCAATCCATCCCCAGAATAGCCCCATATCTCTCCATTGGCATCACAATAAAATCTGTCAGAAACTCCCGGCCTTCAATCACAACCGGAACATCCCTGTAAACCTGATCCGTCTCTCGCCTACTACCGAAAGGAGTACTAACTATATAGCGCACAGAAGTACACATAGCAGGCAAAGACAAAGTAATAGCAATAGAATGCGCAAGAAAGGAGTGTGTAGCTCCCGGATCAAATAATGTATGGATGTTCGTGCCATGAATGCAAATAATACCTTCGACTACTGCAGCGGGGTCAATATCAGCATCCTGCTCCTCTCCCGCAAGTGCATAAGCCCGAGCTCTCACCAGTGGCCTCGGTCCTGCAGGTGGTGGATCCTGACTATCCGGACAACCATCAACCAAGTGCTCGTTACTCCCACAGATCAGACACAGACCTAGCCGGCGCCTACAGTTATCATAGGTGTGCGTAGTAAGTCCACACCAGCTGCATCTCGGTCTCTGAGGTGGCTGGGGTGGTGCTGGCGCCCTTGGACCTCTCGGAAATGGCCCGGTATACTTAGGTTTCTTCCCGGTATCCCTCTGAGCTAGAGGTGTAGAGTAAGTCATCGGCCTTTTTCCTGAACTCGAACCCTGGCCTGATCTCGAGCCTGAAGCCTGTCCCACTCGCTGAGTAGCCCTCCTAGCACTATCGGAATCTTCAACTTTTAGGGCTTTTGCTGTAGCTTTTGCCCAGGTGCTGGTATTAGTCGCTTTCAGTGTATCCTGGATGTCTGGCCTCAACCCCTGAACGAACTGCATCGCCTTGTGAAAGTCATCGTTCACTATGTTGGGTGCATAGCGAGAAAGTCTCTCGAACTCGGCGATGTACTGACCCACAGACCTGCCTCCCTGCTTTAGCTCTGTAAACTCCCTCAACCTGCGAGTACGGGAAGCTGGAGGAATGTACTTGTTTCTAAACTCCCGTACAAAGACCTCCCAAGTAATCTCGGTCCCAGCTGCCTCCAGAACAATCTGAGTGCTCTCCCACCAGGAGTAGGCCTCGCCCTGAATAAGTGTGAGGGTGCAACGAGCCTTCTCCTGACTGTCGCAAGGAATAAGCTGCCATATCCTCTCGATCTCCTTTAACCACATCTCTGCCTGTATATCGTCTCCCTTATAGAACTTCGGGGGACGCTGATTCTGAAACTCTCGCAAAATAGCAGAAATGGGGTTCTCCGGAGGTGCTACCTGCGCTGGTGGCAGTGGTGGAGGTACCCGTTCCTGTAACCTCTGATCAATTAGCCCCACTACTGCATTCATGAAATCCTGGGGCTGTGCCTGAGCAGGTGGAGGAGGTGGTGATCTCTCGCGGCGATGATGTCGGCGGTGATGATGCCTGTGCCTCGAGGATCGGTCACTGGAACGTCTGTCGTGCTCCATCCTGAAATCAGATCACTAAACATGCGTGGCTTGATCAATAAATGCAAATGTGTGCATATAATTTCCATAATATCAAGTAGCACATGTTCACAGAAGATCATGTAGCTCAATTAATGCAAAGAAATAAGTAATTCAGGTAAGTCAACCAAATGCAGACTCCCAAATACCACATAATCCTATGCCGTACGACCTAGACCGACTGGACACGACTCGAGAACCTCGGTTTTGCAACCGGGCTCTGATACCACCTGTAGATGTAGCACCCTAAACCCCAAGGCGCCACATCCCCCGCACTATAGCCTCGATCCACGTATGAAATGGACAGTTCATACATAAACCAAGACCACAGCGAACGGGTGACAATAAAAATGACGAGCCAGGCGGGACACTCTCCCCAACATAATTAAACAAACATGAACAGAAAAGCGGAAGCAATAAAGTCATTCTTATATATATAGGTACCAATTAACTATCACTACATTATCAACTCTCAATAGTATATATCATTAAGTATTCAAAATGCACCAATCGTGAGAGTAACATGATAACCGACAAAAGTATATACATGAAGGTACATTGCTAGACTCGTGACAATGCAAGACTCGAACAACGCCCGCCTAGCACGACCACGCTCAAAGTGTACCTGAAAAGTGAAGTATCAGTCTACTGAAGACTGAGTGAGGGGCAATAAATATATATATCACACGTCACATGCAAGTTGTAGCCTCGGGTTATTGCATGATTTCAAGCATGAACTTGTTTATATGAGCACTAATTAAATTGCATGATCGCATGTTTATCAAGCAAGCAAGCATGATCACGTATTGTTCACGATTGGGAGTTCGGTTGGAGATTGCCCTTGCTCGCCGGGGCCACATGTTCATGACATTGACAAGCATGACTAAATAAACGTGTTAAAATGATTGGTTGTAATCTCGGGCAAAGATTAACTTCTTGAATTACATATCTATTTTATGCCAAAGTCTTCACCCGAGGCTACAACTTGCATGTGACGTGTGATATATATATTTATTGCCCCTCACTCAGTCTTCAGTAGACTGATACTTCACTTTTCAGGTACACTTTGAGCGTGGTCGTGCTAGGCGGGCGTTGTTCGAGTCTTGCATTGTCACGAGTCTAGCAATGTACCTTCATGTATATACTTTTGTCGGTTATCATGTTACTCTCACGATTGGTGCATTTTGAATACTTAATGATGTATACTATTGAGAGTTGATAATGTAGTGATAGTTAATTGGTACCTATATATATAAGAATGACTTTATTGCTTCCGTTTTTCTGTTCATGTTTGTTTAATTATGTTGGGGAGAGTGTCCCGCCTGGCTCGTCATTTTTATTGTCACCCGTTCGCTGTGGTCTTGGTTTATGTATGAACTGTCCATTTCATACGTGGATCGAGGCTATAGTGCGGGGGATGTGGCGCCTTGGGGTTTAGGGTGCTACACCAACTATCCATGACATGGTGTACATAGGGAACATGACTCCCCACGCACGGAACTCCTTCCACCACTAATCTCCTAGTGGCTTCGGGGGTGATCCCAATGAGGTGAGGATAATTCAGGAGTTACCCGTCAGCCCTTGCTTTCCCGGTTGGCTCAAGAATTACCCTCGGGTCCAAGTGCAATCATGACTCGCCAAACATGCTTGAAATCATAATCAATCATGACTTGCTTGCTTGAAATATTTATAGTTTGAAAACATTTATAGATATAATACGTTTTGGCCGGAAATGTCACATAAAGGTTGTAGGGTTCTATGTACCTAGAACAAAACCTCACCCTTTTTACAAAATGAAACAAGGATATGCTCTAAGGAGCCTGCTCCTCGTCCACGACCTCGTGACTTTGGCAAACACGACGTGTATACGTGAGACATGACTCAAAATGGACCAAATAGGACGAACGGCGGAAATGCAACGAGATGACGAGCAATATGCAATGTGGCATGAAAATATCTTGTTTTGGCACATATTCAATCATATAATAGCAATTTGGGGTGAAAGAAATCATTGGATCATGGTGCTAAAAATTTAATTTTATGCAGAAACTTTTGTTCTGCCAGATGACGGGGAACGGCCGTTCCGGCTCCCCCTTGAAAATGGGAAGGACCGTTCCCATGGCCATCCGAGAACGCGCCAACGTTTTATCTTTTAAAATTGCGCTTTAGTTGGGAACGGCCCTTCCGGCACGCAGGCTAAAATGGGAACGGCCGTTCCCAGGCTCGGCCGCCTATTTTTCAAACTGAAGCGTGGGAACGACCGTTCCCAAAGAGCCTTAAGGCGGGAAGGGCCGTTCCCGCTTCTGCAACTGAAAGAAAACAGGGCAGAACAGAGCAGAATCTACGGTAACAACAATTCAAGCAACAAAGTTCCAAGTTTGATCAATAAAGCCAATAATTTCTGGTAATAATCATGCATACATGTTCAAAAGATGATAATATATAACTTAAACTCATAAACCATGGAAAATCATCAAGAAATCAAAGTTGCAACCTCAAGCTTATTTTGATCATTCAAGCTCAATTCTTCCAAGAATTTCATGAATAAATCATGTTATGATCACATATTCATGCCTTGATCAACAAATAATCCATTTATGCCATCATTCACAAACCCTAACCAATCCATACTTTGAGCAAGATTCAACAATTCATGCAAACACCCCCCTTGAAGCTAAAGAAATGAAGAAGAAAGATGATGAAGATGATCAAGCTTCAAAGCTTCAAAGATTTCTTGAAATTCTTGATGATCAAGATGAAATTCTCCTCTTTCCTTTTTCCTTCTTGAAACCGAGAGTGAGGGAAGCAATTATGTTGGTAAATTTTGGATAAAAATGATCAAGGAAGATCATGGAAGCAATATACCGTGATTCATTTCTTGGAAATGTGTGAAATGCCAAGATTTGCAATTTAATCCCTTAAATGTTTAAGTCATGCAATTAAGTATATAGAGTTTTGAAATATGCTCACTTAAGCCCTTACAAGTTTATGCAATTAAGTCCCTAAAGTTAGAAAATGATCAATTAAGGACAAGTTCGGTAATTAAAGCACTCTCGGTAATTATTTTACGTAATAAATATTTTTCATGACTTGAAATAATTTTTCCAATGATATGATTTCACATAATTCACATAATTAGTGTATCATGAATTTTATAAAAATATGGAGTGTCACGTAAGAAAAATAGAAATTTAAAGAATTAAAATAAATCCTACGCTCAAAATCTCACACGTGGCGTACTTATCTGTTCATCCAGAACCGGGGCGTTACACTATATGATCCGGGTACGACACACTCATTTATTACGCATGATGTAGCTTTAAAATTATCCGTATATGTCGAGTGCTTACCTTACGTGTATGAAGTTAGTTCCCCTTTGGGACCTAGCTTTATAACCGATCGAATTTATAGACGTTCTCCCGTAAGGATTAATAATAAGATCTATCTGGCTGACCTAATCGAGATACCGATGCAAAGGTATGGGGTTATTTTTGGTATGGACTGGTTGTTCCGGCATCGGGCACAAGTGAACTCCTATGAGAAGAAAGTCATCTTAGGAATAGAAGTGTCAACTAAGAAGGAAATTAAAGACGACCAAGTATTGCGGGTGCCTATCATATCAGTAATGGAGGTAAGACAACTTATTAAAGTTAGGGCTACTGGATATGTTGCTTACTTGCTCAACCGACCGAAGGATCAAGTGAAATTAGAAGAGATGGATGTAGTTAAGGAATTGAAGACGTATTTCCTGAGAGCCTAAACTCACTACCGCCAGAGCGTGAGATTGAGTTTGTGATTGACCTTATTCCAGGAGCAGAGCCATATTCAAAGACACCCTATAGAATGGCGCTGGCAGAACTAAAGGAATTGAAGGCTGAATTGGACGATTTGTTGGCTAGTGGATACATCAATCCGAGTACCTCCCCATGGAGTGCTCCAGTTCTGTTTGTAAAGAAGAAAGACGGTTCCCTTAGAATGTGCATCGACTATAGAGAGCTGAACAGGATGAAAATAAAGAACAAGTATCCTTTACCTCACATTGAGGACTTGTTCGACTTATTGCAAGGATCGAGGGTTTATTCCAAACTCGACCTTAGGAAAGGCTACTATCAACTTCGTATAAAAAAGAAAGACATCCCCAAGACTGGATTTAACACGCGGTATGGGCATTTCGAATTCGTCATGATGCCGTTTGGTTTAACCAATGGCCCAGCAGCTTTCGTGGATATGATGCATAGAATTTTCAGATCATACCTTGATAAGTTTGTCATCATCTTTATTGACGATATTCTAGTGTTCTCTAAATCAAAAGAAAAGCATGCAGAACACCTTCTCATTGTGTTGAAAACCCTGTGACGATATCACTTGTTTGCCAAATTCAGCAAATGTGAGTTTTGGATAGATCGAGTTGCATTTCTTGGACATATCATCTCAGGAAATGGTATAGAAGTTGATCCATAAAAAATCGAAGAAGTTATGAGTTAGGAACAACCTAAGACGCCTTCAGAAGTAAGAAGTTTCTTGGGATTAGCTGGGTACTACCGGAGGTTTGTTCGAGATTTTTCTAGGATTGCATCCCCACTTACCCAGTTAACTAAAAAGAACGTGAAGTTTCAGTGGGATGAGGAATGTGAAACCAACTTTCAAGAGTTAAAGAAGAGATTGACCACAACCTCAATATTAGCTTTACCAGAAGGATCAGAAGGGTATGCTGTATACACAGATGCGTCGAAAGAAGGCTTGGGCTATGTTTTAATGCAGAAAGGAAAGGCTATTGCATATGCATCAAGAAAGTTGCGTTCACATGAGCAAAACTGCCCTACCCATGATTTAGAATTGGCAGCGGTCATCTTCGCATTGGCTAAGTGGCGACATTACTTGTATGGTGTTTCATTTGACATCTTTACTGACCATAAGAGTTTGAAACATCTATTTACCCAGAAGGAGCTAAACATGAGACAGAGAAGATGGATGGAGTTCCTAGAAGACTATGATTGTAGAATTCAATACCATCCTGGAAAGGCAAATGTGGTAGCTGATGCCTTAAGCAGAAAAATGAGTATAGCTTGCTTGAAAGGGGTTTCAACTTCAAATGAAAACATGCCGGATAGAATTTGTATTACATCTGAACCGCGAGTGGAAAATATCACCATTAAGTCGGATTTCGGTATACGAGTCAAAGAAGCACAGACGACTGATGAGTGGGTTCAGAGACAGGCAGAACGGATCAAGGAGACCCAAGATCCAAAGTTTGGCTTTGATGATATAGGTATCTTCAGATACAAGAATAGGGTCTACATTCCAACAACACTGAGAAGAGAAATCCTTGAAGAAGCTCATAAGTCTGCTTACACAACTCATCCTGGAGGAAACAAAATGTACAAGGATCTCAAAGCTCATTATTGGTGGAATGGAATGAAACGAGATGTAGCAGATTTCATAAAAAGGTGTCTTACGTGCCAACAAGTGAAAGCTGAACATCACAAACTAGGTGGAACATTGCAACCATTACCAATACCAACATGGAAATGGGAACAAGTGACTATGGATTTCCTAACAGGACTTCCTAAACTTAGGGGCGGTTATGATAGTATTTGGGTTATAATCGGCAGACTGACCAAATCAACTCACTTTCTCCCAGTAAAATCAACTGATAAGGTGGAAAAATTGGCAGAACTGTATCATCAGGAGATTTTTAGGCTACACGGAATTCCAATCAGCATCGTTTCCGATAGGGATCCTAAATTCACTTCAAAGTTATGGCAGGACTTGCAAAGTTATTTGGGAAAAAAATTAAAGTGCAGTATAACGGCTCACCCACAAACTGATGGTCAATCAGAAAGGTTAGTCAAATACCTAAAAGATATGCTAAGGGCTTGTGCATTAGATTTCCATATTAGCTGGAACAAACATTTGACACTGATCGAGTTCGCTTACAACAACAGTTATCAAGCTTCAATTGGGATGGCACCGTATGAAGCTCTATACGATAGAAAATGCAGATCTCCATTGTATTGGGATTTGGACGACTGGAGATGGACTGAAGACGGTATTCATCGAGCTACACCTCCAGATTTGATTCAAGACGCAATCGAGAAAGTACAGGTTGTCCAACAAAGGATGAAAGCTTCTCAAGATAGACAAAAGAGCTATGCGGATAAAAGGCGACGAGACTTAGCATTTGAGGTTGGTGATCGTGTATTTTTGAAAGCCTCACCAAGGAAAGGGTTCACGAGAATCGGAAAGGGTGGAAAATTGAATCCAAGATACATTGGTCCATTTGAAATTCTAGAACGAATTGGGAAAACAGCCTATCGATTAGATTTACCACCAAGTCTCACAGGAATTCATAATGTCTTTCATGTTTCCTAGCTTCAAAAGTATTATCCTTATGAATGTCATATTCTCCCCGTGGAGGAAGCACAACTGGAGCCAAATCTAACCTTCACAATGAAACCATTACAAGTATTGGATCGTAAATATCAAGAACTCAGAAATAGAAGGATTCCATTAGTAAAGGTGTTGTGGAAGAATCAGACAATCGAAGAGGCTACTTGGGAAACAAATTTGAAAATGAAAAAACACTACCCCGAATTGATTGAAGGATCAGAAGTGGAATCTGGGGACCAGATTCATTTAAGGGGGAGAGAGTGTAACAACTTAAATTTTGAACCAAACTAAAACGGGCAAGTTAACCAAGATATAGGGACATATTTAGAAATTTGATCGGATAATTTATATTTTAAACATTATAATACGACCAAATTATTTTAATTGACTCCAACGTGCAATTATAACGACCAAGTTATATAATGTTTGTTTAAAAATGATTAAATTGCCAAATTGCTTGTCATACCGAAAGCTATTATTATTACAAGTTAGCAATAGAAATCATGTACTACAAAATAAGTATTTGGAATATATAAAGGTGTTTGTCTCTGAATATATCAATAAGTAAATAAATAAATATATATATATATATATATATAACAATATAATTACTATAATATTAACACCCTATTATATGTGCACGTATATACATATACAGGTACTAAAATATGTATATTACATATGAGCATGCAAATTCTGCGTAGTAATTGAAAACTTAATGGTTAAGATTAGTTATGATATTTCCTTCTTTCGATGAGTCTTCCGAAAAGGGAGTTGCTTAGTCAATTTTTCATTTAAGCAACTATTAGGCAAGTAGCATCAAAATATAAAAGGCTCATCTAGGTGTCCTCTTTTCTAAAAACATTTGTAGTCATTTTATTAATTAAATAATCGAGAATTAAGTCTCGTCGGCCGGCACCTTAACCGATAAATAAATTAGTCAAATAGAATAATGATTTACATCATTGCCTAGCCTTAAGAACAAATCCCCTCTTCTTCATTTGATTACTTTTCCCTAACAACTATACTGCCTAAGAACAACGGTTATGCAGTGAACGAAAACGAAGAGAAAATTAGGAGCTTTTGTGACTCTCTTGGCTGAAACTTTCATATATAACATCCACGTGAGTAGTATGACTTATTTGATAGATTAAATTTTGCATATCAATATTATTGATGGGTTTTTATTTTCAGCCTATTGTTTAGCAATCAAATGATATCTGATTATTTTGTTTTAGAATACGTCAGGGTTGGCCGATGAACCTATAAATGTGATTAGTTAAATTTTTTTTTTTTTAAGAACATGTATGTTTGCCTAAACATAATCATAGAATAAATAACGTATGTGTCGTATAAATATGATATTATACATGTATGGAAATAATAAGAATATGCAGCAAAAAATTATGTCTTTTTCCTTGTTGACTTTCCTATACATATGTGTCTCCTTTGGGAATTTATGTGCGTTAATCAAATTAAATGAAAAATAAGAATAAAAATAAAATGGATGCCATGAGAAATTTAGTGTTAATGACTGGTATGATTCCTTATAATATTTAAATATAAATAAGCGCATGCTTGTATACAACCGTATACTCTTCATATTACTTTCAGGACTATTTGTTCATAAATTCAGAAATTCACTTACATTGCAAAGTTGTAATGATTAACTGATACAGTGGCTTTAAAGAGTTGAAACTTGAACCGTATTAGTTAATTAATTAATTCTTTAAATTTAGATAAACCTGTTTGTTTAACCAAAGCTTACATCCTAATTAAACCCTCCCATCAACCTGAATTTGAGATTTAATTATTAAACCTATTGGAATTCATACAACCAATTAGATAAATGTCAGTGGAAGTTAAATTGGATATAAAAGGATCAGGGCAGATATTAGTTCTAAAATTTCTATAAACTGTAATATAAATTTAATATGTTGTGCACTGAACATAAGGATATTGAAAAAAGGTTCTTAATTTTAGAATCTCTTATGTTCGATCGGCTTGTTTAATTGATCATTTTATAAATAGTACAAATCTTATTTTAATTGCGAAATTTCTTACGAGTTTCGTGGAATGTAAATATTTGTTCCATTTGACTAATCTGGGCTATAGGATAATCTAGTTAAGGTGCCTAATTTTAAATAGTATTATCCGTGTGACAACCGTTGTAGCGCCTCCCCAACACTATAACCCTGCACCGCAATACTCCCTGAGTGGAGGTTAGACCCAACACTTAGGAAATACTACGACGAACGGTCAGGATAATATATGAATGGGTATATGTCACAGTGCAGCGGAAGATAAAGAGATTCAACTTTACCAATGAACGGAGAGGATAACGTACAATGAGCAAGGATTATCATTGTTGATCAAAGTAGTTCGCAAAAGAGTACAACAAGTTGACATGCAAGGACAAAGTATGAGACGGTTTGTTTCTACAGAGAGTAGGCTCAAGACAGTATACTCTTAGGATCGGATCCAACCTACGGTTGTAGTGCTTCAAGATACCTCTAGTTATCGTTCATTGATTCCTGAAATCATGCATTTTAAAATATAGGCGAGAGGGTTACTCAAAGTGACTAAGTGAAGGGGGTATAATAACTTATTGATATATGTATATATATATATATATATATATATATATATATATATATATGATCAAGAGGATCTTGATCTGAAATATTAACAATAGGATATACAAATACGAAACGGTTCATAATAATTGTAAAATAGGGATAGGGGTAGTTTGGAATATTTGTAGAAATATGAACCGTTTGTAACAAGAACATTACTGTCCGCAAGCTAGGCCTCTCCACCCATAATTCCTTAAATAATTGCTAAAATAGTATTGGGCTGATCACGCTCCGATACTTCAATAAAACCAAGAATATTAACTCCACTACTCCTTGATGTCAATAGGGAATCAAACCCTAGAGACCACGAACACGATTCGGGAGGCAACTATCTCTCCCTCATCCCTTGGCGTGGAGTAACTAACCTCCAGTTAAACCACTACCAAGAGGTGGTGTATACCTTCTGGGTAATTGCTCGCTACGGATACAGCCGGCCCCATAACATGAATCAAGAACAATATTTTGCTTGAATAACCCGGAATCAATGTTTTGATAAAGTGGACTTGAAATATATAATGTCTTAGTAAAACGTTGATTCCGGCATGGAAGTATTTTTCCCTTAAGAGGGACATTGTAGTACAATAATATATATATAAGGTAGTGAATCAAAATGATAGGTAGGCTTGGAAATAGTTTTTATATAGATACATATGTATAGGCATGATTCCAGTTGAAAACATTTTAACCCTCACCTATACCGGTAGTCAGACATTGTAATGTGGATTCCAGTACGCCTGAAAGTATTAACTACTATAGGCTTAGAACTAGGTTCCTTATATTAATAAAATAAGCACATAAAACACATAATGTTCATGCATAAAAGGATTACATCAAGTAAACACATAAACTATATCATGTTAGAGAATTCCCGGTAGACTCTAATTTTAACCGTTTAAGGGAAATTAAGTAATTAATCAGGTTTCATGAATTCTTTAACCACTTAAATATTTATTAATCACATTATAATCTTAATTATAACATTAGAAATGGAATTTAGAATTTAATTTGAGAATGTAGGTTATATTCTAAAAATAATTCACAATTTACCGATTTTTGGAAAATTCGGATAAAATCCTTATTTAAAAATTGCAAAACTAATTTTATAATTAGTTTAATATTATTTTCGAAATATTCAGCTTATGGGTTGACCAAAAAGTCAAAATTACTATTTAAAACATTTACTATTCAATTTCTTATGAGTTAAACACTTTATAACACAAAATCGAACACACACACTCACACACTAACACACGTGCACTTAAAATTATTCAAGAATAACATGAACATGTTCTTGAGCCTATTTGGATATTCAAAGAAGGTATGTAACACACTTGATCATATTCATATTTATAACATAGAATTTGAAGCATAATATAGCAAAATATATTAATTCTCTATGAAAAATAACTCTAAATAAATTATTCTTGACATGAATTTAATCAAACAAGATCATAATTATTTAAACACATATTCATATCATATCATATCATAACTCATGCATTTAATTAAATAAAATGCATATATGTTATCATAATTTTCCTAAACTAGCATAAATAGCATATATTTCATAAAATAAATTCCTAAAGCATAATTTAATTAAATCTAAGCATGCTATACTCATAAACACCCTAAGAACATATTAGAAAGCATGAAATAATAAAAGAACAAGACTCATACCTTAGAGAGAGAGGTGTGGCCGAGCTAGGGAGAGAAAGTGAGTGATTTTGGTGTAGTTTTGGAAATGAGCTTGGAGGGGTATTTATACTTGGGATTTAGGGGCTTACCTTGCAATTTCTAAGAGTTTAGGGGAGATGTGGAAGCTTCATATCCTCGACAAATGCTTGGTAGTTATGGAAGAAATGTGGTTGTCTTATAGCTTAAACAAATGCTTGGTAACTATATAAGAATTGTGGAGAAATTGCATCCATTTATTAAAACTTTCTAGAAGGTCTAAAAATAAATATAAAATGGTATAAAATTTATTCAAGGGTCGAGAAGTGAAAACTTGAAGTAGTAAATTAATGAAAGAATGAGTGAAAAATAAGCTTTGTTATGATTATAAATGTGGAATATTTAGAGTTTTCGTTTATAAATTATGAATATTAAAGATGATGAAAATCATGAGAAAATTATATAAACGAAGCTACGATGAAGTCTAAAGTTTGTAAAAATTATCATATTTTAGAGAAAAATTCAAGAAACGTTTTGAGTAAAATTTCGAATATTGAATGAAAGCTAATTGTTTAAAATAAAATGATAATTTTTAGAAAGGAAAATATTTATAGAATATGCTATGGTTGGAATCAAGTTTTGGTAAATGCATGAAAATTCACAAAATAATTCAAGGATCGTTTTGGTTATAATATTGAATATCGAAAGGTGGATGAGTAAAGAGTTATTTACGATCGAACTATAAGCTAGGGTTTTTGCCGATTTTTTATGCTACTAGAGTTAGGATGGGAATTATGGTTCACGAAGAGTGTCAAGATCCTCGAAATAATGTGAGGATTCTTTTGGTCACAATATTGGATAGTAAAAGTACTTTCGGGAATGTACGAAAATTCTAAGGTTGTAGGGGTATTTTCATAATTTCCAACTTGCCCCTATTTCAGGCTATTACAGCCGTGCAAGTCGGAGGTAAGCATTTAGTTGTGGAGTCGAGTCTTAACTCATAATCGTATATATGTAACAGGCGTTCCTAGGGAGGAACTCTAATCATGTTGATCGTGTTGTCCTGTTTGCAGCCTCGTGGAGATGTTAAGGTAAGGGATTAAAATGTTTCAACTGGGCCCAAAACATATATTATATAAATATATATATTCTTGAAACCCAACCCTTATTTACTGTGTTTGATTTTGAACCGTTGATAATATATATATATATTATTAGCTGTTTTATAATATTTTAGTATTTTATTGAAAAATCGCATGTCCTCATAAAAATGGGTTCTTGTTATATTATATATACGTGTGAGTGAATGAAAAGTTTGATTTTGAACTGTGAAACGGTTAAAAGAGAGAAAGTGTGAAAATATTTTAAAAAGCGGGTTGTGATCGAATGATAGAACCCTTGGGGACGCCCTTGGGGAATATGGGCCCGAAGTATCAAGTAGGTGAAGCCAGGAGGTGTGTGCCAAAGGCTGATCTTGGTACGTACTTCTGTGAAGCTCTATACGGGGCATAGCCGGAGGTTGACTGCGTTACGTATAGAGTGAGGTTGTTGGTACCAGGGCATATTGCCCCTATATGTGTGATCGTGTGGTTGGTTGAGGGGCACCTCGACTAACAATTGGAGGGAGAAAGCTGGTTTATGTTTTGTGTTTCTTGTGTTCAGGGTGTGAAAGGTTGGAGAACTCACCCGTACTTGCCGGGTTATTGTGATTGATCTATCGTTTCAATTATTGGTTCACAAGTGTTCTGTTCAAACTGAAAGATATTCTTTCATATACGTTTCGATCTTGTTTTGAAAAGAGTAAAAGTGTGAACCAAATTTGTGCTCTTGTTTATATATATGTATAACCCCCCTCACTTAGTCACTTTGACTAACGTCCTTTGTTCTCTGGTTTTAGCTTCAGGCAGGTGTAGCCGGGCAGCATGTCAGGTCTAGGTTGTCAGGTGTTGTCTAGATAGTTTATTTTTGAAACTCGGTGTTTTTGGAGCTTCTCCTTCGTGGGAAAGTCAGTATGTACAGTCTATACTTACTGTTTATCGTTTTGTCATCGGCCTTATCGGCCTTATAATCATGTTTAAAGTTTGATGTTGAATGGCTTTATTTTATGCTTCCGCTATGCTTGTGTTTGTTTGTTCGTCACCGTTCGCTGGGAAAGATCTCGAGTGAAGGCCTAAAGCTAACACTTGAGGTATTTCTCAGTGCGGGATGTGGCAAGGGCGCCACATTGATCATTTGTGTAAATTTATGGACTTAATTGTATTAAATGAATTGGAGCTACTTGATCATATTCCATGGAATGATACTTGATTGAATGAATTCAAATAATTTGAGGACTTATGTGCAAAATGTGATGAGTCATACATATTCTTGCAAGACTTTGAGTATATCATCTATTTCTTCCATTTCATTCCATTTTATTCCACGATATACAAGAATCTCACACACATACACACACTCATATCGATCAAAACACCAAGAAGAGAAGAAGAAGATTTCATCAAATTCAAGCTATTTTCTGGAGAAATTACATACTTTGAAGCTCAATCAACTTCATCACTTCATCCTTTTTCTTCTCTTTCTTATTTGAAGTAAATATGATGAATTCTTGAATCCATGATTAAAGTAGGGTTTGAGGAATTTGATGTAATTCCTTGATTATTTGTTGTTAGAAGCATGATCATGATCATTAAACTTGAAACCTTGCTTTAATTCTTGAGTTATATGGAAGTTGGATACATGGAAATATATGGGGATGGATGATGATCTCTTGATGAATCAAAGCATGTTTCTTTGGTTTAAATGGTGCTTAATTGATATATATGAGACATATGCATGATATATGTTGGTTTTGAGTTGATTCTTGCCTTGGTTTGGTGTTGGGAAGGCTTGGGAGCCAATTCCCGTGCATGTCCCTTGTTTTCCCCTATTTTTCTGCCCAGGATACTTCCAACGCCTGTGTGGTACCCTAGTTATAACACCAAACGCTCGTGTGGGAACCTACTGCCTCACCCGAGAGCTTCCAAACGCCTGTTTCTGCTTTCAGTTCATTTTTCAAACCGGTGTTTACCCCCCTCAAACGAACTCTGATTGACCTAAATTTTCAACCTTTGGAAACCTCTTGAAGTATAGAACAACTTCAAATTAGAATCACCTCATTATCTATTGTCATTTGTGAGATATAATCAATTATTTTTGGTGTCGCCACTTCATCGACAATCTGCATTCATCCAACTTTGGGGTTACATTATTTTCACCTCGCTTTGAACTAGAAAACGAGCCATATGTCATTTTAAAGGTATACTTGTCTAGTTTCATTTCAAATAAACAAAACGCAATTCTAATATCTAGAACTTGAGATATTTCCATTCTCCCACAGCATGCGCATTTTCAAAAATTGTCGATTTTTGCCAAACTTCACCAAAACCCTTCTTATTGCATTCCTTTCACTTACTTGGCTTCTGTATGTGACTTATATGAGTTATATACTTGGTTTATTGGTAATTATACTCTTAATTGACATTCCTTAATTTTATTGCATATATTGATGCATGACTTTGCCATTCGTCTTAAATGGTTCATATGAGTCGAGTCTGATGTACACTTGTCCTTGTACACAGATCATGGTCCTGATGTTGAGGAACACACTCCGTAGGGTGCTTCCTTGTTGTTTTTGGTTGGTAAAGGTGAGGTTACTTCTAGATATATGGAACCATACAACCCTATGTGAATTTTGGACCAAAATGTATACTTATATCTATAGTTTTCCAGAAAACTCAAATGTTTTACCACTGTACTACTGCTACTGTACCGAACCATTGTTACTGAACTGATTGATTGTTTTGGCATGTATATTGTTCACTGTGGGCCCGAGGGTTAGTGTATGAGCTAACCGGGAAAGCACAGGCTGACGGGTAACTTTGCACCCCCCTTACGTTGTTGGGATGACCTTTGAATCCACTAGGAGATTAGTGGAGGAAGGAGTTTCGGGCATTTGGAATCATGAACCCTATGCTCACACTGATTCGATGGCGGGGCCTTGCAATCCCCCATCACTCGGAGGAAGAAGGAGTTATTGAAATTGTTAATTGTGCACTGAAATTGATTGCTTGATCACTTAATCACTTAAAACCGAATGATTGTACACTGTCAGAGAAAGGTTGGAGAATTGCCCTCACTCGCCGGGCCACTGATGGATTAAACTGAAATGATTGAATTCTATATTGATTGGTTGTAATCTCGGGCGAGTTCTATTTTATTCTTGAACTTATATTGCTTTCTTTTATACAATCTTCCTCGAGATTATAGCTTGCATGGTAATTGAACTTATATCTATTAAACCCCTCACTCAGTCTTTCGTACACTGACACCTCACATTTTTAGGTCTTGTAGGTCGAGTGCTAGGCGGGGTTGATTCGAGTTTTGTTGCTTTTGGGTCTAGTATTTATCATTTTCCTTTTTCCATGTACATTATTGATTTATTCCTAGTTCTTATGAATTATTTTGGTAACTATGTATATTATAACTTATATTTGAAAAGTTTGGAGTTGTAAATTATGGAAATATTGTTTTGGAATCGAAGATGGATAATGAAGTGAAGGTATCTTACTATGTTTCCGTTTTATTATATGCATGTTGGTATGTAATTGAGGGTTAGTCCCGCCTAGCTAGAGAGTTGTTTTTTTTATTATCTCCTGTTCGCTATAGGCTTGATTCATGTATGGGTGCTTGTTCCATATGTGGAAAGAACTATAGTGTGGGGGATGTGGCTACCTAGCGTTCCGGGTGCTACAAACCTTGTTTGAAAATTCCCTAACGGATGACTATACCGTGGGTGTTGGAGTTCAAGACGTGGTGGATAAGCTCTTAGAAGGTAGTTTCATCAATTCGAGTACTTCTTCGTGGAGTGCTCTTGTCTTATCTAAGGACGAAGACGGGACTTTAAGATGAATATAAACTACCGTGAGCTACATGGGTTAACCGTGGAGGATGAGGAAACCCTTTCGGCCCGCTTCTGGGAGTTGGTGGTTTTTCTTCTTCAGGGTTTCATGGGTGGCTTCAGCTGTGGTTTCGACAAGGGTATTGTCGACTACACGTCCGAGTAGAAGAACCAAGAATTGTCTCAAAGTAAAGTCTCTAGTGTTATCTGGATTCAACCGGAGATTTTTCTTTGTCAAGGCGGCCATCCCATGACATGAACGACAAAGAAAAGCACGGTTTGTAATACCCTGACTTTTTGGCCGTACAGTTATAACTTATATGTTTACATATTTACGCATTTTAAATATCTAATTATGTTGTTATACATCTACTTTGTATATTATTTGATATTTATTTGAAATTATATGATTAATTGTTATGAGTTATTTGAATTTTGAACGCTTGAACTTATATGAGCTCGAATACGAACCGTTTGCATTCCAATTGATTTTCGATTTTTGTCGAATTTTGATATGAGTGAGATATATGTGTTATTGTAACGCCCCGACGAGGGCATCCGTGCCTATCCCACGCTACAGACCTAGCTTGTATATAGAATCGCTATCCATATACCCTCCGGGGCCGAAGCAAACGGTGACAAACGGACAACCTAGCTAGGCGGTACTAAACTCGCAAAGCGAGTAAACAAACACAGGTATACGAAAGCTTAAATCAAAATATAACACGTACATAGGGTTCATTCATTCGACAATTAAGTGACCATTACGGTCCAGCACAAAATGCCCAAAGTACGGAATGTAAAATCATCCTAATGATCAACACGGTCTAAACTAGCATAACAAAACATCATACATACTAAATCCATAAATCTGAAACATAACATAAGCCACAAATAACAAAGTACGCTACCAGCGTAAACGAGTACAAACTAGACGACTAGATAAGACTCCAAAAGACCCCGCCTAGCTCGACTACAAAACGTAACCTGCAGACACGAATGGTAAAGGGAGTCAGCTCAAAAGAAACCGGTGAGGAGAAATTTACATAAATAAATAGCTTAAGGGTTTCAATGCATGCTCAAAATAAAGGTGTTCATGAACCAACTTATTTTCAAATCAATGTAAGTTTTATAAAACGATTCATGAACCAAAGCACCGGTTCGGCGAGTACGAGCACTCCATCCTTACTTCCCAAATTATAAGAAATCAAACCAATCCATCCATACACCGTTGATGATGAGGGTGTACAGTCCCCAAACATCCTTACCATACGAAGAGAGGGGTCCATGAAACCGGCCTCTCCCTTGTGAACCTTAACCCCAAAACCCTCTCGGAGTCTTAGTTAACAAGTTTCTTACATGTGGGAACTTTCGAATGAGGACATCAGTCGGCCCTATGCCTTCCCGGACTATCACTCATCTTGGTTCCCGAGCGCTAAACATCCAACCAAGCAAGCGTCCTTGCATGGGGGGGGGGGGGTGGACTGTAAGGCTTAAAGTGCTTATCCCACATCGGAAGAAGAGGAGAACGAAGCCTTCCTTATAAGGGGGTGGATACCTCTTCCCTGTTGAGGCCTTTTCCTGGTTGGGCACCTTCGGGTTTAAATACCAACGGGAAGAACAAAACCGTGAGGGTGGTGTCGCTTAGCCCACCAAAGTGGACAATATCGACAAGCGGGTTTTCCGGCTGTTACTTACAATATGAGTAAACGAATTTAGACATCAAGTATCATGGTGTGAACATTTAAGAATGAATATGCATCAACAAATCCAACAATTTACTCATATGAACTTCATCTTCTTCAAGCATTCAAAGCTTCAAACTCAAAAATAGTGAAATCCTCTATCATGCAAGAAACTCAAAGGAAATTATCACATTCTTCATGAAATTGCTCAAGGAACAAGAATCTAACACGAAATCAAGCAAAAACATACAAGAACATGAACATGCAAGAATTCTCAAGAAAGCTTCAAAGGTCATCAATGGTGGATTTTACATAAGAGCATAAAAGCAAGAAATTCTTATACTAAAATGTTCCCATCATCAAAATAAACATATTTCCAACAAGAAATTCGAATTCAATCCAACACATAAGAACCCTAGTTCAAATTTAAATTCAAAAGCTTCAAGAACATCAACCCAACAAAGAAGCATATAAACTTTACCTTAAGAGCTGGAAATCGAAGAGAATGTCCAGTTCTTCAACCTTGAATCTCTAGCTTCAATCTCCAATCTTGTCTCTTGAAAATGGTTGAAGGTGTTCTTGAGTGAATATGGATGGTCTTGAGAGAAAAGTGTGGGAGAGAGGGTTTGAATCTCTTGAAAAATTACGTTAAATGAACTTAGGTGTTAAAATCTGATTTATGAAATTGGGTCAGCTATTTGGGTCGCGAAGCGGGTCAATTGAAGCGGGTTATAAGTGAAATTGGGTCTGTAATTGGGTTAAATTCGAAATTGGGTCGCGGTCAACTGATTTGGGTTAAAATGGTTGACTTTTCGTAAAATGGCCATAACTTCTTCATCCGAACTCCAAATCGAGCGATTCAAGAACCCACGAACTCGCAATCAAATTATCTACTCAAATTCATTAAGTTCTATCCAGTTCCAGGCTCAGAAAATAAACTTACCATTTAGTCCCTAAATTATGCTTTAATGTCCAAATAAGCACATAGTTTCGATTAATCGCGAAGCATGCTATCAAAGCTTAATAAGAACAATAAGAGCACATAATTAACACAATTAAGTAGTCATGTACTTCATACAAACCATGTATTTCACATAAACATGAAACGGTTATCAATTAAGGGATAATCTCACATAATTCATGCATAAAAAGGTAAATCGTTCACTCTTGTAACAAAACTTACCTTGATCGAGAAACGGGGCATCACAGTTATGATCATGTGTTAATACTCGTTATTTGATTTCGGACTTGTTTGAGTTGGTTTTGGATTTATTTTGAATTTTGGAACCAAATCGGGGTTAAAGGGCATTTAGCGCACCTTTGGTTCCGAGTGTTGTAACATGAGCTCAGAAATTTAGATTCAAATTTCGTCACCTCCGTTGGACTCGTATCAAATATTTGGGTTCAATGGATCAAGCCTTACATTTTTCTAAACCCGTTTGGACCTCCGAAATTCAACCGAAACAATCCTTATTCGTAGATTTGCCACACTTAGCTAAATGAGCCATATCTTTTTCCATACTTAACCAAATTAACCATGGTTTGAGCCAAAATGACCCTAGTTAAGGCCACTATCTGATCATCTCTCTCTCATTTCAAACCTCAACCAATTCAAGAGGTAAGCATGTATTTGTAATCACTACTTCCTTGTGGTCATTTGGAGCTATTATTTGCTAGATTTCATGGAGTTTTGATCAAGTTATGGAGATATGTATGAATAGTTGGAATTTTGATGAATTCTTGATCTTGATCATATCTTGGAGTTTTTGGTTGGTTTAAGGCATGTATATTGATCACTTTGATATCTTTATTGCATTTATGAGCATGTATTCGAGGGTTGTTGGGTATTGAATGCTATACTATGAATGGGGTTTGAATTTCTTATTGGAAAAGATGCATATTTGATCAACCTTTACTTTCTTTTTCTTACTTCTTGGTTTAGAGATGATTATATGGTGGATTTGCCTTGCTTTTGTCATCATTTTTTATGCTTGGAGTGGTTTCATAAGAGCCCCTTGTTGCTGCCCCTGTTTTAAAGCTTTTCCCTCGCAAGAAACAAAACTTTGCTCTGTTCTTCATTTTGAACATGAAGTCTTGACACGGCCATGTCATGATTGCACTGAAAATGGACACGACCATGTCGATCTCTCGACTTGTGAAGAAATATGTAACGCCCCCACCCGTACTGGAACATGAGGAGAGCGGTGTCTCAACCCCCGCACTGAAGCACCTCTCAAGTAATGGTGTGAGCCACTACTCAAGAAATACTCCAGTGAACGGCTATCTATCTCAGAACTATACATGTATAACGATGTTGCTATGCAGCGGAAAATCAGAGTATTTTAAAACTTTTCGAAACATGTGCATGATGGCATGTAACAAGCAAGAACATATTGATCGTGTAAGAAAGACTTGGCATGTTAGAACATATAACATATTCACATATAAACACCGATCTAGCAGAGTTCATAATATCGGTAACAGAGTAGCAGGAAGAGTATAAAAAAGATAATCAAGTATTCAGAAACATAAAGTGATGCAACCATAAAACATATGCAGGACACAACAGAAAGTAATACTAAGTCCTGAATGAAACAAAAAACTTGAAGTAAAGTTCAGAACTGTTAATACAAAGCTTTAAAGAAGAACTTGAAATAGGTTTGATTGAAAAAACTATTTGAATGCAATGCTGTAAAAGAATACGAGTTTCAAAGCTCTTTTCATGAATGCTATCACACGCGCACACATATGCTGTAGATGGTTCATAGTTCTTTCATAAAACGGGATACGGGTAAAGTGAACTTTTCCAAATATGATCCATCCTTTATGAAACAGAATTTTACCCGCAAGCTAGGCTTCTCCATCCTTACTCCAGAAAACATGATGAAGTAGAGTATCGAACCAGGATCAACAATAACTCCACATATAGTAGAGCATCGGACCAAGGTCAACAATACTCCACCAACACATACAAACATGCACCATCCTCCACCGGTTGTCACTTCGAGTAGCTAGCTCTAGGCGACCTGTAAACATGTAATGGGAATAGATTTGCGGTCCATTCCCAGATAGATTGTCCTGACTCAACAAACCTCCTGGTAAAAGTCGATGTCAATTGTCTAATTGTAGCAGCCGGGATTGGTGATGTCATTGGTGCACACCTCCCGAACATCACCTCCACACATAACCGCCGGGCCCAAACTGTAAACTGTATGCTTGCATTTCAAGATTAGCAGTGACCAGAGTACCACTCCGGGTGCTAACTATAACATGTGAAATTGTCTGTAAACATATGATGTTGTCTGTAAAACATGTGATGCTGTTGGTAAAACATGTGATGCTGTCTGTAAAACATGTGAAACTGTACTTTGAAAACATATGCAGATCATGTAACTGTCTTTGAACAAGAATGCAGAACTTTGGAAAACATGTGCTGTTGATCAAGGTATACTATGAAAGTATGAATGATCCTTTCAAAAGAATGTCCCAATAAAAGGGATAGTTTAAAACGAGGTTTAGCTTTCAATTTGAAAACATATGATACGATAATATAATCGTGGTTCCAGTTTGGAAACATTTTAACTTCACCTCACCTAATAGTAGCAAAAGGTAGGTAGACAGATTATGCGATGCCCTGCGGATCCCAGTGCTCGACTTTAACTCTTGTAGGTGGTGAACTTGAGTAAGCTTAAGAACTAAGACCCACTACTAACCAAGATGCACATGAAATGCATGAAACATATGAATGAGGAACATATAACACAAGAGAGTAATACCATTTAAGGTATTCAAGAAAGGAAACACATAAAGGAATACGTTAAAGTGAGTTACTCTTAACGCGGGACTATGATCTTACTATAACCGAGTAAGCTTTAATCAAATTATGAATCCTATTGCAAACCTTAAGTTATGAAACAAGTCCTCGAAAGAAAACACATTTTAGACCCTGGATATCGAAACCCTAGGTGCAAATGTCTATTAAGAAAGCACAAGTTTTATTTCATTTTTACTATCCAAAAGCACTATTCAAAAGTACTATACAAGATTTCTATTCCAGATTACTATTCACGATTACTATTCACAGGTTACGAGTCACATATCGGGTCAAAGGGGTCGGGTCAAACGCTTACTACACCCACACACCCACACACACGGTACACACACACACCATGCACGTACACACACACACACACACAATGCACACACACACACATACCCTAATTAAATTATGATCTTGATTATAACCCATAGTTTATAGTTCATGTCATATAATCAAGTGTGATCTAGGTTAAAGGTATAACCTATGGTTATGAGATTCAATTAAGGCATAAGATCAAGTTATGAAACACTATTCTATCTTAGGTTATAACATGTGACACTATTAAGGTGTATAACATATGATCAAGGCTTTAATCCATTAATCCATATCATATCATAAGCTCAATTCATAATTCAAGAATCATATAACAATGTGACAACATGTCACAACATATATCATATCATATCATGAACCTTGGGCATGTAACAAATTAAATTCAATATCAACATGTAACAAGTTGTGACATAATTGATCATAGAATACTATTCCATTAGCTAACATGCAAGAATATAATTCAAATTCCATAATCATACATAAATTCTCATAATATAACAACCATATCACATGATCATAGCATATGCTAAAGCATTCCATAACATATTCAAGCATATACTAAACAATTAAAACATATAAACATATATTCAAACATATCATGAAAACTATATAATAAATGCATAAAAATAAAATCCTATATGGCTTAGGGAAGACCCTAAGACCCAACCTAAACATAATATAAACATACCATAACATAAAAACATAAACTAACTAAAACATAACATAAAAACCATAGCATAAAATAAATAAAACAACTAACCTAGGGGGAGGGGAGGCTCACGGCCAAGGGAAGAAAGGAGGGAGAGAGGAGTGCTTGTTAACACAAGACTTTGATCAAGGATTCTAATGGCATGAGGGGGGTATTTATAGGTGTTGGGAATCCCCTCACATTGGAAATAAACTTGAGGTAAGGGTATGAAAGCAAAAGTGGATGTCTTCTCTTGGAAGCTTCATCATTAATGAAACAAAATTGGGACTGCTGGGGGGTATTTCGGTAGTTTCACTACCAAAACATGAAGGTAAGTAGCTAGAAGTACAACCATTCCGTCCGGGCAAAAATTAGCTTCGAAACATATATTCATACGTCGAAATCGGATTTACCGTTTGAAAGATAAATTAGTTTTGGTGAATAAAAGTTTTGAGCTCGAAACTCAACTCGAGTGAAAAACGATTTTCTAGAATGATTTTCAACTCCGGATTGATTCCAAAATTCATGAAATAAATCGAGAAGCGTTTTGAGTCCAATATCGACTAAAACATTTTACCGTTAAAAAGTTGAAAACGTAGAATGAATAGTGAATTCTTATGTACAGACGTACGCATCAAAATTTCAAGCTAGGGTTTGAATCAAGAGTTGTAAAACACCTCAAAAAATCTTGAAATAGCTCAAGTAGTGCAAATCCAAAGAGAAAACATTTTCCGAATGAAAACCGTTCGTAGAAGGAATAGTGAACTAGGGTTTTCGTAAACATTTTCAATAAAACCAATGCTCAAAATAGATTTCCAAGTCAAGAATGATTTCAAAAGACTCGTCTCGACTCAAGGGTCGATTTCACTGTAAACTTGGGTAGGAAAAGATATCAGAATCAAAAGCTCATTTTCAGATGAATAGTAACTTTGGTCGGTACGTTCCAAAAATAACCCTTATAGTTCAAGAAAGACTCTCTGAGCTCGGGAAACAAGTTCAAACGATTGGGAAACATGTGTGGTGAACCTCTAGGATTCGAGTAACAATATGAACAAGGTAGGCTCGGGTTATAAATAGTAAACTATATCAAAGGTCAAGAATTCTCCCTTAAAACATGTCAGATCATAAACGAGCACAAAGTTCACGTAAGAATGCAATGCATGATGGTTTAAAAAGTTGGATCACGGTCTATAAATGCTTTACCAATGCCCTTAGCTTACCACTTTCATCCAGGCCCTGTTTTGGGCTGTTACAATCACCCCTCCTTAAACAGAATCTGTCTTCAGATTCTTCTGTTGTGACTGCAAACAACTCGGGGTGATGCTTCTGCATTTTCTCTTCTGTCTCCCAGGTTGCCTCTTCTGTCCCATGTCCCTTCCAACGGACTTTAACCAAAGGAATTTTCCTATTCCTCAGCTTTTGAAATTTCCTATCTAGAATCTTAGCGGGCTTCAAAACATAAGTCAAATTCGGTTCCAACGGTATCTCCTCTACTGGCACAACCTCTGTCTCATCTGAGAAACACTTCCGAAGCTGAGATACATGAAATACATTGTGGATTCCTGTTAAACCTACAGGCAAATCCAATCTATAAGCAGTCGGTCCGACTCTATCCAGCATCTCATTCGGTCCAACATATCTCGGGTTTAACTTTCCACCTTTCCCAATTCGGGAAAATCCTTTCCTTGGCGATGCCTTCAGAAATACTTTTTCGCCCACTACGAATTCCAAATCCCTTCTTCATCGATCAGCATAACTCTTCTTCCGGTCCTGGGCAGCTTTCATTCTCTGGCGAATGATCTGAATCTTTTCTGTTACTTCTCTTATCCATTTAGCTGAATTCACTCTGATATGTCCTTCCTCAGCACATCTTGCTTCATCCAAATCCTAGTACAATTTCCTTCCATACAAGGCTTCATATGGAGCAGCTTTAATAGAAGCTTGATAACTATTGTTGTATGTAAACTCCACAAGAGGTAAACACTCTTTCCAACTTTCTTGGAAGTCCAAAGCACAAGCTCTTAGCCTATCTTCCAAGTATTTAATCATCCTTTTTGATTGTCCATCCGTCTGAGGATGCGCTGCAGTACTGAAGTTCAACTTTGTTCCCATCAAAGTCTGAATCTCTTTCCACAATTGCGACGTGAATTTCGGATCTCTGTCCGACACTACTGTTTGGAACTTCGTGTAGTCTGACAATCTCTTGGGATACAACTTTGCTAACGTGCTGACCTTATCTGTCGTCTTTACTGGCAAAAAGTGCGCTGACTTTGTCAATCGATCAATGATCACCCAAATACTATCTTGTCCTCATCTGACTTTGGGTAATCCGGTGATAAAATCTATCGTGATTTACTCCCATTTCCATGTCGGAATCGGTAATGGTTGCAACTTCCCATTCGGCTTCTGGTGCTCAGCTTTAACTTTCTGACAAGTTAAACACTTCTTAACATAGTTAGCTATGTCTCTCTTCATTCCGTTCCACCAGAAATGCATTTAACATCTTGATACATCTTAGTACCTCCGGGATGTATTGTGTACTTAGTCTTAGGCGCTTCGTCGAGAATCTCTTTTCTCAAAACAGTCGACACGCATATTCGATCTTTGTACCTCAATATTCCATGTTCATCAACCCTGAACTTAGTCTCATCATCTTTCTTCTTAGATTCGAGACATTTCTCGATCCAATCGTCGTTCTTCTGAGCTTCCAGCACTTGCTCTTTCAAGGGCGATATCATCACAACATTCGCGATTCGAGCTTTAGTTATCACCTCCATTCTTTCTCTTTGATCAATCTCGAGATTGGCAGAAATCTGTGCCAGACGAACTTTCCTGCTTAGTGCATCGGCTACAATATTTGCCTTTCCTGGATGGTACTGAATAATGCAATCGTAGTCTTCCAGAAATTCCATCCATCTTCTCTGTCGCATATTCAACTCCTTCTGAGTGAATAGATATCGCAGGCTCTTGGTGATCAGTAAAGATCTCAAACGTAACCCCATACAGGTAATGTCTCCACTTTCCAAGAGCGAAGATTATCGCGGCTAACTCCAAATCATGTCTCGGGTAGTTAACTTCATGCGTTTTGAGCTTCCTTGATGCATACGCAATCACTTTTCCATTCTGCATCAAAACTCCTCCTAGTCCTTCTTTCGAAGCATCAGTGTAGACAGTGTAACCTTCTCTTCCTTCTGGTAACGCTAACACGGGTGCAGTTGTTAGCATCTCCTTCAATCTTTGAAAACTTTGCTCATACTTCTTAGTCCATTCAAACTTTCCTTTTTTCTTTGTCAACTTAGTGAGAGGTGTAGCTATCTTCGAAAAATCTTTGACAAACCTTCGATAGTAACCAGCTAATCCCAGAAAACTCCTCACTTTTGAAGGATTCTTTGGTGACTTCCAATCCATGATCGTTTCGATCTTCGAGGGATCTACTTTGATTCCTGATCCTGATATGATGTGTCCGAGAAATGTAACTCTCTCAAGCCAGAATTCACATTTGCTGAACTTTGCATATAGCTTGTGATCCAGCAAAGTGCGTAACACGATTCGAAGATGTTCAGCATATTCCTCCGGTGTCTTTGAAAACACCAATATATCATCGATGAAGATCACTACAAATTTATCGAGAAACGACTTGAATATACGGTGCATCATATCCATGATTGCATCTGGTGCGTTCGTCAAACCAAACGGTATTACTACAAACTCATAATGTCTGTATCGGCTGTTGAAAGTAGTCTTCGGAATATCTGCTTCCCTGATCTGCAATTGATAATATCCTTGTCTTAGATCTAACTTAGAGTAGACCTTCGATCCTTGTAGTATATCGAACAACTCTTCGATATGAAGGAGAGGATACTTATTCTTGATCATCATCCTGTTCAGCTCTCGATAGTCAATGCATAAATGCAATGATCCATCCTTCTTCTTAACGAAAAGCACAGGCGCTCCCCACGGCGATGTGCTCGGTCGAACATATCCTGACTCAATCAGTTCGTCCAATTGCTTCCTTAGTTCTTCCAATTCAACTGGAGCCATTCTGTAAGGTGTCTTTGAGTATGGGTCAGCTCCTGATATCGTCTCGATTGTAAACTCCAACTCTCGGTCAGGAGGTAACGAATTCAAATGTTTAGGAAACACATCTAAGAATTCGTTCACCACTTCCACTTCTTCGATCTTAAGTTGATCTTTCGGTCTATTCAAAAGATAAGCAACATATCCGCTAGCTCCTTTCTGAATCAACTTCTTAGCTTCTGTCGAAGAAATAACTGATAACTTCTCAACTTTCCCTTCTGAGGTCCGACTTTCATCCTCTTCCAAAATGATCTCTTTCTTGTAACAATCTAACTTAGCTCGGTACTTAGATAACCAATCCATACCAAGTATAACGTCGTAACTTATCATTGGTAACTCAATAAGATCCACCGGGTACCAATACATATAGGGCAGCGTTTATATAGTTGATCCGTAACAAGGCAAGTTCCCAAAGGAGAACTCACTTCAAATTTATATGGCAAGTATTCAAGTGGAAACTGTAAATGCGCACCTAATTTAGATGCAACAAATGAATGCTTGGCACCAGGGTCATACAAGACCTTAACTGGCATGTTAAGAATGTGCACAATACCTTCCACAACAGACGAAGGATCAACCTCCTCATTACCATCCAAAGCATAAGCTCTGCCTTTGACCACTGGTTTGTTCATCGTACCCACCACCTCTTTTCCTTTATCCTGGACCCCAAATCTCCTGATCTTGTTCGGGCAGCTATCCATCTGGTGCTCAGGCGACCAATACACGAAACACTGTCCAGTTTTCTTGCGACAGTTCTCCTCAGTGTGTCCCGTTCGACGACAATATCGGCAAATAATTTCCTTTGGACCTGGCTGAGGTGCTCTCTGTTGTTGTGGCGCCATCTGGTACTGTTGTGGTGCTTTCTGCTTTTGTGCTTGCTGTTTCTGTGGAGCCTTTTGCTGCTGATGCTGTGGTGCTACCATTGGCTTCTTTCCGGTTCCTTGGGGAAAAGATCCGGATGGTCGCTTGTTCCCTTGATAAGGCTTAGGGTTAGAAGGTCCTTGACGTGCAGTAGTTATCTTGATCTCCTTGTGTGCAACTTCAACCCTTAGTGCTCTATCAACAGCCCGGTTCTAGGTCTCAATGTCCAAAGAAGTAAGTGCCCACCCAAGTTCGGGCTTCAGTCCATCGATAAACCTCTTCGTCTTGCGACGCTCATCGTTTAGAATATGAGGCGCATACTTGATCAGCCTCACAAACCTAGCATCATACTCCATCACATTCATAGTTCCCTGCACCAAACTCATAAACTCAGCCTCTCGTGCATCACGAGTTACTTGAGGCGTGCACTTCTGTTGAAACTCTCCGATAAACTCATCCCAACTTCCTTCAACGTTGTTCTCAATCCACATGTGTTAAACGTGCTTCCACCAATTGTATGCAGCTTCTTCCATAAGAAAAGTAGCATACCGAACTCGTTCACGATCCTCTGGATTGATTTCTATAGCCTCGAAAATCTTCTCAAGACTAGTAATCCAATTCTCAGCCTTTAGGTCGTTCAGTTCCCCATAGAACTTAGGTGGATTCATTCTCAGAAATTTTTCCAGTGACCTTTCATTATGAGGATTATCTCTCTGATTGCAAGCTCTCACGAATTATCGTAGTGCATCCCTTAATTCTGGAGTTCCCTCCCGTTCAGGGGGTGGCGTGACATCTCTTTGGGGTGGCGGTGGTGGTACACGATTCCGGGGTGCTCTTCTCGGTGGCATGTTGTTATTGAATTCACAAGTATTCATATACATATTCGATGCATGACATATAATGATTCACATAATCCTTAACCACGTATTCACATATCCACGCAGTCACATATAAGTATGAGAACAATTCATTCCCACAACAACATATCAGCAAAGATTCCAACATATCATGTAATCAGAAACAACTATCAGACAACATGTAAACGGGGAACAGAAGCTCGTGTAACATATCAACATATCAGAAACATGTATAACATATGCCGAAACATGATCAACATATAAACGAGAACAGAACATGTACTGTCATATCAACCAAAACTGTAACACGTGTAACATGATCAGAAGCATGACCAACATATCCAGAAGCGTATTCAACATATCAAGAATAATAGCATGCTATCAATAAATGAAATGGCATGATCCTACTACCGGTCCTAATGGTATCTTGAAACAACTCTAAGACTCATGCAATGACAGTTATGGAAAGCAGTAAACAGATATCCAACATAAAGTTGAAAGTGTTATAACTGTGCAAGGTTTGGTAAATTTTACTACATGCCACATGTTAACAGTACTAATTCAAAAATGGGGACGACCCGATACTATCGAGTTGACTCCCTTACAGGCCTTACCAATCCGTCCAACCCTACTGAAAATAACCTACAGTAGGTACCATGTTATCTAAACCGTCATCCGTGGTGCCAAAAATCGGGGATCATCTACCATAGCTATACATCCCCTCATCCAAAAGTCAGTCCTGAACTGTCCCGGCTATATGTCCGCCATCCATAGATAGATATATATGCATCAATACTATATACAGAAACCTCCATCAACAATCAACCCTGGTAGCTGTGGTCCAAAGAACCCCTGGTGGTGTCATCAGAAACAGCAACGACCTCGCCCTGTCCGTGTCCCGCTGGGTCATCTCCGCCATCGTCATCATCATCATCAGATCCTCCATCGCCTCCATCAGACTGCTCCTGCATAGGCTCGGGCTCTTGAGAAGCCTGACTAACATCCTAACCCTCGACCTCCTCAACTGCCTGCTCATCGGATAAGTGATAGGTATCATATAGGCGAGCTCTCATGCGTGCACGGTAGTGCTGGTGACGCTCCATAGAAGTGTCGCGGTCGATAGTCATCTGCATAAGATCTGCCTCCAACTCAGCAATACGAGCAGCCCTCTGATCAGTAATATGAGTCATCTCTGCAGCATGCTCACGAGCAGTGTCCCTATCAATCTGGTACTGTAGTGACTGATCCTGATGGCGCATAGACTCCAACCTGACCTCACGGGTCCTCTGATACTCCTGAAAGTAACCATCTCTCTCAGAATCTAGATAGTGCACAACTCTATTAGGATAGGAATACCCAGGCCTGCCACTGTTCCTAGATTTGTGCCAGGTGTAGAAACGAGTGCCTCCACGGCGAGAAACTGCCACAGTACGCAGGGCCCCAAACTGCTCAAAGAAAGCCTCATCCATCTGCTGATTAGGATCCTGGTGTGGCTGAACTGCCATAGCTATATAGAATATACCACAGATATGAAATCCGGATAACAGAACCATGCAATCTCCAAATATCCTGTCTCGATGCACATGAGAATGATCCTGGATGCAACGCGTGAACAATCCAAGATGCAACGTGAGAGCAATCTAGGTTATGCCTCTTCTTACTTAACCCGATGTTCTGATACCAGCTCAGGCTGTAATGCCCCCACCCGTACTGGAACATGAATAGAGCGGCGTCTCAACCCCCGCACTGAAGCACCTCTCAAGTAATGGTGTGAGCCACTACGCAAGAAATACTCCAACGAACGACTATCTATCTCAGAACTATACATGTATAACGATGTGGCTATGCAGCGGAAAATCAGAGTATTTTAAAACTTTTCAAAACATGTGCGTGATGGCATGTAACAAGCAAGAACATATTGATCATGTAAGAGAGACTTGGCATGTCAGAACATATAACATATTGACATATAAACACCGATATAGCAGAGTTCATAATATCGGTAACAGATTAGTAGGAAGAGTATAACAAAGATACTCAAGTATTCAGAAACATAAAGTGATGCAGCCATAAAACATATGCAGGACACAAAAGAAAGTAATACTAAGTCCTGACTGAAACAAAAATGATAATCTAGAGCTTCAAGATACCTCTAGACTGCGGCTGCAAGACCTGAAACCACGAGGCAAGAAAACGGGAGAGGTATTAGTCAAAAGGACTAAGTGAGGGAATACTTAAAAGAAAGTACTGAGTGACAAAAAACTTGAAGTAAAGTTCAGAACTGTTAATACAAAGCTTTAAAGAAGAACTTGAAATAGGTTTGATTGAAAAAACTATTTGAATGCAATGCTGTAAAAGAATACGAGTTTCAAAGCTCTTTTCATGAATGCTATCACACGCGCACACATATGCTGTAGATGGTTCATAGTTCTTTCATAAAACGGGATACGGGTAAAGTGAACTTTTCCAAATATGATCCATCCTTTATGAAACAGAATTTTACCCGCAAGCTAGGCTTCTCCATCCTTACTCCAGAAAACATGATGAAGTAGAGTATCCGACCAGGATCAACAATAACTCCACATATAGTAGAACATTGGACCAAAGTCAACAATACTCCACCAACACATACAAACATGCACCATCCTCCACCGATTGTCACTTCGGGTAGCTAGCCCTAGGCGACCTGTAAACATGTAATGGGAACAGATTTGCGGTCCGTTCCCAGACAGATTGTCCTGACTTAACAAACCTCCTGCTAAAATTCGGTATCAATTGTTTAATTGTGGCGGCCGGTATTGGTGATGTCGTTGGTGCACACCTCCCGAACATCACCTCCACACATAATCGTCGGGCCCAAACTGTAAACTGTATGCTTGCATTTCAAGATTAGTAGTGACCAGAGTACCACTCCGGGTGCTAACTATAACATGTGAAACTGTCTGTAAACATATGATGCTGTCTGTAAAACATGTGATGCTGTCTGTAAAACATGTGAAACTGTACTTTGAAAACATATGCAGATCATGTAACTGTCTTTGAACAAGAATTCAGAACTTTGGAAAACATGTGCTGTTGATCAAGGTATACTATGAAAGTATGAATGATCCTTTCAAAAGAATGTTCCAATAAAAGGGATAGTTCAAAACGAGGTTTAGCTTTGAATTTCAAAACATATGATACGATAGTATAATCGTGGTTCCAGTTTGGAAACATTCTTACTTCACCTCACCTAATAGTAGCAAAAGGTAGGTAGACAGATTATGCGGTGCCCTGGGGATCCCAATGCTCGACTTTAACTCCTGTAGGTGGTGTATTAGAGTGAGCTTAAAAACTAAGACCCACTGCTAACCAAGATGCACATGAAATGCATGAAACATATGAACGAGGAACATATAACACAAGAGAGTAATACCATTTAAGGTATTCAAGAAAGGAAACACATAAAGGAATACGTTAAAGTGAGTTACTCTTAACGCGGGACTATGATCTTACTATAACCGAGTAAGCTTTAGTCAAATTATGAATCCTATCGCAAACCTTAAGTTATGAAACAAGTCCTCAAAAGAAAACACATTTTGAAAACACATTTTAGACCCTGGTTATGGAAACCCTAGGTACAAATGTCTATTAAGAAAGCACAAGTTTTATTTCATTTTTACTATCCAAAAGCACTATTCAAAAGTACTATGCAAGATTTCTATTCCAGATTACTATTCACGATTACTATTCACAGGTTACGAGTCACATATCGGGTCAAAGGGGTCGGGTCAAACGCTTACTACACCCACACACCCACACACACGGTACACACACACACCATGCACGTACACACACACACACACACAATGCACACACACACACATACCCTAATTAAATTATGATCTTGATTATAACCCATAGTTTATAGTTCATGTCATATAATCAAGTGTGATCTAGGTTAAAGGTATAACCTATGGTTAAGAGATTCAATTAAGGCATAAGATCAAGTTATGAAACACTATTCTATCTTAGGTTATAACATGTGACACTATTAAGGTGTATAACATATGATCAACGCTTTAATCCATTAATCCATATCATATCATAAGCTCAATTCATAATTCAAGAATCATATAACAATGTGACAACATGTCACAACATATATCATATCATATCATGAACCTTGGGCATGTAACATGTAACAAATTAAATTCAATATCAACATGTAACAAGTTGTGACATAATTGATCATAGAATAATATTCCATTAGCTAACATGCAAGAATATAATTCAAATTCCATAATCATGCATCAATTCTCATAATATAACAACCATATCACATGATCATAGCATATGCTAAAGCATTCCATAACATATTCAAGCATATACTAAACAATTAAAACATATAAACTTATATTCAAACATATCATGAAAACTATATAATAAATACATAAAAATAAAATTCTATATGACTTAGAGAAGACCCTGAGACCCAACCTAAATATAATATAAACATACCATAACATAAAAACATAAACTAACTAAAACATAACATAAAAACCATAGCATAAAATAAATAAAACAACTAACCTAGGGGGAGGGGAGGCTCACGGCCAAGGGAAGAAAGGAGGGAGAGAGGAGTGCTTGTTAACACAAGACTTTGAGCAAGGATTCCAATGGCATGAGAGGAGTATTTATAGGTGTTGGGAATCCCCTCACATTGGAAATAAACTTGAGGTAAGGGTATGAGAGCAAAAGTGGATGTCTTTTCGTGTGAAAAATGACTTTCTAGAATGATTTTCATATCCGGATTGTTTTCAAAATTCAAGAAATAAATCGAGAAGCGTTTTGAGTCCAATATCGACTATAAAACATTTTACCGTTAAAAAGTTGAAAACGTAGAATGAATAGTGAATTCTTACGTACAGTCGTACGCATCAAAATTTCAAGCTAGGGTTTGAATTAAGAGTTGTAAAACATCTCAAAACTCTTGAAATAGCTCAAGTAGTGTAAATCCGAAGAGAAAACATTTTTCGAATGAAAACCGTTCGTAGAAGGAATAGTGAACTAGGGTTTTCGTAAACATTTTCAATAAAACCAATACTCAAAATAGATTTCCAAGTCAAGAATGATTTCAAAAGACTCATCTCGACTCAAGGGTCAATTTGACTGTAAACTTGGGTAGGAAAAGATATCAAAATCAAAAGCTCATTTTCAGATAAATAGTAACTTTGGTCGGTAATTCGAAAAATACCCTTATGGTTCAAGAAAGACTCTCTGAGCTCGGGAAACAAGTTCAAACGATAGGGAAACATGTGTGGTGAACCTCTAGGGTTCGAGTAACAATATGAACAAGGTAGGCTCGGGTTATAAATATTAAACTGTATCAAAGGTCAAGAATTCCCCCTTAAAACATGTCAGATCATAAACGAGCACAAAGTTCATGTAAGAATGCAATGCTTGATGGTTTAAAAAGTTGGATCACGGTCTATAAACATTTTACCAATGCCCTTAGCTTACCACTTTCATCCAAGCCCTGTTTTGGGTTGTTACAAAATATTTTCCAGAAATCGGACACGGCCGTGTCCAACTCCTTTGAAAACCCAACACGTCTATGTCAATCGTTCAACTTGGAATTTTTATTTTTTAAAAATCAGACACGACCGTGTCCAAACCCTTTAAAAATACAACACAGCAGTGTCCCTGTTGATGGCAACTTTGGGGAATTCTTTCGTGGCTTCTCGTCTTGTTTTCCCGCTTCATTCTTGATTTATATGTAATGTGAACTAGATGATTCATGCAGTATGATTGATATATATTGATTATGTATTAAATTGAATTGGAATGATATGATCATGAATATAATGAACGTTAATGATTGATCTTGAACGTTTATATGACTTTAATGTATTAATTGTAAATAAAAACACTCTCATGTCATGATTACATTTTTTATGTATTTCATATCATCCTTATTGCATTGCCATGCGTCGAATTTGGTCATTTTGAGTCTCACTTCACATTCTTGTGCACAGATTTTGGTCCGAATGGAGACGAGGCCGATCAGTGAGGCCCTTGCACCATTTCTTTTGCTTTTAAAGTGGGTTTCTCTTCTATTTAGCTAAATGACCCGATATAATCCTAATGTGTAAGGTTTTCAGCCAAACTAATATATGTATATATCGAGTCTTTAAAGAGTCAATGATTTTGAACGTTAAGCCCTTATCTTTATAGAATATCCTACCTATTGTTTTGGCCAGACATGATTGATTGCACTGATTGGGGGCCCTGGGACTTAGTATACGTGGCTAACAGGGGAAGCATGGGCTGACGGTGAACCCGTGTATTACTTCCACCAAAACTACGGCGATATCGGCCCTTGCTAAGAGGTTTAGCGAGGAATGGGAACTGAGCTTTCGGGGATTCATGTACCCCACTAGCCATAATGATTGAGGTGGCCGAGCCTTGGAAACCCGTCCACCGGCCGGAGGAAAAAGGGATTTGCTTGAATGATTATGAATGATCGATTGATTGTGCACAAAATTATATATGAACACTTAATGAACACTTAATGATTACGCAAGGTGGAGGTTGGACATTTACCCCTTTCGCCGGGCTCACGAATAACCTATTGATTGAATATGATTGTTATAATCCCATTTGATGACTTTCTTGTTTTAGCCACTTGGGAATTTCTCTAAAACCTCTTATGGGATTATAACTTGCATGAACGTGTTTCAATACTGCGATACTTATATATTATGCCCTGCTTTCATACCCACCAGTCCCTTTTGGACCGAACCGGTTTGGTTTTCAGTTTGTGCAGGTTTTGGGATTTGCTAGGCGGGAATCCGTGTTGTTGGGTCTTGTATTCGAATCTAGCATTTCTTTTTCTTCATCTACACTCATCTCATTTTGTATTATGAATATTGATTATGTATATGGTGGGCGTTCATGATAGATTAAGCCATTACGACAATTTTGCGTACTTGAACTCTTGTATTTATTTTGGAGATTGAAGGCTCATGATATATATATATATATGATATCGTTTAGCTTCTGCTTATTACTTTTCTTTGTTGTACTGCATTTTGTTATTGATGGTTTAAGGGTTAGTTGTAGCGGCCCGATTTTTCCAGTTGTACGGTTATGAGGTATGTGCATATTAATTGCGCAATTAAATTGTTTAATTAAGTGATTAATTATTTATTATGATTATAGTTAATTAATTATTATGTTATTATTACGTTAAAAATTAATTTTATTTTATGAATATTTGAATTTTTGTTTTATGTTATTGAAATTATGAATGAAATGTTGCTATGATTATGAAACGTGTGTCGTTCTTATTCGAATTCAATTCTGATTTTTGTGAAAACTTGGTATGCATGAATTATGTGAGTTATGATTATGCTCGTATGCTCGATGCTTGATTTCAAACTTGTTTGACTTGATTTCGGATGTATTTTGTTTGAACGGGACCAAATTGGGGCTAAAGAGCATTAGCGCACCTTTGGGTCCGGGCGCCATATCTTGAGCTCGGGAACTCAAATTCGAGTTTCGTCACCTCCGTTGAACTCGTATCGAAGATTTGGATTCAATGGAACAATTCTTATATTTTTCTAAGCCCGTTTGAACGTCCGAAATTCAACCGAAATAAGATTTGTCCATATATTTGCCACACTTAGCCATTTTAACCATAACTCTCCCAATACTTAACCAAATTAACCAAGGTTTGGCCTCAAATGACCCTAGTTAAATCCTATATCTGATGTCCTAAGTCTCATTTCGTCCAAGGCAAGGGAAAGAGAGGAAATTGCTGCAAACTTGGAGATTTATCACTATTCGCATCACTATTCAAAATTTGGAGATTTTTAGCTCTAGTCTCTTCCAAACTACAACCAATTCAACAGGTGAGAATATATTTTTGATCTACATTCATTTCTGGTCATTTTAATCCATGCTTGCCTAATTTTGAGTTAGAATTGATAGACTTATGACAATGGAAGTGAATAGTATGGGTTATATCAAATTTTATTGAATTCTTGCACATCCTTGTTTCGTTTCTTAATTAGAGATGGAAGTATGATATATGTGGTGTATTTGTTTCATTTCTATGCATGAATTTCATGTTACTTGAGTGTATGATTTTCTACCATGGCTGCACTTCATGAAAACCTTGAATAAAACTTCAACCGGTTTGCACCTGAGCTGCTGCGTGAACTTTGCTGTGAGTTTAGGACTGGTATTGCTGAGTATTTGCTACATTTTAAACCTTGTTATGTTAGCTTGAGTGTTGGTTGAAGCCTGTTTTCCTACGAGAAGAGCTGCTGTTGTTGCTGTCCTTTTTTCGCCTGCATCTATTCTCCCCGAGCGGGGAGAATTCAGCTTTGAAAGTCCCCGGCCGGGGACTTACCTCCAAAAAACTTCCAGTAGCTTTTTCCCCCGGGCGTGGAACTCCTTGTTGTTTTAATTTTTTCTGAAGCTTCTTATGTGTGTATATGATATATATATATATATATATATATATATATATGTATATTGTATGCATGCCTGATTATTTTTGTGCACGTATATATGTATATTAAATGTTTAAATTGTGTAATTCTAATTTATAAATGTGATATAATATGTGTTATGTTTTATATGAAATTATGGAATTAATTTGACATCCATTTATTCTTCATACCTATTTAAATGACTTGAATGCCTTTATTTTGTTTATTTTATAATTGTAAACTTGATATAATTGAGATTTGATTGTTATATGAAGTTCATGACTTGAATTGCTACGAATTATGAAAGATATGAAATGTTTGGTCTTGAAACTTTCATGTTATGAATGTACTTGAATAAATTACTTGAATTATGTGGCTTCATGACATCATTTTACTTCTTAAACATCTCATACCATGTGCATAGTGTTGCAGTGCATCATATATGGTTCATTTGGAGTCTTGAGTCCCACGTATGCACCATGTCGTTTCTTGTGCAGTTTTCTCCAGGACGGAGACGTGCTAGGTTCATAGGTTACTCCCAAGTCCTTATTTTTTCTTGGTATTGTTCGGTAAGGTGTAACAGGTGGGTTTCTCTTCTATTGGTTACGATGACCCGATATATCCCTTATGTGAAAGATTTGAGCCAAAATATTATAATTATATATATCGAGTCTTTTTAGAGTAAATGATTTCCAACGTAAAGCCTCGTTTTATATATTCTTACCTTATGATTTTTGGCGGGACATGATTGAAATTGCATGGGCCTAGGGACTTAGTACATGTGGCAGTCCGGGGAGGCAAGGGCCGACGGTGATCCCATGTACTAGTTCCAACCAAACTACGGTGATACGGCCCTCGCTAGGAGATTAGCGGGGAATGGGAGCTGAGTACCCTTGGGGGATTCATGTACCCCCATTGGTCTATGTATGGATCAGTGGCCGGGTCTTACAAGCCCGTCCACCACCCGGAGGAAAAAGGTGTAAGTGATTATGATTGTAATGAATGAATATGAATGATTATGAAACGTATGATTATGTATGAATGTGTATGATCACTAATGTAAAGATTGAAATGATATGCACACATGAGGAGTAGGTTGGAGATATTCGCTTACCCGCCAGGGCTCACGTACTGACCACATGACTGTAATGAATGAATGAAATTATTGGTTGTAATCTCGGGCGTTGTTTTCACCCACTTGGGATATGTTTTAAAAACCTCATACAAGATTATGGCTCGCATGTGTGTGTGTTTTAATTCTCGTAATATTATGATATTAAGCCTGTTTTATACCCACCAGTCTCCTATAGACTGAACCCGACATTGTTTTCAGTTTCTTCTAGGTTTTGGAGTGCTAGGCGGGATTTCGAATCAGTCGAGTCGTGTGGTCAAGTTGGTTCACTTCACACATATTGTGTAGAGTACAAGTTTATATGAATGTATGAATACTATGGTTACAATATTCTGATTATGTGTACATTGAAATTTTTGGGACTAGGTATTTATGCTAGTGGAACCCATCTTTTACGATATACATTGTGATTGAATGTATGTTTTGCTTCCGCACGTGCTTTTATCTTGTTGATTTGTTTAATTAGTTTCGAGGTTCTACCTCTCGCCTAGCATAGTGAGTGAGTGAGTCGCCGTTCGCTCTGATCTGGCACGTGTATGGACTTCTCATTTCATATGTGGGTTAGGTCTGAGTGCGGGGAATGTAGTATCTTCCGTTTGGAGTGCTACATTAGTCCCGCCTAGCATAGCGAGTGTGTTGTGTCCCCGTTCGTCGTGATTTAGCACGTGTATGGACTTTCCATTTCATATATAGGTCGGGTCTCGGTGCGGGGGATGTGGTGTCTCGCGCTCGGGTGCTACATCCTTAAGTGGTATCAGAGCCTTAGGTTGTAAAACCGGGCTCTCGTGTCGTGTTGAGTCTGTCTAAGTCGTACGGCTTTAGGAACAAATTATCAATGTGTTGCATATGCATTTATTAAGTGCTTATGTGCTATAATTGTTGATATTTGATTGAATTGCTTGCACTTTCATGCTTGAACTAAATATAGCATGCATTTCAGTGTTTTTTTTACAGGATGCCTCCAAGAAGACATCGTTCTCCTGAGCAACGTCGTCGCCGTGATCGTTCTCCTTCTCCTCAACAACAACAACCACAACAACCTCTACCGGCCGAGGTCTTTGTCAATTCAGTTATCAATATTATTGATCAGAGGCTTCGTGATTATGTCCCACCTAAAGAAGGAGGGATTACATCAGTTTACAGGGAATTCAGGAATCAGAATCCCCCTAAATTCTATTCCGGGAACGATATACAAGCCGAGCAATGGCTTAAAGAGATCGAAAGGACTTGGGAGCTCATTCCTTCTGGGTCTCCAGAAAAGGCGAGGTGTACCATTTGTCTACTACAAGGACAAGCTTTCTCGTGGTGGGAAGCTACTAAGATCCATCTAGTTTTGGTCCGGGAATTCAGAGGAAAATTTATACCACCTTCTTTAAGAATTCGGAGACTGAAAGAATTTATAGAATTAAAGCAAGGGAACAGGACTGTTTCGGAGTACATTTCAGAGTTTGAATGGTTGGTTCGTTATGCTCCAAATATTACAAGTGATGATGCTCATAAGGCAATACATTTTGTTCAAGGAATCCGGCCGGATATTCAAACAGCTATTGAGGCCGTTAACACAAGCACGTGGTTGAAGGCTACTTCTAAAGCCTTCAAAGTGGAAGATGGAGTCGTGACCCAGAGGACTACTCATCGTTTTGGTCAAGGATCCGGATAGGGATCGGGGTATAATCCGGGCAAGAGGTCTATGAATCAAGCCGCTCAACAAAACAAAGGACCGAACAAGAAGCCCCATGTGATACCCCTGTCCCACATTGGGTAAGTATGAGAGTTAAGTTCATTTCATAAGTTAAAGAGTCCAACTATAACAAATGGATATCCCTTTTGGGTAGTGGTTTAGGCCCAATTTCAGGTTATACTCAGTGGGCTTGGAGACTTGCACTGTACTTCAGGACCTACTGTACAAGCAAAGCCAGCTTTACCACTAGCTCCATCGAGGTCCCGCCAGGATAGACCGCCATGTACTTATTATGGAGGACCTACTCACAACTACCATACTTGTCGAAAAAGGCTAGGTCTTTGCCTTATATGTGGAAAGGGGACTCATATGGCGAACACTTGCCCCAACAAGAATCCAGCTTTTCAACCTGGAGTTCCTAGGCCTATGATTCTGGCACGTGCTTATGCCCTTGAGGGCGAGGAGCAAAATATGGAGGCCGACCCTAATACAGTCGTGAAAGATACCATTTGCATATATAACATGAACATACATGCACTTTTCGATCCGGGTGCCAAGCATTCCTTTATTTCTTCTGGACTTGTTGATACTCTGTGCTTGCCTGTTACTTGTTTACATTTTTGTTATGTGGTTAGTTCCCCTTTTAGGGGAAGTCTTGAAACTGATCAAGTTGCTAGAGGTTGTTTGTGTTGGAAAACAACAGAGTAAAGGCAGCGAAAGTTTAAATTTTTTTTCCAAAAGGGATCCAAAAGACTTGCAATGTTCATATCGTAACGTTGAGACTCAAGAAACTCACACAAATTGAAGCTTTCTTGAAACGTAGCCACCCTCAAACGTTCTTCATGCGGCATGAAAATCCCCGTTTCTTGATTCTTTCTTCGAGATTCCAAAGTAGAAATCCTCTAGAGTAATAATCCACACAAACCTAGATTCAAATCATGTTTATGAGTATGCTAGTACTGTAACATGCGTATTAAAGAAACAAGAAACGAGAAATAGAGAGCGAGAGAATTATCCCCAAAATTCCATGAAGGTTGGACGTGATCTCAACATCACGTGTGTGCAAAATAACACCCCATAGCTCATTTTTATAGTTAGGGTTTGAAACCCTAATGTCATGTAGGAATCGGATTCCTACTTTGACTTGTCTTCTATCTTTTTCTTTCTCTCCAAGTAAAATAATATCTCCTAAAATAAGATATTTATTTTATAGAAAAAGAGTTCCTAACTAATTTTCGAATATTTAATTATTCTATTAATAATTAAGTATCTTATCCTAATAATAATTATTCTAATCATATTAGAATTAATACTTTATTAGAATAATAAAATAGAAGATATTTATTTATTTCCTTATTCTAATCAAATTTGAACAACTAAATAATTAAATACATAGAATTAATTCTCCAATTAATTCTATGAAGGACTTTAGAATTAATTCACTAATTAATCCTAATGGGCTAAAATTAATTCTACAATTAATTTTATTTGGCAATATAATTAATTCTCCAATTAATTATATTTATGGATTTATAATTAATTCTCCCATTAATTATATTTTGCCTTTATAATCAATTCACTAATTAATTATATTTGGGCTTGATAATTAATTCTCTAATTAATTAACACATGATCCAATTTCTCAAATGGATCACACATCCCAAACAATGCTCTCGATCCACACGTGTACTTTACAATGTGGTCTCATTTCGATCAACTATTTGATCTTTCCATAATACCCTTTGAACCCGGTATTTGTGTATGACCCTCTAGGTTCAATTTCAGTTAGCAGTGAGCCTAATTAATTAATATACTTTATTAATTAATTACCTCACAAATCACACGACCATAGTCTAGCAACAGGTGTGTGACCCCTACCCGAAATGTGAATGTATATTCGAAAGAACCTTTCAGTCAATGAGATCATGTGGTATACGATCCTCCTACCATCCTATCTCTCGATTAAGATCTAGGGCATAGGAATATAGAGAGCCCTACTAACCTTAATCTTAAAACAAAGTTCACTTCATATTCCATTTGATCTCAATCCAAGAAAACCCCATTTTCTTGATGTCTTGATCTAACCACCTTGCGCAAGGATTTTAGGATGGAATCATGAATGACTTGTGTAATAAGAGTTCATCTTGCCTACAGCAAGTGTAGGTCCTTTATTGATTCCAACAATTCGCATATGCCACTTGTGTAATCCCAACATAGGCCGTGGTTCAGGTGTCTATATGGCGACACCCTTTTGAGCCTATATCAAAGATTAGTGAGTTAGGTCATATGAGACAATGTGAAATCTCAAGTCTAGGGATTAATTTCTCACATTATTGACATGTGAGATATTTCCTAATCTAGAAGTTTAAGGAAACTTCCTTTCCGATTTAGGAATCTTCTCTTGCGGGGCACTCTCAGTGAACCTGTTCTTACAACAAGCACCCTTGTGTATTGTGTACGCATCAACTTATGCACTTTACACCCCATGAAATAGGATGACCCTTCTTAAGGACACAACTACACAAGCAAGTCTCAACAGAGGCAAAGTCGACACTCCCACTGTCTGTCGGTCTCATTGACTTGGAGAAGTTTCTAATCCTCGTCTATGGAGTTAAGAACTTGTTTCATGTGTCATTCCCATAATGACAAAGTTCTTAACGGCCTCATCGGATTAGGGGAGTTCTAGACATGCACACATAATGGAGACACGCAAAACATGTATTGGCACATAAGAAGTGTTCGCCGGTAATTATAATCATTCGTATATTATTCAAAGATTGTTTGTGATATAGGAAAAGTCCCAAAGCATAATGGCTTTCTAGGGCACTATTCCCAATAATGTCCTACTTGCCCGTAAAAGCCCATCTTCCCAAGATGTACCTTTGGAGCCTTATTTACTTTGGGCGTTTCGAAAGTGGATCTGCTATATTCTCTGCTGATGTGAATGTTTCTAATTTGCACATCATTAAGGAAACACGATTTCCTTATTCACGTGATTCATAATCAAGCGTCTGGTCCCTTGGTAAGGTCTTAGTTCTCTTACTCGAGCAACCATCTATTTCATCATACCATATGATAATGGTGTTGTTTCATGCTAGGAACTTCATCTACCCATTAGATGGAGTTTCTTAACCAAACACTTAACTTAGTGGTATTCAATACGACTAAGTATTCAACCTTAATAGTCGAATCTATAGTGCCTCTCGATTGGAACTCTTTCCAAAGCACTGTACTGCCATCTAGGCAGATTGCGTATCCTCTCATAGATCAATGATTATCTATGTTTTGATGGTAATAATTACATCAAGCAATCTTTTAATGACAAGATCTTGTCCGGACTCTTAAAATATATCCTCTTTTCTTCTAAAGTGCTCAGAGAGTATTTTTACAGCATTCCAGTGACCTTGTCTAAGGTTATATTCAGACTAGGCCCATAACGATTATGTGGGAATCCATATCTTGTCAAGTACATAACATTACATACATTATGCACCCTTTTCCCGAAAAGGGTTTTGGACATTCTAACTTTCTCATAGTTATTTTAGGACACATCCTCTTCAAAAGAGATGTTCCATTGTCCATTGGAAATTCTGTAGGAATCCTCCATACTAAACCAATTTAGTACAACGTTTATGTACCTTGACTGTGATAATCCTATTATTCACTTAAATCTATCTCCATAGATACTTGTCTCGAGAATGTAGGTTTATCACCAAGATCTTTCATCTCAAAATGGTTCCTAACCAGGCTTTGGTAACTTTTATGTCATCTTTTGCATTCCCAATGGGAAGAATGTCATCTTTATAAAGTACCAAGAGTTGAACTTTTAGTCTCTAACACTTTCTTATACACGCTTACTCGAATAAAGTCAAACAACTTTGATTATTTCACTTAATTTGAGTACTCTAGCTCCTCGAACCCTAGTTCAATTCGTAAATTGACTATTTGGAGTCTGCAAACCTTTTGCTTACTCCTACTAAATTTGAAATCCATGGATGCTCCATATTCATGCCTCCATCAATCTCATATTGATGAGACAAGCTTGATCCTAACAAGTAGTTCAACTAAGGTCCAAACATAGTTTGATTATATGAAATCCATTTTTGATTTCATAATTTATATTCACTACTCAGATTCCAAATCTGACAGCGCCTCCTCATGGGTAAATGGATCAATATCCACTCAAGAAGATTTTAGGGTGAAAGCCATATTATCTTATACGCTATCTAGGAATGTGTTCTGAACGCATCGAGGGAGGAGAGTTCACTCTTGCACTATCTCTTAAGATTGGCCAAGTTTTATCAGAACGGTTCATCTCTTCCTATTAGTGGCATGGTTTATGTCCTCAAACCTTTGAAGTCTTTGGGCTTACCTTTCTTCTCTCTTAGGAACGGTTCCTCAAGAAAGTTATTTTCTTTAAAACAAACAACATTTGTTCAAAAGAATCGCATAAACAAAATTCTATATTATTTGCATAGATTTGAATGAGTTTCAATCTTATCTCTCAATTTCTTCTTCGATTAAGAAGATTCAGGAGAGATACATTCTTTAGAATAAACAACATTTGTTCCAAATAGTTGTAAAAATGACAATATATATTGTTCATATAAACTTGAACTTATTTCAAGTTCATATCCCACTGTCTTCTTCTCTTAAGAAGACTCCCACTGTCCTCTTCATACAAGAAGACAATCCTCAAATTCAAAGGTAGGAATTATTAGGGAATTTTGAATGCCACAATTCATAGTGCATTTACTGATTTGGAATTTACAAGGTTCAAAATCCCAACTGCGTTTTTCTGAAGCATAAGTTCAGAACGAAGGTAAGTAAGTCTCGACAAGGAACGAACCATATCCTATAGGGTTATGTTCCTTCATTCAAAAATACCAAGTTATTCATGAATGAGCTTACTGAGGGATAATCCTGTTATCTCTAAGATGACTAAGGAGTTAGTCACTAAGATATCTGCTATCTCGATCGAATCGAGCTGCTTATGTCTTTTAACTACTAAGGTTCCTAACCTTCCTTATTTTGAAATACTAATAATTTCACAAAGTTTCAGATTCGTACTTCAGTACGTACGTACATTCATAATGATTAAACTAATGATTTTGTCTAGTGCTTACGTCAAGTAATTCAAAATCACTAGTATGGATCGAGAGCCATCTAAACTTTGGGACGTGTTTCTTGTTTCATATAGACGAGGTTTCGGGAACGTTTCCCTCGAAATAGGATTCTCAAGAAGTTAAGTCTTTGAGTTCATTTCTCGTAAAAGGATCCTAAGATGTTTAATTTGCTAATCCCATTTAGAACGTTCCAAAGTTATTTGAAACTTTGTTATCTTACTTACTTATGTTATCTCGTTGTATGTTCGAAACATCAATACTTTGAGTTCTACACAACAGTTTATGCAAAGTCAACTCAAGATTAGTGAATTCTGATCCTATCAGAATTACTACAACGAGAGACATATGGAGTATCCATATACTCTTTGCAGTTCCTTTCCAAGGCCCTAGTTTACCACTATGGAAGTTAAGTTCTAATCTTTCTTTTAGGCTTTCCCTTATCTCACCCCTCCATCGGGTTTTAAGGGTTTCTTCTTCTTTGGCCTTGATGCCTTTACCTCAATAGGTTTAGAAGAATAACTAATCATCATTACCTTTTGGTCCTTCATAAGGGTGCTCGCTTGGGTTATCAACTAATTTGATCAACTATGCTACAGTAGCATCATCTAAGATTGAGCAAAAAGAGTCTAAAATGATGATAGAAGCAATTCCACCAATCAGTGAACTAAGAACTCGTTTCTTAGTGTGTTGCGTGGCGGCAAGGTCCTTCTTAGTGAGGACTTTCAGCCCACATTACACGTGTATTCCTTCATACAAATATGGAATAATTCCTTCAATGTGTTATACCTTGTAACACGCTCGCAAGAGAGTACAATTGCTCTTAACAATTCCTATAATCTTTTATACTTGTAACACATTTATGAGGGAGTACAATTGCTCTTAAGTATTTGGAGAATTTCCTTTCACTTTTCAATTACTTCTCTTAAGCCTAGGTCGAATTTTTCACGACGATAGGTGTAAAATTCGCCTTATAGAGAACAATTTTCTCCTTCGAAATCTTAAAACGGATTTTAACATTCGAAGCCAATCAGAGTGGTTAGGACTTTAGTCAACTTACTTGACTCAAGGACGGATACTAATGGGTCGCATTTCAACTTGTAGACAATCACAGAACTACAACCTAAATGCAAAGCAAAGAATATGTGAGCATATTGAATAATAACGTAACACATAGGATTAGGTCTTTTATCGTATGTGGCTCCCACTGTTTTTAGAAGGTCTATAAATCCCAAATGACCTTAAAAGAAACTTGCTTTCTCAGCGGGTACTAGGATCCCAAGCATTCTTAGTTTTGGACCCATGACTCGTGAGACATCCAAAGGTCTAAGAATCCTTAGATAGGTACTAGATTGCCAATTCCATCTCCATGGAATTTTTATTATTACTTTTGCATCACTGATCTTTCAATCATGGACCCACGACTCGTGAGACATCCATATCTACTTCAGTGTTGAGCAGGACCCATCAATCATAAGATCTCAATCAAACTTAGTCCGGAATGACCCACGACTCGTGAGACATCGCCCATTCTAACATGATCAAGAAATATCCTAAGGTGATCAATTAAGAAACTAAGATTTAATAGGATGCACTAATTTCCCCACGACTCGTGAGACAACAATTAGCTTAACTACTAACTCTTAAACCCTATTGATGGAATGTTAGGAAGTTTATTACCGTAATAGAATACCTATTTATTCAAAAGTTGCGCAATATTTTAATTAGGGATTTTCGAATTAACCGGAGAGTTGTCCAGTCTTGACCTGACCAACATGTACAGTTATCCATTTTTTAATTGTCTTGTTTAATGCAATTTCACATAAAGTGCATCACAGAAGCAATTAGCAGATAATATGTCCTAGCATGATACTAATTATGTGATGATCATGGGTATCCTAATCTTATATGTGATTATGGGAGCCACTCCATAATCACTAGTTCTAACATTCATGCCACATAAGACAGTTCATATCACATAGGGGTACAGAATTTAATGAAAAACCCTATCTATTACATTAATAGAAAGCCTCCTAAACATTTTGAGGGGTCTTCTCTTATGGTCACCGTTCTTCAAGGGTTCCTTGTGGATCCTTCTTGCTCCTTGGGTGCTTATCACCAAAATGAAAAGAAAAATCCTCACTTCCTAAGTTCTACTCTCTTAACATAAAGTAATATGACTCAATCTTCATATTGACCATAGACAAGTACATGGGCCATACCTAGTCCAAAAACAATAATAAGGAAAGCCACATAATAAACACATAACAGTACGCATATAAGTAGAGCTCCAACCCCAATTGAAATAATGCAACTATGGGGCTCCGACCCCAATTGAAATCATCCATGTGCAGAATTTAAAACATACATAAGACTAACCCATGATCACCTAAACTAGCATGCTCCCGCTTGAATTTAAATTTACCAACTAAATTTAAAATTCCCTTGACTTCAAGTTACAACTAACTTAAGTAATTTGAATATAGTTCACTATTCAAGAATTTATTCAACACACGAATTCGGATCATGACAAAACCTAATTAATTTCAAAAATTAAATTTTTGTAAAAAATATCATTCAAAGTGATATTTAATATTTTCTCGAAAAATAAAAACTTGAATTTAATTTATAAAAATACCTAATTTTATAATTATTTAAAATTAATAATTTTATAAAATTAAAATCAAAATTTAAAATAAAATCAGATTTTACAAAATGGGATTTTACGAAACTTGGAAAACACGAAACGAAACAGGCCTGGGACAGCCCGAGCAAGGCGTGCGAGCAGGCAGCACCGCGGTCACAGCCCGCATGGCTGTGCTAGGCGGACAAGAAAAAGCCCGCGCCGCTGCGCGCTGAGCTCGTTGCCCTCCGCGGCGGAAAGCAGCGCGAACATGTGCGCGTAATCCCGCGCGCGAGAACCCGTTCCGATTTTCGCTTCATAATTTAGACAAATTCAAGCAATCTAATTTCAAATTAAAACAATTCTAAACAATCTGAATCTAAACAGCTTAAAACCAGATTCAAACGAAAATAATTTTTCACAAATTTTCAAGAAATAGTATAAATCCGATAAATTCGTATTTCAAAGAAAAACCAAGAATACATAACTATCATCCAAATTCAAGAATTTTCTGTCAAAATTCGTAAAGCAATAAAGATACCATACGCTCGTTGCAAGGTGGCTCTGATACCACTTGTTGGAAAACAACAGAGTAAACGCAACGGAAGTTGAAATTTTTTTTCCAAAAGGGATCTAAAAGACTTGCAATGTTCGTATCCTAACGTTGGGACTCAATAAACTCACAGGAATTGAAGCTTTCTTGAAACGTATTGAGCCACCGTCAAACATTCTTCATGCGGCACGAAAATCCCCGTTTCTTGATTCTTTCTTCGAGATTCCAAAGTAGAAATTGTAGCGCCCGAGCGTGAGGCACCACATCCCCCGCACCGAGACCCGACCCGTATATGAAATGGGAAATCAATACACGTGCCAAATCACGGCGAACAGGGACACAACACACACGCTAAGCTAGGCGGGAGCTAACCCTTAAACCAAGCATAACCAAAACATAATTAAATCAGAGTGACCATAACAATAGCGGAAGCAATTCAACATAAGTACTTATAGGTACCAACACATAGCAATACATATCGTATTTACATATAGGTACCAACACTTACAACCTGTGCAAAAGCCATCACGGCACAAAATAACTTAATATACGCTCCATAAATAATCATAAAACAAGAGTAATAAGAATAAGTAGATATGAGTGTAAAAGGAAATGCTAGACACTAATGCGAGACCTAGACGACTCGTATTCCCGCCTAGCACCTCCAAACCTGCACAAAACAACTGAAAACAAACCGGGTTCAGTCTAAAAGAGACCGGTGGGTATAAAAACGGGGCATAATATATAATACAACGGAATTTAAACATATACATACAAGCCCTAATTCCATTTGAAGTTTGATAAGAATTTCCCAAGCGGGCAAAACAAAGAAAACATCAATGGAATTACGACTATCATATTCATTCATAAATAATTATTGGGTTTCATGGCCCGGCGAGTGGGCGTGCATTATCTCCAACCATCACCTCGTGTAATCATATTCATAATTCATTTATTTTCATGCATATTAATCTTATGTGCACATTCATACGATTCATAATCATACATATACACCTTCTTCCTCCGGTGGTGGACGGGTTTGCAAGGCCCGACCATCTCATACATTGACCCAGGGGGGTACATGAATCCCCCAAGGGCGCTCAGCTACCATTCCACGCTAATCTCCTAGCGAGTTCAGGTCTCTGTTAAATGGTTGGGACTAGCACATGGGATCACCGTCGGCCCTAGCCTCCCCGGATAGCCACATGTGCTAGGTCCCGGGCCCGTGCATCATTAACAATCATGTCTCGCCAAAACATAAGGTAGGATTCATAAAAGAAAGGCTTACGTTGGAAATCATTTACTCGAGAAAAGACTCTATATACGTATATTATACATTTGGTTTAAAACTTTGCACATTGGGTTTATATAGGGTCATTTTAGCTAGTAGAAGAGAAACCCACCTTGAAGCAACAAAAAGATAAGAGTAGAGCCTCAAACGACGCCCTCGTCTCCAACTAAACCCGAATCTGTGCAAAAAAGGTAGTGTGAGACTCAAAATGACCATATACGACGCACGACAATGCCATGTGGATGATATGAGATGCATAAGAAAATGTTCTCAAGTCATGGAAGTATTCTTATACACAATTAACACAATAAAGTCACATAAACGTTCAAAATCATTAATTGCATTCAATAAGTGGAAGTACCAAGTTCAATCGTTCATAAATCATAACAAAACAAACCATAAACTTGATACATTAATCACATAATAATACATATTAACATAGCATAGAAGTCATAAAAGAGGTGGAGGAAGATCAAACAAGCGGAGAAAAAGAAGAAAAACGGAACCGGAATGACGAAAAAACGCAGGAGAAAATCCACCCCCATGGATTTTTCCAAAGGGAAAAATCCACCCCCATGGATTTTCAGAAACTGACTGACCTAAATCCACCCTCGCGGATTTTTTCAAAGGGAAAAATCCACCCCTATGGATTTCCAGAAACTGACTGACCTAAATCCACCCTCGCTGATTTTTTTCAAAGAAAAAATCCACCCCTGTGGATTTAAGTCAGCGGCCAAAAAAACACAAAAACAAGGCAAAAACCGAAATGGAAGCTAAAAGGCACAAAACCAACTCACAAATCTCAACCCAAAATCATGTAAAATCAGGTCATTAACTCATTATTCAAGCTATATCACATTAAACAACAAGAACTCCAATTAAAGCATCAAGGAATTAACATCCAAATTATAACTCCAAGATCCAACAATGGAAAATCCAAAAATAGTCCACAACCATGCAAAACAAGTTCATAACCATCTAATTACATACCTAAGGAACACATATTACTCATGCAACTCAAAGGAAATCCAAGGGATTCAAGTTAATCAACAAAATTGCAAGAAATCTACTATTCATCATCTTCTTCATTCCTAATTCATAAATGGATGAAACCATGCAAGACTTAGCATAAAATAATCACAATGAGCTATACTACTCAAAAATAAGCTTACCTTCAAGAAAAAGTGAGGAAAGATAGGGAGATGAGCCCAAATTCTCCAAGGTTTTGCAATGGGGTTTTTCTCTTTTTCTTCTTTCTCCTTTCTTGCACTTAGTGGCTGAATGAGGGGGTTGTGAGTGAGGGATGGCTCGGTTGGGGCAAGTGGAAAGGAAGAAAGAGTGATGCAAGTGGGAGTAGGTCATGGTTTTAGGGTCTAGGGTCGTTGATTAGGGCCGTAGGTTAGAGAAAAGTCAAAGGTTTGTCGTTTTAAGCACGAGGTGCTCGTTTCGGTTGAAATTTGAGAATCTAAATGATCTTAAAAAGGCATGAGACTTGTCCCATTGTCTCCGAATCGTCGATACGGATTCAATGGAGGTGACGGAACTCGAATCCGAGTTCCCGAGCTCAAGATATCACATATGGAACCAAGGGTGCGCTAATTGTCCGTTAGCCCCCGTTTTGGTTCCAAGAATCCAAATAAATTCAAAACTCATGCAACCAAGAACAAAATCATGAAACGAACATATAGGTAAGATCATAATACACATAATTCAAGTATACCAAGTTATCACGAAAAACGGAAATCGAATCGGAATCAAACAAGGCATAATCATACACATATAAGCAAATACGTTAAAAATGCAAATAAAATTCAAATGCAACAAGAAATAAATTCAAGTATGGAAATAATGAAATAAATAATGAAATTTAAGCAATTAAGTAATTAAATCGCTCAAATTAGTAAACACATACGTCATACCTGTTTGACCGAAAGGTCGGGGCGTTACAATCTCTCCCCCTTAAAAGAATCCGTCCTCGGATTCATTGCTCGCCCGAAAACAATTCAGGGTGGAACTTCTTCATCTTTTCTTTCGTTTCCCACGTAGCCTCTTCGGTTTTATCACTTCTCCAAAGAACCTTGACTAGTGGAATACGCCGATTTCTAAGTTCTTGAAACTTCCGGTCCACAATCTTAATCGGCTTTTGAACAAAGGTCAGATTCGGTTCTAGTTCCACTTCTTCAACCGAAATGATTTCGGATTCATCTTGATAATACTTCCGGAGTTGTGAAACATGAAATACATTGTGAATTCCGGTTAAATTAGGAGGTAAATCCAAACGATACGCCGTATCTCCAATTCTTTCCAAGATCTCAAACGGACCCAAATATCGAGGATTCAACTTCCCTCCTTTCCCGATCCTTGAAAATCCTTTCCTTGGAGAAGCTTTCAAAAAGACTCTATCTCCTAACTCGAACTCAAGATCTTTTCTTCGTTTATCTGCATAACTTTTTTGTCGGTCTTGAGCCGCTTTCATCCGTTGTCTAACAATTTGGACCTTATCAATAGCATCTTGAACAGCCTTAGAGGGTTTTTCCTTCTTTTCCTTCCTCTTCACACCCTCTTGTTTGGTCCAATTCCACTCTTCTAAATCGAAAAACAACGGAGACCTACACTTCCGTCCGTAGAGAGCTTCATAAGGTGCCATCTCTATCGAGGCTTGAAAGCTATTATTGTAAGCAAACTCGATTAATGGCAACTGCTCGTTCCAAGAGCTTTGAAAGTCCAATGCACATGCTCTCAACATATCCTCTAGATACTTGATCAACCTCTCCGACTGTCCGTCTATCTGAGGATGGAAAGCTGTGCTAAATTGAAGCCTTGTTCCCAAATTCTTTTGAAGCTCTTGCCAAAACCTTGAAGTAAACCTAGGATCCCGATCTGACACGATGCTAACCGGTACTCCATGGAGTCGTACAATCTCATCACAATATCTCTTGGCTAGCTTACTTACTTTGTCGGACATTCTGACGGCAAGAAAATGAGCAGACTTCGTTAATCGATCCACGATCACCCAAACTCCATCAAACCCACCTTTCACTCTGGGTAACCCGGAAACGAAATCCATAGCTATCTGCTCCCACTTCCATTCCGGAATAGGTGAAGGTTGAAGTAATCCCGATGGCTTTTGATGTTCAGCTTTTACCACTTGGCACGTCATACAATGCCTTACAAAATTAACCACATCCCGTTTCAAACCATTCCACCAATAGAATTGTTTCAAATCCTTATACATCTTGTTTCCTCCGGGATGGATCGAATATCCTGATCGATGAGCTTCCTCAAGAATAATCCTTTTCAATTCTCCCGGTACCACAACTCTATTCTTGAATCTTAGAAGTCCCGTATCATCGAAACCAAATGGACATTCTGGATCATCTCGAGCCTTTTCTACCAATTTCTGAACTTCAGGATCAATTCTTTGAGCCTCAAACAATTTCTGTCGAAGCTCCGGTTGAACCGTGATACTCCGAATACTAGATCTTAACTTGAATGATTCCTCATCAACTCCCGTTTCCAATTTCACATTGGATACACTAGCCTTCCTACTAAGTGCATCCGCGACCACGTTGGCTTTTCCGGGATGGTATCGGATTGTACACTCATAATCCGCCAACATTTCCATCCAACGCCTTTGTCTCTTGTTTAACTCTTTCTGAGAGAATAGATACTGGAGACTTTTGTGGTCGGAAAAGATCTCGAATGATATTCCATACAGATAGTGTCTCCACTTTCCCAAAGCAAAGATCACAGCCGCTAGCTCGAGATCATGAGTGGGGTAATTCTGTTCGTGATCCTTCAATTTCCTTGAGGCGTAGGCAATCACCTTTCCATTTTGCATCAAGACACAACCCAAGCCTTCCTTTGAGGCGTCCGTATAAACCGTATATCCTTCAATACCTTCGGGAAGTGCTAATATTGGTGCAGTTGTCAACTTTTCCTTCAAAAGTTGAAAGCTCGCCTCGCATGCTTCACCCCACTCAAATTTAGCCTCTTTCTTAGTTAGTCGGGTCAAAGGGGCAGCAATCTTTGAAAAATCCTTCACGAATCTCCGATAATAGCCAGCCAAACCCAAGAAACTTCTTACCTCTGAGGCATTCTTTGGACTCTGCCACTGTAAAACTGTCTCGATCTTTGAAGGGTCTACTTCCAAACCTTTCCTCGAGACAATGTGGCCTAGAAAAGCTACCCGATCAATCCAAAACTCGCATTTGCTGAACTTAGCATATAACCGGTGCTCTCTCAAGGTATCCAAAACCACTTTGAGATGTCGAGCATGATCTTCCGGTGTCCTTGAATACACGAGTATGTCATCAATGAAGATAACCACAAACTTGTCCAAGTAAGGCCGAAAAATTCGGTGCATCATGTCCATAAATGCAGCCGGAGCATTAGTCAATCCAAAAGGCATCACCACGAACTCATAATGCCCATACTGGGTGTTAAATCCTGTCTTTGGAATACCCTCTTCCCGGATTTTCAATTGATAGTACCCTTGTCTTAAGTCCAACTTCGAATATACCCCCGAACCTTGTAACATATCAAATAAGTCCTCAATGTGGGGTAAAGGATACTTGTTGTTAATTGTCATCCGATTCAATTCCCGGTAATCTATGCACATTCTTAAAGTTCCATCCTTTTTCTTGACGAAAAGAACCGGTGCGCCCCATGGTGAAGAACTTGGCCGAATATATCCAATATTAAGTAACTCCTCAAGTTGAATCTTTAATTCCTTCAACTCGGCCGGTGCCATTCTATAAGGAGTCTTACAATACGGTTCGGATCCCGGATGTAAATCTATCACAAACTCTATCTCCCGATCTGGTGGCAAAGAACCCAAATTTTTTGGAAAAACATCGGGATATTCTTTAACAACGGTGGTGTCCTCGAACTTTACTTGATCTTTCGGCTTGTTAAGGAGATAAGCTATAAATCCCATAGCTCCATCCCTAATCAATTTATGAGCTTCCATGAAAGACACTAGAGGAACCGCTTTCGCACTAATACCAACAATTTCTTCTTCACCCAACTTAATCTTCTTAGCGAAACAATCAACCGTAGCCCGATGCCGAGATAACCAATCCCTTCCCAGAATAACCCCATATCTCTTCATAGGCATGACAATGAAATCCGCCGAATACTCTTTCCCTTCCAACAACACTGAGCAGTCTCGTATCAATTGATCCGTCTGCAAACTCCCTCCTAGAGGAGAACTCACCAAATAACAAGAAGATATACAGATAACAGGCAAGCACAAAGAAGCAGCTAGATCACAAGAAATAAAGGAATGCGTGGCACCCGGATCAAAGAGTGCATGAATGCTCATGTCATGAATGTGTATGGTACCTTCCACCACGGCGGTAGGATCAATCTCAGCATCTTGCTCCTCGCCCTCAAGGGCATATGCACGGGCTTGGATCATGGGCCTTTGAGCTCCTCTTTGAAAGCCTGGAGTTTTGTCGGGACACACATCTGCCCTATGGTCAGCTTTCCCACATATAAGGCATAAGTTCAACCTCTTCCGGTAGTTATTGTAGGTATGAGTCGGACCTCCACAATAAAGGCATGGGGGTACTTCTCGGCGCTGTGCTATAGATGCTGGTGCCACTGGTAAAGTTTTCGGGGCTTGCGGGGCTTGTCCTCCAAACCGAGGCTTCTTGAAGGGACCTTTAGGTGGAACCGCCTGTACCATAGGTCTCTTACCCGATCCCGAGCCATATCCCGATCCTTGTCCCACGGGAGCCCTAAAAACTGGATCTTTCTTCTTGAATTCCTCCTCTTGCTCCAAAGCTCGTTGCACAGTATCAACAAAAGACAAGTAATTGTGTCCAGCTTGGCCATGCCTCAGATCCTGTCTTAGTCCGGCGATGAACTTCTTGGATTTTCTCTTCTCATCCCGAGTTATGTGAGGAGCATATTTCCCAAGTTTGTTGAAAGTTGCAATATATTGGCCCACGGAACGATTGCCCTGCTTCAAATCCATGAACTCTTGCTCCTTTCGTTCTCTTACAACCTCAGGCACGAAAGACTCCCGGAATTCGCTTTTGAACACTTCCCATGTAACCTCTTCTCCATCAACTTCTAACTTTTCCCTTGTTCTCTCCCACCAATCATATGCCTCGCCATCTAATTGAAAAATGGCGAATTGAGCCTTCTCTTGGGTAGTGAACTGTCGAACCCCATAGATCCTTTCCAATCTTGTTAGCCAACCCTCAGAAACCGCATCATCAATAGAACCGGAGAACCGAGGAGGATTGTAGCTTAAAAATACTCCATGAGAATCCCTATTGTTGTTCGGTGGAGGGGCTTGTTGCTCGGCTTGTTGTGGTGGAGGAGCTTGAGCTCTTCGGTGCTCAACATAATTGAAGACCGCTTCCATAAAGTTTCCCATATCCATTGGAGGCGGTTGTTGTTGTTCAGGTGTAGGAATTCGGTCTCGGCGATGTCGTCGCTCTGGAGATCTATCTCTATCTCTTCTTGGAGGCATTCTGTCAATATAACACTGAAATGCATGCCTTCTTTAGTCCATGCATGTGCATGCAATTAATTTAAGCAAAAGTCAAAGAATAGAGAACATAATCATATAAGAAATGCATATGCAACACGTTGACAAGTTATTCCTAGAAAGCCGTACGACTTAGACTGACTCACATAACACAAAAGCCGGGGTTTTGCAACCCTTGGCTCTGATACCACTTAAGGATGTAGCGCCCGAGCGTGAGGCACCACATCCACCGCACCGAGACCCGACCCGTATATGAAATGGGAAATCCATACACGTGCCAAATCACGGCGAACAGGGACACAACACACACGCTAAGCTAGGCGGGAGCTAACCCTTAAACCAAGCATAACCAAAACATAATTAAATCAGAGTGACCATAACAATAGCGGAAGCAATTCAACATAAGTACTTATAGGTACCAACACATAGCAATACATATCGTATTTACATATAGGTACCAACACTTACAACCTGTGCAAAAGCCATCACGGTACAAAATAACTTAATATACGCTCCATAAATAATCATAAAACAAGAGTAATAAGAATAAGTAGATATGAGTGTAAAAGGAAATGCTAGACACTAATGCGAGACCTAGACGACTCGTATTCCCGCCTAGCACCTCCAAACCTGCACAAAACAACTGAAAACAAACCGGGTTCAGTCTAAAAGAGACCGGTGGGTATAAAAACGGGGCATAATATATAATACAACGGAATTTAAACATATACATACAAGCCCTAATTCCATTTGAAGTTTGATAAGAATTTCCCAAGCGGGCAAAACAAAGAAAACATCAATGGAATTACGACTATCATATTCATTCATAAGTAATTATTGGGTTTCATGGCCCGGCGAGTGGGCGTGCATTATCTCCAACCATCACCTCGTGTAATCATATTCATAATTCATTTATTTTCATGCATATTAATCTTATGTGCACATTCATACGATTCATAATCATACATATACACCTTCTTCCTCCGGTGGTGGACGGGTTTGCAAGGCCCGACCACCTCATACATTGACCCAGGGGGGTACATGAATCCCCCAAGGGCGCTCAGCTACCATTCCACGCTAATCTCCTAGCGAGTTCAGGTCTCTGTTAAATGGTTGGGACTAGCACATGGGATCACCGTCGGCCCTAGCCTCCCCGGATAGCCACATGTGCTAGGTCCCGGGCCCGTGCATCATTAACAATCATGTCTCGCCAAAACATAAGGTAGGATTCATAAAAGAAAGGCTTACGTTTGAAATCATTTACTCGAGAAAAGACTCTGTATACGTATATTATACATTTGGTTTAAAACTTTGCACATTGGGTTTATATAGGGTCATTTTAGCTAGTAGAAGAGAAACCCACCTTGAAGCAACAAAAAGATAAGAGTAGAGCCTCAAACGACGCCCTCGTCTCCAACTAAACCCGAATCTGTGCAAAAGAGGTAGTGTGAGACTCAAAATGACCATATACGACGCACGACAATGCCATGTGGATGATATGAGATGCATAAGAAAATGTTCTCAAGTCATGGAAGTATTCTTATGCACAATTAACACAATAAAGTCACATAAACGTTCAAAATCATTAATTGCATTCAATAAGTGGAAGTACCAAGTTCAATCGTTCATAAATCATAACAAAACAAACCATAAACTTGATACATTAATCACATAATAATACATATTAACATAGCATAGAAGTCATAAAAGAGGTGGAGGAAGATCAAACAAGCGGAGAAAAAGAAGAAAAACGGAACCGGAATGACGAAAAAACGCAGGAGAAAATCCATCCCCATGGATTTTTCCAAAGGGAAAAATCCACCCCCATGGATTTTCAGAAACTGACTGACCTAAATCCAACCTCGCGGATTTTTTCAAAGGGAAAAATCCACCCCCATGGATTTCCAGAAACTGACTGACCTAAATCCACCCTCGCGGATTTTTTTCAAAGAAAAAATCCACCCCCGTGGATTTAAGTCAGCGGCCAAAAAAACACAAAAACAAGGCAAAAACCGAAATGGAAGCTAAAAGGCACAAAACCAACTCACAAATCTCAACCCAAAATCATGTAAAATCAGGTCATTAACTCATTATTCAAGCTATATCACATTAAACAACAAGAACTCCAATTAAAGCATCAAGGAATTAACATCCAAATTATAACTCCAAGATCCAACAATGGAAAATCCAAAAATAGTCCACAACCATGCAAAACAAGTTCATAACCATCTAATTACATACCTAAGGAACACATATTACTCATGCAACTCAAAGGAAATCCAAGGGATTCAAGTTAATCAACAAAATTGCAAGAAATCTACTATTCATCATCTTCTTCATTCCTAATTCATAAATGGATGAAACCATGCAAGACTTAGCATAAAATAATCACAATGAGCTATACTACTCAAAAATAAGCTTACCTTCAAGAAAAAGTGAGGAAAGATAGGGAGATGAGCCCAAATTCTCCAAGGTTTTGCAATGGGGTTTTTCTCTTTTTCTTCTTTCTCCTTTCTTGCACTTAGTGGCTGAATGAGGGGGTTGTGAGTGAGGGATGGCTCGGTTGGGGCAAGTGGAAAGGAAGAAAGAGTGATGCAAGTGGGAGTAGGTCATGGTTTTAGGGTCTAGGGTCGTTGATTAGGGCCGTAGGTTAGAGAAAAGTCAAAGGTTTGTCGTTTTAAGCACGAGGTGCTCGTTTCGGTTGAAATTTGAGAATCTAAATGATCTTAAAAAGGCATGAGACTTGTCCCATTGTCTCCGAATCGTCGATACGGATTCAATGGAGGTGACGGAACTCGAATCCGAGTTCCCGAGCTCAAGATATTACATATGGAACCAAGGGTGCGCTAATTGTCCGTTAGCCCCCGTTTTGGTTCCAAGAATCCAAATAAATTCAAAACTCATGCAACCAAGAACAAAATCATGAAACGAACATATAGGTAAGATCATAATACACATAATTCAAGTATACCAAGTTATCACGAAAAACGGAAATCGAATCGGAATCAAACAAGGCATAATCATACACATATAAGCAAATACGTTAAAAATGCAAATAAAATTCAAATGCAACAAGAAATAAATTCAAGTATGGAAATAATGAAATAAATAATGAAATTTAAGCAATTAAGTAATTAAATCGCTCAAATTAGTAAACACATACGTCATACCTGTTTGACCGAAAGATCGGGGCGTTACAGAAATCATCTAGAGTAATAATCCACACCAACCTAGATTCAAATCATGTTAGTGAGTATGCTAGTACTGTAACATGCGTATTAAAGAAACAAGAAACGAAAAATAGAGAGCAAGAGAATTATCCCTAAAATTCCAGGAAGGTTGGACGTGATCTCAACATCACGTGTGTGTAAAATAGAGGGCTATTTTTTTCTTTCTCTCTAAGCAAAATAATATCTCCTAAAATAAGATATTTATTTTATAGAAAAAGAGTTCCTAACTAATTTTGGAATATTTAATTATTCTAGTAATAATTAAATATCTTATCCTAATAATATTTATTCTAATCATATTTAAATTAATACTTTATTAGAATAATAAAATAGAAGACATTTATTTATTTCCTTATTCTAATCAAATTAGAAAAACTAAAAAATTAAATACATAGAATTAATTCTCCAATTAATTCTATGAAGGACTTTAGAATTAATTCACTAATTAATCCTAATGGGCTAAAATTAATTCTCCAATTAATTTTATTTGGCAATATAATTAATTCTCCAATTAATTATATTTAGGGATTTATAATTAATTCTCCCATTAATTATATTTTGCCTTTATAATCAATTCACTAATTAATTATATTTGAGCTTGATAATTAATTCTCTAATTAATTAACACATGATCCAATTTCTCAAATGGATCACACGTCCGAAACAATGCTCTCGATCCACACGTGTAGTTTACACTGTGGTCTCGTTTCGATAAACTATTTGATCTTTCCATAATACCCTTTCAACCCGGTATTTGTGTATGACCCTCTAGGTTCAATTTCAGTTAGCAGTGAGCCTAATTAATTAATATACTTTATTAATTAATTACCTCACAGATCACACGACCATAGTCTAGCAACAGGTGTGTGACCCCTACCCGAAATGTGAAGGTATATTCGAAAGAACCTTTCAGTCAATGACATCATGTGGGATACGATCCTCCTACCATCCTATCTCTCGATTAAGATCTCGGGCATGGGAATATAGAGAGCCCTACTAACCTTAATCTTAAAACAAAGTTCACTTCATATTCCATTTGATCTCAATCCAAGAAAACCCCATTTTCTTGATGTCTTGATCTAACCACCTTGCGCAAGGATTTTAGGATGGAATCATGAATGACTTGTGTAATAAGAGTTCATCTTGCCTACAGCAAGTGTAGGTCCTTTATTGATTCCAACAATTCTAATATGCCACTTGTGTAATCCCAACATAGGCCGTGGTTCAGGTGTCTATATGGCGACACCCTTTTGAGCCTATATCAAAGATTACCGAGTTAGCTCATATGAGACAATGTGGAATCTCAAGTCTACGGATTAATTCCTCACGTCATTAACATGTGAGATATTTCCTAATCTGGAAGTTTCAGGAAACTTCCTTTCCAGTTTAGGAATCTTCTCACGCGGGGCGCTCTTAGTGAACTTGTGCTTACAACAAGCACCCTTGTGTATTGTGTACACATCAACTTATGCACTTTATACCCCATGAAATAGCATGACCCTTCTTAAGGACACAACTACACAAGAAGTCTCAACAGAGGCAAAGTCAACACTCCCACTGTCTATCGGCCTCATTGACTTGGAGAAGTTTCTAATCCTTGCCTATGGAGTTAAGAACTTATTTCATGTGTCATTCCCATAATGACAAAGTTCTTAACGGCCTCATCGGATTTGGGGAGTTCTAGACATGCACATGTAATGGAAACACACAAAACACGTATTGGCACCTAAGAAGTATTCGCCCGTGATTATAATCATTTTTATATTATTCAATGATTGTCTGTGATATAGGGAAAGTCCCAAAGCATAATGGCTTTCTAGGGCACTATTCCCAACAGTTTGGCGAAGTTGGATGGTAGGGAGTATTCTACAGACTTCATTGTGATGCCGATGAGAAGGTATGGAGTGATTTTGGGTATGGATTGGTTATTCAAACACCGGGCCATGATCGACTGTTTTGCTAAGAAGGTGAAGTTGAGAGAAGAAGTTATTGTGGGTATCGGATCAGAGACTGTGCCGCTTTTTTCTTCTTCCGAGGCTCATAAGTTGGTAAGAGATGGAGCTATGGGATTTATTGCTTATCTCCTCAATAAGACGATGGATCAAGATAAGTTTGAGGATTTATTTGATATGTTATAAGGTTCGGGGGTGTATTCGAAATTAGATTTGAGACAAGGTTAATATTAGCTAAAAATCAGTGAAGAAGATATTCCAAAGACAGGATTAAATACCAGGTATGGGCATTACGTGTTTGTAGCGATGCCGTTTGGATTAACGAATGCCCCTGCAGCTTTCATGGATATGATGCACCAGATTTTTCGTCCCTACCTTGACAAGTTTGTTGTGATCTTTATTGATAATATATTAGTTTATTCGAGAACTCCGGAAGACCATGCTCGACATCTCCAAGTGGTATTAGATACTTTGAGAGAGCATTTGTTGTATGCAAAGTTCAGTAAGTGTGAGTTCTGGATTGACAGGGTGACTTTTTTAGGCCACATTGTCTCGAGCAAGGGTCTTGAAGTGGATCCTTCGAAGATTGAAATGGTTCTATAGTGGCAAAATCCGAAGAATGCCTCAAAGGTAAGAAGTTTCTTGGGTCTGGAAGGCTATTATTGGAGATTCGTACAGGATGTTTCAAAGATTGCTGCCCCCTTGACCTGATTAACTAAGAAAGAGTTTAAGTTTGAGTGGGACGAGGCTTGTGAGGTGAGCTTTCAACTCTTGAAGGAAAAGTTGACAACTGCACTGATGTTAGCACTTCCCGAGCGCACTGAAGGATATATGGTGTATACAGATACCTTGAAAGAGGGTTTGGGATGTGTTTTAATGCAGAATGGAAAGGTGATTGCCTACGCCTCTAGGAATTAAAGGAGCACGAATAGAACTATCCTACTCACGATCTCAAGTAGTTGTAGTCTTTGCTTTAGGAAAGTGGAGATATTACCTCTATGGAGTTTCCTTTGAGATCTTTTCCGACCACAAGAGTCTCCAGTACTTGTTCTCTAAGAAGGATCTGAACAAGAGACAACACGTTGGATGGAACTTTTTGAGGATTATGACTGCACAATTAGATATCACCCCAGTAAAGCCAACGTAGTCGCGGATGCGCTTAGTAGGAAGGCTAGCATGTCTAATGTGGAAGTAGAACTGATCAAGCTCAAAGCCAGTGTCTCTAATATTTCGATTCTACCATATCTTCAGCAATAGATATTTGAGGCTCAAAGAAATGATCCCGAGTTCAGAGGTTAGCTGATAAAGCTAGGATTGATCCGAAGTGTCCGTTTGGGTTCGATGATATGGGAATTCTAACATTTAAGACCAGAGTTGTCCTACCCAAAGAGTTCAGACTATTTATTCTTGAGGAAGCTCATCGGTCAGCTTATTCGATACATCCCGGAGGAAATAAAATGTATAAGGATCTTAAGCGGTATTATTGGTGGAACGGACTAAAAAAGGATGTGATCAACTTTGTGAAGCATTGCATGACCTGCCAGGTAGGGAAGGCAGAACATCAGAAACCGTCATGACTACCCGTTGCCTATTTCGGAGTGGAAATGGCAACAGGTCGCGATGGACTTCGTTTCAGGATTACCAAGAGTAAAAGGAGGTCTTGATGGAATTTGGGTGATCGTGGACAGGTTAACTAAGTCAACACATTTTCTTGCAATCCGGATGTCCGATAAGGTAAGCAAGTTAGCCAAGAAATATTATAATGAAATTATCAGACTTCACGGGGTACCGGATAGTATTGTGTCGGATAGAGATCCACGGTTTACTGCAAGGTTTTGGCAAGAGCTTGGAAGAAATTTGGGGACAAGGCTTCAATTTAGCACAACTTTTCATCCTCAAATAGATGGACAGTCTGAGAGGTTAATTAAGTACTTGGAGGATATGTTAAGAGCTTGTGCTTTGGACTTTCAGAGCTCGTGGAATGAGCAGTTGGCGTTAATCGAGTTTGCTTACAACAATAGCTACCAAGCCTCGATAGAGATGGTACCTTCTGGAGCTCTATACGGCAGGAAATGTAGATCTCCGTTATTCTTCGACTTGGAAGAGTGGAATTGGACCAAGCATGAAGGCATGAAGAAATGGGAGAAGAAAGAAAAACCCTCTAAAGCCGTTCAAGATGCTATAGATAAGGTCCAACTGATAAAACAATGGATGAAAGCAGCTCAGGATAGACAGAAGAGCTATGCAGACCTTCGAAGGAAAAATCTCAATTTTGAGGTTGGAGATAGAGTCTTTTTAAAGGCTTCTCCAAGGAAAAGATTTGCAAGGATTGGTCGTGGAGGAAAGTTGAATCCTTGGTATTTGGGTCCGTTTAAGATTCTAGATAACATCGGGGATACAAACTACCATTTGGATTTGCCTCCGAATTTGACAGGGATTCACAATGTAGTTCATGTTTCTCAACTTTGAAAATATTACCCGGATGAATCAGAGATCCTTCCTGTTGAAGAAGTGGAACTTGAACCTAATATCACTTTTGTTGAGAAACCGGTTAAGATATTGGGTCGGAAATTTCAGGAACTCAGAAACCGGCGTATTCCACTAGTCAAGGTTCTTTGGAGAAGTGATAAAACTGAGGAGGCTACGTGGGAAACGGAGGAGAAGACGAAAAGTTTCACCCCGAATTGTTTCGGGGCGATTACTGAATCCGAGGATGGATTCTTTTAAGCGGGAGAGGTTGTATTGCCCCGACTTTTCGGCCGTACAGGTATAACTTATGTGTTTACGTATTTACGTGTTTAAAATAACTAATTATGTTGTTATACGTTTACTTTGTATATTATTTGATATTTATTTGAAATTATATGAATAATTGTTATGAATTATTTGAATTTTGAATGTTTGAACTTATATGAGTTAGAATACGTGTCGTTTGCATTCGAATTGATTTTCGATTTTTGTTGAATTTTGGTATGAGTGAGATATATGTGTTATGATCATGTGTTACAGTCTTTATTTGATTTCGGACTCGTTTGAGTTGGTTTTGGATTTATTTTGAATTTTGGAACCAAATCGGGTTAAAGGGCATTTAGCGCACCTTTGGTTCCGAGTGGTGTAACATAAGCTCGGGAATTCAGATTTGAATTCCGTCACCTCTGTTGGACTCGAATCAAAGATTCGGGTTCAATGGATCAAGCCTTACATTTTTTTAAGCCCGTTTGAACCTCCAAAATTCAATCGAAGCAAGCCTTGTAACGCCCCGCTTTTCCAGTTATGCATTACGTGACATTATATGAATTATATTCTTTTATGTTTGTGTGAAAATATGTGAAATTATCTTCAATTTGAGAATTATTTCATGAATTACATCTAAGTGATACGTGAATTAATTGCCGAACTTGACTTAATTGTCTAATTGTCCTTGAGTGATCATTTCTTGAATTAGAGGGCTAGATCGCACGAGAATTTCTTGGACTTAATTGATCATTCCTTCCTAGTTTACCCTTAATTGCATGAATTAGAATAGCTTAGGGACTTAAGCGCAAAAAGTGCCTTGTCATCTCATTTCTTGGAAGAAGCATAAATATATCTATCTCTTATATTTCATTCATGATATTTTATACAAACACGCACACATATTTGCTTCCATTTCCACGATCAAACATCAAAAGAGGGAGAAGAAAGATTTCATCACTTTTAAGCTTGATTTCAAAGGGGAATTACTCTGAAGCATCATCATCTCCATAGTCTCTGTCTTCTTTTCATCCATTCTTTCAAGGTATATATATGAGTTATGTGATGAATCTTGAGTTTAAGTTAGGGTTTTGATCTTGATGAATAACTTGTTTATGAGTGATTAGAGGTATGATCATGAGCATTAAAGTTGGAATCTTGCATGAATTCTTGAATTATATGAGAGTTGGATACCATAGAAATATATGGGGTTTGGATGATGATTTCTTGATGAATCAAAACAGGTTCCTTGGTTTAATTGGTGTCCAATTGATATATATGAGCTATATACATGATATATGATAGTTATGACTTGATTTCTTACCTTGGTTTGATGTGGGAAGGCTTGGGAGTCAATTCTCGAGAATATCCCCTGTTTTTCCCCTATTTTTCACCCAGAGTACTTCCAAACGCCTGTGTGGTACCCTAGTTATAATCCCAAACGCCTGTTTGGGTACCAGTTGTCTTGACAGACAGTTTCTAAACGTCCGTTTCTGCTTTCAGTTCATTATTAAAATGCCCTTGTACCCCCTCAAACGTGATCCGATTGACTTGATTTATAAACCATTGGAAACCTTTTGAAGTCTATAATAACCTACAATTGGAATCACCTCAATATTGTTTATAGATTGAGAGATATAACCGTTTGAATTTGGTGTCGCCACTTCGCCAGAAAAACTGTTTTCACCCAATTCCAAGCTTACGTCATTTTCTCCTCGTTTTGAACTAGAATACGAGAAATATATCCTCGGAAATTTCTATGTGTGTAGTTTCATATCAAACAAACAAAACTCAATTTCAACTTCTAGAACTCAATATATTCAAGTTTTCCTACAACATGTGTATTTCCGAAAAATTATCAGTTTTTGCCAAACTTCATCAAAACCTTTCTTCTTGCATTCCTTTCACTCTCTTGACTCCCGTATGTGAATTATATGAAGTATATGCTTGATTAATTGATAATTATGCTCCTATGTGACGCTTCTTGGTACTTAATTGTTCAAACATGATTGTGTGACTCCACACCCTATATGAATTGAACTTGAAATGTTTGAATGATGTGAATACATGACTCCTTGAGATTAATTTCATCTCTTAGATGTTAATTGGTTCTCATACATATTTAAGTGTCACTTGATTGCTAATTTGTTTGGTTATAAAGTGTTACATGAGCATTGTCGTGCGTCATCCTTGGTCCCATATTGAGTCTCATCTCACGAATTCACGTTGTTTCCTTTCTTGTCCAGTTCTTCTCCAGGGTGGAGATCTTGATCGATTACACACTATCTTATATCCTTGTCTTGTTCCGTTGCTTGTCAGGTGAGGTTTAATTTCTAGCTAAATAGAACTCGTACAACCCTTATGTGGGTTTCGGCCAAAATGTATATATATAGCTATAGTTTTCCATAACTATCAAATGTTTTACAACTAAACTACTGTCACTGTAATGAATTGACTGTTTTGGCGAGTATACTGTACTGCATTGTGGGCCCAAGGGTAGTGTACTGAGCCAACCGGGAAAGCATGGGCTGACGGGTAACTCTTGCAATATCCACACAACTTTTGGGATGACCCCTGAATCCACTAGGAGATTAGTGGATGAAGGAGTTCCGGGCATAGGGACTCATGAACCCTATGCTCACACTGACTGAGTGGTGGGGCCTTGTAATCCCACCATCACCGGAGGGAAAAGGGTTACTGAAACTGCTCGTAATAATGCATTGTAATTGATTGCTTGATCACTTAATCATATAATATCTGAATTATTGTACATAGTCGGAGAAAGGTTGGAGATTTGCCCTCACTCGTCCGACCACTGATTGATTGAACTAAACTGATTGAATTGTAAATTGGATAGTTATAATCTCGAGCGAGAACTACTTTGCTATTGAACCTATATTGCTTCCTTTATAAAATCTTACCCGAGATTATGGCTTGCATGGTAATTGATCTTATATTTATAAACCTCTCACTCAGTCTTTCATAGACTGACACCTCACATTTTTAGGTCTTGCACGGTTACGTGCTAGGCGGGATTTGAGTCTTTCAATTTGGGTCTAGCACTTATCATTCTCGTTTTCATGTACATTATTAATTCATTTCTACTACTTATAACTTATTTTGGATAATTGATATTGTGTATATATATGAATATGATGGAATGAACTTGTATAAGGTAGATGAATTGGAATGAATGTTTATTACTATGCTTTCGCTTTAATTGTTATGCATGTTGGTAATTAATTGAGGGTTAGTCCCGCCTAACTAGATTTTTTTTTTTTATTGTCTCCCATTCGCTATAGGCTTGATTCATGTATGGACCGTCCATTCCATATGTGGATTGAACTACAGTGCGGGGGATGTGGCTACCTTGTGTTCTGGGTGTTACACCATAAGGTGGTATCGGAGCCCGGTTGCAAAACCGGAGTTCTAGCATCGTGTAGTGTCAAGTGTAGGTCGTACGGCTTAGGAATTAATTGATAATTTGTGGATTGCATTGATTCTTGTCACCAATTGTTGATTAATTGGCTTTAGGCTGCTTGAATTTTATATGATCAACGTGTTTATTTTAAATTTTGTGAATTATTTGTTGCATTTTGCATCAAATCCATGTCTTTGGCATCAATTATGTCGCATGAGCATGTACTAATCGCATGCATTTATTCTTGAGTTGGTTGTGAGTTTAGGTTGTGAAGATGATACCAAACCATGGTCAATCTTTACGACAACTTTGGCCTATTACAAGTTCTTTTCTCTAGTCTGGAAGGGTAAGAAATGAACTGGGGGAAAATTCCTACAAGAATTCAAGAGCCATGGTCTTCTCCAATCGAGTTAAGATTTAAGTGATAAGATCCGAAAAAGAAGAATTAATTATGAGAGTAATTCACAAGCTTTAGGAAGTTTGCAAGTTATGGTAACAAACTTTACAAGCTATGGTATCAATGGAACATTCACTCAAGAGAAAAGTGAATAAAATTTTGAAGATGTTTAGATTCGAGGTTTCCCTCAACAAGGAGTGATGTTTATAACTTGCAGAATAAACATGTGAGCTCACATGATTAAAGAAGTTGGTTAATCGGGGACAGGAGTTTCATTTAATTCAAAAGAGAGAAGGAAGTTCTGAGGGTACCAAGGATTCAAAGCTCGGAATTGTAAACAAATGAGGATCTTCAACTAGTTGAAACTAAAATCAAGATGTGAGAGTAAAGTAACTCAAATGATTCAGGTCGAAGCTAAATTTTGGAATCAAGTTCAAGATGAGTCAAGACATTTCGCATCCTGGAATCAGATCCAAGATGAATTGTCATGTGGTGAAGTTAAATTGGGATATATGGAGCAACAAATTGAAACAGTAAAGGAAGGCAACGAGCTTATAGAGGAAATGAGGTGCTCAAGTGTAAGCAATTGGAGGGTGAGTCCATTTGACTATTTGAACTTATAAAGAATAAACTGAGGACTTCAATTGAGGTGACGGCTAGGTGAAGACTTCAGACAACAATTAGAGATTAATTCTTTGAAAGAAGGCAAGGTATCAATCTCATGGAAGCAGAAGCATTTGAGTTCAAGAATCATATTTTGATTACAAAGTTAGGTGAGTTGTTACAAGGAAACTTTGATCAAGAAGACGTTTGAGGTGAATGTTCGAGCAACACTTAGAAATTCAATACTTTGGAAGGAATACTTGGGGAAGGAATCGAGTTCAAGAAATTTCAATTCCTGAGCGATGGAAATGTACAAGTTGATGTTAGGGATTTTGAAGAATTGGAAGACCGTGGGTAACAAGAAATGACCAATAAATTTGAGGCAAGCTTGTAATTCAATAAACAAGGAACAAGTGCCAAGCTAAAGGATGCAACTACTGTGACAGGTTTAACTCATTCATGGCACGTGCATCATACGTTGTTTTAAATCATTTAAATTCTTTTATTCATATGTGCATCTCTAATTGAGCTTAGTTGTTCTAATATGTTGCATATTTAATTACTTATAAATGTGATACGTGCATCAACATCTTAACCCAACATGCATTTTAAGTGTTTTCTTGATAGAAACTCTCCCCACCTCATTTATCAAGCATTACTTCAATCGAGACACAACCGAAGTATGATAAGGAAAATAATTGGGTTGCAAAGTGTGGACCAAAATGGGAAAGAGCAATTGCGAGGCCCGGAAATAACTTCAAATTTATGAATTGGCTCAAACGGATTCCTTTAAATAGAAGCAACAAAAATGCAAGAGTTACCAACAACGGGATTTCTTGCAAATAAAAAAAGGGGGAAGAATTAGAAGACTTTGACACTTGAGGACTTACAAGATTTAGATGAAAACATTTTTCGTGAGAATAATTTCAGAAAAGGCTAAGTGCTTCAAGAACCAGATGTGAGTATTCGAGAAAGGATGGTAGATTTAGTGCTCGTTTCGACTTCCAACCGGGGTGGAGGAATTTTCGAGAACAAGAACGGAAGTGATAGGTACTTCAAGAGAATTAGAAAGAAGAGAATCTTTGATTTGAGAAATGGTAGAACCAGTTCAAGAAGTTAGATAGAAAATGTTTTTATTTTCTTAAGGGGGAGAGTCGGCCTGGAACAATTTAAAGCCGATGTTTAGTCCTCATTTGGGAGAGTTAAAGCTTTAAGAAAAATGGTTCTTTCGGGAACCCTCAATTGAAACCATATAAATGAAGTCTTCGATATCTTAAATCTCATGCGCCTAAAGATCTCAAAATAGGAGATTCCCAAAGCCACAAGGAGGCATATCTTGAGCCGAGCTGAAATTAAAAGAAATGTGATGAGAAATGGGAGAGACAATGATTTCTATAAGTTGATTGAACATACTTTGATCAAAGATGAGAATTTTACAAGGAAGGCGACTGTCATTCAAGATCTGCGCAAAATGACCTAAAAGGTACTACACTATTACAAAGGGTGTTATATATTAACAATTTGATGGGATTATCCTATGTTGCAAAGGATCACTTGAGAGTCACTTCAACTGAGTATTGGAAATAGACCTTTTAAAAAGGAAAATCACAACATGAACAAGATAGATTATTGATATATTAGTCATTTTTTCTATGATGAACCGGAAATATTATAAAAGGTAGAAACTAGACTTCGAGTTACCAAATAACCAGCCCCGAGCATCTGAGAAGGTTAACTATAATTTGTGGGAAAAATGAGTGGGCTGGATTTTTATCAAGTGCACATTCAGGAGTTGAAACTTCGGACTATAGTACTGGGAAAGGATAAAGAATTCGATAGCGGGGATGAAGATTGAGGGATTCTTAAAAATATATACAGCGGGCATTTTGAGGTATGATATTATGGTTCAAAGAAATCCCAACTAAAGAGTGATGTAACACCCCCACCCGTACTGGAATAAGAGGAGAGTGGCGTCTCAACCCCCGCACTGAAGCACCTCTCAAGTAATGGTGTGAGCCATCACTCAAGAAATACTCCAGCGAACGGCTGTCTATCTCAGAACTATACATGTACAACGATGTGGCTATGCAGTGGAAAATCAGAGTATTTTAAAACTTTTCAAAACATGTGTGTGATGGCATGTAACAAGCAAGAACATATTGATCGTGTAAGAGAGACTCGGCATATCAGAACATGTAACATAATCACATTTAAATACCGATACAGCAGAGTTCAAAATATCGGTAGCAGAGTAACAGAAAGAGTATAACAAAGATACCAAAGTATTCAGAAACATGAAGTGATGCAGCCATAAAACATATGCAGGACACAAAAGAGAAAGTAATACTAAGTCCTGACTGAAACAAAAATGACAATCTAGAGCTTCAAGATACCTCTAGACTGCGGCTGCAAGACCTGAAACCACGAGGCAAGAAAACGTGAGAGGTATTAGTCAAAAGGACTAAGTGAGGGAATACTTAAAAGAAAGTACTGAATGATAAAGAACTTGAAGTAAAGTTCAGAACTGTTAAATGCAATGCTTTAAAGAAGAACTTGAAACAAGTTCGATTGATAAAACTCTTTGAATGTGATGCTGTAAAAGAATGCACGTTTTAAAACACTTTCATGAATGCTATCACACGCGCACACATATGCTGTTGATGGTTCATAGTTCTTTCATAAAACGGGATAAGGGTAAAGTGAACTTTTCCAGATATGAACCATCCTTTATGAAACAGAATTTTGCCCGCAAGCTAGGCTCCTCCATCCTTAATTCAGAAAAACATGATTTGGTAGAGCATCGGACCAGGATTAACAATAATCCCACGCATATTAGAGTATCGGACCAAGATCAACAATAACCCCACATATAGTAGAGCATCGGACCAAGGTCAACAACAACTCCGCACACAGTAGACTATCGGACCAAGGTCAACAACAACTCTCACCAACACATACAAACATGCACCATTCTCCACCGGTTGTCACTTCGGGTAGCTAGCCCTAGGCGACCTGTAAACATGTAATGGGAACAGATTTGCTGTCCGTTCCCAGACAGATTGTCCTGACTTAACAAACCTCCTGTTAAAAGTCGGTGTCAATTGTCTAAGTGTGACGGCCGGTATTGGTGATGTCGTTGGCGCACACCTCCCGAACATCACCTCCACACATAACCGCCGAGCCCAAACTGTAAACTGTATGCTTGCATTTAAGATTAGCAGTGAACAGAGTACCACTCCAGTATGCTAACTATAACATGTGAAACTGTAACTGTAACATATGATGATGTCTGTAAAACATATGATTCTGTCTGCAAAACATATGAAACTATAATTTGAAAACATATGCAGATCATGTAACTGTCTTTGAACAAGAATGCAGAACTTTGGAAAACATTTGTTGTAGATCAAGGTATACTATTAAAGTATGAATGATCCTTTCAAAAGAATGTCCCGATAAAAGGGATAGTTCAAAACGAGGTTTAGCTTTGAATTTCAAAACATACGATACGATAGTATAATCGTGGTTCCATTTGGAAAACATTTATAACTTCACCTCACCTATTAGTAACAAAAGGTAGGTAGACAGATTATTCGTTGCCCTGTGGATCCCAGTGCTCAACTTTAACTCCTGTAGGTGGTGTACTAGAGTGAGTTTAAGAACTAAGACCCACTACTAACCAAGATGCATATGAAATGCACGAAACAATGAACAAGGAACATATAAAGAACATGTAACACAAGAGAGTAATACCATTTAAGGTATTCAAGAAAGGTAACACACAAAGGAATACGTTAAAGTGAGTTACTCTTAACGTGAGACTATGATCTTACTATAACCGAGTAAGCTTTAGTCAAATTATGAATCCTATCGTAAACCTTAGGTTAAGAAACAAGTCCACGAAAGAAAACACATTATAGACCCTGGATATGGAAACCCTAGGTGCAAATGTCTATTAAGAAAGCACAAGTTTTATTTCATTTTTACTATTCAAAAGCACTATTCCAAAAGTACTATTCAAGATTACTATTCCATATTACTATTCATGATTACTATTCACAGGTTACTATTCACATGTCGGGTCAAAGGGTCGGGTCAAACCCTTACTATACACACACACCCACACACACGGTACACACACACACCATGCACCTACATACACACACACACGGCATGCACACACACACACACCCTAATTGAATTATGATCTTGATTATAACCTATAGTTTCAAGTTCATGTTAATATAATCAAGTGTGATCTAGGTTAAGAGATCCAATTAAGGCATAAGATCAAGTTATGAAACACTATTCTATCTTAGGTTATAACATGTGACACTATTTAAGTGTATAACATATGATCAAGGCACTAATCCATTAATCCATATCATACCATAAGCTCAATTCATAATTCAAGAATCATATAACAATGTGACAACATGTCACAACATATATCATATCATATCATATACCTTTAGGCATGTAACATGTAACAATTTAATTCAATATCAACATGTAACAAGTTGTGACATAATAAATTGTAAATCACTATTCCATTAGCTAGCATGCATGAACATAATTCAAATTCCATAATCATGCATCAATTCTCATAGTATAACAATCATATCACATGATCATAGCATATACTAGGGCAATTCATAACATATTCAAGCTTATACTAAACAAATAAAACATATAAACAAGTATTCAAACATATCATGAAAACTATATAATAAATGCATAAAATAAAATCCTATATGGCTTAGGGAAGACCCTAAGACCCAACCTAAACATAATATAAACATACCATAACATAAAAACATAAACTAACTAAACATAACATAAAAAATAAAGCAACTAACCTTGCAAAGGGGAGGGGAGGCCGACGGCCAAGGGGGAAAGGAGGGAGAGAGGAGTGCTTGTCAACACAAGACTTTGAGCAAGGATTCTAATAGCATGAGAGGGGTATTTATAGTTGTGAAGAAGCCCCTCACCTTGCAAAGAAAGATGGCTTAAGGGTAGGAGAGCAAAACAAGAGTTCATCCACTTGCATCTTCTAGAAGCTTTAGGCATTATGAAGGTAAAAAATGGGACTGCTGGGGGATTTTCTATAATTTCATGGCCAAGACTCGAGGATAAGTGGCTGGAAGTGTAACCATTCCGTCCGGGCAAAAATTAGCTTCGAAACGCATATTCATTCGTCCAAATCGGATTTACCGTTTGAAAGATACATTAGTTTTAATGAATAAAAGTTTTGAACTCGAAACTCAACACGAGTGAAAAACGACTTCCTAGAATGATTTTCAAGTCCGGATTGTTTCCAAAATTCAAGAAATAAATCAAGAAGCGTTTTGAGTCCAAAATCGACTATAAAACGTTTTACCGTTAAAAAGTTGAAAACGTATAGTGAATAGTGAATTCTTACGTATGAACGTACGCTTCAAAATTTCAAGCTAGGGTTTGAATCAAGCGTTGTAAAACATCTCAAAAATCTTGAAATAGCTCAAGTAGTGCAAATCCAAAGAGAAAACATTTTCCAATTGAAAACCGTTCGTAGAAGAAATAGTGAATTAGGGTTTTCGAAAACATTTTCAATAAAACAAAGTTCCAGAATAGATTTCCAAGCCAAGAATGATTTCAAAAGACTCGTCTCGACTCAAGGATCGATTCGACTGTAAACTTGGGTAGGAAAGGTATCAGAATCAAAAGCTCATTTTCAGATGAATAGTAACTTTGGTCGGTAAGTTCCAAAAATACCCTTATGGTTCAAGAAAGACTCTCTGAGCTCGGGAAACAAGTTCAAACGATTGGGAAACATGTGTGATGAACCTCTAGGGTTCGAGTAGCAATATGAACAAGGTAGGCTCGGGTTATGAATAGTAAACTGTATCAAATGTCAAGAATTCCCCCTTAAAACATGTCAGATCATATACGAGCACAAAGTTTATGTAAGAATGCAATGCATGATGATTCAAAAAGTTGGATCACGGTCTATAAACGCTTTACCAATGCCCTTAACTTACTGTTTTCATCCAGGCCCTGTTTTGGGCTGTTACAAGTGAAGTGTTTAACCGAAGATTCATCTATTCTTCTACCTAATCACACCTAAAGAATGAAAGATTAGTTAAGAACCGAGCCAGTTAATGTGGCGCCCTTGCCACATCCCCGCACCGAGAAATACCCCGAGTGTTAGCTTTGGACCTTCACTCGAGATCTTTCCCAGCGAACGGAGACGAACAAACAATCACAAGCATAGCGGAAGCATAAAAACAACAATATTAGGTATATGTATATAAACTATACATACTGACTACAAATGCAAAATACGAACGACAAACACAAAAGTCATTTACAAGGCCGATAAGGCCGACTACAAACGATAAAATACGAACGATAATTGTATTAGGTATATTTATATAAACTAGACATACTGACTTTCCCACGGAGGAGAAATTCCAAAACAGTGGACTCCAAAACAAACTATCTATAAGGCACCCGACGACCTAGACCAAGATGCCGCTTATTCAAATCTACCTGAAGCCAAAACCAAAAAAGAAGGGACGTTAATCAAAATGACTAAGTGAGAGGGTTATGCATATATATATAAACAAGAGTACAAACTTGGTTCACCCTTTTACTCTTTTCAAAATAAGATCGAAACGTATATAAAAGAATATCTTTCAGTTTGGACGGAACACTTGTGAACCAATTATCAAAACGGTCGATCAATCACAATAACCCGGCGAGTACGGGTAAGTTCTCCAAACTTTCACACCCTGAACACAAGAAACACAAAACAGAAACCAGCCTTCTCCCTCCAATTGGTAGTGGAGGTGCCCCCCAACCAACCATACGATCACACAGATAGGGGCAATATGCCCTGGTACCAATAACCTCACTTTATACGTGTCGTAGTCAACCTCCGGCTACGCCCGTACAGAGCTTCACAGGAGTACATAGTAAAGACCAGCCTTTGGCGCACACCTCCAGGCTTCACCCACTAGATACTTCGGGCCCATATTCCCCAAGGGTTCTATCAGATCATTACTCGCTTTTCAAAATAGTTTCAAACTTTCAAACACTTTCTTTCTCTTAACCGTTTCACGGTTCAAAATCAAGCTTTTCGTTCACTCACACGTATATACAATATGAACAAGAACCTTTTTTTTTTATAAGGAAATCCGATTTTTCAACAAAATGATAAAATATTATAAAACAACTAATAATATATATAGTATCAACGGTTCGAAATCAAACTCAACAAATAAGGGTTGGGTTTTAAGAATATATATATATTTACATAATATATGCTTTGGCCCCAGTTGAAAACATTTTAATCCCTCACCTGAAATTTCCAATAACTGCAAAAGAGATGACGTCCGACACGACCAGGGCTCCTCCTTAAGAACACCTATCACATACATATGACTGAAAATTATGACTCTACTCACAACCCAATGATACATGTAACACCCCAAAAGGAGGATGCCACATCCCCCGTACTGAGACCCAGATCCGGTCATGAAATGGGAGTTCATGCCCGAATCCGAATCAGACCGAACGGGAGACAAACGCACACGCTATGCTAGGCGGATCTAACTCGACAAACTCAGAGTGCGGAAGCAATTCAAACATTCAAAACAAGATAGCGGAAGCATTTAAATTAACATTCAAAACAAGTGATGGGTTCAACTAGCATAGATAACTAGTCCCGAATATCAACAAGCATAACAGGTGACGGGTTCAACTAGCATAAATACCTGGTCCCGAATGTCCGATCAACATAACGCAATAATCATCAAGTGCCACACAGGACCGAATACGAATGCCACACAGGGCTACACAAAGGTAAAGTATAATCTCAAGTCTACAAATCATGACATAAGTAAAGTGTATGAAAGACAAATGCAACTAGAAAGGCTATGTAGCGCCTCCCCAGCACTACAACCCCGCACCGCAATACTCCCTGAGTGGAGGTTAGACCCAACACCCAGGAAATACTACGGCGAACGGTCAGGATAATATCAATGGAGTATGTGACACAGTGCAGCGGAAGATAAAGAGATTCAACTTTACCAATGAACGGGGAGGATAACGTACAATGAGCAAGGATTATCATTATTGATCAAAGTAGTTTACAGAAGAGTACAACAGGTTGACATGCAAGGACAAAGTATGAGATGGTTTGTTTCTACAGAGAGTAGGTTCAAGACAGTGTACTCGTAGGATCGGATCCAACCTACGGTTGTAGTGCTTCAAGATACCTCTAGTTGTCGTTCATTGATTCCTGAAATCATGCATTTTAAAATAGGCGGGAGGGTTAGTCAAAGTGACTAAGTGAAGGGGGGTATAATAACTTATATGTATATGTGTATATATATATATGTATATGATCAAGAAGATCTTGATCTGAAATAATAGCAATAGGATATAGCAAATAGGAAACGGTTCATAATAATTGTAAAACAGGGATAGGGGTAGTTTGGAATATTTGTAGAAATATGAACCGTTTGTAACAAGAACATTATTGCCCGCAAGCTAGGCCTTTCCGCCCATAACTCCTTGAATAGTTGGTAAAATAGTATCGGGCTGATCAGGCTCCGATACTTCAATAAAACCAAGAATATTAACTCCACTACTCCTTGATGTCAATAGGGAATCAAACCCTAGAGACCACGAACTAGATTCGGGAGGCAGCTATCTCTCCCTCATCCCTTGGCGTGGAGTAACTAACCTCCAGTTAAACCACTACCAAGAGGTGGTGGCAGTCCGCAGCACCAACAATACCCTCGGCCCGATACCTTCCGGGTAATTGCTCGCTACGGTTACAGTCGGGGCCCATAACAGGAATCGAGAACAATATTTTGCTTGCATAACCCGGAATCAATGTTTTGATAAAATGGACTTGAAATATAAAATGTTCTAGAAAAACGTTGATTCCGACAAGAAAGTATTTTTCCCTTAAAAGGGATAGTGTAGTAAAGTAATATATATATATATATGGCAGTAAATCAATATGATGGGTAGGCTTGAAAATAGTTTTTATATAGATACGTATGTATAGGCATGATTCCAGCTGAAAACATTTTAACCCTCACCTATACCGGTAGTCAGACATTGTAATGTGGATTCCAGTGCGCCTGAAAGTATTAACTACTATAGACTTAGAACTAGGTTCCTTATATTAATCAAATAAGCACATAAAACACATAATGTTCATGCATAAAAGGATTACATCAAGTAAACACATAAACTATATCATGTTAGAGAATTCCCGATAAACTCTAATCTTAACCGTTTAAGGGAAATTAAGTAATTAATCAGGTTTCATGAATTCTTAAACCACTTAAATATTTATTAATCACATTATAATCTTAATTATAACATTAGCAATGGAATTTAGAATTTAATTTGACAATGTAGGTTATATTTTGAAAATAATTCACAATTTACCGATTTTTGGAAAATTCGGATAAAATCTTTATTTAAAAATTCCAAAACTAATTTTATAATTATTTTAATAATATTTTCGAAATTATCATGATAAATGTTGACCAAAAGTCAAAGTTACTATTGAAAACATTTACTATTCAATTTCTTATGAATTAATCACTTTATAACATAAAATCGAACACACACTCTCACACACTATCACACGTGCACTTAAAATTGATCAAGAACAACATGAACATGTTCTTGAGCCTATTTGAATATTCAAAGAAGGTATGTAACACACTTGATCATATTCATATTTATAACATAGAATTTGAAGCATAATATAGCAAAATATATTAATTCTCTATGAAAAATAATTGTAAATAAATTATTCTTGACATGAATTTAATCAAACAAGATCATAATTATTTAAACACATATTCATATCATATCATATCATAACTCATGCATTTAATTAAATAAAATGCATATATGTTATCACATTTTTCCTAAACTAGCATAAATAGCATATATTTCATAACATAAATTCCTAAAGTATAATTTAATTAATCCTAGACATGCTACTACTATTATTATACTAAGAACATTATATAAAGCATGAAATAATAAAAGAAAACATACCTTAGAGAGAGAAGGGAGAGAGTGGCGTGAGAATGGGGGGGAAGAGAGTGATTTTGTGTGTTGATTTGTGAGGTATAAATGAGGCTTGAGGGGGGTATTTATAGGTAGTCATGAGGGGTCTTTAAGCAATAAATGAAAGTTTATGGGAGATGTGGTTGCTTATGATTTCAACAAATGCTTGGTAATAAATTTGGAGATGTGGTTAAATTACATGTTAAACAAATGCTAGGTAATTAACTAAGTAATGTGGAGAAATTACATTCATTTGTTTAATCCTTCTAGAAGACCATGTGGTCATGGATGATGTCATTTTGATTAAAAATAAATGTAAAATAATATAAAATTTATTCAAGAGTCGAGAGGTAAAAGATTGAAGTAGTGAATTAATGAAAGAATGGGTGAAAAATGAGCTTTGTTTTGATTATAAATGTGAAATATTTAGATTTTCGTTTATAAATTATGAATATGAAAGATGATGAAAATCATAGGAAAATTATATAAACGAAGCTATGATAGAGTTTAAAGATGGGAAAAATCATTATAATGTAGAGGAAAATTCAAGGATCGTTTCAAGTATAATTTCCACTATTGAATAAAAGCTAATTTGTTCAAAATAAAATGATGATTTTTGGAAAGGAAAATATTTATAAAATATGCTATGGTGAAATCGAGTTTTTAGTAAATGCATGAAAATTCATAAAATAATTTAAGGATCGTTTTGGTTATAATTTTGAATATCAAAAAGTTGATGAGTAGGGATTTATTGATGATCGAATCATAAGCTAGGGTTTTTACCGGTTTTTGATACTACGGGAGCTAGGATGGGAATTATGGTTTACGGAGAGTATCACGATCCTCGAAATAATGTGAGGATTCTTTTGGTTAAAATATTGGGTAGTGAAAGTGTTTCGGGAAATGTAGGAATATTTTTGAGCTGTAGGGGTATTTTCGTAATTTTCAACTTGCCCCTGTTTCGGGCTGTTACAATCCTTCCCCCTTAAAAAGAATCTGTCCTCAGATTCTCCTCATGTTTCATAATAACTTAAAGTAATGTTTGTATCCGCTATCCATGATAAGCAGGTTTCCAAAAGAGAACTTACTTTTAAACACATAAGGAAATTGTTCAAGTAAGAAATTTGAATGTGCACATAAGTGATGCAATGAATGCATGGCGCCAGGATCAGTAACTGGCGTGTTTAGAATGCATACCTTTAACAACTTTGGGGATGACAATTTTAAGCTGTAACCACCCTTATAGAGATAATATAATGCATGGTAGTTGAGAATGATGTGCAGATGATCACAAAATTAAAATTTCCAAGTAATAGCAATTAACAGACACAGCATCTTTAGCGGAGATAAAGTACATATAAAGGCACAGAAAATTAATAAGTTAGTTTTTGGTCCTACTGGTATCTTGAAGCAATTCTAATAACTTAAGATTTGAACGAATTAGAAAGTATAAGTGAAGTGCTTCCATGAGTGAGGAACACTAGTATGATGAAGGAGATGTAGATCTTGTAACCGAATCTACCAAGAATTTGATAATTGAAGGATTTGATAGAACTCGAGATTTTGGTGTGGATTAAGACTGTATACTTGACTTGATCGAGGAAGGGTTTAGTACTACAATTGTAACAAATCACATGCTGGTCGGCCGCCCCAACAGTGATTGATCACAATTTAAGCACTAAAGACACGAGAGTACATATGAGACTCTATGAATGATGAACCCCAGATTTCCGCAACCTGGGGCTCTGATACCACTTTAATTGTAGCGCCTCCCCAGCACTACAACCCCGCACCGCAATACTCCCTGAGTGGAGGTTAGACCCAACACCCAGGAAATACTACGGCGAACGGTCAGGATAATATGAAAGGAGTATGTGACACAGTGCAGCGGAAGATAAAGAGATTCAACCTTACCAATGAACGGGGAGGATAACGTACAATGAGCAAGGATTATCATTATTGATCAAAGTAGTTTGCAGAAGAGTACAACAGGTTGACATGCAAGGACAAAGTATGAGATGGTTTGTTTCTACAGAGAGTAGGTTCAAGACAGTGTACTCGTAGGATCGGATCCAACCTACGGTTGTAGTGCTTCAAGATACCTCTAGTTGTCGTTCATTGATTCCTGAAATCATGCATTTTAAAATAGGCGGGAGGGTTAGTCAAAGTGACTAAGTGAAGGGGGGTATAATAACTTATATGTATATGTGTATATATATATATGTATATGATCAAGAAGATCTTGATCTGAAATAATAGCAATAGGATATAGCAAATAGGAAACGGTTCATAATAATTGTAAAACAGGGATAGGGGTAGTTTGGAATATTTGTAGAAATATGAACCGTTTGTAACAAGAACATTATTGCCCGCAAGCTAGGCCTTTCCACCCATAACTCCTTGAATAGTTGGTAAAATAGTATCGGGCTGATCAGGCTCCGATACTTCAATAAAACCAAGAATATTAACTCCACTACCCCTTGATGTCAATAGGGAATCAAACCCTAGAGACCACGAACTAGATTCGGGAGGCAGCTATCTCTCCCTCATCCCTTGGCGTGGAGTAACTAACCTCCAGTTAAACCACTACCAAGAGGTGGTGGCAGTCCGCAGCACCAACAATACCCTCGGCCCGATACCTTCCGGGTAATTGCTCGCTACGGTTACAGCCGGGGCCCATAACAGGAATCGAGAACAATATTTTGCTTGCATAACCCGGAATCAATGTTTTGATAAAATGGACTTGAAATATATAATGTTCTAGAAAAACGTTGATTCCGGCAAGAAAGTATTTTTCCCTTAAAAGGGATAGTGTAGCAAAGTAATATATATATATATATATGGCAGTAAATCAATATGATGGGTAGGCTTGAAAATAGTTTTTATATAGATACGTATGTATAGGCATGATTCCAGTTGAAAACATTTTAACCCTCACCTATACCGGTAGTCAGACATTGTAATGTGGATTCCAGTGCGCCTGAAAGTATTAACTACTATAGACTTAGAACTAGGTTCCTTATATTAATCAAATAAGCACATAAAACACATAATGTTCATGCATAAAAGGATTACATCAAGTAAACACATAAACTATATCACGTTAGAGAATTCCCGATAAACTCTAATCTTAACCGTTTAGGGGAAATTAAGTAATTAATCAGGTTTCATGAATTCTTAAACCACTTAAATATTTATTAATCACATTATAATCTTAATTATAACATTAGCAATGGAATTTAGAATTTAATTTGATAATGTAGGTTATATTTTGAAAATAATTCACAATTTACCGATTTTTGGAAAATTCGGATAAAATCTTTATTTAAAAATTCCAAAACTAATTTTATAATTATTTTAATAATATTTTCGAAATTATCATGATAAATGTTGACCAAAAGTCAAAGTTACTATTGAAAACATTTACTATTCAATTTCTTATGAATTAATCACTTTATAACATAAAATCGAACACACACTCTCACACACTATCACACGTGCACTTAAAATTGATCAAGAACAACATGAACATGTTCTTGAGCCTATTTGAATATTCAAAGAAGGTATGTAACACACTTGATCATATTCATATTTATAACATAGAATTTGAAGCATAATATAGCAAAATATATTAATTCTCTATGAAAAATAATTGTAAATAAATTATTCTTGACATGAATTTAATCAAACAAGATCATAATTATTTAAACACATATTCATATGATATCATATCATAACTCATGCATTTAATTAAATAAAATGCATATATGTTATCACATTTTTCCTAAACTAGCATAAATAGCATATATTTCATAAAATAAATTCCTAAAGTATAATTTAATTAATCCTAGACATGCTACTACTATTATTATACTAAGAACATTATATAAAGCATGAAATAATAAAAGAAAACATACCTCAGAGAGAGAAGGGAGAGAGTGGCGTGAGAATGGGGGGGAAGAGAGTGATTTTGTGTGTTGATTTGTGAGGTATAAATGAGGCTTGAGGGGGGTATTTATAGGTAGTCATGAGGGGTCTTTAAGCAATAAATGAAAGTTTATGGGAGATGTGGTTGCTTATGATTTCAACAAATGCTTGGTAATAAATTTGGAGATGTGGTTAAATTACATGTTAAACAAATGCTAGGTAATTAACTAAGTAATGTGGAGAAATTACATTCATTTGTTTAATCCTTCTAGAAGACCATGTGGTCATGGATGATGTCATTTTGATTAAAAATAAATGTAAAATAATATAAAATTTATTCAAGAGTCGAGAGGTAAAAGATTGAAGTAGTGAATTAATGAAAGAATGGGTGAAAAATGAGCTTTGTTTTGATTATAAATGTGAAATATTTAGATTTTCGTTTATAAATTATGAATATGAAAGATGATGAAAATCATAGGAAAATTATATAAACGAAGCTATGATAGAGTTTAAAGATGGGAAAAATCATTATAATGTAGAGGAAAATTCAAGGATCGTTTCAAGTATAATTTCCACTATTGAATAAAAGCTAATTTGTTCAAAATAAAATGATGATTTTTGGAAAGGAAAATATTTATAAAATATGCTATGGTGAAATCGAGTTTTTAGTAAATGCATGAAAATTCATAAAATAATTTAAGGATCGTTTTGGTTATAATTTTGAATATCAAAAAGTTGATGAGTAGGGATTTATTGAAGATCGAATCATAAGCTAGGGTTTTTACCGGTTTTTGATACTACGGGAGCTAGGATGGGAATTATGGTTTACGGAGAGTATCACGATCCTCGAAATAATGTGAGGATTCTTTTGGTTAAAATATTGGGTAGTGAAAGTGTTTCGGGAAATGTAGGAATATTTTTGAGCTGTAGGGGTATTTTCGTAATTTTCAACTTGCCCCTGTTTCGGGCTGTTACAATCCTTCCCCCTTAAAAAGAATCTGTCCTCAGATTCTCCTCATGTTTCATAATAACTTAAAGTAATGTTTGTATCCGCTATCCATGATAAGCAGGTTTCCAAAAGAGAACTTACTTTTAAACACATAAGGAAATTGTTCAAATAAGAAATTTGAATGTGCACATAAGTGATGCAATGAATGCATGGCGCCAGGATCAGTAACTGGCGTGTTTAGAATGCATACCTTTAACAACTTTGGGGATGACAATTTTAAGCTGCAACCACCCTTATAGAGATAATATAATGCATGGTAGTTGAGAATGATGTGCAGATGATCACAAAATTAAAATTTCCAAGTAATAGCAATTAACAGACACAGCATCTTTAGCGGAGATAAAGTACATATAAAGGCACAGAAAATTAACAAGTTAGTTTTCGGTCCTACTGGTATCTCGAAGCAATTCTAATAACTTAAGATTTGAATGAATTAGAAAGTATAAGTGAAGTGCTTCCATGAGTGAGGAACACTAGTATGATGAAGGAGATGTAGATCTTGTAACCGAATCTACCAAGAATTTGATAATTGAAGGATTTGATAGAACTCGAGATTTTGGTGTGGATTAAGACTGTATACTTGACTTGATCGAGGAAGGGTTTAGTACTACAATTGTAACAAATCACATGCTGGTCGGCCGCCCCAACAGTGATTGATCACAATTTAAGCACTAAAGACACGAGAGTACATATGAGACTCTATGAATGATGAACCCCAGATTTCCGCAACCTGGGGCTCTGATACCACTTTAATTGTAGCGCCTCCCCAACACTATAACCCCGCACCGCAATACTCCCTGAGTGGAGGTTAGACCCAACACCCAGGAAATACTATGGCGAACGGTCAGGATAATATGAATGGAGTATGTGACACAGTGCAGCGGAAGATAAATAGATTCAACCTTACCAATGAACGGGGAGGATAACGTACAATGAGCAAGGATTATCATTATTGATCAAAGTAGTTTGCAGAAGAGTACAACAGGTTGACATGCAACGACAAAGTATGAGATGGTTTGTTTCTACAGAGAGTAGGTTCAAGACAGTGTACTCGTAGGATCGGATCCAACCTACGGTTGTAGTGCTTCAAGATACCTCTAGTTGTCGTTCATTGATTCCTGAAATCATGCATTTTAAAATAGGCGGGAGGGTTAGTCAAAGTGACTAAGTGAAGGGGGGTATAATAACTTATATGTATATGTGTATATATATATATGTATATGATCAAGAAGATCTTGATCTGAAATAATAGCAATAGGATATAGCAAATAGGAAACGGTTCATAATAATTGTAAAACAGGGATAGGGGTAGTTTGGAATATTTGTAGAAATATGAACCGTTTGTAACAAGAACATTATTGCCCGCAAGCTAGGCCTTTCCACCCATAACTCCTTGAATAGTTGGTAAAATAGTATCGGGCAGATCAGGCTCCGATACTTCAATAAAACCAAGAATATTAACTCCACTACTCCTTGATGTCAATAGGGAATCAAACCCTAGAGACCACGAACTAGATTCGGGAGGCAGCTATCTCTCCCTCATCCCTTGGCGTGGAGTAACTAACCTCCAGTTAAACCACTACCAAGAGGTGGTGGCAGTCCGCAGCACCAACAATACCCTCGGCCCGATACCTTCCGGGTAATTGCTCGCTACGGTTACAGCCGGGGCCCATAACAGGAATCGAGAATAATATTTTGCTTGCATCACCCGGAATCAATGTTTTGATAAAATGGACTTGAAATATATAATGTTCTAGAAAAACGTTGATTCCGGCAAGAAAGTATTTTTCCCTTAAAAGGGATAGTGTAGTAAAGTAATATATATATATATATATGGCAGTAAATCAATATGATGGGTAGGCTTGAAAATAGTTTTTATATAGATACGTATGTATAGGCATGATTCCAGTTGAAAACATTTTAACCCTCACCTATACCGGTAGTCAGACATTGTAATGTGGATTCCAGTGCGCCTGAAAGTATTAACTACTATAGACCTAGAACTAGGTTCCTTATATTAATCAAATAAGGACATAAAACACATAATGTTCATGCATAAAAGGATTACATCAAGTAAACACATAAACTATATCATGTTAGAGAATTCCCGATAAACTCTAATCTTAACCGTTTAAGGGAAATTAAGTAATTAATCAGGTTTCATGAATTCTTAAACCACTTAAATATTTATTAATCACATTATAATCTTAATTATAACATTAGCAATGGAATTTAGAATTTAATTTGACAATGTAGGTTATATTTTGAAAATAATTCACAATTTACCGATTTTTGGAAAATTCGGATAAAATCTTTATTTAAAAATTCCAAAACTAATTTTATAATTATTTTAATAATATTTTCGAAATTATCATGATAAATGTTGACCAAAAGTCAAAGTTACTATTGAAAACATTTACTATTCAATTTCTTATGAATTAATCACTTTATAACATAAAATCGAACACACACTCTCACACACAATCACACGTGCACTTAAAATTGATCAAGAACAACATGAACATGTTCTTGAGCCTATTTGAATATTCAAAGAAGGTATGTAACACACTTGATCATATTCATATTTATAACATAGAATTTGAAGCATAATATATCAAAATATATTAATTCTCTATGAAAAATAATTCTAAATAAATTATTCTTGACATGAATTTAATCAAACAAGATCATAATTATTTAAACACATATTCATATCATATCATATCATAACTCATGCATTTAATTAAATAAAATGCATATATGTTATCACATTTTTCCTAAACTAGCATAAATAGCATATATTTCATAAAATAAATTCCTAAAGTATAATTTAATTAATCCTAGAATTGCTACTACTATTATTATACTAAGAACATTATATAAAGCATGAAATAATAAAAGAAAACATACCTTAGAGAGAGAAGGGAGAGAGTGGCGTGAGAATGGGGGGAAAGAGAGTGATTTTGTGTGTTGATTTGTGAGGTATAAATGAGGCTTGAGGGGGGTATTTATAGGTAGTCATGAGGGGTCTTTAAGCAATAAATGAAAGTTTATGGGAGATGTGGTTGCTTATGATTTCAACAAATGCTTGGTAATAAATTTGGAGATGTGGTTAAATTACATGTTAAACAAATGCTAGGTAATTAACTAAGTAATGTGGAGAAATTACATTCATTTGTTTAATCCTTCTAGAAGACCATGTGGTCATGGATGATGTCATTTTGATTAAAAATAAATGTAAAATAATATAAAATTTATTCAAGAGTCGAGAGGTAAAAGATTGAAGTAGTGAATTAATGAAAGAATGGGTGAAAAATGAGCTTTGTTTTGATTATAAATGTGAAATATTTAGATTTTCGTTTATAAATTATGAATATGAAAGATGATGAAAATCATAGGAAAATTATATAAACGAAGCTATGATAGAGTTTAAAGATGGGAAAAATCATTATAATGTAGAGGAAAATTCAAGGATCGTTTCAAGTATAATTTCCACTATTGAATAAAAGCTAATTTGTTCAAAATAAAATGATGATTTTTGGAAAGGAAAATATTTATAAAATATGCTATGGTGAAATCGAGTTTTTAGTAAATGCATGAAAATTCATAAAATAATTTAAGGATCGTTTTGGTTATAATTTTGAATATCAAAAAGTAGATGAGTAGGGATTTATTGATAATTGAATCATAAGCTAGGGTTTTTGCCGGTTTTTGATACTACGGGAGCTAGGATGGGAATTATGGTTTACGGAGAGTATCACGATCCTCGAAATAATGTGAGGATTCTTTTGGTTAAAATATTGGGTAGTGAAAGTATTTCGGGAAATGTAGGAATATTTTTGAGTTGTAGGGGTATTTTCGTAATTTTCAACTTGCCCCTGTTTCGGGCTGTTACAATCCTTCCCCCTTAAAAAGAATCTGTCCTCAGATTCTCCTCATGTTTCATAGTAACTTAAAGTAATGTTTGTATCCGCTATCCATGATAAGCAGGTTTCCAAAAGAGAACTTACTTTTAAACACATAAGCCAATTGTTCAAGTAAGAAATTTGAATATGCACATAAGTGATGCAATGAATGCATGGCGCCAGGATCAGTAACTGGCGTGTTTAGAATGCATAACTTTAACAACTTTGGGGATGACAATTTTAAGCTGCAACCACCCTTATAGAGATAATATAATGCATGGTAGTTGAGAATGATGTGCAGATGATCACAAAATTAAAATTTCCAAGTAATAGCAATTAACAGACACATCATCTTTAGCGGAGATAAAGTACATATAAAGGCACAGAAAATTAATAAGTTAGTTTTCGGTCCTACTGGTATCTTGAAGCAATTCTAATAACTTAAGATTTGAACGAATTAGAAAGTATAAGTGAAGTGCTTCCATGAGTGAGGAACACTAGTATGATGATGGAGATGTAGATCTTGTAACCGAATCTACCAAGAATTTGATAATTGAAGGATTTGATAGAACTCGAGATTTTGGTGTGGATTAAGACTGTATACTTGACTTGATCGAGGAAGGGTTTAGTACTACAATTGTAACAAATCACATGCTGGTCGGCCGCCCCAACAGTGATTGATCACAATTTAAGCACTAAAGACACAAGAGTACATATGAGACTCTATGAATGATGAACCCCAGATTTCCGCAACCTGGGGCTCTGAAACCACTTTAATTGTAGCGCCTCCCCAACACTACAACCCCGCACCGCAATACTCCCTGAGTGGAGGTTAGACCCAACACCCAGGAAATACTACGGCGAACGGTCAGGATAATATGAAAGGAGTATGTGACACAGTGCAGCGGAAGATAAAGAGATTCAACCTTACCAATGAACGGGGAGGATAACGTACAATGAGCAAGGATTATCATTATTGATCAAAGTAGTTTGCAGAAGAGTACAACAGGTTGACATGCAAGGACAAAGTATGAGATGGTTTGTTTCTACAGAGAGTAGGTTCAAGACAGTGTACTCGTAGGATCGGATCCAACCTACGGTTGTAGTGCTTCAAGATACCTCTAGTTGTCGTTCATTGATTCCTGAAATCATGCATTTTAAAATAGGCGGGAGGGTTAGTCAAAGTGACTAAGTGAAGGGGGGTATAATAACTTATATGTATATGTGTATATATATATATGTATATGATCAAGAAGATCTTGATCTGAAATAATAGCAATAGGATATAGCAAATAGGAAACAGTTCATAATAATTGTAAAACAGGGATAGGGGTAGTTTGGAATATTTGTAGAAATATGAACCGTTTGTAACAAGAACATTATTGCCCGCAAGCTAGGCCTTTCCACCCATAACTCCTTGAATAGTTGGTAAAATAGTATCGGGCTGATCAGGCTCCGATACTTCAATAAAACCAAGAATATTAACTCCACTACTCCTTGATGTCAATAGGGAATCAAACCCTAGAGACCACGAACTAGATTCGGGAGGCAGCTATCTCTCCCTCATCCCTTGGCGTGGAGTAACTAACCTCCAGTTAAACCACTACCAAGAGGTGGTGGCAGTCCGCAGCACCAACAATACCCTCGGCCCGATACCTTCCGGGTAATTGCTCGCTACGGTTACAGCCGGGGCCCATAACAGGAATCGAGAACAATATTTTGGTTGCATAACCCGGAATCAATGTTTTGATAAAATGGACTTGAAATATATAATGTTCTAGAAAAACGTTGATTCCGGCAAGAAAGTATTTTTCCCTTAAAAGGGATAGTGTAGTAAAGTAATATATATATATATATATATATGGCAGTAAATCAATATGATGGGTAGGCTTGAAAATAGTTTTTATATAGATACGTATGTATAGGCATGATTCCAGTTGAAAACATTTTAACCCTCACCTATACCGGTAGTCAGACATTGTAATGTGGATTCCAGTGCGCCTGAAAGTATTAACTACTATAGACTTAGAACTAGGTTCCTTATATTAATCAAATAAGCACATAAAACACATAATGTTCATGCATAAAAGGATTACATCAAGTAAACACATAAACTATATCATGTTAGAGAATTCCCGATAAACTCTAATCTTAACCGTTTAAGGGAAATTAAGTAATTAATCAGGTTTCATGAATTCTTAAACCACTTAAATATTTATTAATCACATTATAATCTTAATTATAACATTAGCAATGGAATTTAGAATTTAATTTGACAATGTAGGTTATATTTTGAAAATAATTCACAATTTACCGATTTTTAGAAAATTCGGATAAAATCTTTATTTAAAAATTCCAAAACTAATTTTTTAATTATTTTAATAATATTTTAGAAATTATCATGATAAATGTTGACCAAAAGTCAAAGTTACTATTGAAAACATTTACTATTCAATTTCTTATGAATTAATCACTTTATAACATAAAATCGAACACACACTCTCACACACTATCACACGTGCACTTAAAATTGATCAAGAACAACATGAACATGTTCTTGAGCCTATTTGAATATTCAAAGAAGGTATGTAACACACTTGATCATATTCATATTTATAACATAGAATTTGAAGCATAATATAGCAAAATATATTAATTCTCTATGAAAAATAATTCTAAATAAATTATTCTTGACATGAATTTAATCAAACAAGATCATAATTATTTAAACACATATTCATATCATATCATATCATAACTCATGCATTTAATTAAATAAAATGCATATATGTTATCACATTTTTCCTAAACTAGCATAAATAGCATATATTTCATAAAATAAATTCCTAAAGTATAATTTAATTAATCCTAGAATTGCTACTACTATTATTATACTAAGAACATTATATAAAGCATGAAATAATAAAAGAAAACATACCTTAGAGAGAGAAGGGAGAGAGTGGCGTGAGAATGGGGGGAAAGAGAGTGATTTTGTGTGTTGATTTGTGAGGTATAAATGAGGCTTGAGGGGGGTATTTATAGGTAGTCATGAGGGGTCTTTAAGCAATAAATGAAAGTTTATGGGAGATGTGGTTGCTTATGATTTCAACAAATGCTTGGTAATAAATTTGGAGATGTGGTTAAATTACATGTTAAACAAATGCTAGGTAATTAACTAAGTAATGTGGAGAAATTACATTCATTTGTTTAATCCTTCTAGAAGACCATGTGGTCATGGATGATGTCATTTTGATTAAAAATAAATGTAAAATAATATAAAATTTATTCAAGAGTCGAGAGGTAAAAGATTGAAGTAGTGAATTAATGAAAGAATGGGTGAAAAATGAGCTTTGTTTTGATTATAAATGTGAAATATTTAGATTTTCGTTTATAAATTATGAATATGAAAGATGATGAAAATCATAGGAAAATTATATAAACGAAGCTATGATAGAGTTTAAAGATGGGAAAAATCATTATAATGTAGAGGAAAATTCAAGGATCGTTTCAAGTATAATTTCCACTATTGAATAAAAGCTAATTTGTTCAAAATAAAATGATGATTTTTGGAAAGGAAAATATTTATAAAATATGCTATGGTGAAATCGAGTTTTTAGTAAATGCATGAAAATTCATAAAATAATTTAAGGATCGTTTTGGTTATAATTTTGAATATCAAAAAGTAGATGAGTAGGGATTTATTGATAATTGAATCATAAGCTAGGGTTTTTGTCGGTTTTTGATACTACGGGAGCTAGGATGGGAATTATGGTTTACGGAGAGTATCACGATCCTCGAAATAATGTGAGGATTCTTTTGGTTAAAATATTGGGTAGTGAAAGTATTTCGGGAAATGTAGGAATATTTTTGAGCTGTAGGGGTATTTTCGTAATTTTCAACTTGCCCCTGTTTCGGGCTGTTACAATCCTTCCCCCATAAAAAGAATCTGTCCTCAGATTCTCCTCATGTTTCATAATAACTTAAAGTAATGTTTGTATCCGCTATCCATGATAAGCAGGTTTCCAAAAGAGAACTTACTTTTAAACACATAAGCCAATTGTTCAAGTAAGAAATTTGAATGTGCACATAAGTGATGCAATGAATGCATGGCGCCAGGATCAGTAACTGGCGTGTTTAGAATGCATACCTTTAACTACTTTGGGGATGACAATTTTAAGCTGCAACCACCCTTATAGAGATAATATAATGCATGGTAGTTGAGAATGATGTGCAGATGATCACAAAATTAAAATTTCCAAGTAATAGCAATTAACAGACACATCATCTTTAGCGGAGATAAAGTACATATAAAGGCACAGAAAATTAATAAGTTAGTTTTCGGTCCTACTGGTATCTTGAAGCAATTCTAATAACTTAAGATTTGAACGAATTAGAAAGTATAAGTGAAGTGCTTCCATGAGTGAGGAACACTAGTATGATGAAGGAGATGTAGATCTTGTAACCGAATCTACCAAGAATTTGATAATTGAAGGATTTGATAGAACTCGAGATTTTGGTGTGGATTAAGACTGTATACTTGACTTGATCGAGGAAGGGTTTAGTACTACAATTGTAACAAATCACATGCTGGTCGGCCGCCCCAACAGTGATTGATCACAATTTAAGCACTAAAGACACGAGAGTACATATGAGACTCTATGAATGATGAACCCCAGATTTCCGCAACCTGGGGCTCTGATACCACTTTAATTGTAGCGCCTCCCCAACACTACAACCCTGCACCGCAATACTCCCTGAGTGGAGGTTAGACCCAACACCCAGGAAATACTACGGCGAACGGTTAGGATAATATGAATGGAGTATGTGACACAGTGCAGCGGAAGATAAAGAGATTCAACCTTACCAATGAACGGGGAGGATAACGTACAATGAGCAAGGATTATCATTATTTATCAAAGTAGTTTGCAGAAGAGTACAACAGGTTGACATGCAAGGACAAAGTATGAGATGGTTTGTTTCTACAGAGAGTAGGTTCAAGACAGTGTACTCGTAGGATCGGATCCAACCTACGGTTGTAGTGCTTCAAGATACCTCTAGTTGTCGTTCATTGATTCCTGAAATCATGCATTTTAAAATAGGCGGGAGGGTTAGTCAAAGTGACTAAGTGAAGGGGGGTATAATAACTTATATGTATATGTGTATATATATATATGTATATGATCAAGAAGATCTTGATCTGAAATAATAGCAATAGGATATAGCAAATAGGAAACAGTTCATAATAATTGTAAAACAGGGATAGGGGTAGTTTGGAATATTTGTAGAAATATGAACCGTTTGTAACAAGAACATTATTGCCCGCAAGCTAGGCCTTTCCACCCATAACTCCTTGAATAGTTGGTAAAATAGTATCGGGCTGATCAGGCTCCGATACTTCAATAAAACCAAGAATATTAACTCCACTACTCCTTGATGTCAATAGGGAATCAAACCCTAGAGACCACGAACTAGATTCGGGAGGTAGCTATCTCTCCCTCATCCCTTGGCGTGGAGTAACTAACCTCCAGTTAAACCACTACCAAGAGGTGGTGGCAGTCCGCAGCACCAACAATACCCTCGGCCCGATACCTTCCGGGTAATTGCTCGCTACGGTTACAGCCGGGGCCCATAACAGGAATCGAGAACAATATTTTGCTTGCATAACCCGGAATCAATGTTTTGATAAAATGGACTTGAAATATATAATGTTCTAGAAAAACGTTGATTCCGGCAAGAAAGTATTTTTCCCTTAACAGGGATAGTGTAGTAAAGTAATATATATATATATATATGGCAGTAAATCAATATGATGGGTAGGCTTGAAAATTATTTTTATATAGATACGTATGTATAGGCATGATTCCAGTTGAAAACATTTTAACCCTCACCTATACCGGTAGTCAGACATTGTAATGTGGATTCCAGTGCGCCTGAAAGTATTAACTATTGTAGACTTAGGACTAGGTTCCTTATATTAATCAAATAAGCACATAAAACACATAATGTTCATGCATAAAAGGATTACATCAAGTAAACACATAAACTATATCATGTTAGAGACTTCCCGATAAACTCTAATCTTAACCGTTTAAGGGAAATTAAATAATTAATCAGGTTTCATGAATTCTTAAACCACTTAAATATTTATTAATCACATTATAATCTTAATTATAACATTAGCAATGGAATTTAGAATTTAATTTGACAATGTAGGTTATATTTTGAAAATAATTCACAATTTACCGATTTTTGGAAAATTCGGATAAAATCTTTATTTAAAAATTCCAAAACTAATTTTATAATTATTTTAATAATATTTTCGAAATTATCATGATAAATGTTGACCAAAAGTCAAAGTTACTATTGAAAACATTTACTATTCAATTTCTTATGAATTAATCACTTTATAACATAAAATCGAACACACACTCTCACACACTATCACACGTGCACTTAAAATTGATCAAGAACAACATGAACATGTTCTTGAGCCTATTTGAATATTCAAAGAAGGTATGTAACACACTTGATCATATTCATATTTAAAACATAGAATTTGAAGCATAATATAGCAAAATATATTAATTCTCTATGAAAAATAATTCTAAATAAATTATTCTTGACATGAATTTAATCAAACAAGATCATAATTATTTAAACACATATTCATATGATATCATATCATAACTCATGCATTTAATTAAATAAAATGCATATATGTTATCACATTTTTCCTAAACTAGCATAAATAGCATATATTTCATAAAATAAATTCCTAAAGTATAATTTAATTAATCCTAGACATGCTACTACTATTATTATACTAAGAACATTATATAAAGCATGAAATAATAAAAGAAAACATACCTTAGAGAGAGAAGGGAGAGAGTGGCGTGAGAATGGGGGGGAAGAGAGTGATTTTGTGTGTTGATTTGTGAGGTATAAATGAGGCTTGAGGGGGGTATTTATAGGTAGTCATGAGGGGTCTTTAAGCAATAAATGAAAGTTTATGGGAGATGTGGTTGCTTATGATTTCAACAAATGCTTGGTAATAAATTTGGAGATGTGGTTAAATTACATGTTAAACAAATGCTAGGTAATTAACTAAGTAATGTGGAGAAATTACATTCATTTGTTTAATCCTTCTAGAAGACCATGTGGTCATGGATGATGTCATTTTGATTAAAAATAAATGTAAAATAATATAAAATTTATTCAAGAGTCGAGAGGTAAAAGATTGAAGTAGTGAATTAATGAAAGAATGAGTGAAAAATGAGCTTTGTTTTGATTATAAATGTGAAATATTTAGATTTTCGTTTATAAATTATGAATATGAAAGATGATGAAAATCATAGGAAAATTATATAAACGAAGCTATGATAGAGTTTAAAGATGGGAAAAATCATTATAATGTAGAGGAAAATTCAAGGATCGTTTCAAGCATAATTTCCACTATTGAATAAAAGCTAATTTGTTCAAAATAAAATGATGATTTTTGGAAAGGAAAATATTTATAAAATATGCTATGGTGAAATCGAATTTTTAGTAAATGCATGAAAATTCATAAAATAATTTAAGGATCGTTTTGGTTATAATTTTGAATATAAAAAAGTAGATGAGTAGGGATTTATTGATGATCGAATCATAAGCTAGGGTTTTTGCCGGTTTTTGATACTACGGGAGCTAGGATGGGAATTATGGTTTACGGAGAGTATCACGATCCTCGAAATAATGTGAGGATTCTTTTGGTTAAAATATTGGGTAGTGAAAGTGTTTCGGGAAATGTAGGAATATTTTTGAGCTGTAGGGGTATTTTCGTAATTTTCACCTTGCCCCTGTTTCGGGCTGTTACAATCCTTCCCCCTTAAAAAGAATCTGTCCTCAGATTCTCCTCATGTTTCATAATAACTTAAAGTAATGTTTGTATCCGCTATCCATGATAAGCAGGTTTCCAAAAGAGAACTTACTTTTAAACACATAAGGCAATTGTTCAAGTAAGAAATTTGAATGTGCACATAAGTGATGCAATGAATGCATGGCGCCAGGATCAGTAACTGGCGTGTTTAGAATGCATACCTTTAACAACTTTGGGGATGACAATTTTAAGCTGCAACCACCCTTATAGAGATAATATAATGCATGGTAGTTGAGAATGATGTGCAGATGATCACAAAATTAAAATTTCCAAGTAATAGCAATTAACAGACACAGCATCTTTAGCGGAGATAAAGTACATATAAAGGCACAGAAAATTAATAAGTTAGTTTTCGGTCCTACTGGTATCTCGAAGCAATTCTAATAACTTAAGATTTGAATGAATTAGAAAGTATAAGTGAAGTGCTTCCATGAGTGAGGAACACTAGTATGATGAAGGAGATGTAGATCTTGTAACCGAATCTACCAAGAATTTGATAATTGAAGGATTTGATAGAACTCGAGATTTTGGTGTGGATTAAGACTGTATACTTGACTTGATCGAGGAAGGGTTTAGTACTACAATTGTAACAAATCACATGCTGGTCGGCCGCCCCAACAGTGATTGATCACAATTTAAGCACTAAAGACACGAGAGTACATATGAGACTCTATGAATGATGAACCCCAGATTTCCGCAACCTGGGGCTCTGATACCACTTTAATTGTAGCGCCTCCCCAACACTACAACCCCGCACCGCAATACTCCCTGAGTGGAGGTTAGACCCAACACCCAGGAAATACTACGGCGAACGGTCAGGATAATATGAATGGAGTATGTGACACAGTGCAGCGGAAGATAAAGAGATTCAACCTTACCAATGAACGGGGAGGATAACGTACAATGAGCAAGGATTATCATTATTGATCAAAGTAGTTTGCAGAAGAGTACAACAGGTTGACATGCAACGACAAAGTATGAGATGGTTTGTTTCTACAGAGAGTAGGTTCAAGACAGTGTACTCGTAGGATCGGATCCAACCTATGGTTGTAGTGCTTCAAGATACCTCTAGTTGTCGTTCATTGATTCCTGAAATCATGCATTTTAAAATAGGCGGGAGGGTTAGTCAAAGTGACTAAGTGAAGGGGGTATAATAACTTATATGTATATGTGTATATATATATATGTATATGATCGAGAAGATCTTGATCTGAAATAATAGCAATAGGATATAGCAAATAGGAAACGGTTCATAATAATTGTAAAACAGGGATAGGGGTAGTTTGGAATATTTGTAGAAATATGAACCGTTTGTAACAAGAACATTATTGCCCGCAAGCTAGGCCTTTCCACCCATAACTCCTTGAATAGTTGGTAAAATAGTATCGGGCTGATCAGGCTCCGATACTTCAATAAAACCAAGAATATTAACTCCACTACTCCTTGATGTCAATAGGGAATCAAACCCTAGAGACCACGAACTAGATTCGGGAGGCAGCTATCTCTCCCTCATCCCTTGGCGTGGAGTAACTAACCTCCAGTTAAACCACTACCAAGAGGTGGTGGCAGTCCGCAGCACCAACAATACCCTCGGCCCGATACCTTCCGGGTAATTGCTCGCTACGGTTACAGCCGGGGCCCATCACAGGAATCGAGAACAATATTTTGCTTGCATCACCCGGAATCAATGTTTTGATAAAATGGACTTGAAATATATAATGTTCTAGAAAAACGTTGATTCCGGCAAGAAAGTATTTTTCCCTTAAAAGGGATAGTGTAGTAAAGTAATATATATATATATATATATGGCAGTAAATCAATATGATGGGTAGGCTTGAAAATAGTTTTTATATAGATACGTATGTATAGGCATGATTCCAGTTGAAAACATTTTAACCCTCACCTATACCGGTAGTCAGACATTGTAATGTGGATTCCAGTGCGCCTGAAAGTATTAACTACTATAGACTTAGAACTAGGTTCCTTATATTAATCAAATAAGCACATAAAACACATAATGTTCATGCATAAAAGGATTACATCAAGTAAACACATAAACTATATCATGCTAGAGAATTCCCGATAAACTCTAATCTTAACCGTTTAAGGGAAATTAAGTAATTAATCAGGTTTCATGAATTCTTAAACCACTTAAATATTTATTAATCACATTATAATCTTAATTATAACATTAGCAATGGAATTTAGAATTTAATTTGACAATGTAGGTTATATTTTGAAAATAATTCACAATTTACCGATTTTTGGAAAATTCGGATAAAATCTTTATTTAAAAATTCCAAAACTAATTTTATAATTATTTTAATAATATTTTCGAAATTATCATGATAAATGTTGACCAAAAGTCAAAGTTACTATTGAAAACATTTACTATTCAATTTCTTATGAATTAATCACTTTATAACATAAAATCGAACACACACTCTCACACACTATCACACGTGCACTTAAAATTGATCAAGAACAACATCAACATGTTCTTGAGCCTATTTGAATATTCAAAGAAGGTATGTAACACACTTGATCATATTCATATTTATAACATAGAATTTGAAGCATAATATAGCAAAATATATTAATTCTCTATGAAAAATAATTCTAAATAAATTATTCTTCACATGAATTTAATCAAACAAGATCATAATTATTTAAACACATATTCATATCATATCATATCATAACTCATGCATTTAATTAAATAAAATGCATATATGTTATCACATTTTTCCTAAACTAGCATAAATAGCATATATTTCATAAAATAAATTCCTAAAGTATAATTTAATTAATCCTAGACATGCTACTACTATTATTATACTAAGAACATTATATAAAGCATGAAATAATAAAAGAAAACATACCTTAGAGAGAGAAGGGAGAGAGTGGCGTGAGAATGGGGGGGAAGAGAGTGATTTTGTGTGTTGATTTGTGAGGTATAAATGAGGCTTGAGGGGGGTATTTATAGGTAGTCATGAGGGGTCTTTAAGCAATAAATGAAAGTTTATGGGAGATGTGGTTGCTTATGATTTCAACAAATGCTTGGTAATAAATTTGGAGATGTGGTTAAATTACATGTTAAACAAATGCTAGGTAATTAACTAAGTAATGTGGAGAAATTACATTCATTTGTTTAATCCTTCTAGAAGACCATGTGGTCATGGATGATGTCATTTTGATTAAAAATAAATGTAAAATAATATAAAATTTATTCAAGAGTCGAGAGGTAAAAGATTGAAGTAGTGAATTAATGAAAGAATGGGTGAAAAATGAGCTTTGTTTTGATTATAAATGTGAAATATTTAGATTTTCGTTTATAAATTATGAATATGAAAGATGATGAAAATCATAGGAAAATTATATAAACGAAGCTATGGTAGAGTTTAAAGATGGGAAAAATCATTATAATGTAGAGGAAAATTCAAGGATCGTTTCAAGTATAATTTCCACTATTGAATAAAAGCTAATTTGTTCAAAATAAAATGATGATTTTTGGAAAGGAAAATATTTATAAAATATGCTATGGTGAAATAGAGTTTTTAGTAAATGCATGAAAATTCATAAAATAATTTAAGGATCGTTTTGGTTATAATTTTGAATATCAAAAAGTAGATGAGTAGGGATTTATTGATGATCGAATCATAAGCTAGGGTTTTTGCCGGTTTTTGATACTACGGGAGCTAGGATGGGAATTATGGTTTACGGAGAGTATCACGATCCTCGAAATAATGTGAGGATTCTTTTGGTTAAAATATAGGGTAGTGAAAGTGTTTCGGGAAATGTAGGAATATTTTTGAGCTGTAGGGGTATTTTCGTAATTTTCAACTTGCCCCTGTTTCGGGCTGTTACAATCCTTCCCCCATAAAAAGAATCTGTCCTCAGATTCTCCTCATGTTTCATAATAACTTAAAGTAATGTTTGTATCCGCTATCCATGATAAGCAGGTTTCCAAAAGAGAACTTACTTTTAAACACATAAGGCAATTGTTCAAGTAAGAAATTTGAATGTGCACATAAGTGATGCAATGAATGCATGGCGCCAGGATCAGTAACTGGCGTGTTTAGAATGCATACCTTTAACTACTTTGGGGATGACAATTTTAAGCTGCAACCACCCTTATAGAGATAATATAATGCATGGTAGTTGAGAATGATGTGCAGATGATCACAAAATTAAAATTTCCAAGTAATAGCAATTAACAGACACATCATCTTTAGCGGAGATAAAGTACATATAAAGGCACAGAAAATTAATAAGTTAGTTTTCGGTCCTACTGGTATCTTGAAGCAATTCTAATAACTTAAGATTTGAACGAATTAGAAAGTATAAGTGAAGTGCTTCCATGAGTGAGGAACACTAGTATGATGAAGGAGATGTAGATCTTGTAACCGAATCTACCAAGAATTTGATAATTGAAGGATTTGATAGAACTCGAGATTTTGGTGTGGATTAAGACTGTATACTTGACTTGATCGAGGAAGGGTTTAGTACTACAATTGTAACAAATCACATGCTGGTCGGCCGCCCCAACAGTGATTGATCACAATTTAAGCACTAAAGACACGAGAGTACATATGAGACTCTATGAATGATGAACCCCAGATTTCCGCAACCTGGGGCTCTGATACCACTTTAATTGTAGTGCCTCCCCAACACTACAACCCCGCACCGCAATACTCCCTGAGTGGAGGTTAGACCCAACACCCAGGAAATACTAAGGCGAACGGTCAGGATAATATGAATGGAGTATGTGACACAGTGCAGCGGAAGATAAAGAGATTCAACCTTACCAATGAACGGGGAGGATAACGTACAATGAGCAAGGATTATCATTATTGATCAAAGTAGTTTGCAGAAGAGTACAACAGGTTGACATGCAACGACAAAGTATGAGATGGTTTGTTTCTACAGAGAGTAGGTTCAAGACAGTGTACTCGTAGGATCGGATCCAACCTATGGTTGTAGTGCTTAAAGATACCTCTAGTTGTCGTTCATTGATTCCTGAAATCATGCATTTTAAAATAGGCGGGAGGGTTAGTCAAAGTGACTAAGTGAAGGGGGGTATAATAACTTATATGTATATGTGTATATATATATATGTATATGATCAAGAAGATCTTGATCTGAAATAATAGCAATAGGATATAGCAAATAGGAAACGGTTCATAATAATTGTAAAACAGGGATAGGGGTAGTTTGGAATATTTGTAGAAATATGAACCGTTTGTAACAAGAACATTATTGCCCGCAAGCTAGGCCTTTCCACCCATAACTCCTTGAATAGTTGGTAAAATAGTATCGGGCTGATCAGGCTCCGATACTTCAATAAAACCAAGAATATTAACTCCACTACTCCTTGATGTCAATAGGGAATCAAACCCTAGAGACCACGAACTAGATTCGGGAGGCAGCTATCTCTCCCTCATCCCTTGGCGTGGAGTAACTAACCTCCAGTTAAACCACTACCAAGAGGTGGTGGCAGTCCGCAGCACCAACAATACCCTCGGCCCGATACCTTCCGGGTAATTGCTCGCTACGGTTACAGCCGGGGCCCATAACAGGAATCGAGAACAATATTTTGCTTGCATCACCCGGAATCAATGTTTTGATAAAATGGACTTGAAATATATAATGTTCTAGAAAAACGTTGATTCCGGCAAGAAAGTATTTTTCCCTTAAAAGGGATAGTGTAGTAAAGTAATATATATATATATATATATATGGCAGTAAATCAATATGATGGGTAGGCTTGAAAATAGTTTTTATATAGATACGTATGTATAGGCATGATTCCAGTTGAAAACATTTTAACCCTCACCTATACCGGTAGTCAGACATTGTAATGTGGATTCCAGTGCGCCTGAAAGTATTAACTACTATAGACTTAGAACTAGGTTCCTTATATTAATCAAATAAGCACATAAAACACATAATGTTCATGCATAAAAGGATTACATCAAGTAAACACATAAACTATATCATGTTAGAGAATTCCCGATAAACTCTAATCTTAACCGTTTAAGGGAAATTAAGTAATTAATCAGGTTTCATGAATTCTTAAACCACTTAAATATTTATTAATCACATTATAATCTTAATTATAACATTAGCAATGGAATTTAGAATTTAATTTGACAATGTAGGTTATATTTTGAAAATAATTCACAATTTACCGATTTTTGGAAAATTCGGATAAAATCTTTATTTAAAAATTCCAAAACTAATTTTATAATTATTTTAATAATATTTTCGAAATTATCATGATAAATGTTGACCAAAAGTCAAAGTTACTATTGAAAACATTTACTATTCAATTTCTTATGAATTAATCACTTTATAACATAAAATCGAACACACACTCTCACACACTATCACACGTGCACTTAAAATTGATCAAGAACAACATCAACATGTTCTTGAGCCTATTTGAATATTCAAAGAAGGTATGTAACACACTTGATCATATTCATATTTATAACATAGAATTTGAAGCATAATATAGCAAAATATATTAATTCTCTATGAAAAATAATTCTAAATAAATTATTCTTCACATGAATTTAATCAAACAAGATCATAATTATTTAAACACATATTCATATCATATCATAACTCATGCATTTAATTAAATAAAATGCATATATGTTATCACATTTTTCCTAAACTAGCATAAATAGCATATATTTCATAAAATAAATTCCTAAAGTATAATTTAATTAATCCTAGACATGCTACTACTATTATTATACTAAGAACATTATATAAAGCATGAAATAATAAAAGAAAACATACCTTAGAGAGAGAAGGGAGAGAGTGGCGTGAGAATGGGGGGGAAGAGAGTGATTTTGTGTGTTGATTTGTGAGGTATAAATGAGGCTTGAGGGGGGTATTTATAGGTAGTCATGAGGGGTCTTTAAGCAATAAATGAAAGTTTATGGGAGATGTGGTTGCTTATGATTTCAACAAATGCTTGGTAATAAATTTGGAGATGTGGTTAAATTACATGTTAAACAAATGCTAGGTAATTAACTAAGTAATGTGGAGAAATTACATTCATTTGTTTAATCCTTCTAGAAGACCATGTGGTCATGGATGATGTCATTTTGATTAAAAATAAATGTAAAATAATATAAAATTTATTCAAGAGTCGAGAGGTAAAAGATTGAAGTAGTGAATTAATGAAAGAATGGGTGAAAAATGATCTTTGTTTTGATTATAAATGTGAAATATTTAGATTTTCGTTTATAAATTATGAATATGAAAGATGATGAAAATCATAGGAAAATTATATAAACGAAGCTATGGTAGAGTTTAAAGATGGGAAAAATCATTATAATGTAGAGGAAAATTCAAGGATCGTTTCAAGTATAATTTCCACTATTGAATAAAAGCTAATTTGTTCAAAATAAAATGATGATTTTTGGAAAGGAAAATATTTATAAAATATGCTATGGTGAAATCGAGTTTTTAGTAAATGCATGAAAATTCATAAAATAATTTAAGGATCGTTTTGGTTATAATTTTGAATATCAAAAAGTAGATGAGTAGGGATTTATTGATGATCGAATCATAAGCTAGGGTTTTTGCCGGTTTTTGATACTACGGGAGCTAGGATGGGAATTATGGTTTACGGAGAGTATCACGATCCTCGAAATAATGTGAGGATTCTTTTGGTTAAAATATAGGGTAGTGAAAGTGTTTCGGGAAATGTAGGAATATTTTTGAGCTGTAGGGGTATTTTCGTAATTTTCAACTTGCCCCTGTTTCGGGCTGTTACAATCCTTCCCCCATAAAAAGAATCTGTCCTCAGATTCTCCTCATGTTTCATAATAACTTAAAGTAATGTTTGTATCCGCTATCCATGATAAGCAGGTTTCCAAAAGAGAACTTACTTTTAAACACATAAGGCAATTGTTCAAGTAAGAAATTTGAATGTGCACATAAGTGATGCAATGAATGCATGGCGCCAGGATCAGTAACTGGCGTGTTTAGAATGCATACCTTTAACTACTTTGGGGATGACAATTTTAAGCTGCAACCACCCTTATAGAGATAATATAATGCATGGTAGTTGAGAATGATGTGCAGATGATCACAAAATTAAAATTTCCAAGTAATAGCAATTAACAGACACATCATCTTTAGCGGAGATAAAGTACATATAAAGGCACAGAAAATTAATAAGTTAGTTTTCGGTCCTACTGGTATCTTGAAGCAATTCTAATAACTTAAGATTTGAACGAATTAGAAAGTATAAGTGAAGTGCTTCCATGAGTGAGGAACACTAGTATGATGAAGGAGATGTAGATCTTGTAACCGAATCTACCAAGAATTTGATAATTGAAGGATTTGATAGAACTCGAGATTTTGGTGTGGATTAAGACTGTATACTTGACTTGATCGAGGAAGGGTTTAGTACTACAATTGTAACAAATCACATGCTGGTCGGCCGCCCCAACAGTGATTGATCACAATTTAAGCACTAAAGACACGAGAGTACATATGAGACTCTATGAATGATGAACCCCAGATTTCCGCAACCTGGGGCTCTGATACCACTTTAATTGTAGTGCCTCCCCAACACTACAACCCCGCACCGCAATACTCCCTGAGTGGAGGTTAGACCCAACACCCAGGAAATACTAAGGCGAACGGTCAGGATAATATGAATGGAGTATGTGACACAGTGCAGCGGAAGATAAAGAGATTCAACCTTACCAATGAACGGGGAGGATAACGTACAATGAGCAAGGATTATCATTATTGATCAAAGTAGTTTGCAGAAGAGTACAACAGGTTGACATGCAACGACAAAGTATGAGATGGTTTGTTTCTACAGAGAGTAGGTTCAAGACAGTGTACTCGTAGGATCGGATCCAACCTATGGTTGTAGTGCTTAAAGATACCTCTAGTTGTCGTTCATTGATTCCTGAAATCATGCATTTTAAAATAGGCGGGAGGGTTAGTCAAAGTGACTAAGTGAAGGGGGGTATAATAACTTATATGTATATGTGTATATATATATATGTATATGATCAAGAAGATCTTGATCTGAAATAATAGCAATAGGATATAGCAAATAGGAAACGGTTCATAATAATTGTAAAACAGGGATAGGGGTAGTTTGGAATATTTGTAGAAATATGAAACGTTTGTAACAAGAACATTATTGCCCGCAAGCTAGGCCTTTCCACCCATAACTCCTTGAATAGTTGGTAAAATAGTATCGGGCTGATCAGGCTCCGATACTTCAATAAAACCAAGAATATTAACTCCACTACTCCTTGATGTCAATAGGGAATCAAACCCTAGAGACCACGAACTAGATTCGGGAGGCAGCTATCTCTCCCTCATCCCTTGGCGTGGAGTAACTAACCTCCAGTTAAACCACTACCAAGAGGTGGTGGCAGTCCGCAGCACCAACAATACCCTCGGCCCGATACCTTCCGGGTAATTGCTCGCTATGGTTACAGCCGGGGCCCATAACAGGAATCGAGAACAATATTTTGCTTGCATAACCCGGAATCAATGTTTTGATAAAATGGACTTGAAATATATAATGTTCTAGAAAAACGTTGATTCCGGCAAGAAAGTATTTTTCCCTTAAAAGGGATAGTGTAGTAAAGTAATATATATATATATATATATGGCAGTAAATCAATATGATGGGTAGGCTTGAAAATAGTTTTTATATAGATACGTATGTATAGGCATGATTCCAGTTGAAAACATTTTAACCCTCACCTATACCGGTAGTCAGACATTGTAATGTGGATTCCAGTGCGCCTGAAAGTATTAACTACTATAGACTTAGAACTAGGTTCCTTATATTAATCAAATAAGCACATAAAACACATAATGTTCATGCATAAAAGGATTACATCAAGTAAACACATAAACTATATCATGTTAGAGAATTCCCGATAAACTCTAATCTTAACCGTTTAAGGGAAATTAAGTAATGAATCAGGTTTCATGAATTCTTAAACCACTTAAATATTTATTAATCACATTATAATCTTAATTATAACATTAGCAATGGAATTTAGAATTTAATTTGACAATGTAGGTTATATTTTGAAAATAATTCACAATTTACCGATTTTTGGAAAATTCGGATAAAATCTTTATTTAAAAATTCCAAAACTAATTTTATAATTATTTTAATAATATTTTCGAAATTATCATGATAAATGTTGACCAAAAGTCAAAGTTACTATTGAAAACATTTACTATTCAATTTCTTATGAATTAATCACTTTATAACATAAAATCGAACACACACTCTCACACACTATCACACGTGCACTTAAAATTGATCAAGAACAACATCAACATGTTCTTGAGCCTATTTGAATATTCAAAGAAGGTATGTAACACACTTGATCATATTCATATTTATAACATAGAATTTGAAGCATAATATAGCAAAATATATTAATTCTCTATGAAAAATAATTCTAAATAAATTATTCTTCACATGAATTTAATCAAACAAGATCATAATTATTTAAACACATATTCATATCATATCATATCATAACTCATGCATTTAATTAAATAAAATGCATATATGTTATCACATTTTTCCTAAACTAGCATAAATAGCATATATTTCATAAAATAAATTCCTAAAGTATAATTTAATTAATCCTAGACATGCTACTACTATTATTATACTAAGAACATTATATAAAGCATGAAATAATAAAAGAAAACATACCTTAGAGAGAGAAGGGAGAGAGTGGCGTGAGAATGGGGGGGAAGAGAGTGATTTTGTGTGTTGATTTGTGAGGTATAAATGAGGCTTGAGGGGGGTATTTATAGGTAGTCATGAGGGGTCTTTAAGCAATAAATGAAAGTTTATGGGAGATGTGGTTGCTTATGATTTCAACAAATGCTTGGTAATAAATTTGGAGATGTGGTTAAATTACATGTTAAACAAATGCTAGGTAATTAACTAAGTAATGTGGAGAAATTACATTCATTTGTTTAATCCTTCTAGAAGACCATGTGGTCATGGATGATGTCATTTTGATTAAAAATAAATGTAAAATAATATAAAATTTATTCAAGAGTCGAGAGGTAAAAGATTGAAGTAGTGAATTAATGAAAGAATGGGTGAAAAATGAGCTTTGTTTTGATTATAAATGTGAAATATTTAGATTTTCGTTTATAAATTATGAATATGAAAGATGATGAAAATCATAGGAAAATTATATAAACGAAGCTATGGTAGAGTTTAAAGATGGGAAAAATCATTATAATGTAGAGGAAAATTCAAGGATCGTTTCAAGTATAATTTCCACTATTGAATAAAAGCTAATTTGTTCAAAATAAAATGATGATTTTTGGAAAGGAAAATATTTATAAAATATGCTATGGTGAAATAGAGTTTTTAGTAAATGCATGAAAATTCATAAAATAATTTAAGGATCGTTTTGGTTATAATTTTGAATATCAAAAAGTAGATGAGTAGGGATTTATTGATGATCGAATCATAAGCTAGGGTTTTTGCCGGTTTTTGATACTACGGGAGCTAGGATGGGAATTATGGTTTACGGAGAGTATCACGATCCTCGAAATAATGTGAGGATTCTTTTGGTTAAAATATAGGGTAGTGAAAGTGTTTCGGGAAATGTAGGAATATTTTTGAGCTGTAGGGGTATTTTCGTAATTTTCAACTTGCCCCTGTTTCGGGCTGTTACAATCCTTCCCCCATAAAAAGAATCTGTCCTCAGATTCTCCTCATGTTTCATAATAACTTAAAGTAATGTTTGTATCCGCTATCCATGATAAGCAGGTTTCCAAAAGAGAACTTACTTTTAAACACATAAGGCAATTGTTCAAGTAAGAAATTTGAATGTGCACATAAGTGATGCAATGAATGCATGGCGCCAGGATCAGTAACTGGCGTGTTTAGAATGCATACCTTTAACTACTTTGGGGATGACAATTTTAAGCTGCAACCACCCTTATAGAGATAATATAATGCATGGTAGTTGAGAATGATGTGCAGATGATCACAAAATTAAAATTTCCAAGTAATAGCAATTAACAGACACATCATCTTTAGCGGAGATAAAGTACATATAAAGGCACAGAAAATTAATAAGTTAGTTTTCGGTCCTACTGGTATCTTGAAGCAATTCTAATAACTTAAGATTTGAACGAATTAGAAAGTATAAGTGAAGTGCTTCCATGAGTGAGGAACACTAGTATGATGAAGGAGATGTAGATCTTGTAACCGAATCTACCAAGAATTTGATAATTGAAGGATTTGATAGAACTCGAGATTTTGGTGTGGATTAAGACTGTATACTTGACTTGATCGAGGAAGGGTTTAGTACTACAATTGTAACAAATCACATGCTGGTCGGCCGCCCCAACAGTGATTGATCACAATTTAAGCACTAAAGACACGAGAGTACATATGAGACTCTATGAATGATGAACCCCAGATTTCCGCAACCTGGGGCTCTGATACCACTTTAATTGTAGCGCCTCCCCAACACTACAACCCCGCACCGCAATACTCCCTGAGTGGAGGTTAGACCCAACACCCAGGAAATACTACGGCGAACGGTCAGGATAATATGAATGGAGTATGTGACACAGTGCAGCGGAAGATAAAGAGATTCAACCTTACCAATGAACGGGGAGGATAACGTACAATGAGCAAGGATTATCATTATTGATCAAAGTAGTTTGCAGAAGAGTACAACAGGTTGACATGCAGGGACAAAGTATGAGATGGTTTGTTTCTACAGAGAGTAGGTTCAAGACAGTGTACTCGTAGGATCGGATCCAACCTACGGTTGTAGTGCTTCAAGATACCTCTAGTTGTCGTTCATTGATTCCTGAAATCATGCATTTTAAAATAGGCGGGAGGGTTAGTCAAAGTGACTAAGTGAAGGGGGGTATAATAACTTATATGTATATGTGTATATATATATATGTATATGATCAAGAAGATCTTGATCTGAAATAATAGCAATAGGATATAGCAAATAGGAAACGGTTCATAATAATTGTAAAACAGGGATAGGGGTAGTTTGGAATATTTGTAGAAATATGAAACGTTTGTAACAAGAACATTATTGCCCGCAAGCTAGGCCTTTCCACCCATAACTCCTTGAATAGTTGGTAAAATAGTATCGGGCTGATCAGGCTCCGATACTTCAATAAAACCAAGAATATTAACTCCACTACTCCTTGATGTCAATAGGGAATCAAACCCTAGAGACCACGAACTAGATTCGGGAGGCAGCTATCTCTCCCTCATCCCTTGGCGTGGAGTAACTAACCTCCAGTTAAACCACTACCAAGAGGTGGTGGCAGTCCGCAGCACCAACAATACCCTCGGCCCGATACCTTCCGGGTAATTGCTCGCTATGGTTACAGCCGGGGCCCATAACAGGAATCGAGAACAATATTTTGCTTGCATAACCCGGAATCAATGTTTTGATAAAATGGACTTGAAATATATAATGTTCTAGAAAAACGTTGATTCCGGCAAGAAAGTATTTTTCCCTTAAAAGGGATAGTGTAGTAAAGTAATATATATATATATATATGGCAGTAAATCAATATGATGGGTAGGCTTGAAAATAGTTTTTATATAGATACGTATGTATAGGCATGATTCCAGTTGAAAACATTTTAACCCTCACCTATACCGGTAGTCAGACATTGTAATGTGGATTCCAGTGCGCCTGAAAGTATTAACTACTATAGACTTAGAACTAGGTTCCTTATATTAATCAAATAAGCACATAAAACACATAATGTTCATGCATAAAAGGATTACATCAAGTAAACACATAAACTATATCATGTTAGAGAATTCCCGATAAACTCTAATCTTAACCGTTTAAGGGAAATTAAGTAATGAATCAGGTTTCATGAATTCTTAAACCACTTAAATATTTATTAATCACATTATAATCTTAATTATAACATTAGCAATGGAATTTAGAATTTAATTTGACAATGTAGGTTATATTTTGAAAATAATTCACAATTTACCGATTTTTGGAAAATTCGGATAAAATCTTTATTTAAAAATTCCAAAACTAATTTTATAATTATTTTAATAATATTTTCGAAATTATCATGATAAATGTTGACCAAAAGTCAAAGTTACTATTGAAAACATTTACTATTCAATTTCTTATGAATTAATCACTTTATAACATAAAATCGAACACACACTCTCACACACTATCACACGTGCACTTAAAATTGATCAAGAACAACATGAACATGTTCTTGAGCCTATTTGAATATTCAAAGAAGGTATGTAACACACTTGATCATATTCATATTTATAACATAGAATTTGAAGCATAATATAGCAAAATATATTAATTCTCTATGAAAAATAATTCTAAATAAATTATTCTTCACATGAATTTAATCAAACAAGATCATAATTATTTAAACACATATTCATATCATATCATATCATAACTCATGCATTTAATTAAATAAAATGCATATATGTTATCACATTTTTCCTAAACTAGCATAAATAGCATATATTTCATAAAATAAATTCCTAAAGTATAATTTAATTATTCCTAGACATGCTACTACTATTATTATACTAAGAACATTATATAAAGCATGAAATAATAAAAGAAAACATACCTTAGAGAGAGAAGGGAGAGAGTGGCGTGAGAATGGGGGGGAAGAGAGTGATTTTGTGTGTTGATTTGTGGGGTATAAATGAGGCTTGAGGGGGGTATTTATAGGTAGTCATGAGGGGTCTTTAAGCAATAAATGAAAGTTTATGGGAGATGTGGTTGCTTATGATTTCAACAAATGCTTGGTAATAAATTTGGAGATGTGGTTAAATTACATGTTAAACAAATGCTAGGTAATTAACTAAGTAATGTGGAGAAATTACATTCATTTGTTTAATCCTTCTAGAAGACCATGTGGTCATGGATGATGTCATTTTGATTAAAAATAAATGTAAAATAATATAAAATTTATTCAAGAGTCGAGAGGTAAAAGATTGAAGTAGTGAATTAATGAAAGAATGGGTGAAAAATGAGCTTTGTTTTGATTATAAATGTGAAATATTTAGATTTTCGTTTATAAATTATGAATATGAAAGATGATGAAAATCATAGGAAAATTATATAAACGAAGCTATGGTAGAGTTTAAAGATGGGAAAAATCATTATAATGTAGAGGAAAATTCAAGGATCGTTTCAAGTATAATTTCCACTATTGAATAAAAGCTAATTTGTTCAAAATAAAATGATGATTTTTGGAAAGGAAAATATTTATAAAATATGCTATGGTGAAATCGAGTTTTTAGTAAATGCATGAAAATTCATAAAATAATTTAAGGATCGTTTTGGTTATAATTTTGAATATCAAAAAGTAGATGAGTAGGGATTTATTGATGATCGAATCATAAGCTAGGGTTTTTGCCGGTTTTTGATACTACGGGAGCTAGGATGGGAATTATGGTTTACGGAGAGTATCACGATCCTCGAAATAATGTGAGGATTCTTTTGGTTAAAATATAGGGTAGTGAAAGTGTTTCGGGAAATGTAGGAATATTTTTGAGCTGTAGGGGTATTTTCGTAATTTTCAACTTGCCCCTGTTTCGGGCTGTTACAATCCTTCCCCCATAAAAAGAATCTGTCCTCAGATTCTCCTCATGTTTCATAATAACTTAAAGTAATGTTTGTATCCGCTATCCATGATAAGCATGTTTCCAAAAGAGAACTTACTTTTAAACACATAAGGCAATTGTTCAAGTAAGAAATTTGAATGTGCACATAAGTGATGCAATGAATGCATGGCGCCAGGATCAGTAACTGGCGTGTTTAGAATGCATACCTTTAACAACTTTGGGGATGACAATTTTAAGCTGCAACCACCCTTATAGAGATAATATAATGCATGGTAGTTGAGAATGATGTGCAGATGATCACAAAATTAAAATTTCCAAGTAATAGCAATTAACAGACACATCATCTTTAGCGGAGATAAAGTACATATAAAGGCACATAAAATTAATAAGTTAGTTTTCGGTCCTACTGGTATCTTGAAGCAATTCTAATAACTTAAGATTTGAACGAATTAGAAAGTATATGTGCTTCCATGAGTGAGGAACACTAGTATGATGAAGGAGATGTAGATCTTGTAACCGAATCTACCAAGAATTTGATAATTGAAGGATTTGATAGAACTCGAGATTTTGGTGTGGATTAAGACTGTATACTTGACTTGATCGAGGAAGGGTTTAGTACTACAATTGTAACAAATCACATGCTGGTCGGCCGCCCTAACAGTGATTGATCACAATTTAAGCACTAAAGACACGAGAGTACATATGAGACTCTATAAATGATGAACCCCAGATTTCCGCAACCTGGGGCTCTGATACCACTTTAATTGTAGTGTAACACCCCGACCCACAGTCGGTACAGGTAAATTATGTGATTTAATATTATTTGCGTTTTAGATTATTTGTATAGGACTGTTTTGAATTATTTGAACTTATATGAATTACTTGAACTATATGTTGCATGTGATTTATTCGTTTTAATTTGAGTTGGCCTTATTTGAACCTGTATTTGTTGAACCGAACCAACTTGAACCGGGAACCTTGAACCGAACCCGTGAACCGACCGGTCCAGCCCTTAAAGGCTGAACCACTCTCCTCTCTCCTTCATTTCACGTGAAACAACAGCAGCCCTTGTCCAAGCTTGAGCCAAAACCCCAAGTTGATCAATCCAACTTCCCAAGCCAATATCTCTCTCGTTTCTTCGTCTTTTCTCGAACTTAGGTAGGTTTCGGAATCCCCTCGTCATGCTTGTCGTTTCCATGGTTTAATCTCTGAGTTTGGAGTGAGTTTTGCATGCCTTTGCTTCCTTACGTGAATAGTAAGGGTTTCATGAAAAACTTGGATACTTGCTCTTTGCTTGATGTGTTTGATTCCTAGCTTCAAATATGAGTTGTATATGTTGTATGTGTTGCATTTATTACATTTAATCCATGGTTGGTGGAGCATTTATGAATGATCATAATTTTAGCTTGAATATTGCATTCCCTTGATCATGCATTTTAATTCCGTTTTCTTGAGTTATTTGAGTGTTTATATGTCAAGCATGAATTATATGTATTGTTTGTGCATTTTGAGAAGTTGTGGCAAATTTTAGGGTTGGTTTTTGGCCATTTTTGGCTCAAAAATGAGCTTCCCCTGTTTCTGTAAAATGAAATTCTGTTCCAGCTTTCGAACCAGGCCGGAACGGCCGTTCCCGCCCAGTTTCAAACTGGGAACGACCGTTCCCAGGCCATACTGTTCATGACCGAGAGTGGGAACGACCGTTCCCAGCTTGTACTGGGAACGGGAACGGCCGTTCCCATGGCCGGAACCCTCCTACTGGGTCAAATCCGCGGGGGTGGATTTTTCCTTTGGAAAAATCCGCGAGGGTGGATTTGAGGCAGTAGCTCAGGAAAAATCCATGGGGGTGGATTTTTCCCTTTGGAAAAATCCATGGGGGTGGATTTTGCCACTTTTTCTCTTTGCCTTGTTTATGCATTTGTATGATTTTAAATGCTTTTCTTTTGCATATTAATTATTATAATTGATTGTTTTGCATAATAGATTGTAAATAAATATGTTATGCTATGATTTGTGAATTCTATGATTTAATTGTGACATTTTATCTATGAGCATGAATCATGCACTTTGCCGAGCGTCTTCTTTGGTTCATACAGAGTCTAAGTCTTGGGCTTTCGTGTTTTCTTTTCAGAGGAAGTTCCAGTGGACGAGCCCGAGGCTTAGGTTGTTCACGTTTGCTCATATTTTGTCAAGCACAAGGTGAGGTTTAGGAATTTTATTAGCTAAGCGACCTAAAACCTTATGTGATGTTTTCAAGCCGTGCATGTGACTATATATTATATATATAGATATGTACGTGTTGATTAGAATACGTTTATGATCTTGTGAACAACTTTGTTTTGAAAAAGATATTAATAAGCTTATGTAAGCTATGTTTGGAAAAGGCTTTACAATTCTGTTAGCGAGATTGCCATGAAAGATTTGGCATTTGATATGATATGATTTGTATGTGTGGATCCAAGGAGCTACGGGTAAGGAACCCTCGGGACGGTTCGGGCCGTCGAGGTTCGGCCTGTGCGTAGTCTCCATCCGATATATCACATGCGACCCCTGGGAGTTTGGGAAGGTGTGATATTTCGATGCCTTCGGCGTAAAAACCGGGGAGGGCACGATGTGGGTTCGCTACCCCTCGTGAGTCTGTATATGTCTGGATGGTTAGGGCCGCCGGTGGCTCTTCCATCATTGGTGTAGAGGAGAGTGTATGATTTCCGTTTTGTTTGTTCTGAGGAGTAAAGGTTGGAAGCTCGTTCTCGCCGAGCATTATGTTTTGTTATGTATGGTTGAGAAGTATGAAACGGGATAGTGTTTATGAAATGTTTAAAGTATATGTATTTGATTTGGAAAGTTTTAGTTTGTAAAACCTATTCCGGTTCATAATTTCGCCCTTTGCTTTGTGCTCTGCTCTATATATATGTAGGGTGTGGGTGTGCGTTAGCCCCCTCACTCAGTCAGTTGACTGACTCCTCGTTTACTCTTTTAGTTGCAGGTTTTGGGAGCGTGAGCTAGGCGGAGAAGTGTGTCGTCTGTTACACTTGTCGGTCTAGGTCTCGTTAGGTGCATTTACATACCTGCACTTTATTATTTTGTAGTTGTATAGCTTTGATTTGTATATACTCACTGATTATTTTTGTTCGAGCCGGGATGGCTTCTGTACAGAACGTGTTGGTATTTATATGTAAATACTATATGGATAGGTGTGGGTTGGTACCTATATATATATATATGTGATGTTTTGCTTGTTGCTTTTATTTATTCGCTTCCGCGCACTCTGTTTCCGTTTGGTCTAGCTCCGCCTAGCCTAGAGAGTGTGTTTGGTCTCCCGTTCGCTATGATTCGGATTCGGGTGCGGACATTCCATTTCGTATTCGGGTTCGGATTATGGTGCGGGGGATGTGGCCCTACGTGTGGGTGCTACATCCTGAAGTGGTATCAGAGCGCGGTTGCAAAACCGGGCTCTAGTGTCGTGTGGGTCTGTCTAGGTCGTACGGCTTAGGACAATGTGACTTTTGATTATGTGCATATATGATTTGAATGTGTGATTACTTGATTACTTGATTATTTTCTTTAAATTGTATACATATTCATACACTAATATACATGCATCTATATTGCTTGAATTTGTGAATTTCAGGATGCCTCCAAGAAGACATAACAACCGTGAACAAACCCCTGATTTGAATGAACCGGCTCTACATAACGCACCTCCGCCACCACCTATGAACGCGGAGAATATTGTTCAAGCCCAACTCAATCAACTCCAAAACAATCAAAGGGGTAATGCCAATCCGGGTGAAGGACAAGATATTTCAGCTGTGTATCGGGACTTCCGGAACAACAACCCTCCAAAGTGGTATGGAGGTGATGATATTAAGGCGGAAGAGTGGTTATCTGAGATTCGAGGCATATGGGAGATATGTCCAGGGACTTCCCAGGACAAGGCTGTTTGCACCGGGCGAATTATTCAAGGGCCAGCGGCTATTTGGCTTAGGAGTGTGAGATCCAAGCTTGAGAGAACGGGTATGGAATTCAACTGGGAGACGTTTGTGCAGGAATTCCATGAGAAATACATCCCTCATAGTGCACAAGAACGTCGCCTCCAAGAGTTCTCCAATTTGAGGCAAGGCAACCGGACGGTGGAGGATTATATTTTGGAGTTTGAGAGGCTAGCTCCGTATGCTACTCACATTACCGACCACGACGATCATAAGGCCCGAGCGTTTCTTCATGGACTTCGCCGGGATATTCAAGAAGCTTTACAAGCTACTAACGTGAGTACTTGGGCCAAAGTTACAAAGAGGGCAATACAAGTTGAGGCCCAAATGGCTCGATTGAAGCCTCCACCTTTCTCTTCGACCCGAGGATCGGGATCAGGTTCTGGATTGGGTAAGAGGCCCATTTCTTATGCTCCCCGAGCTCCTGTTCCACCGGCTTTTCGTCCCCAGGGTTTAGGGAACAAAAAGCCCCGTATTACCGGTTCCGTGGCACCTCCTGTTGCTCCAGTTCGACCGGCTCCAGCTCAGGGACCACCCGTTTGTTCTCATTGTCAGGGGAGACACCCGGTGGAGAGGTGTTGGAGACTTCAGGGCAAATGCTATGCGTGCGGGTCTTCTGATCACTTGATTGATGCTTGCCCGAATAGGAGGCCGGTTGTGCAGGCTCGCGTGTTTGCTCTGGAGGGAGAGGAGGAAGCTGCTGATGTCGACCCGAATGCCGTGATAGAAGGTACAATCAACATTCATGGCATATCACTACATGCATTGTTTGATCCCGGGGCTACGCATTCATTTATTTCCCGGGATATTGTTGCTTCTTTGCCTTTACTTGATGATTTATCTGCGCATGTGTATGTGGTGAATACTCCTTTGGGAGGATCTGTGGAAGCTGACAGGGTGTTCAGGGAGTGTCCGGTGGTGTTTGAGGGCCGAGTTTTTCCTGCAGACTTGATAGTTCTACCGTTGAAGAAGTATGAGGTTATTCTTGGTATGGATTTTCTCTTCAGATACCGAGCTCAGTTGGACTGTCGTGAGAAGAAGGTTTTGTTGGGGACAGTGGTCTTTACGGGTGAGAGGTTGAAGTCCAGCCCGTTTGTGTCTTTTATGGAAGCAAGTAAGCTCCTCCGGGACGGTGCGACAGGTTTTGTGGCTTATCTTTTGAATAAACCGAAGGATCAGGCCAAACTTGAGGAGACAGAGGTCGTGAGTGAGTTTCCCGATGTTTTCCCTGAGAATTTGGGCTCTTTGCCACCCGATAGGGACAACGAGTTTGTAGTCGACCTTTATCCTGGAGCTGAGCCTTTCTCTAAGACACCATATCGGATGGCTCCTGCTGAGTTGAAGGAGTTGAAAACTCAGCTGGATGAGCTTTTGACTTGCGGTTACATCCGTCCGAGTACATCCCCGTGGGGTGCTCCTGTGTTATTTGTGAAGAAGAAGGATGGGACTTTTGGGATGTGTATAGACTACCGCGAGTTGAACCGGATGACAGTGAAGAATAAGTATCCTTTACCTCATATCGAAGAGTTGTTTGACATCTTGCAAGGGTCGCAGGTGTACTCTAAGTTAGATTTGAGGCAGGGATATTACCAACTTCGTATCCGGGAGGAGGATATCTCTAAGACTGCGTTTAATACCCGTTATGGACACTTCGAGTTTGTAGTGATGCCGTTTGGGTTAACTAATGCTCCAGCCGTGTTCATGGATATGATGCACCGAGTGTTTAGACAGTATCTTGACAAATTTGTGGTCATTTTCATAGACGACATCTTGGTGTATTCTAAGTCTGCAGAAGAGCACGCATCTCACCTCAGGATTGTGTTGGAGACCCTTCGAGAGCACAAGCTTTATGCCAAATTTAGCAAGTGCGAGTTCTGGCTCGACAGAGTGTCTTTTCTAGGTCACATAATTTCAGGTAAGGGGATTGAAGTTGATCCTTCCAAGATTGAGACCGTGGTTCAGTGGGAAAGACCGAAGAATGCCTCCGAGATAAGAAGTTTTCTCGGGTTAGCGGGTTACTATAGGAGATTTGTAAAGGATTTCTCCAAAATTGCTTGCCCGTTGACTCGATTAACCAAAAAGGAGGTGAAGTATGAGTGGGACGATGGGTGCGAGAGAAGTTTCCAAGCGTTGAAGGAAAGATTAACTTCAGCACCAATTCTTACCCTACCCGAGGGATCCGAGGGCTATTCGGTTTTTGCAGATGCTTCTAAGGAAGGACTCGGATGTGTATTGATGCAAAATGGCCGAGTGGTGGCCTATGCTTCTAGGAAGTTGAAGGAACACGAGAAGAACTACCCCACTCATGATCTTGAGCTTGCAGCGGTTGTGTTTGCTTTAAGGAAGTGGCGTCATTACCTCTATGGGACGACTTTTGAGATATTCACGGATCACAAGAGCCTCAAGTATCTTTTCACTCAGAAGGAGCTGAATAATAGACAGAGGCGTTGGATGGAATTCTTAGAGGATTATGACTGCACGATTCAGTATCATCCGGGCAAGGCTAATGTCGTGGCAGATGCTTTGAGCAGAAAAGCAAGTGTTTCAGGTTTGAGTGCAGGGTCTTCAGGACAGGGTTCGACAGTTTTGGTTTCAGTGGCTCGGTTAGCTAACATCTCAGTTCAGCCGAATTTGAAACAGAGGTTGTTGGATTCTCAGGCTTCGGATGCGGAGATTCAGAGATTAGTGGTTCGGTCTAGGATAGACCCCGAGACGAAGTTTGGGTTTGATGATTCCGGTTTGTTCAGGTTCAAGACCAGGGTTTGTGTCCCAGAAGACCTCAAGAGGTTAATACTTGAGGAAGGACACCGTTCTGGATATTCCATTCACCCCGGTGGTACGAAGATGTACCGAGATTTGAAGGAATACTTCTGGTGGAATGGCATGAAGAGAGATGTCGCGAACTTTGTGAAGCGGTGTCTCACGTGTCAAGTGGTGAAGGCAGAACACCAGAAACCGGGAGGAACTCTCCAACCACTTCCGATTCCTGAATGGAAGTGGGAGCAAGTGACTATGGACTTCGTGTCCGGCTTGCCTAGATCAAGAGGAGGTTATGATGGAATTTGGGTGATAGTCGACCGATTGACCAAGTCAGCTCATTTTCTCAAGGTGAAGATGTCTTACAAGACTCCGAAGTTGGCCGAATTGTATTGTAACGAGATTGTGAGACTTCATGGGGCGCCTGCTAGTATTGTCTCAGATCGTGATCCGAGGTTCACAGCTAAGTTTTGGCAGGATCTTCAGAGTAGGTTGGGTACGAGGCTTAATTTCAGCACCGCTTTTCATCCTCAGACCGATGGGCAATCAGAGAGACTGATTAAGTATTTAGAGGATTTGTTGAGGGCGTGTGCTTTGGATTTCCAGGAAAAGTGGGACAAGCATTTAGCTCTGGTTGAGTTTGCCTATAACAACAGTTTTCAGACTTCTATTGGGATGGCTCCCTACGAGGCACTATATGGAAGGAAGTGTAGATCGCCTCTATTTTGGGATATGGAAGATTGGCGGTGGACAGAGGAGAATAAGCTCGAAAGAGCAACACCTCGAGAGAGATTGGATAAGACCACTGCTAAGGTTAAGTTAATTCAGCAGAGAATGAAGGCAGCTCAGGACCGTCAGAAGAGCTATGCGGATAAGAGGAGAAGGCCCCTTGAGTTTGAAGTCGGAGATAAGGTTTTCTTGAAAGCATCTCCGAGGAAGGGATTTTCTCGAATAGGTCGAGGTGGGAAGCTTAACCCGAGATACCTTGGACCTTTTGAAATCCTTGAGAGGGTTGGAGAAGTGGCGTATAGGTTGGACCTACCGCCGAGACTGACCGGGATACATAATGTGTTTCATGTCTCGCAGCTCAGGAAATTTTATCCCGAAGAATCAACTATTCTCCCTATTGAAGAGGTACAACTTGAGACGGATTTGACGATAGTAAGGCACCCGGTTGAGATTCAAGACCGGAAGATACAAGTGTTGAGGAATAAACAGATTCCCTTGGTCCGAGTTCTTTGGACAGATCAGAAATCTGAAGAGTCTACTTGGGAGACTGAGGAGAAGATGAGACAGTTGTGCCCAGAGTTGTTCTCAGGTCAGACAGTTAACCTGGGGACCAGGTTCTCCGAAGGGGGGGAGGTTGTAACACCCCGACCCACAGTCGGTACAGGTAAATTATGTGATTTAATATTATTTGCGTTTTAGATTATTTGTATAGGACTGTTTTGAATTATTTGAACTTATATGAATTACTTGAACTATATGTTGCATGTGATTTATTCGTTTTAATTTGAGTTGGCCTTATTTGAACCTGTATTTGTTGAACCGAACCAACTTGAACCGGGAACCTTGAACCGAACCCGTGAACCGACCGGTCCAGCCCTTAAAGGCTGAACCACTCTCCTCTCTCCTTCATTTCACGTGAAACAACAGCAGCCCTTGTCCAAGCTTGAGCCAAAACCCCAAGTTGATCAATCCAACTTCCCAAGCCAATATCTCTCTCGTTTCTTCGTCTTTTCTCGAACTTAGGTAGGTTTCGGAATCCCCTCGTCATGCTTGTCGTTTCCATGGTTTAATCTCTGAGTTTGGAGTGAGTTTTGCATGCCTTTGCTTCCTTACGTGAATAGTAAGGGTTTCATGAAAAACTTGGATACTTGCTCTTTGCTTGATGTGTTTGATTCCTAGCTTCAAATATGAGTTGTATATGTTGTATGTGTTGCATTTATTACATTTAATCCATGGTTGGTGGAGCATTTATGAATGATCATAATTTTAGCTTGAATATTGCATTCCCTTGATCATGCATTTTAATTCCGTTTTCTTGAGTTATTTGAGTGTTTATATGTCAAGCATGAATTATATGTATTGTTTGTGCATTTTGAGAAGTTGTGGCAAATTTTAGGGTTGGTTTTTGGCCATTTTTGGCTCAAAAATGAGCTTCCCCTGTTTCTGTAAAATGAAATTCTGTTCCAGCTTTCGAACCAGGCCGGAACGGCCGTTCCCGCCCAGTTTCAAACTGGGAACGACCGTTCCCAGGCCATACTGTTCATGACCGAGAGTGGGAACGACCGTTCCCAGCTTGTACTGGGAACGGGAACGGCCGTTCCCATGGCCGGAACCCTCCTACTGGGTCAAATCCGCGGGGGTGGATTTTTCCTTTGGAAAAATCCGCGAGGGTGGATTTGAGGCAGTAGCTCAGGAAAAATCCATGGGGGTGGATTTTGCCACTTTTTCTCTTTGCCTTGTTTATGCATTTGTATGATTTTAAATGCTTTTCTTTTGCATATTAATTATTATAATTGATTGTTTTGCATAATAGATTGTAAATAAATATGTTATGCTATGATTTGTGAATTCTATGATTTAATTGTGACATTTTATCTATGAGCATGAATCATGCACTTTGCCGAGCGTCTTCTTTGGTTCATACAGAGTCTAAGTCTTGGGCTTTCGTGTTTTCTTTTCAGAGGAAGTTCCAGTGGACGAGCCCGAGGCGTAGGTTGTTCACGTTTGCTCATATTTTGTCAAGCACAAGGTGAGGTTTAGGAATTTTATTAGCTAAGCGACCTAAAACCTTATGTGATGTTTTCAAGCCGTGCATGTGACTATATATTATATATATAGATATGTACGTGTTGATTAGAATACGTTTATGATCTTGTGAACAACTTTGTTTTGAAAAAGATATTAATAAGCTTATGTAAGCTATGTTTGGAAAAGGCTTTACAATTCTGTTAGCGAGATTGCCATGAAAGATTTGGCATTTGATATGATATGATTTGTATGTGTGGATCCAAGGAGCTACGGGTAAGGAACCCTCGGGACGGTTCGGGCCGTCGAGGTTCGGCCTGTGCGTAGTCTCCATCCGATATATCACACGCGACCCCTGGGAGTTTGGGAAGGTGTGATATTTCGATGCCTTCGGCGTAAAAATCGGGGAGGGGACGATGTGGGTTCGCTACCCCTCGTGAGTCTGTATATGTCTGGATGGTTAGGGCCGTCGGTGGCTCTTCCATCATTGGTGTAGAGGAGAGTGTATGATTTCCGTTTTGTTTGTTCTGAGGAGTAAAGGTTGGAAGCTCGTTCTCGCCGAGCATTATGTTTTGTTATGTATGGTTGAGAAGTATGAAACGGGATAGCGTTTATGAAATGTTTAAAGTATATGTATTTGATTTGGAAAGTTTTAGTTTGTAAAACCTATTCCGGTTCATAATTTCGCCCTTTGCTTTGTGCTCTGCTCTATATATATGTAGGGTGTGGGTGTGCGTTAGCCCCCTCACTCAGTCAGTTGACTGACTCCTCGTTTACTCTTTTAGTTGCAGGTTTTGGGAGCGTGAGCTAGGCGGAGAAGTGTGTCGTCTGTTACACTTGTCGGTCTAGGTCTCGTTAGGTGCATTTACATACCTGCACTTTATTATTTTGTAGTTGTATAGCTTTGATTTGTATATACTCACTGATTATTTTTGTTCGAGCCGGGATGGCTTCTGTACAGAACGTGTTGGTATTTATATGTAAATACTATATGGATAGGTGTGGGTTGGTACCTATATATATATATATGTGATGTTTTGCTTGTTGCTTTTATTTATTCGCTTCCGCGCACTCTGTTTCCGTTTGGTCTAGCTCCGCCTAGCCTAGAGAGTGTGTTTGGTCTCCCGTTCGCTATGATTCGGATTCGGGTGCGGACATTCCATTTCGTATTCGGGTTCGGATTATGGTGCGGGGGATGTGGCCCTACGTGTGGGTGCTACATTCCATTTCAAGATACCTCTAGTTGTCGCTCATTGATTCCTGAAATCATGCATTTTAAAATAGGCGGGAGGGTTAGTCAAAGTGACTAAGTGAAGGGGGGTATAATAACATATATGTATATGTGTATATATATATATATATATATGATCAAGAAGATCTTGATCTGAAATAATAGCAATAGGATATAGCAAATAGGAAACGATTCATAATAATTGGAAAACAGGAATAGGGGTAGTTTGGAATATTTGTAGAAATATGAACTGTTTGTAACAAGAACATTATTGCCCGCAAGCTAGGCCTTTCCACCCATAACTCCTTGAATAGTTGGTAAAATAGTATCGGGCTGATCAGGCTCCGATACTTCAATAAAACCAAGAATATTAACTCCACTACTCCTTGATGTCAATAGGGAATCAAATCCTAGAGACCACGAACTAGATTCGGGAGGCAGCTATCTCTCCCTCATCCCTTGGCGTGGAGTAACTAACCTCCAGTTAAACCACTACCAAGAGGTGGTGGCAGTCCGCAGCACCAACAATACCCTCGGCCCGATACCTTCCGGGTAATTGCTCGCTACGGTTACAGCCGGGGCCCATAACAGGAATCGAGAACAATATTTTGCTTGCATAACCCGGAATCAATGTTTTGATAAAATGGACTTGAAATATATAATGTTCTAGAAAAACGTTGATTCCGGCAAGAAAGTATTTTTCCCTTAAAAGGGATAGTGTAGTAAAGTAATATATATATATATATATGGCAGTAAATCAATATGATGGGTAGGCTTGAAAATAGTTTTTATATAGATACGTATGTATAGGCATGATTCCAGTTGAAAACATTTTAACCCTCACCTATACCGGTAGTCAGACATTGTAATGTGGATTCCAGTGCGCCTGAAAGTATTAACTGCTATAGACTTAGAACTAGGTTCCTTATATTAATCAAATAAGCACATAAAACACATAATGTTCATGCATAAAAGGATTACATCAAGTAAACACATAAACTATATCATGTTAGAGAATTCCCGATAAACTCTAATCTTAACCGTTTAAGGGAAATTAAGTAATTAATCAGGTTTCATGAATTCTTAAACCACTTAAATATTTATTAATCACATTATAATCTTAATTATAACATTAGCAATGGAATTTAGAATTTAATTTGACAATGTAGGTTATATTTTGAAAATAATTCACAATTTACCGATTTTTGGAAAATTCGGATAAAATCTTTATTTAAAAATTCCAAAACTAATTTTATAATTATTTTAATAATATTTTCGAAATTATCATGATAAATGTTGACCAAAAGTCAAAGTTACTATTGAAAACATTTACTATTCAATTTCTTATGAATTAATCACTTTATAACATAAAATCGAACACACACTCTCACACACTATCACACGTGCACTTAAAATTGATCAAGAACAACATGAACATGTTCTTGAGCCTATTTGAATATTCAAAGAAGGTATGTAACACACTTGATCATATTCATATTTATAACATAGAATTTGAAGCATAATATAGCAAAATATATTAATTCTCTATGAAAAATAATTCTAAATAAATTATTCTTGACATGAATTTAATCAAACAAGATCATAATTATTTAAACACATATTCATATCATATCATATCATAACTCATGCATTTAATTAAATAAAATGCATATATGTTATCACATTTTTCCTAAACTAGCATAAATAGCATATATTTCATAAAATAAATTCCTAAAGTATAATTTAATTAATCCTAGACATGCTACTACTATTATTATACTAAGAACATTATATAAAGCATGAAATAATAAAAGAAAACATACCTTAGAGAGAGAAGGGAGAGAGTGGCGTGAGAATGGAGGGGAAGAGAGTGATTTTGTGTGTTGATTTGTGAGGTATAAATGAGGCTTGAGGGGGGTATTTATAGGTAGTCATGAGGGGTCTTTAAGCAATAAATGAAAGTTTATGGGAGATGTGGTTGCTTATGATTTCAACAAATGCTTGGTAATAAATTTGGAGATGTGGTTAAATTACATGTTAAACAAATGCTAGGTAATTAACTAAGTAATGTGGAGAAATTACATTCATTTGTTTAATCCTTCTAGAAGACCATGTGGTCATGGATGATGTCATTTTGATTAAAAATAAATGTAAAATAATATAAAATTTATTCAAGAGTCGAGAGGTAAAAGATTGAAGTAGTGAATTAATGAAAGAATGGGTGAAAAATGAGCTTTGTTTTGATTATAAATGTGAAATATTTAGATTTTCGTTTATAAATTATGAATATGAAAGATGATGAAAATCATAGGAAAATTATATAAACGAAGCTATGGTAGAGTTTAAAGATGGGAAAAATCATTATAATGTAGAGGAAAATTCAAGGATCGTTTCAAGTATAATTTCCACTATTGAATAAAAGCTAATTTGTTCAAAATAAAATGATGATTTTTGGAAAGGAAAATATTTATAAAATATGCTATGGTGAAATCGAGTTTTTAGTAAATGCATGAAAATTCATAAAATAATTTAAGGATCGTTTTGGTTATAATTTTGAATATCAAAAAGTAGATGAGTAGGGATTTATTGATGATCGAATCATAAGCTAGGGTTTTTGCCGGTTTTTGATACTACGGGAGCTAGGATGGGAATTATGGTTTACGGAGAGTATCACGATCCTCGAAATAATGTGAGGATTCTTTTGGTTAAAATATAGGGTAGTGAAAGTGTTTCGGGAAATGTAGGAATATTTTTGAGCTGTAGGGGTATTTTCGTAATTTTCAACTTGCCCCTGTTTCGGGCTGTTACAATCCTTCCCCCATAAAAAGAATCTGTCCTCAGATTCTCCTCATGTTTCATAATAACTTAAAGTAATGTTTGTATCCGCTATCCATGATAAGCATGTTTCCAAAAGAGAACTTACTTTTAAACACATAAGCCAATTGTTCAAGTAAGAAATTTGAATGTGCACATAAGTGATGCAATGAATGCATGGCGCCAGGATCAGTAACTGGCGTGTTTAGAATGCATACCTTTAACAACTTTGGGGATGACAATTTTAAGCTGCAACCACCCTTATAGAGATAATATAATGCATGGTAGTTGAGAATGATGTGCAGATGATCACAAAATTAAAATTTCCAAGTAATAGCAATTAACAGACACATCATCTTTAGCGGAGATAAAGTACATATAAAGGCACAGAAAATTAATAAGTTAGTTTTCGGTCCTACTGGTATCTTGAAGCAATTCTAATAACTTAAGATTTGAACGAATTAGAAAGTATAAGTGAAGTGCTTCCATGAGTGAGGAACACTAGTATGATGAAGGAGATGTAGATCTTGTAACCGAATCTACCAAGAATTTGATAATTGAAGGATTTGATAGAACTCGAGATTTTGGTGTGGATTAAGACTGTATACTTGACTTGATCGAGGAAGGGTTTAGTACTACAATTGTAACAAATCACATGCTGGTCGGCCGCCCCAACAGTGATTGATCACAATTTAAGCACTAAAGACACGAGAGTACATATGAGACTCTATAAATGATGAACCCCAGATTTCCGCAACCTGGGGCTCTGATACCACTTTAATTGTAGCGCCTCCCCAACACTACAACCCCGCACCGCAATACTCCCTGAGTGGAGGTTAGACCCAACACCCAGGAAATACTACGGCGAACGGTCAGGAAAATATGAATGGAGTATGTGACACAGTGCAGCGGAAGATAAAGAGATTCAACCTTACCAATGAACGGGGAGGATAACGTACAATAAGCAAGGATTATCATTATTGATCAAAGTAGTTTGCAGAAGAGTACAACAGGTTGACATGCAAGGACAAAGTATGAGATGGTTTGTTTCTACAGAGAGTAGGTTCAAGACAGTGTACTCGTAGGATCGGATCCAACCTACGGTTGTAGTGCTTCAAGATACCTCTAGTTGTCGCTCATTGATTCCTGAAATCATGCATTTTAAAATAGGCGGGAGGGTTAGTCAAAGTGACTAAGTGAAGGGGGGTATAATAACTTATATGTATATGTGTATATATATATATATATATATATATATATATATATATATGATCAAGAAGATCTTGATCTGAAATAATAGCAATAGGATATAGCAAATAGGAAACGGTTCATAATAATTGTAAAACAGGGTTAGGGGTAGTTTGGAATATTTGTAGAAATATGAACCGTTTGTAACAAGAACATTATTGCCCGCAAGCTAGGCCTTTCCACCCATAACTCCTTGAATAGTTGGTAAAATAGTATCGGGCTGATCAGGCTCCGATACTTCAATAAAACCAAGAATATTAACTCCACTACTCCTTGATGTCAATAGGGAATCAAACCCTAGAGACCACGAACTAGATTCGGGAGGCAGCTATCTCTCCCTCATCCCTTGGCGTGGAGTAACTAACCTCCAGTTAAACCACTACCAAGAGGTGGTGGCAGTCCGCAGCACCAACAATACCCTCGGCCCGATACCTTCCGGGTAATTGCTCGCTACGGTTACAGCCGGGGCCCATAACAGGAATCGAGAACAATATTTTGCTTGCATAACCCGGAATCAATGTTTTGATAAAATGGACTTGAAATATATAATGTTCTAGAAAAACGTTGATTCCGGCAAGAAAGTATTTTTCCCTTAAAAGGGATAGTGTAGTAAAGTAATATATATATATATGGCAGTAAATCAATATGATGGGTAGGCTTGAAAATAGTTTTTATATAGATACGTATGTATAGGCATGATTCCAGTTGAAAACATTTTAACCCTCACCTATACCGGTAGTCAGACATTGTAATGTGGATTCCAGTGCGCCTGAAAGTATTAACTACTATAGACTTAGAACTAGGTTCCTTATATTAATCAAATAAGCACATAAAAAACATAATGTTCATGCATAAAAGGATTACATCAAGTAAACACATAAACTATATCATGTTAGAGAATTCCCGATAAACTCTAATCTTAACCGTTTAAGGGAAATTAAGTAATTAATCAGGTTTCATGAATTCTTAAACCACTTAAATATTTATTAATCACATTATAATCTTAATTATAACATTAGCAATGGAATTTAGAATTTAATTTGATAATGTAGGTTATATTTTGAAAATAATTCACAATTTACCGATTTTTGGAAAATTCGGATAAAATCTTTATTTAAAAATTCCAAAACTAATTTTATAATTATTTTAATAATATTTTCGAAATTATCATGATAAATGTTGACCAAAAGTCAAAGTTACTATTGAAAACATTTACTATTCAATTTCTTATGAATTAATCACTTTATAACATAAAATCGAACACACATTCTCACACACTATCACACGTGCACTTAAAATTGATCAAGAACAACATGAACATGTTCTTGAGCCTATTTGAATATTCAAAGAAGGTATGTAACACACTTGATCATATTCATATTTATAACATCGAATTTGAAGCATAATATAGCAAAATATATTAATTCTCTATGAAAAATAATTCTAAATAAATTATTCTTGACATGAATTTAATCAAACAAGATCATAATTATTTAAACACATATTCATATCATATCATATCATAACTCATGCATTTAATTAAATAAAATGCATATATGTTATCACATTTTTCCTAAACTAGCATAAATAGCATATATTTCATAAAATAAATTCCTAAAGTATAATTTAATTAATCCTAGACATGCTACTACTATTATTATACTAAGAACATTATATAAAGCATGAAATAATAAAAGAAAACATACCTTAGAGAGAGAAGGGAGAGAGTGGCGTGAGAATGGGGGGGAAGAGAGTGATTTTGTGTGTTGATTTGTGAGGTATAAATGAGGCTTGAGGGGGATATTTATAGGTAGTCATGAGGGGTCTTTAAGCAATAAATGAAAGTTTATGGGAGATGTGGTTGCTTATTATTTCAACAAATGCTTGGTAATAAATTTGGAGATGTGGTTAAATTACATGTTAAACAAATGCTAGGTAATTAACTAAGTAATGTGGAGAAATTACATTCATTTGTTTAATACTTCTAGAAGACCATGTGGTCATGGATGATGTCATTTTGATTAAAAATAAATGTAAAATAATATAAAATTTATTCAAGAGTCGAGAGGTAAAAGATTGAAGTAGTGAATTAATGAAAGAATGGGTGAAAAATGAGCTTTGTTTTGATTATAAATGTGAAATATTTAGATTTTCGTTTATAAATTATGAATATGAAAGATGATGAAAATCATAGGAAAATTATATAAACGAAGCTAAGATAGAGCTTAAAGATGGGAAAAATCATTATAATGTAGAGGAAAATTCAAGGATCGTTTCAAGTATAATTTCCACTATTGAATAAAAGCTAATTTGTTCAAAATAAAATGATGATTTTTGGAAAGGAAAATATTTATAAAATATGCTATGGTGAAATCGAGTTTTTAGTAAATGCATGAAAATTCATAAAATAATTTAAGGATCGTTTTAGTTATAATTTTGAATATCAAAAAGTAGATGAGTAGGGATTTATTGATGATCGAATCATAAGCTAGGGTTTTTGCCGGTTTTTTATACTACGGGAGCTAGGATGGGAATTATGGTTTACGGAGAGTATCACGATCCTCGAAAAAATGTGAGGATTCTTTTGGTTAAAATATTGGGTAGTGAAAGTGTTTCGGGAAATGTAGGAATATTTTTGAGCTGTAGGGGTATTTTCGTAATTTTCAACTTGCCCCTGTTTCGGGCTGTTACAGGCTAGACCGACGAAGTGTAACTCAAATGACTCACTCCTGCCTAGCAAACGCCAACAGACCTGCAACTAAAAGTTTAAATGAGGGGTCAGTCAACTTGACCGAGTGAGGGGGCTAACGCACACCCACAATATATATATATAGAGAGCATAGCACAGAATTAAAGGATGGAGTCATGAACCGGGGATAGGTGTTGCATACCAAAACATTTCGAAATAACCCAAATAAATATAGATATAAGTTTAGAAACCATTTTCCAGGAGGACTCTATCCCGATTCATAATTCCATAACACAAAAGAACACATGCTCGGCAAGTACGAGCTTCCAACCTTTACTCCTCAAAATCATAAATCAAAAACAATCCAACCGCTACACCAGTGATGGAGGAGATATACCGTCCCCAAACCATCTATAAAACCGTCTAAAAATAGACTCACCCTCAAGGGGTAGCGAACCCACAAGAGTCTACCCCGGCCTTAGCCGAAGGCTCAAGATACCACACCTTCCCTACAGCACGGGGTCGCGTGAAGATATCTCAAATGGAACTACGCAATGGAAAAATGCCCCGACGGCCATAACCGTCCCGGGGGTACCTATTCCCGCAGCTCACCAGGATCAGATCCACACACAGATCACAACGGATCACAACAGAACAGATCACAACAGAACATATCACGACGGATCACATATGCCAATCTTTCATGGCAATCTCGCTACATAAACACAACACAATGGTTTTTCCAAAATTGCTTACATATGCTTCAAAAACTGGTTTTTATACATATTCCTACGCGATGGAATTTAAGCACATAGACACCCACCCACGCAGAACCCACACGATGAAATTTAAACCCGTAAGCACCCATCCACGCAGAACGCACGTAAGGTCATAAACATATCATATCCAACATATGCGTATTTATAGTAAGGTATACTCGCATACAAGGGTAGAAATCAGCATGTAAAGGCCATAGGTCGCATAACTATACAAAATCCTAAACCTCACCTCGTAGTAGTAGAGTCTGAGAGTGTGAAGGGCCAAACACTCTAAACCTCGGGCCCACCGGCACCACCAAACTCTGTGACAAGACATACAGAAGCCCATACTTAGACTCTATATGAACCAAACAAGACGCACGGCGTTGCTCAACATGATCGTGGTTATGCATAAGTGTTCATGTTGTGCTTGGATAAGGTGTCGTGGTCATTCAAGGCATATCAATGCTCAACAAGGTCATATTAACAAGCAATCGACACGTAATTTCATATCCAAAGATGCAAGATCAATTTAGGAAGTCAATGTATTCATAAAATGCATATTAAATAATCCAATGTTACAGGGTTCAATTATAATATTATAATCAAGCATCAAGTTCATGTCGAGTTATAAAGTGCATAAGTAAGAGCAACTTGATCATATAAACATACAAGGTTGTTGTACGTAGATGACATGCTTGATACAATTAAAGAGTGCATCTAATTCACTTAAGATCATACTTTAAACTTCACAACATGTTTGGTACATAAGCTTAAGTCACATCCATGGTTTCATGAATATTACACTTACATCCCCTAAGTCATTTATAAAAGTTTAGAATTATTACACATTGTAGCACCCCCTTACACGTGGAGGCGCCACACCCCCCGCACTATAGGCCAATCCGTTCATGAACTAACCTATAGCGAACGGGTGACAATGTAATACACGACAAGCTAGGCGGGATACTCGAACATGCGACGTAATAAAGCGGAAGCATAATTCAAGTATATCAATTATTTCCATTGATTCAATCATGACATTGCTCATTTACCAAGTATTATATAATCTAAATTATCATATCAATACATTATCATCTTCAATTAAACAACAACAATAATTACAGTTCCATAACTAACGATAATAATTAAATGCACAAACCACGGATGACCCGACTACATAAACTGGACTCGACTCGACTCACTCCCGCCTAGTGTGCACCTGCAATACCTGAAAGGTGGAGGCGTCAGTCTGTGAAGACTGAGTGAGGGGTTTACATATATATTTGCGCAGATAACATGCAAGTTATATTCTCGGGTAAAGGTTTATAAAAGATAATTATACAGTTTAATAATAACATGGCTTCGCCCGAGAATACAACTATCAATATTAATCACTAGTTCATTTTCACGCAATCAATAAACATGCTTGCTTACTTGTTAATCATTAGGTGATCACTCAAGTCCGTTATCATGCAATCATGCAGGTGTATTCAATTAACACATTCATGGAATGGGAATCATGCAATCGGTACATGGCGTGCTTGTAACATGATAGGGTTTGTTCCTCCTGTGATTGGACGGACAATCATTGGCACGAAAACCAATCCAGCGCCCCCACTAAGAAGGACCTGGCCAGGGGAAACTTAGGTACACGACAGGGTTTTGTTCTTCTTGTGGTTGGACGGACAACCACTGGCAAGACCAGTCCAGCGCCCTCACTGAGGAGAACCTGGCCAAGAGAACATACGTACACGGTAGGGTATTGTTCATCTTGTGATTGGACCGACAATCATTGGCACGAAAACCAATCCAGCGCCCCCACTAAGGAGGACCTGGCCAAGAGAACACACTTGCTTGCATTCATGAACATGGCATGCTTTGATGCGTGAACACTAACATGCTTTACTTGCTTGATTAATGAACAATAATATAACTTGGAACGATAAATGATTTCATGAAAATATAACTATAAATACCTTTTGGTTAAAACAGTCACGTAAAGGTTATACGGTTCTATATAACTAGAAATTAAACCTCACCTGACAGGCGACACACGACTCGTGAATACGTGAACGTGCTCATTGACCATAATCTCCGCCCTGGAGAACAACTGGACAAGAAATGGAAACAATACGTGCATTTGTGAGACAATAAACGACAATGGTACCAATTATGACGCACGGCATGACCAAGTACGAGATATCGAGCAATAAACAATTTAGCATATAAAGATCATGTTTTGACATGTAAGCAATCATATAGTAGCAATTTGGGGTCAAACAAACCATCGGGTCGAGGGGCTAAAAATGTAATTTTGTGCAGAAACTTTCTACACTTCCAGTGGCTTGGGAATGGCCGTTCCAGGCCTTAGTACAAAATGGGAAGGGCCGTTCCCCAGTCCCGAAGTGCTCCCCGAAGATGGGAACGACCGTTCCCGTCTGTGAGACAAAGTGGGAACGGTCGTTCCCGTCCTCGCCGCCTGACCCAAAGTTCAACAATGGGAACGGTCGTTCCCCATTTACAAAGGGAACGGGAAGGGCCGTTCCCGTTACACAGAAAGTTCAGAAAACAGGGGAGAAGAGCAGGGGAGCTACGGCCAAGCTCCCAATTCACCTCAAACTCACATATTTCAATCCCATATGTTATAATTCATGAAGGGGGACATGTATATATGCATATAGTGCAATAACACCCAATATAAACACACAATCCATACTTTAACCATCATAATCTCCAACTTGAGCATATATATAAATTCATCATATAATCCCATAAACCTCAAGATTTGAGCATGGATTTCAAGCTATAACTATGTAATCATATTTCTAACAACTCATACACAACATATCACATTCAATTCATAAACCCTAGCTTCACATGTTAATTCAAGAAATCCTATATCTCCACTTACATGAACTTGGAGGAAGAAAGATGGATGATCATGGATGCTTAAGCTTGAATCATGAATTTCCCTAACAAATTCTAGCTTGAAGATGATGATTTCTCCATTTCCTTTCCTTCTTGAGTGAGTACCGAGAGAGAAAGAGATGATTGGAGAATGGAATGAAGATGATTGAGGAAGAGATGTGTATATAACAATATATTTGAGGAAATATGCAATATTATGATCCAATCCCCCAAGTTTTATAAGTCATGCAATTGAGTATAAAAGGTTTGGAAAGTGATCAATTAGGTCCCCAAAAGGTTTGTATGCAATTTAGTCCCTCAATTGAAAGAAATGAGCATTTAAGGACAATTTGGTAATTACGTCAAATTGGACAATTTACTCATGTAACAATTAAATTCCATGCATACTAGAATTCTCATATTGCAATGAATATCATATAATTTTCACACAATCATGTTGTACATAATTTATAAAAATTAATCTAACACGTTTAAATTAAATAAACGAAAATAATAAATCAAAGTCCTAACGCTCCAAAACCCACACGTGTCGAGCGTACCTGATGGTCTGAAAATCGGGGCGTTACAACTCTCTCCCCCTTAAGAGAATCCGTCCTCGGATTCATTGTCCTTAATTCCTGGAATTTAATTGGCTCTTACATGTTCATCCCACGCGGGTTAGCTACTCCCCGTCAGGGATTAGTTCGAAAGAGATCTTCGATCCAAAAGTTTCTCCAATGTGTGAAATCACGACCCTCAACTTTCCGGAGTATAATCACTCGAAAGAAGATATAACCTTTCCACTAAAACAAATTGGCAAGTAGCTGAAAATATTGAGAGTGCCCCGACTCTCAAACAATTAACGAGAGAACCCCGTCTCTCGAGCAAGGAACAAGAGAACCCCGTCTCTTGACAACCCTGAGAGAATCCCCGTCTCTCACGCACACGAAATAAAATTCAAGCGAGCACTTAGGTACATATTTACAATTAATACACAAGGATCAGATAAAATTATCATTTATGCAAGTAATCGTTCACGTAACAATTATTAATAAACAAGGAATCATATACAAGACTAACGAATTAATAATAAACAATTAATAACAACAAGGAGTCATATATAGAATTAACAAAATAATGATAATGATAAAATAATGATGCACGTGGTATGCATGATTAGGTGTACCGTTCACCGAGGATTGACGTTCCGAAACGGAGTTAATTCGGTTGAAAACTTGATTCCTTTAGTTGAGATTTTTCCCCGCGGGATACCGTTACGGTTCGATATTCCCAGTTCTGATAATCATCTCTGCCCTTGCGCTATTTTCTAACATAATCCGTAAATCATCATTAATTACCACGTCTTTATACCTGTTTGAATCTTAGATTCACCGGTTGGCTATTCCTAGGCCGATTCCCACCTTGACTTCCAGACTTTAATATTGAAAGTAACCCCGAGCTTCGAGTTAAAGAGTGGTTGTATATTTAAGCTTAAGAGCCTGACTCGGTGCTTCAAGCACTTCTTATCCGACAAACAGAGAGAACCGGTTTTACTATTTTCTCGACCTTCGTAATCCAAGTAAACACCTTCCCAAAGCAAGGATCCTAACTCTTTTGTTTGAAACTCGCAAGTAGCCATTCTATTCCCTTAGAAGACAATACGACGGATATTTAATACGGAAGAGAATCCAGGTGATTATTCCATGAACTTTACACAAAACCGAAGGAATCAAGTCCTAGTGGAAATTCTTCCTTTGATTCCTGAATTTTAATAACATACCCCACAATTACACGAAATATCTTGAAAGAGAAGATCGGTCAATCTTCGGTCTTCTTTGAAATGTTCACGGTAAGTTGGTATGTTCATGGGGCGACGACAATCACACGAATGGAAGTACTGTGTGCATTCACCAACATCTCTAGAGTATAAGCAATAACTTCGTAAGAAGACTCTTGTCGGAGTTGACCTACCAAAACTTAAGATTAATTCCGGTGGCAAGAGGGATTGAGATTCAAGATTTACTATCCAAATTTGCCAGATCGGATTCCCTCTCCTATTTACTAAGTCAAATGATATCCTGAGGTTATTGAAGAATTGCAGACGGTGTACCCACTTTCTGGCAAACGATGATGGCACCAAGGTACTGTCGATGATGGGACTTTTCTTTTGTGTAAGAGGGGGAAAATTTGAATTGTTGAAACTTCTTTCACATGGTTCTGATAGAGAATTCCAAGAAGAATTGATTCTCTCAAAATTCCCAGCTTCCTCGAGTGTTGTCCACCTCAAACTTAAATCTTATTTTCAGGCCGACTCTCCCCCTTAAGAAAATAGGAATTTTCTAATTCCTTAAATTCACTCCGTCCTTCCCTACCTGCAAGCTTCTCTGCTGAATCTATTCCTATAACCTTTTCCTCGTCTTACTTGTTATTAATCAAAATTTGGATTAATAGTTCTTTTCTAATTCTTTCTGCTAGCAACATACTCAACTTGAAACTCATCGACTGTCATCACTCGGATTTAATATTAAAGTTTTCCAACATCCCATAACCTTTCTGCTATTCTCGAAATTGACATATTCTGAACTTACCAACTACTGTTTCGAAAGTTGATATTCCCCCGGTTAACACCCTAATCTGAAGCAAGAAAATTCTTTCTCCTACCTTTACCGGATCCCCGAAATACTGATTAATTTCTAAAGGTTAGAAATCCACCGAACATTCATCTGTTTGGACTTATCAGCATTTCCCGTTTCCAAAATTTCCAAATACTTATTTCATATCCACCCTACTAAGTCCTGAATCAATAAATTCTCACAGCCCTAACATTTTAATCTTCAACCGAAATCAAGTAACCCGAAATCAAGTAACCCGATTCCCAGCACGATACCCAATGATTCAGAAATCTCCTTCTTTTAAATTCAAGTTGGTAGAGATAAAGGCAAGGATTGTGCAAAGCATAAAGAAGGCCTATTAATCAACAAACACTAAATAATGCATGATTGTTAAAATGCCAGTGCATATAGCATGCCTATCAACAAGGTTAAAATGCAACATGTTGGGATAATTATATCACTTTGAAAATATTCTTATAAGTAAAGAAATGTAATGAATGTAAATAATTTGAACATGTATCCAAGGCATCATGTAGGAAATTCCAAATACAATTAAAACAACATTTATAACTAATAAGCAATTTTAATTAACAATTAGGATGCACGTGCTTATGAATGCATTGAAGAACCTGGCACCGTAGTAACATTGAGCTCGATTTCGATGTCCACTCTTGGTTGACCGAATTGCAACTTGATTCGAACGGCTGATCCATTTCTGAAATCCTCAAATCCTCCAGTCTTGGTTCATATATTTTCAAAACCTGTTACTCACAACTCATTTGAAACTAAATGCATGTGGATAAGGCATGCTCATGCCACATAGCTGCCATGTAGTTGTCACATACTCGACGTCGATAACAAGAATTTAATAGAAAATTCGGTAAGTAATTCATCGATACTTAAATAAAACACGTTGGTCACATAAATTCAAGCAATTCAAGATCAATTAGTTGACAACTAATAGCATGATTCAAGTACTTCACGAAGTTCAGGTAGTCAACAAGTTCAACTAAAATGCAGGACTCTCACATTGTCAAGTAATTCCTATGCCGTACGACCTAGACTCGACATGACACGACACTAGAACCTCGGTTTTGCAACCGGGCTCTGATACCGCCTTAGATGTAGCACCCCCTTACACGTGGAGGCGCCACACCCCCCGCACTATAGGCCAATCCGTACATGAACTAACCTATAGCGAACGGGTGACAATGTAATACACGACAAGCTAGGCGGGATACTCGAACATGCGACGTAATAAAGCGGAAGCATAATTCAAGTATATCAATTATTTCCATTGATTCAATCATGACATTGCTCATTTACCAAGTATTATATAATCTAAATTATCATATCAATACATTATCATCTTCAATTAAACAACAACAATAATTACAGTTCCATAACTAACGATAATAATTAAATACACAAACCACGGATGACCCGACTACATAAACTGGACTCGACTCGACTCACTCCCGCCTAGCGTGCACCTGCAATACCTGAAAGGTGGAGGCGTCAGTCTGTGAAGACTGAGTGAGGGGTTTACATATATATTTGCGCAGATAACATGCAAGTTATATTCTCGGGTAAAGGTTTATAAAAGATAATTATACAGTTTAATAATAACATGGCTTTGCCCGAGAATACAACTATCAATATTAATCACTAGTTCATTTTCACGCAATCAATAAACATGCTTGCTTACTTGTTAATCATTAGGTGATCACTCAAGTCCGTTATCATGCAATCATGCAGGTGTATTCAACTAGCACATTCATGGAATGGGAATCATGCAATCGGTACATGGCGTGCTTGTAACATGATAGGGTTTGTTCCTCCTGTGATTGGACGGACAATCATTGGCACGAAAACCAATCCAGCGCCCCCACTAAGAAGGACCTGGCCAGGGGAAACTTAGGTACACGATAGGGTTTTGTTCTTCTTGTGGTTGGACGGACAACCACTGGCAAGACCAGTCCAGCGCCCTCACTGAGGAGAACCTGGCCAAGAGAACATACGTACACGGTAGGGTATTGTTCATCTTGTGATTGGACGGATAATCATTGGCACGAAAACTAATCCAGCGCCCCCACTAAGGATGACCTGGCCAAGAGAACACACTTGCTTGCATTCATGAACATGGCATGCTTTGATGCGTGAACACTAACATGCTTTACTTGCTTGATTAATGAACAATAATATAACTTGGAACGATAAATGATTTCATGAAAATATAACTATAAATACCTTTTGGTTAAAACAGTCACGTAAAGGTTATACGGTTCTATATAACTAGAAATTAAACCTCACCTGACAGGCGACACACGACTCGTGAATACGTGAACGTGCTCATTGACCATAATCTCCGCCCTGGAGAACAACTGGACAAGAAATGGAAACAATACGTGCATTTGTGAGACAATAAACGACAATGGTACCAATTATGACGCACGGCATGACCAAGTACGAGATATCGAGCAATAAACAATTTAGCATATAAAGATCATGTTTTGACATGTAAGCAATCATATAGTAGCAATTTGGGGTCAAACAAACCATCGGGTCGAGGGGCTAAAAATGTAATTTTGTGCAGAAACTTTCTACACTTCCAGTGGCTTGGGAACGACCGTTCCAGGCCTTAGTACAAAATGGGAAGGGCCATTCCCCAGTCCCGAAGTGCTCTCCGAAGATGGGAACGGCCGTTCCCGTCTGTGAGATAAAGTGGGAACGGTCGTTCCCGTCCTCGCCGCCTGACCCAAAGTTCAACAATGGGAACGGCCGTTCCCCATTTACAAAGGGAACGGGAAGGGTCGTTCCCGTTACACAGAAAGTTCAGAAAACAGGGGAGAAGAGCAGGGAAGCTACGACCAAGCTCCCAATTCACCTCAAACTCACATATTTCAATCCCATATGTTATAATTCATGAAGGGGGACATGTATATATGCATATAGTGCAATAACACCCAATATAAACACACAATCCATGCTTTAACCATCATAATCTCCAACTTGAGCATATATATAAATTCATCATATAATCCCATAAACCTCAAGATTTGAGCATGGATTTCAAGCTATAACTATGTAATCATATTTCTAACAACTCATACACAACATATCACATTCAATTCATAAACCCTAGCTTCACATGTTAATTCAAGAAATCCTATATCTCCACTTACATGAACTTGGAGGAAGAAAGATGGATGATCATGGATGCTTAAGCTTGAATCATGAATTTCCCTAACAAATTCTAGCTTGAAGATGATGATTTCTCCATTTCCTTTCCTTCTTGAGTGAGTACCGAGAGAGAAAGAGATGATTGGAGAATGGAATGAAGATGATTGAGGAAGAGATGTGTATATAACGATATATTTGAGGAAATATGCAATATTATGATCCAATCCCCCAAGTTTTATAAGTCATGCAATTGAGTATAAAAGGTTTGGAAAGTGATCAATTAGGTCCCCAAAAGGTTTGCATGCAATTTAGTCCCTCAATTGAAAGAAATGAGCATTTAAGGACAATTTGGTAATTACGTCAAATTGGACAATTTACTCATGTAACAATTAAATTCCGTGCATACTAGAATTCTCATATTGCAATGAATATCATATAATTTTCACACAATCATGTTGTACATATTTTATAAAAATTAATCTAACACGTTTAAATTAAATAAACGAAAATAATAAATCAAAGTCCTAACGCTCCAAAACCCACACGTGTCGAGCGTACCTGATGGTCTGAAAATCGGGGTGTTACACACATACATCCCTTTAGTCGATTGCTAAGCATACTTGTTCATTTAAAGTGTTTATACAATTATTCAACTAGGAATTAATTACTTACAGCATGACAATTATCAATTTATCGTAATTCATAATATACAATTTTCAAGCAGTAAGAGTAAATCAAGATATTACAATTCTAACTCCTATCATGCATCAAGTCTCAAGTTGTTCAAGCATCCTTCATGTATCTCGATTTTATATTTGAAACACAATTTACAACAATCTTATAATTGAAAACGTCTCAAATTCATATAGAGAAATCACAACATGTTCGTTCTTCTAAAATATCATTCAAGTTCATTTAGTCACATAAGAAATTAGTTTCTAAATATTACACTAACACCCCTTCGTATCTAAACACATAGCATAAATTCATCACATCGGGATTCAAATTGTAAATCGAAACATTCACAAATATCACAATCCATTCAATACATGTTTTTGAATATGATTGGAATACATCTCGATCAACAAACCAACATTAAACAATTTATTTGCACTTAAAATAATTTATTCAAATAATCACAATTACGCAAAATAATTCGTAATGAATAGATCGAGTGTCCGATTAACGAACGGAAAGTGGCGTTGAACTCACCATAACGAGAAGAACATTCTGTCCGAAAGTCGCCGGAGTGACGCCACCGGAGCCGCCGGAAAGTCGCCGGGCCGCTGTCGAAAGTCGCCGGAAAAATCCTGAAAAATCAGTCCTGAATGAAGTCTTCGTACCCGTTCCGAATCCTCGATCAATTTCTAGAAATTCCAAGTCAATCTCCTACAATTTCAGATCTAAGAACACGAAAACCCTAAAATCTTCAAACTCAAATTACTTCCAAACCGGTGAACCAAAATGCGATCCGAAAGAAGCGTTGTCTTACCCATGACGAGCTCTTCGAAAGCCCTAAGGTGGCTCGCCGAAAAAATTCTCGGAGCTAGCGTCGCCGCTGCACAGCCGCGATCCGCCGCCGAATCTGGAGTTGCGTGATCATAGGCTACTAGTTCTCGCCGTTCCGAACAACTTTCATGAAGAGCCCGAGCCAAAAGATGGCCGGAAAAGGGCCCCGTTGGCCGCCGAAGTTTTTGTCGCCGCCCACATCGCCGGAACCGCCACCTACGTCCAAGATCTGGTGAAATTGATGTCGGAAATGAACTCAGGGGGTCGAAAAACCTTGGAAACCATCAAGCCCCGTCGAAAAACGCCGCCGGAAGCAGCGAAATCGCGCCGTTACAGTAACTCGCGCCGCCGCCGCGAGCCACGCGCCGCCGACGTCAAACGGTGCGCCGGGAGATCTAGTTTCTAGATCTGGGGCGCGTGCCTCAAATGGTGGCCGAAAACCACTGCGGGACGCCGGTGAAGTGGCGGTGGTCCGACACCTCCGCCGCTGCTTCTGAATTCCGGCGATAACTCCATCACTGTTCGTCGTTAGGCCGTGAAATTGGTACTCTTGCGTCGTTCTCACCGAGATAATCGAAATGGACTATTCGTTTGTTGAATTCCATCGAGAAACGATCGAGTTATGGGCTCGTAACCAAAGCCGCGTATAGTACCCACGGGAGAGAGAGTGGGAGAGGAGAGAGAGAGAGAGATAAAAGAGATTGGGAGAAATGTGTCTTGTGCACAAGCTATATACAACCGGGTATCCTTATCGCGTAGCAAAGTGAAATATCGCGTACAAATAATCGTAAATAAAATTGGTAAAGTTACGAATAAACATTCAAGCTCTGAATTAATTTTATAAATTAAAATGAAAGATATAGATTTACCAATTAGAGTTTAATTCAATTTAATTTTAGAAACCTTTCGTACAATTTAACGACACTTCGTAAACACATGATTGATAATTAATCTCAAGAAATTCAAGTAAACCGAAATTAAACAAGTTAAGTAACATGATGGATTTAAAATCAACTTAACCATTAATTTTAGAATATTCCAAATGATCACATATTAAATTGGATTTACATTAAATCACATAATTCAAGAACTCTTAAATTAAACACACACAAGTGTAGAGACTTACTTGTTAATATCGTCAGGACGCCTTTCGAGAATACGGGGCGTCACAATACAACTGACATATACGGCTGTCACAGAAATCATACTATCCATAAAATAATTAGGCAAATCAATCTGATAATCACATAAATCGTAATTATGAGATTATAAATAATTTTCGATACATATTCCAAAATCAAATAAAAGCAAGAAACATTTCATTACTAAATGGATAGTAGAACATCAAACAGTATCTAAATTAGGAATTTAATGGACTTAATAGAGGGAGTTACTTACTAAAATGTTAGGCTGAATTCTGAAAGATTTTTGGCCGATTAAATTAAGAAACTTTATGTATCTGCACTCGGTTTGTTATAATCATCACTTTCCTTTTCACTTTGTTTTCAATTTCTCACAAATAAGATAAGCTCATTTGGGATATATATACACAGCGTTACTGACCTTCTTAGCCAATTGGCTGATTACTATTATTAATGATCGGCAGGAATCATAAGGCTTGTCATCGCAAATAAGGACACTTGTGGTTTAACCAAGCCAAATAGATCAGTAGCATTTTTCTTTAGGTCTGGGTTATTCTAAGATAAGAGACAAGCAAATACTTAGAAATTAAGTTTTCTATTCGCTTACATCATCTGCATGTATACCTATATAAGCTATCATTTAATTATATATAATATTCCAACTTTTGTTAACATATTCAAACATGTGCATGCATGTGTAGTTATAATTTTGCGTATATAATTAACCTGTAGTGTTGTTATTAATGTTATTGTCATTAACAGGCATATTAAATAATCTCATCATTAAAATAACAATAACAAAAATTATATATATTCAGAAAATAATTCATCATATTTAATCGATTTAATTGTAAATTTCTCAATCACGTACTTCTGGATAAGATTTATCAAAATTTGCTTCAGTTCCATGGTTCAACATCCATATCTAGGCATAAACACTTTAATCAAAGGTATAAATAAATTATAACTATATGTTTATTAATGAATAAAATTCTAAAGGTTCGATTAAAAAAAAATTCAGAGATAGTTTAAAAAAAATTGCCATCGTACTCAAATGAAGAATTTAAACAACTGAATTATATATTTACTTACCTACTATAGATGATAACTGAAACTCGAAAAGTTTTGGCCGAACACTTTTGTCCCCTGCTCCTAGATTTCTTTCTATTGTCGTGAAGTGAAAAGCCACAGATCTAAATACTATTGATGTTGGAAGATGTATATTTTAGATAATTTAATGTTATTGGTTAAGAGAGAGAGTCGGACAAAATTTTAAAGAGGGTAACATTATTCTTAGATTTGAGTAGCATCAAGGCTTGACTAAGAGATAGGCAGGAGTCACGTGTCATTTAAATGAAAGCAACTAAGCTGTGCTAGAACCTAGTGTGCTGACTTATATGCATAGGTGCGGGTATATCATGGTAATGGTTCACATGTTATTTATACTGATAGTGCCCACATAAGCGAATTCAATTAGATATTAACACTTAATATAATGATTGATAGTAAACGCTTGGTAGTAGTGAACAACATAAGTCACACAAATATATATAATCTAATTATTCCAACTAAGACTAATTATAATTAATCAAGTAATTAACATATATTTCGTAATCTAATATATATATTAAGCGAACACTACACAACTTAGTAATGATAATCGTAAGTTGGGGTTAATTAAAATAATATAATGTTTAAACATATAATTTATCCGATCAAATTTCTAAACATGTCCCGATATCTTTGTTAACTTACCCGTTTTGGTTTGGTTCAAAATCTGGGCCATTACACTCTTCCCCCCTTAAATGAATCTGGTCCCCAGATTCCTTTTCTGATCTTTCAAATAATTTGGGGTAGTGCATTCTCATTTTCTCTTCTGTTTCCCATGTAGCCTCTTCGGTTGTCTGATTCCTCCATAACACCTTTACCAATGGAATCCTTCTATTTCTGAGTTCTTGATGTTTGTGATCCAATACTTGTATTGGTTTCATCGTGAAGGTTAAATTTGGCTCCAATTACGCTTCCTCCACTGGGAGTCTGTGAGATTCATCAGGATAATACGTTCGAAGCTGGGAAACATAAAAGATATTATGAATTCTTGTGAGACTTGGTGGTAAATCCAACCGATAGGCTGTTTTCCCAATTCGTTCTAGAATTTCAAATGGACCAATGTATAACTTGATCTTGATGAATAACTTGTTTCCGATTGATTAGAGGTATGATCATGAGCATTAAAGTTGGAAGCTTGCATGAATTCTTGAATTATATGAGAGTTGGATACCATGGAAATATATAGGGTTTGGATGATGATTTCTTGATGAATCAAAGCATGTTCCTTGGTTTAACTGGTGTCTAATTGATATTTATGAGCTATATACACGATATATGATAGTTTTGAGTTGATTTCTTACCTTGGTTTGATGTGGGAAGGCTTGGGAGCCAATTCCCGTGCCAAACTTTATCAAAACCTTTCTTCTTGCATTCCTTTCACTCTCTTGGCTCCCGTATGTGAATTATATGAAGTACATGCTTGATTAATTGATAATTATACTCCTATATGAGGCTTCTTGGTACTTAATTGCTCAAACATGATTGTGTGACTCCATGCCCTATATGAATTGAACTTGAAATGTTTGAATGATGTGAATACATGACTCCTTGAGATTAATTTCATCTCTTAGATGTTAATTAGTTCTCATACATTTTTAAGTGTCACTTGATTGCTAATTTGCTTGGTTATTAAGGTGTTACATGAGCATTGTCTTGCTTCATACTTGGTCCCATATTGAGTCTCATCTCACGAATTCACATTGTTTCCTTTCTTGTCCAGTTCTTCTCCAGGGCGGAGATCTTTGATCGATTACACACTATCTTATATCCTTGTCTTGTTCCGTCGCTTGTCAGGTGAGGTTTAATTTCTAGCTAAATAGAAGCTTTACAACCCTTGTAACACCCCGCACGTGAGGCGCCACATCCCCCGCACTATGACCCGACACGTGTACGAAATGGAAGGTCCGCACACGCGCCAAGTCACAGCGAACGGGTGGCAAACAAAAACACATGCACTAGCTAGGCGGTATCTAACCCTGTACAAAAGAAATATGCAAAACGTGACAGCAGAAGTAGCACGAAATGCCAACTTACAAAAACTTTTACACACCAAGCATACAACGCAGTTCATACATTAGAATCAAATATACGGGTTCAACTAGTTCAGCAAACCTGTCCTAACCTGTCCCGAATAATTACACATCAAAACAGGTTCAACTAATCCGAGCACTTGTCCTAACCTGTCCCGAATTCCAAACATTCAAATCATAGATTCCCAACCTGCACAGAACATATCATATACAGAGTTTACGAATCATAAATCAGAATAAAATACTTAACAAACTTAAACGAACAGACACAGACTCGACAGACATGACACACCGCCGCCTAACACGAACTCCAACGACCTGAACCTGCAACTAAAAACATAAACGGGGAGGGGTCAGTCCAAAGACTGAGCGAGGGGCTGACACACGCACACTATATATATATAGAGAGCAAAGCACAAAGAAGAAGCGACGTTCGTGAACCCGGGGTTAGTTTTTTACACGCCAAAACATTTTCCCGTGATAATATACATATAGGGAGACTTAACAAAACATAACGAACAAAACTTAGCTTATGCATATCTCAAAACATACGTTCAACTCAAGCAGACTTGGCACACGTATCAAAACATAACTTATTGGTTTAATAGCAAAATCTAATTTTTATCTTAATTTAAGAATCTACCCCCGTTTCACGAACTTATGACAGACGGACAGACAGAACACTCGGCGGGTACGAATTTAATCCAACCAAACTCCTAAGATCACACACTTGCAGAAACAGACAGAATCAAAACAAACATACCTTCACACCGTTTGGGGAAGAGAGGTGCCCCTCTCAACCCCCACACAGAAATGTAATGAGACGGGGGATCCACCCGCTCCTTCGACGGGTCACGTAGCACGTCGCCGGTTCAAGAAGACCCACTTTCCCCTCGATCTCCCGATGATGAGCTAAGTCTCCCTTTTGTGGAGAAGTGCACAGGGGTCGTAACCGGCGACCCCATGGTCGTCCCGGGTCTCCCTTATCCACAACTCCGGGGCCCATCACACATATAACACACATATATCGGAAACTTAACCCGCCACACACAGACAGACAGACTTATCTCATGCATATCGTGCTTATCATATCACACGTACATATCACACACACTGACCTCGAAATCATAACAGAACTGAGACAAAGCATACGTAGGCTCATACATAGCGATTAGTACTTTTCAAATCAAATCATATGACAAAACCAGCAAAATACGTACTTCACACATATCTACATATACATAAGGCTTATAAACCGCATGCATTCGAAAACAAGCACGTTGCAATAGGGTATAACTATATCCTAACCTCACCTGGCACCAAACACGGCCGAAGACACAGCAGATGGTTCACCGCGGAACCTGCACGACTCACTTGTGACCACCCCGGGTGTACCTGAACCAACTGAACACACAAAACAGACCACAAGGCTCAGACTCAGACATACAACCACACAGGGACGCACGGCAAATGCAATCACATAAACAGGATTCAAATTCATATATTACACATTTACAAAGCAATCAAATTAAATTCACATATACATTTCATAAAATTGCACATAATACCAAGCCAAATAAATCACATAATAACATGCTACGAATTCATTTAAATCCACGGGGTCCTAAGCAACTTACAACTAAGTCACATAATTATTCAAGTCCTCATATAATTTTCCGATGCATAACAAATTCACAAATATTACATAATAGATTAAATTCCAATTTACGTGATTAAACCTTAATTCAAAGTTTCAATGTTAGACATAATAATTTCTTTAACATATTTGTGATTAACATATTTATTTACCAAATGACAAGTTATAGTTTAATTAATTCAAATCACGCAAGTTCACATATCACATTTCATATAAAAGCACATAGTACGAGAATAAACAAATGATATAATAGCATGTTTCGAATTTCATTTAAATCTCACGAAATTAAATATTAAATTCTAACCATGCTAAGTTCATATAATTCATTCATGGCATACCCAATTCATATATCACATAACGGATTCAATTAGACAAAAAGGGGGATTCAAATTGCAAATCAAAGCATCCACATATATCATAATTCATTTTATACATGATCTCGCACACATTGGATTACAATTCGATTGACAAATCTAGCAAATCGCAATTAAATTACAATTAGAACAAATAATTAAATATTCACAATTACACAAATAAATTCAAAGAAAATAAACCGAGTGTCCGATTAACGAACGAAAAGCGGCAACAGACTCACCATAACGAGACGAACATTCTGTCCGAAGCCTGCCGAAACGTCGCCGCCGGAATAGTGGTCGGCCGTCGTTCGGCCGCCACCGGAACGTGCCAGAAAAATCCCAAAAAATCACCCGTGCAAGGATTCCTCGTCCTCAATCCAATTCCTCGATCAATTTCTGCAAATTCCAAGCCAATTGTCTCCAATTTCAGATCCAACAATACGAAAACCCTAAAATCTTCAAACTTCAATTACTTTCAAATCGGTGAACCAAAATGAGATCCGAAAGAGGCATCGGCTTACCTGTGACGAGCTTTACGAAAGACCTAAGGTAGCTCGCCGGAAAAATCCTTGGAGACCTCCGCCACCGCGAACTGCCGCCGCACCGCCGCGAACCACCGCTAAACGATTGAATCAAGAGTCGTGTGATCACAGGCCACTAGTTCTCATCGTTCCGAACAACTTTCATGAAGGGCCCGAGACTAAAAGATGGCCGGAAAAGGTGCCCGTTGGCCACCGAAGTTTCTGCCTCCACTCCTATCGCCGGAACCACCACCTACAGCCAAAATTGGGTGAAATCGATGCCGAAAATAGACTCAGGGGTTTGGAAAAGGGTAGAAAACACCTTGAACCGTCGGAATGGGTCGCCAGAAAGCGGCGAAAAGCGCCGCTACAGTAACGCGCGCCGCCGCGCGAACTGCAGGTGGCGCGTGCGGCGCCGTCGCGGCCCGGATGGCCGCGTCGCCAACGTCCCTCGCTGCACCGGGACGTCCCCTCACCGGGATTGGGGCGCATGTCACCGGAAAGCGGCCGGAAGCCGCCGCGAACGGGCGGCGAAGTGGCGGCTCCGCCACCCCGCCTACGCGTCTAAAATCCGGCGTTTCTCCACCGTCGGTCGCCGGTTGGTCGAGTTCTTGGTACGGTTGTGACCGCGTCGTCGAGCTCATCGAATTCCGTCGAGAAACGAGCGAGTTTGAGTAGTGTCTGAAAATACACCTTGGGGTGTGTGTGAGGGTCGTGAATCGCGGGAGAGGGAGAGAGAGAAGCTGAAGCTGGAATTATGGCATGTAAAACGAGGATCCGGGTATTATATCTCGGGTCCTTGTACACGAAAACGCCCGGAAGAACGGGCTAACGAAGTCGGAATGGGGCAAACTCAGAGTCTACGGACTCGTCTCGATGCCCCGAACGCGTTGAAGGGGTCGAAAAGGTCGAAAACTTGATCGAATGAGAAATGACCGAAAAACCCCTAAAAAGAGAAAATTACAAAGGGGCCCCTGAACTCTAAAAGAGTTCAAAATAAGGCCACAAAAAATATAAAATCATATAATTAAACACATAAAAAGGTTGAAACGTGGCGTACCTTATAAATCGGACGAGCGGGATGTTACAACCCTTATGTGGATTTCGGCCAAAATGTATATATATAGCTATAGTTTTCCATAACTATCAAATGTTTTACAACTAAACTACTGTCACTGTACTGAATTGATTGTTTTGGCGAGTATACTGTACTGCATTGTGGCCCAAGGGTAGTGTATTGAGCCAACCGGGAAAGCATGGGCTGACGGGTAACTCTTGCACTATCCTCACAACTTTTGGGATGACCCTTGAATACACTTGGAGATTAGTGGAGGAAGGAGTTCTGGGCATAGGGAATCATGAACCCTATGCTCACACTGACTGGGTGGTGGGGCCTTGCAATCCCACCATCACCGGAGGGAAAAGGGTTACTGAAACTGCTCGTAATTGTGCACTGTAATTGATTGCTTGATCAGTTAATCAATTAATAACTGAATTATTGTACACAGTCGGAGAAAGGTTGTAGATTTGTCCTCACTCACCGGGCCACTGATTGATTGAACTGAACTGATTGAATTGTAAATTGGATGGTTGTAATCTCGGGTGAGAACTGCTTTGCTATTGAACCTATATTACTTCCTTTATAAAATCTTACCCGAGATTATAACTTGCATGGTAATTGCGCTTATATTTATAAACCCCTCACTCAGTCTTTCATAGACTGACACCTCACATTTTTAGGTCTTGCAAGGTTACGTGCTAGGTGGGATTTGAGTATTTCATTTTGGGTCTGACACTTCTCATTCTCATTTTCATGTACATATTAATGCATTTCTACTACTTATGACTTGCTTTGGATAATTGATATTGTGTATATATATAAATAGGATCGAATGAACTTGTATAAGGTAGATGAATTGGAATGAATATTTATTACTATGCTTTCACTTTAATTGTTATGCATGTTGGTAATTAATTGAGGGTTAGTCCCGCCTAGCTAGATTGTTTTTTTCACTGTCTCCCCGTTCGCTATTGGCTTGATTCATGTATGGACCGTCCATTCCATATGTGGATTGAACCATAGTGCGGGGTATGTGGCTACCTTGCGTTCCGGGTACTACAAGCCTTATTCGCAGATTTGCCACACTTAGCTAAATGAGCCATATCTTTCTCCATACTTAACCAAATTAACCATGGTTTGAACCAAAATGACCCTAGCTACGGCCACTATCTGATCATCTCTCTCATTTTTCGACCCTCACACCAAAAGGATGAGAAAAACTCAGCCAAGGCAAGAAACCCTCCAAATTTTTATCACTATTCATCCACCCCATATTTGAGCTCATAACTTGTTCAAACCTCAACCAATTCAAGAGGTAAGCATGTATTTGTAATCATTACTTCTGTAACATCCCGATTCTTCGACTTTCCAGGTACGAACATCACGAGTGTGCCAAATGTGCTTTTAATTAATTAAGCATGCAATTATATGATTTATTTTAATATTTGAATACTTGTTAACTCCTTTTCACTCATTTTAATTCATTTAATAAATTAAGCATGCAATTATATTTGAATATTTTTTAACCATGTGTTTTCGAACCCTTTCAACTCGTTTTAATTCGTTTAACTCCGTTTTTAATTCCGAATTTTGTAACAACTTGCTATGTATGAAATATGTGAATTATAAATGTTCTTATATGCTCTATATGTGTTTTATAACTTTTTTAGTTGAGTTTTAATTGCTTTGGTGTAACAGAACTTAAAGGGGGCTAAAGAGCATTTAGCGCATCTTGGGTTCCGGGCGGCGTATCTTGAGCTCGGGAATTCGGATTCAATTTTCGACACCTCCATTGGACTCGTTTCAATGACTCGGGTTCGATGGAACAAGCCTTGTATTTTTCTAACGCTGTGTAGACTCTCGAATTTTGGCCCTCGCCTCGCCTCGCCTCGCGCGTGACAACCACCTTTTATGGTTTTGACCATAACTTGTTCATTTCTTGACCAAATTAAGTGATTCTTGGGCCCACTTGACTCCAAATCTACCCTCTATCTACTGTCTCTCTCTCGCTTTCTGAGACACACACAAGGAGGAAAAGGAATTTAGCTACTAACAAGAGAGAAAGGAGAAATCCCATCACTATTCACCATCTCAAGATTTTGAGCTCAAATCTACTCCATCTTTCATCCAATCTTCAAGGTAAGCATATGTTTGTAATGTATATCTAATTTTTGGTTCTTTTCTTCCATTAATTTCAGATTTTGAGCATGATTTGTTAGATTTTTGGTTAAAAACATGAATAGTGGTGAATAGTGAGGGTTTTGAGTTCTCATGAATTAGGTGCCTTTCCTTGAGATTTATTTTGGTTTAGTGCGTGATATATGATCACAAGACCTTCATTTATGTTTCTATGTTCATGAATTAAGTATTGGTTGAGTTTTCTTGGAGATTCTATTGATGCTTCAAGCTTGTATGTAATGTATGTATAGGTTTGAGTCTTTTGCCTTTGATTCTTGTTGTGCTTTGGTTTTTCCATGCTTTTAAGCTTTGATTTTATGAGTTTTTGATATCATAACATTCCAATATGTGTTACCTAGCTTTAGAGTGTGTTTTGGGTGGTTTTGGAACTGATTTGCAGGTTTTCGCGTGAAGAAGACGAAGCAAGGGAGAACTAACGGCCGTTAGCTCTCTTAGAGGTAACGGCCGTTAGCAGGAGTAGCAGCTTTTGTCCCAACTAACGGCCATTAGTGGGGGATAGAAGGGTGGAGACTAATAGCCGTTAGTCCCCTCAGTTGGCCCGTTCGTGTGTTATGATGTGTATATGTTCGTTTTGGTATGATTTCGATGCATATTTATGAGTTGTGAACTTGTTTGCTCTAAGTGCCATGTGTGACCTCTCTTTGCACCTAATTACTCTTCTTACATGTTTTAAGATTGAGTGTGCTTGGAATATGATGTGTTTTAATGCCTTATATGTTTGTTTAACATATTGTGTGTTTGATTCAAGTGTCGTTTATGTAATAAGATTTAAATGGTCCGACTTTGCCTAAATGTGAAATGGTTATGACTTGCATTGTATCATTCACATTCATACGCATTTACCGAGCGTCTATATAGTTCATTTTGAGTCTAACTGTGTCTTTTATGTTTGTCTTGTTCAGAGGAGTATCCCGTTGGTGATGAGGTCGCTCCATAGGCATCGGTTTGTTCCCTTTTTACCCGGTTTGTCTGTGACACCCCTGTCCCACATCGGGAAAGTATAAGGATTAAGTTCAATATATAAGTTAAAGAGTCCAAGTATAACCAATGGATATCCCTTTTGGGCAGTGGTTTAGGCCCAATTTCAGGTTATACTCGTTGGGCTTGGAGACTTGCACTCGCGTCCAACGGGCCCGCGGACCCGGGGCATGACAAATGGTATCAGAGCCGCTCGTCAGTCGCAAGAGCTAAGTGCTACACATGTGGGAGCCACTTCTTGAGGCTGCGGGGCAAAGTGCTACATGTGTGGGAGCCACCTCTTGAGCCCGTAGGAGCCTCCTCTAGAGTCCCAACGCAGACGAGTTGGTCATGGGCTATATGTCATGTCGCGACGAGGATGTCGCGATTCTGAAGGAGGGGTGATTGTGACACCCCTTTCCCACATCGGGAAAGTATAAGGATTAAGTTCAGTATATAAGTTAAAGAGTCCAAGTACCAATGGATATCCCTTTTGGGCGTTGGTTTAGGCCCAATTTCAGGTTATACTCAGTGGGCTTGGAGACTTGCACTCGCGTCCAACGGGCCCGCGGACCCGGGGCGTGACATCGTCGGTGTAAGGTTAGGTTAGGTTATAGATAAATCCTAATGAAATATGACCATTGTGTATGCAAGTGTATGATAAGCCTTTTGTATGCTAGTAAGTTCGAGATAAGAATACGTATGGTTATATCTTATGATATGGATTATGAGATGCTAGGTACTAGAAGTGGTATGTTAAGCTTTACGTTAGAATATGGTATGCTAATTATGCTATGATCATGTTAGGGTTATAAATATGCCATAGTAGGAATATGCTAGGAGATGAATATGTTAGAATATGGATGTTTTATGGATATGTTTATGCTAGAGTTATGAGTATGAATATGCCTATGCCTATGCTTATGTTATGCCTTTAAGTATGATATGCCATCGCTTATGCTATGCCTTAGAGGTTGTGTACCTCCGGTATGATATGCACTTGGTCGTGCACCTTGTTTTGCTCGGATTCTGGTAAGACTCCAATTTTGTTTTCGATTCCGATATGTCTGGTGTGTGCGTGTGTTCTGTATCCGGGACGACTTATCGTAGGTCGACGGATGTATGTGTGTGCCCTGAATCCAAGACAACTTATTTTAGGTTGACGGATGGTGTGTGGGTTACGTTTGATTTCTCTTATGTTAGTTTGTTAGGGAAATAGTTCATGAAACGGGAGTGGATTCTTAATTACTAAAATTTGGTTGTTTTGGCCTTCGGCCTAACTCTTTTATTCCCTATATTTAGTATCATGTGTGAAAATGCTTTAGAATGTAAAAACCACGCCCGGTTCATGAACCCCCCTTTATGCTATGTGTTGTGCTCTGTATACATATATATGTGTGCGTGTGTAGCCCCTCACTCAGTCAGTGTGACCGACCCCTTCCTCTTTAACTTTTTAGTTTGCAGGTTTCGGTCCGTTGGTTCGAACTAGGCGGTTTGCTGCCTTTTGAGTCTTTGGTAGCTTTGTTCAAGTCTGCATTCTGTCTAAGAGCTTGTTCTGCATTGTATATTCTGATCTTTTGTATTTTGAATTATGTATTTTGTAAGATTTGGCCGTGGAGGCAAGTTTTTATTTAATATGTTTTAAGTTTTGTATAACCTTGGCTTGCTACTAGTTTTGTTGTTTAAATTCTTCCATTTTTGGTATGTTTATGTTTTGCGCGCTCTGTTTGAGGGTTAGACCACCTAACTTAGGAGGGTAATTTGTTTGTCACCCATACGCTAGTGCTTGGTGCATGTACGGATTCTCCATTTCGTTACATGTGTTGGGCTCAAGTGTGGGGGATGTGGTGCCCTCCGCTTGGTGTTCTACATCTTCCTTGTGGTCATTTAGAGCTATTGTTTACTAGATTTCATGGAGTTTTGATCAAGTTATGGAGATATGTAAGAATAGTTGGGATTTTGTTGAATTCTTGATCTTTATCATATCTTGGAGTTTTTGGTTGGTTTGAGGCATGTATATTGATCACTTTGATATCCTTATTGAATTTATGAGCTTGTATTTGACGATTGTTGGGTATTGAATGTGACATCCCAAACAGAAGGCGTCACATTCCCCGCACCCAGGCCCGACCCGCATATGAAATGGAAAATCCATACACGTGCCAGATCAGAGCGAACGGGGACTCACTCACTCACTATACTAGGCGGGGACTAAAATTTCGAAACCAAATAATAAACTACAAGGAGAAATGACAAGTGCGGAAGCAAAACATGTAATCAATTTCCAATAAGCAATATAACGGGTTCAGCTATCCCTAGAAACCTGTCCCGAATCAATATTATAAAATCAATAAAATTCATATATTCATGTCAAATTAATTAATTTACAATATGCAATGGAGTGACTCGAACTAGACCACAAGACTCGATCGACCCGAACTCCCCCCTAGCCCTCCAAACCTGTAAAAGAACTGAAAACAGAGCCGGGTTCAGTCTATAGGAGACTGGTGGGTATAAAACAGGCTTTAGCATAATAATATTACGAGAATTAAAGCACACACCCGCATGCAAGTCATAATCTCGTACGAGGTTTTCAAAACATTTCCCAAGTGGGTAGAAATCAAATAAAACAGGGTCGGGATTACAACGATAATTATCATTTGTTTATTACAATAATACGGTCATACATGAGCCCAACGAGAGGGCGAATTCTCCACCTCCACCTCGTGTGTGCATTTATTGATTTATTCGTTCATTAGCGATCACACAATCATTTATTCAATCATAATCATTCGTTCATTCAATCGTTCATTCATTCAATCATTCATGCAATCATTCCTTACACTTACACCTTTTTTCTCCGGACGGTGGACGGTTTAGCAAGACCCGGCCACCTCAATCATTGACCAATGGGGTTTCATGAGTTCCCCAAAGGCACTCAGTCCCCTTTCCTCGCTAATCTCCTAGCAAGTTCCGGATTCTGTGATTTGGTTGGGACTAGCACATAGGATCACCGTCGGCCCTTGCCTCCTCGGATAGCCATATGTACCAAGCCCCAGGCCCCAATACGTGCAATCATTCATGTCTCTCCAAAACATTTGGGTAGGATGTTCAATAAAGAAAAGGATTAACGTTAAAATCATGGACTCTTTGAAAGACTATATAATAATTTGGCTTAAAACGTTTCACATTGGGACTATATCGGGTCGTTTAACTACATAGAAGAAAAATCCACCTGTTACATCTTACCGACCAAAATCAAGAAGAAAAAGAAGACTGGAAGGTAGCTTATGAACTCGGTATATCTCCAGCCTGGAGAAAACTGTACAAGAAATGACAAGGTGCAATCGTGAGACTCAAGACTCCCAATGAACCATATATGACGCACGACCATGAAATGAACATGATATGATTGCATAATAAATAAAATGATATCATGACGTCATGAAATCAAGTAATTCATTCAATAGGTTCAAATACCTTCATTTCATGATGGTTCCATATTCGTACATTTCATAGCTTTTGTAACGCCCAAAGCGACGAGCCACCATATCCTCCGCACCTAACCCCGAATCCACACATGAAATGGAAGTCCATACATGAATCCGAGTCTAAGCGAATGGGGACCTACACGCACACACTAGGCTAAGCGGGGCTAGAACACTGACAGAGCGTGCCAAATAAAAACAAAAAGTATGGAAGCAATGAAATAAAACCACTAGGATTAGCAAAAGACATATAAAATGGCAACACGGTGTGACACCCCACTCGTTCGCACGTACAGGTTTGTACCACGTGTGAGTTTATTTTCGGTAATTGGATTTATTTTTATTTTTATTTGATCATTTGATGTATATGTAAATCTCGACATTTTATATTACTAGAACTCATTTGCTTCCGCTAATTGTCTATTTGTTGCGCGCTCAGAGTATGTTTTAGCTCCGCCTAGCCTAGCGAGTGTGTGGTCTCCCGTTCGCTTAGACTTGGGCTCGTGTATGGACTTCCCATTTCATATGCGGGTTGGGTTTAAGTGCGGGGGATGTGGTGGCCCGCGCTCCGGGTGCTACATCCTAAAGTGGTATCAGAGTTCCGGGTTGCAAAACCGGAGTTCTAGTGTCGTGTTGAGTCTGTCTAGGTCGTACGGCATAGGATAACATGGATATGTGACTTCATACACTTATTTGTTTATCTCCTTGTTAATTGTGCCCATGAACATGTATTGACCCACACGCATATATATTGGAAATTATTGAATTTTTGCAGAAATATGCCTCCAAGAAGATATCATCGTCGAGATAGATCCCCCGAGCGTCGTCATCATCGGGATCACTCACCTCAATAAGAGAATAACAATCCACCACCACCACCGCAAATGGATCCGGGAAACTTCATGGAAACGCTCGCGGTATTCTTAGAGCAACGTAACCAAGAAAGAAACAATACCCTTCCGACCGGTAATCATGATGGAGTCCTCATTACGGCCACCCTTAAGGAATTTAAAAGTCAAAACCCACCGGTATTCGTTGGTGGAAATAACATTCAAGCCGAGGGATGGTTAGTCCTAACAAATCGAGTATGGAACCTCATACCTTGTGGACCGGATGACAAACTTCAATGCACCCTTACCATGGTACAAGGACAAGCGTATAATTGGTGGTCGAGTGGTCAAGGGAAATTAGGGGCCTTCGGGGAAGAAATTACTTGGGAAGTGTTCGTCCGAGAGTTTAAAAACAAGTATATCCCAAAAGCTACCCGGAACAGACGCTTGAGAGAGTTTATGGATCTCAAGCAAGGAGGGATGTCGGTGACGGATTACATTAATGAGTTCGAGAGGCTTTCTCGCTACGCCCCAAGTATTGCAAATGACGATGAGAGTAAGGCCTCCCAATTTCTTCAAGGTCTTCGAGAGGACATGATAGATGCATTAGAAGTTTCCAATACTAGCACGTGGGCAAAGGTGACGGACAAGGCCCTAAGAGTTGAAGATCGGGTGGTTATGAGAAGGAAGAACTCTCACCCCAGCCAAAGTTCTAGTTCGGGTTCTCAAGCAATTCTTGGAAAGAGACCTGTGTACGAAGTTCATCCCCTTCCGAATCCTCAAAACAAGCAACCTAAACCGGCGAATCCAAATCCTCCTTTGGCTATCAAGGGTCCCGAGTGTGTGCATTGTCGGCGAACAAATCATTTATCGGAGGATTGTTGGAAACTTCATAAGAGGTGCTTTGGATGTGGGTCACCGGAGCACATGTTAGATCGATGCCCACGCAAGAGGCCGGGTTATGTGCCGAGAGGAAATCCGAGGCCCACGATTCAAGCTCGGGCATACGCTTTGGGTGGAGAAAGAGAAAAAAGGGCAGAAGTTAATCAAAATGCCACGGTGGAAGGTACTCTTGCATACATGGCATAACATCACATGCATTGGTCGTTCCCGAGACCATTTATTCATTTATTTTCGCGATGCATTATTGTGATCGTTGTTGTTTTTGTTTATACTCTCTTGTATGCCCCTTACTTGCACATGCCTTGTGACGCCCCGATATTTTGGCCGTACAGGTATGACGTATGTGTTTACCAAATTGCGCGAATTAATTGTTTATACGTGGTTTATATATTTAATTTTATTTTAAATATTAAAATATTAATTATTTATAACCTAAGTTATTTAATATTAAATATGCAATTTATTTCGTGGTTTGAATTTAATTCAATAAATTAGTGTGTTTTGTTTTAAAATCTTAATTAATGCATGCATTATTATTTATAATATACATATATACGAATTTAATTTTTTTTATTATTTGAAATGTTATGGATTTTGAATGCCTTGTGTATGAGTGTTATAAACGTGCTTTGTTCTTATATGATTTGATACCGAAATTTCGTGCAAATTTAATATGTTGGACTTATACGTGTTATGAATATGAATATATGAACGTTCCATGTTTTCGGGTTCGTTTGCATACGTTTCGAATTTAATTTGATTTTTGGAATCCAAATCGGGGGCTAATGAGCAATTAGCGCACCCTTGGTTCCGTATTTGATATCTTGAGCTAGGAAACTCGGATTCGAGTTTCATCAACTTCGTTGAACTCGCAACGAAAATTCAAGTTTAGTGAAATTAGCCTTATATTTTTCCAAAGTTATTTAAAACTCCGAAATCCAACCGAAAAACCGAAACGGTGCCAAAACCCCCACATTTCACCAAAATAGCCATATCTCTCACCATTCTTGACCAAATTAACCATGGTTTGAACCTATGGAACCCTAACTCAACCATCTAGCTGATCATTATCCTCCCTAACCGAACCACACTCTTTCACTTAGAGAAATTCAGCCATCTTTCCCCTGCTTTCCAGTTTTCCCGTAGCTCAAGCCAATCCTTGGAGATTCAAGCTCAAATCTCTTCCAAACCTCCATTAATCCACAAGGTAAGCTTAGGGTTGTATTACAAATTCAATATGTGTCATTTTAAGCTATTCATCCCTAATTTTGATCATGTTTACATGAGTATTTGACTGAGTTGAAGAAAGAGTTAGGTTTGAACTCATGTGTCGATCTCTTCCATTTCTTGATGAATTTGATTGATTCCAAGCATGATTGTAGCACCCCTTATCACGTGGAGGTACCACACCCCCGCACTATAGATCAATCCACATATGAAACGGCCAATCCGTACATGAACCAACCTATAGCGAACGGGTGACAATGCAATACACGACAAGCTAGGCGGGAATAACTTAAACATGCGATGGAAATTAAGCAGAAGCATAAAGTAATCATGATCAAATATTTCCATCTAACATTTCATATCCTTTCTCATTTACCAAATAAAATATATTCTAACTTATCATATCAATACATTATCATCTTCATTTAAAACAATAACAATAACTATAGTTTCATAATTAACAGCAATTAACCAAATACACCAACCATGGTTGACTCGACTACATGAACTGGACTCGACTCGACTCAACTCGACTCCCGTCTAGCGTGCACCTGCAACAACCTGAAAGGTGGAGGCGTCAGTCTGTGAAGACCGAGTGAGGGGTTTACATATATATTAGCGCAGATAACATGCAAGCTATATTCTTGGGTAAAGGTTTATGAAAGGTAAATATACAAGTTCAAGAAGAGGATGTTCTTCGCCCGAGAATACAACTATCAAAATTAAATACTTGTTCATTTTCATGCGATCAATACATGGCCCCGGCGAGTAAGGTCGGTCTCCAACCGAACTCCAAATGTACATGAACATGCTTGCTTGATTATTAAACAATAAGTGAACATGCAATTCAATTATCGTGCAACCGTGCGATAGTGTAATCATGTAACACGTTCATGGAATAAAAATCATGCAATAACCCGAGGACAACCCGTGGTGCCGGATTCATCCCCAGTCTCATTCGGCTCATGATAGGGTTTTGTTCCTCCTGTGGTTGGACGGACAACCACCAGCTCTAAGACCAGCCCAGTGCCCTCACTAAGGAGAACTTGGCCAGGAGAACGTATGTACACGATAGGGCTTTGTTCTTCCTGTGGTTGGACGGACAACCACCAGCCCGAAGACCAGCCCAACGCCCTCACTAAGGAGGACCTAGTCAGGAGAACACGTTTACTTGCTTTCACGAACATGACTTGCTTGATTCATGAACACTAACCTAACTTTCTTGCTTGATTCATGAACAATAACATAACTTGAAATGATAAGTGATTTCATGAAATTATAAATATAAATACCTTTGGCCAAAAATCACGTAAAGGTTATACAGGTTCTATATAACTAGAAATTAAACCTCACCTGACAGGCGACACACGACTCGAGAATGCGTGAACGTGCTTATGATCCACAATCTCCTCCCTGGAGAATAACTGGACAAGAAACGGGACAATGTACGTGCATGAGACCATAATTCAAGCATATTATTTCATATAAGACGCACGGCATGATCATGTACGAGACGTCGATCAATAAACAATGTGGCATCTAAATATCACATTTTGGCATGTAATCAATCATATAATAACAATTTGGGATCAAAGAAGTCGTCGGATCGAGGGGCTAAAAATGTAATTTTATGCAAAATGTTTTCTTCTGTCAGTGGGGTGGGAATGGCCGTTCCAGGTTTTAGTTCAAAGTGGGAAGGGCCGTTCCCGCCTCCCCGAAGTGCTCCCCGAAGATGGGAACGGCCGTTCCCGTCTGTGAGACAAAGTGGGAACGGTCGTTCCCCTCCTCGCCACCTGCACATTATTCAAATCAATGGGAACGGCCGTTCCCCGGTTACAAAGGGAACGGGAAGGGCCGTTCCCGTTTTACAGAAGATGCAGAAGCAGGGGAGAAGAACAGGGGAGCTACGTACCAAGCTCCCAAAGCTCCCAAACACCCATAATTCAATTCCATAAACTATAATTCATGAAAGGGAGATATGCATACATGCTTGAGAGGCAATAACACTCAATATAAACACACAATTCATGCCTAATCCTCAAGAATCATCACATCAAGCTCATATATCAATTTAGCATATAACTCCATAAACCTCAAGAATCATGCATGAAATTCAAGTCTAAAGCTTAGGATCATTGTAGCGCCCCAAACGGAAAGTGCCACATCCCCCGCACCGAGACCCAATCCGCATATGAAATGGAGAGTCCATACACGTGCCAGGCCACGGCGAACGGGGACTCACTCACACACTAGGCTGGGCGGGAACTAAACTTTCTAAACCAAATGAGCAATTAATTGAAAATTAAATTCACGCGCGGAAGCGAATCATAAGTTCAATCACAATATAAGTAGCAAGTGACGGGTTCAACTAACATAAATACCTAGTCCCGAATATCATAAACATAAATCAATATTTCATACATTCAATACATAACTAAATCAATTTACAATATGCGCGTGGTGTGACTCAGACCTAACCATAGGACTCAACAGACCCAAAAATCCCGCCTGGCACTCCAAAACCTGCAAAGAACTGAAAACAAAGCCGGGTTCAGTCTATAGGAGACTGGTGGGTATAAACAGGGCATAATATATATAATATCGCTGAATTTAAGCACCCACACATGCATGCTATAATCCCGTATGAGGTTTTATTAAATATTTCTCAAGTGGGTGAAAGCAAAGGAAAACAACGCTCGGGATTACAACGATCAATTTCATAATTCATAATCATAATCATTCATGCGGTCAATACGTGAGCCCGGCGAGAGGGCGAATTCTCCAACCTTCTCCTTGTGTGTGTATTTATTTATTCATTCGTTCATTCATTAGTGATCATACCACAATCATTCATTCGTTCATAAACATTAACATTCATAACATTAACACTTACACCTTTTTTCTCCAGGTGGTGGACGGGTTTGCAAGGCCCGACCACCTCATGCATTGACCCAGGGGGATACATGAATCCCCCAAGGGTGCTCAACTACCATTCCACGCTAATCTCCTAGCGAGGTCCGGTCTTTGTTAAATAGTTGGGACTAGTGCACGGGGATCACCGTCAGCCCGAGCTTCCCCGGATAGCCACGTACACATAGTCCTGGTCCCCATTAAACATTGTGTTCACTGATCTCGCCAAAACATTGGGTAAGGGTTCATGAAAGAAAGGCTTACGTTTGAAATCATTTACTCGAGAAAAGACTCTATATACGTAGTAAATACATTTTGGCTTAAAACTTTGCACGTTGGTTTATATAGGGTCGTTTTAGCTAATAGAAGAGAAAACCACCTGTTACACCTTACCGACAATACCAAAAGAAAGAAAGACTTGAGGTGTCCTATGAACCCGGCATATCTCCGCCCTGGAGAAAACTGTACACAAGACGATACAATGCATTCGTGAGACTCAAGACTCTAAATGAACCATATATGACGCACGACAATGCAATGAATGTCTTATGATATGCATAAGAGAGGAAGTCATGGCATGGAGATGCATTAAGGCACATAATCAATCATTTCATTCATTCTTGGAGCTTTCATAGTCACTCGAGCTTATATCTCCCATGTATAGTATCAAATCCATCTATTAATTCCGAACAAAGATCATAACACATATTTCAACAAGTATACAATTCATATGAATCATAAAAGCAAAGATAAATACGCAAGTAGGGTTCATATTGATAGCAAAGATCCATATATGCGCGTACTTGGAGCATTGACGACATATTAAATCATAACTCGTAAAATATTCCACGAAAAATCATGAAAATTTATAATAAATAAGATAACACATTATAAAAAATATTAGTATAGCATAGAAGTCATAAAAAAGGTGGAGGAAGATCAAACAAGCGACGAAAAACGGAACCGGAGTTATGAGGATAGGCTGGACAAAATCCATCCCCATAGATTTTTCCAAAGGGAAAAATCCACCCCCATGGACCTGGTCCAGAAGCCCACTGACCTAAATCCACCCCCATGGATTTTTTTCAAAGGAAAAATCCACCGTCGTGGATTTACGTCAATGGCGAAAAACACGCAACAAGCAGGGCAAAACTCATGCAAAACCATATAAACATCAAACTAACACATATAGGTAAGTTAAGGTAGTAAGAATTCATACATTTCAAGCCAATTAATTGTCCAAAGTTGCAACAACTCATGCTAGGAAAGAAGAAAGAACAAGTTCATGCAAAACCTCCAAATTTCATTAATGGTAAAATCATGAATCCTAATCCACCACCTAAAACAAGTTCATACATATCACAAATGATGTCTTAGGAACAAAATACATGCTTCATACTAAAATAATTCACAAGATCTCATGCAAGAATCATCAAAATTTCACAAACTCTTACTATTCATCATCTTCTCCAATCCTAACTCAAAACATGGTAAAATCATGCAATATGGGACTTAAAATAACTACAAGAAGATACACAACATAAAAATAAGCTTACCTTTCAAATTGGAGAAGAAATGGATGTGAGATGAGCTCAAAATCTCAAATAGGGCAAAAGGGTTCTTCTTTCTCTTCCTTTCTCTCCTTTCTTCCTTCTCTTCTTTCTTTTGGCTGAAAATATCTTGTTTTGGGGGGTGGGATTTCGTGTGAGGGCTGATAGGGAGAGAGAGGGAGTGTGCAAGTGGGGTTAGGGTCAATGGTTAGGTCATAGGTGGTGTTAATTTAGATCCGTAGCTTAGGTAGAGTCATGAATGGTCATTTTAGACGCGAGTTGCTCATTTTGGTTGAAATTTGGGGGTCCAAATGGTATTATAAAAATATGATGCTTGACCCATTGTCTCCGAATCGTCGATATGAATCCAATGGAGATGACGGAACTCAATTCTGAGTTCCCGAGCTCAAGATATGCCGCCTGGAACACAAGGTACGCTAAATGCTCTTTAGCTCCCTTTTCGGTTCCGATCACATAAACGAACACAAAACTCAAACATGCGAGAACGAAATCATGAACCAAGAAAATAAACATAATTATAAGACACATAATTCACTCATGCCATGTTTTCACGAAAAACGAAAATCAAATCGAATAAGAACGATACTTAAACCTAAGCATATACGCATAAACGTTCAAGAATTCATATTTAAACAATAAAACTAATAAAAGAATCCATAATAAAATCATATATAATTAATTTAATAGCACATATTGGTAAACACATACGTCATGCTTAAACCACTGAAAAACTGGGGCGTTACAATCATGCTTCTAACAATTAAAACACATAATATTCCATTTAATCTCAAACCCTAGCTTCAAGAATTATTATCAAGAATTCACACATAAGCTCATATATACCTTTGAATGAAAAGAGAAGATGAAGTTATGGATGCTTGAGCTTGAGTCATGGATTTCCTAACAAATTCTAGCTTGAAGGTGATGATTTTCTCCTCCCCTTCTCCATGGTTTTGGCTCGGTAAAGGAGAGCAAAGAGGGATGATGATTCTTGATGAAAATAAAATGAAGAATGTGGAAGAAATGCATATAACGATATATTTGTGGAAAATATGTAATATTTATGATCACATCCTCCAAGTAATATAAGTTATGCAATTAAGGATGTCAAGTTTGGAAAATGATCAATTTAGTCCTCAAAGGTTTTCATGCAATCTAGTCCTTAAATAAAAGGAAATGAGCAATTAAGGACAATTATGCAATTAATACAAATTGGACAATTAATTCATGTAGCAATTAAATTCCATTCGTACAAGAATTCTCCAAAATGAAATGAATTTCATATAATTTTCACGTAATCATGTTGAACACAATTTATAGAAATTAATATAACACGTATAAATTGAATAAACGAAAATAATAAAATAAAGTCCTAACGCTCAAAACCCACACGTGTCGAGCGTACCTGACTATCTGAAAATCGGGGCGTTACAACTCTCTCCCCCTTAAGAGAATCCGTCCTCGGATTCCATGTCCTGAATTCCTGGAGTTTAATTGGCTCTTACGTGTTTATCCCACGCGGGTTAGCTACTCCTCGTCAGGGATTAGTTCGAAAGAGATCTTTAATCCTCAAAGTCCGCGAAGAGGTGAAATCACGACCCTCAACTTTCCGTAGCCTAAACACTTGTAAGAAAATCTAACCTTCCACTAAAACAAGTTGACAAGTAATTAAAATAGCGAGAGTACCCCGGCTCTCAAACAACCAACGAGAGAACCCCGTCTCTCGAGCAAGTAACAAGAGAACCCTGTCTCTTGACAACCCTGAGAGAATCCCCGTCTCTCATGCACTCGAAATGAAATTCAAGCAAGCACTTAGCTAAACATTTACACTCAACGCACAAGGATCAAGTAAAATTATCATTTATGCAACTAATTGTTCACATAACAATTAATGATAAACAAGGAATCATATACAAGAATAACAAAATAATAATAAAAATAAATAATTAATAATAAACGGGAGTCATATACAAAAATAACAAGATAAGGATAATGATTGAAGTTCTGGAACTGAAGTAATTCGGTGGAGTACTTGATTCTTTAGTTGAGAATTTTCTTGCTTTACCCCGCTACGGTTCAACATTCCCATTCTTGATAATCATCTCTGTCCTCCTGCTATTCCCTAACATAATCCGTAAATCATCGTTAATCACTACCTCTTCAGGCCCATTTTAATCCCAGATCTGCCAGTTGAACCTTTCTTGCACTGATTCTCACATTTACTTTCTGGTTTCAAAAGTGAGAATACCCTAATTTTCTTGTTAGAGAGTAGTTGGCCGGTCAAGCTTAAAAGACCGACTTGGTGTTCCAAGCAAGCTCTTATCTGACCAACAGAGAGAACATGTTTTACCATTTCCTCGACCTTCATAATCAAAGTGAAACATTTTCCGGAGCAAAGATCTTAAACTCTTTATTTGAAACCCGAGAGTTGAGCTCCTATTCCCTTAGTTAACAATACGGCGGATATTTATTACAAAAGAACCGAGGTTATCATCCCGTGAGAGTAGTTCAGCAAGCCCACTTGCATAGAAGTCGAAGGAATTAAGTCCTTGTAAAACGTCTTCCATTTAACCCCGGGGATTTTGATGACGTACCCAACAATTCCATGAAATATCTTGAAAGGAAGGATCACTCAAGTTTCCATCTTTCTGAAGTGTTCATGGTAAACTGGTATATTTATGGAGGCAACAGCGACAGCACGGATGAAAGCACGGTATGCATTCACAGGCACCTCTAGGGTATAAGTAATAACTTCGTAAGAAAACTCTTGTCGGAGCTAACCTACCAAAACTTGAGATTGATTCCAGGTATCACTCAAACTAAATCCTTTCTATTTACTGAGTCAAATGGTATCCTGAGACTATCTGAGAACTGCGGACGGTGTACCCACTTTCTGGAAAATGATAATGGAACAAAGGTACTATCGATGATGGGACTTTTCTTTGTATGAGAGGGAGAAAGTTTAGATTATTGACAACTTCTTTCACATGGTTCTGATAGAGGATTCCAGGAAGAATTGATTGTCTGAAAATTCCCAAATTCCTCGAGTGCTATCTAACTTCAGACTTAAACTTATTTTCAGACCAGCTCTCCCCCTTAAGAAAATAGAAAATTTCTTTGTCCTTTAGATTCATTCTGTCCTTTCCCACTTGCAAGCTTCTCTGCTGCATCAATTCCCGTAACCTTTTTCTCGTCCTACTTGTTATTAATCAAGATTTTGATTAATAGTTCGTTTCCAATATTTGCTGTTAAGGACATACTCAACTTGAAGCTCACCAACTGACACTCTTTTTTTTTTTTTTTTTTTTTTTTTTTTTTTTTTTTTTTTCCTGATATTAAAATTTCCAACATCTTACAATCACCTAGTGCTTTCCAGCGAGTTGACAATTATAAGATCAACACCCTAATCTGAAGCATGAAAAGTTCATTCTCTGACTTTCGTTTCATCTCCGGAATACTGATTAATTTCTGAAAGTTGAAGGACCTACTGAACCTTTATCTGCTTGAACCTAGCATCATTTCCCAGTTTCTAAAATTCCAAATATTTATATCATACCTGCTTCTACTAAATCCTGGACCGATAAATTCTCACAATCCCAAACATTTCTAAGCTTCAAGCAAAATCAAATGACCCGGTTCCCAACCTGATACCCAATGATTCAGAAATCTCTTCTTTAAATTCAAGTTGGTAGAAATAGAAGCAAGGATTGTGCAGAGCATAGGGGAAGCCTATTAATCAACAAACACTAAATAATGCATGATGGTTGAAGTGTCAATGCACGTAGCAACCTACCAACAATTTAAAATGCCACACGTTGGAACATGTATATTGATTTACAGAAATACTCATAAACAAAGAAATTTAAATATTTCAACTAATTCAAACATATATTTAATGCATCAAGTAGATAATCTCAATAATATTCATAACAATATTTTATAATGAGAAGCAATTTAATTAACAATTATGATGCACGTGTTTATGAATGCATTGAAGAACCTGGCACCGTAGAAATATTGGGCTCGATCCCGGTGTCCATTCTTGGTTGACCGAATTGCAAGCTTGGTTCGAACGGTTAATCAGTCTCTTAAATTTTAAAATCCTCCGGCCTTAATTAATACATTTCCAAAACCTGTCACTCACAACTTACTTTTGAAATTAAATGCATGGGGGTGAAGCGTGCTCATGTCACATAATTGTCACAGAATTAGTACAGGTATCAAGAATTAAATATAAATTGCAACAAATAAATCGTCAAAGTGTATGATAAGCCACGTTGGTCACATAAATTTCCAGCAATTTAAGATCAATTAATTGGCGATTAATAATACAAACCAATGCAGTACACAAGTTATCAAACAATTCAGTTAAATTATAGCATAATCCAAGTACTTCACGGAATTCAAGTAAGTCAACAAGTTCAAAGAAAATGCAGGACTCTCAAATTGTCAAGTAATTCCTATACCGTACGACCTAGACTCGACACGACGCGACACTAGAACCTCGGTTTTGCAACCGGGCTCTGATACCACCTTAGATGTAGCACCCCCTTAATACGTGGAGGTACCATACCCCCGCACTATAGATCAGTTCACATACGAAACGGCCACTCTGTACATGAACCAACCTATAGCGAACGGGTGACAATGCAATATACGACAATCTAGGCGGGAATAACTTAAACATGCGATGGAAATTAAGCAGAAGCGTAAAGTAATCATGATCAAATATTTCCATCTAGCATTTATGTCCTTTCTCATTTACCAAATAAAATATATTCTAACTTATCATATCAATACATTATCATCTTCATTTAAAACAATAACAATAACTATAGTTTCGTAATTAACAGCAATTAACCAAATACACCAACCATGGTTGACTCGACTACATGAACTGGACTCGACTCGACTCAACTCGACTCCCGCCTAGCGTGCACCTGCAACAACCTGAAAGGTGGAGGCGTCAGTTTGTGAAGACCGAGTGAGGGGTTTACATATATATTAGCGCAGATAACATGCAAGCTATATTCTCGGGTAAAGGTTTATGAAAGGTAAATATACAAGTTCAAGAAGAGGATGTTCTTCGCTCGAGAATACAACTATCAAAATTAAATACTTGTTCATTTTCATGCGATCAATACATGGCCCCGGCGAGTAAGGACGGTCTCCAACTGAACTCCAAATGTACATGAACATGCTTGCTTGATTATTAAACAATAAGTGAACATGCAATTCAATTATCGTGCAACCGTGCGATAATGTAATCATGTAACACGTTCATGGAATGAAAATCATGCAATAACCCGAGGACAACCCGTGGTGCCGGATTCATCCCCAGTCTCCTTCGGCTCATGATAGGGTTTTGTTCCTCCTGTGGTTGGACGGACAACCACCAGCTCTAAGACCAGCCCAGCTCTCTCACTAAGGAGAACCTAGCTAGGAGAACGCATGTACACGATAGGGCTTTGTTCTTCCTGTGGTTGGACGGACAACCACCAGCCCGAAGTCCAGCCCAACGCCCTCACTAAGGAGGACCTGGCCAGGAGAACGCGTTTACTTGCTTTCACGAACATGACTTGCTTGATTCATGAACACTAACCTAACTTACTTGCTTGATTCATGAACAATAACATAACTTGAAATGATAAGTGATTTCATGAAATTATAAATATAAATACCTTTGGCCAAAAATCACGTAAAGGTTATACAGGTTCTATATAACTAGAAATTAAACCTCACCTGACAGGCGACACACGACTCGAGAATGCGTGAACGTGCTCATGATCCACAATCTCCTCCCTGAAGAATAACTGGACAAGAAACGGGACAATGTACGTGCATGAGACCATAATTCAAGCATATTATTTTATATAAGACGCACGGCATGATCATGTACGAGACGTCAAGCAATAAACAATATGACATCTATATCACATTTTGGCATGTAATCAATCATATAATAATAATTTGGGGTCAAAGAAGTCGTCGGATCGAGGGGCTAAAAATGTAATTTTATGTAGAATGTTTTCTTCTGTCAGTGGGGTGGGAACGGCCGTTCCAGGTTTTAGTTCAAAGTGGGAAGGGCCGTTCCCATCTCCCCGAAGATGGGAACGGCCGTTCCCGTCTGTGAGACAAAGTGGGAATGGTCGTTCCCCTCCTCGCCGCCTGCACATTATTCAAATCAATGGGAACGGCTGTTCCCCGGTTACAAAGGGAATGGGAACGGCCGTTCCCGTTTTACAGAAGATACAGAAGCAGGGGAGAAGAACAGGGGAGCTACGTACCAAGCTCCCAAAGCTCCCAAACACCCATAATTCAATTCCATAAACTATAATTCATGAAAGGGAGATATGCATACATGCTTGAGAGGCAATAACACTAAATATAAACACACAATTCATGCCTAATCCTCAAGAATCATCACATCAAGCTCATATATCAATTTAGCATATAACTCCATAAACCTCAAGAATCATGCATGAAATTCAAGTCTAAAGCTTAGGATCATGCTTCTAACAATTAAAACACATAATATTCCATTTAATCTCAAACCCTAGCTTCAAGAATTATTATCAAGAATTCGCACATAAGCTCATATATACCTTGGAATGAAAAGAGAAGATGAAGTTATGGATGGTTGAGCTTGAGTCATGGATTTCCTAACAAATTCTAGCTTGAAGGTGATGATTTTCTCCTCCCCTTCTCCATGGTTTTGGCTCGGTAAAGGAGAGCAAAGAGGGATGATGATTCTTGATGAAAATGAAATGAAGAATGTGGAAGAAATGCATATAACGACATATTTGTAGAAAATATGTAATATTTATGATCACATCCTCCAAGTAATATAAGTTATGCAATTAAGGATGTCAAGTTTGGAAAATGATCAATTTAGTCCTCAAAAGTTTTCATGCAATCTAGTCCTTAAATAAAAGGAAATGAGCAATTAAGGACAATTATGCAATTAATACAAATTGGACAATTAATTCATGTAGCAATTAAATTCCATTCGTACAAGAATTCTCCAAAATGAAATGAATTTCATATAATTTTCAGGTAATCATGTTGAACACAATTTATAGAAGTTAATATAACACGTATAAATTGAATAAACGAAAATAATAAAATAAAGTCCTAACGCTCAAAACCCATACGTGTCGAGCGTACCTGACTGTCTGAAAATCGGGGCGTTACAATGATAGTGATCATCTCAACTCCCTTATGGCATTTATGGACATGTATGTTGTGGTAGTTGAGAATTGGTTAAGTTAACAATTAATGAATTTTGAATGAAAATGGAGTTTTCCCCCCTTCTTCCTTCGTGTTGCTGCTGCTACGTTTGAGCTTACTTGGGGCTGAATTTGTATGTTGATTTGGAGTCTTTTTGCTGCATATTTGTGACCTTAACTTACCTGAATATGTTGGTTGAAGATTGGATTGGTGTTGCTCTGTTTTTCTGCTGCTCTGCTGCGTCTTTTGCTGTCACAAAACAGGGTAGCGCCTATGACCCTCTTTACGTGTATTTCTGTCGCGGCCAACACCCAATTTTTTCCTTGTTTCGGGTTCTTGGAAATTTGTTCAAAAAATTCAGATTTTATTAGGGTAGCGGTCGCTACCATTTCATGAAGAAAATGGGTCGCGGCCGTGACCCCTGCTCTCTGCACAAAAAAATTCAGTTTCAATTCGTATGCATGGCCTTTTAATTGCTTTCCAAAATTCCTTCTTTTGCATGAATGGTTTTAATTGTTAATGGTTGTTGCATGCATGCAATAATTGCATTCGTTTTGTTAATGTAATGCATGCCTGTTATGATTAAATTCATATTGTTTTAGTAAATGCATGAAATACTATATTATATATATATATAATTAGATTGATATATATATTATATATTATTTAATGCATGTTTAATGTTATATATATTTAATTATTGTTTAATTTGTTTAAATTTTAGAATTTAAGTGTTATTTTAATTTGTGTTATATAATTTCCGATTATGACTTGAATTTTTCTATTTGCCTATTTTCCAAGTGTTAACATGTTATGCTACTACGTGTTATGATCGTTATTTGAATTCCTTGGATTAATTTGGTATGAAATTTGGAAGTGATGAACTTTAACGAATGTGAATGATTCTTGAAATGAAAGTTTATATGTCTTTAAGATATTAATAGTGCACATGAACATGTTCATTACATAACATACTCTTTTATGCATTCATATCATGATCATTTCATTGCCGAGCGTCTTAATTGGTCATTTTGAGTCTCATTTCACCTTTATTGCATAGATTTTGATCCCGTTGGAGGCGAGGCCAGTCCTTGAGGCTTTCGTGTCTTCTTTTGTCGGTTCAAGGTGGGTTTCTCTACTATTTAGATAAAATGACCCAATATACCCTTATGTGCAAAGTTTTAGCCGAAGATAGAATTACCTATTTATATAATGAGTCACTTTCGGGTAAATGATTTCGAATGTGTAATCCCTTTTTCTTTTAATACCCTACCGATTGTTTTGGCGAGTATTGATTGATTGCACTGATTGGGGCCCGGGGTTCTTGGTGTGAGTGGCTATCTGAGGAAGCATGGGCTGACGGTGATCCCTTACACTAGTCCCCACCAAACTACGGCGGTACCGGACCTCGCCAGGAGAATGGCGGGGAAAGGGAGCTGAGCGCCATCTGGGGAGTCATGTAACCCCTTTTGGTCAATGATTGGGTGGCCGGGTCTTGCAAACCCGTCCACCAAACCGGAGGAAGAAGGTGTATATGACCGATTGAATAGAATTGATTAATTGTGCACAAAAGAATGATATGCATGAAAAGACTTGATGAATGAATGATTGTTGAATTACACAAGGTGTTGGTTGGAGATGATGCACGCCCACTCGCCGGGCCACTAATGACCTATTGTAGAAAAATTGATTATTATAATCCCTCTCGATAATGCCTCTATTCACCCACTTGGGGAAAAGCTTCTAAAACCTCGCTTGGGATTATAATTTGCATGTGATTGCTTAAATACCGTTGTATATTATATCTATGCCAATGTTTTATACCCACCAGTCCCTTTCGGACTGTACCCGTTTGGTTTTCAATTGTGTTGTGCAGGTGTCAGGGAGCTAGGCGGGAATTCGAGTCGATAGGTCTTGCATTTGCTTCTAGCTCTTGTAGTTGTCTTTACACTTGCATACTTTTATTGATGATTATTGTATTTTGGAGCGTTCTTGATAGTTTTAGCCGTAATGGCTCTTTTCGATACTCTCGTATTGTATATGAATTATTTTTGGAGCTTGCATGCTCATGGTATATATATATATATATGATACGTTTTGTTAAGTTAATGCTTCCTCTTTAGTGATTTACTCTAATTCGTATGGTTTAAGGGTTAGCCCGCCTAGCATAGCGTGTGTGTTTGTCCCCGTTCGCCATGACTTAGCTCGGATATGGATTGTCCATTTCATATTCGGGTAGGGTCTCGGTGCGGGGGATGTGACACCTTGCGCTCGGGTGTTACATGCCTTCATTGTAAGTTTTTTTTGAGAGTTCTTGGTGAGATTTCTTCGACAGGAGTCTTCGGTAAGCTTGAGGGTCGAGTTTTCCTTGTCAACTTGATAGAGCCATCGAGAAGAGGTAAGACTTGAGGTGCAAGACTTAAGAAGGCAAGAGATTGAAAATCAAAGAGTCAACTCGTGAGATCGATGAGATGATGAGGAGTTGTATCCGGAGTGGTTCGAGGTCCCGAGCCGGACCTGAGGACAGGTCCTTTTTAGGGGGAGAGTTTGTGACACCCCGCTCGTTCACATGTACAGGTTTGTACCACGTGTGAGTTTATTTTTCGTAATTGGATTTATTATCATTTTTATTTGATCATTTGATGTATGTGTAAATCTCGACATTTTATATTACTAGAACTCATTTGCTTCCGCTAATTGTCTATTTGTTGCGTGCTCTGAGTATGTTTTAGCTCCGCCTAGCCTAGCGAGTGTGTGGTCTCCCTTTCGCTTAGACATGGGCTCGTGTATGGACTTCCCATTTCATATGTTGGTTCGGGTTTAAGTGCAAGGGATGTGGTGGCCCGCGCTCCGGGTGCTACACACGGCCCCAAAAGTAATCCAATATTTACATCAAGTGCTCACACTATAACTTATACATGTACAAGTCATAAGTATTTAAAGATGCAGGTATGGGATGCTGACACGACCCAAGCTAACTAATGCAACATGACCACGCACTCCCCGCTTAGGTCGAGCAGACCTGCAACTAAGGAGGGAAAAGGAGAGGGGTCAGTCACAACTTGACTGAGTGAGGGGGCTAACGCACACCCATACACTATATAAATATAAAGCAAAACACATATCAATCAAAGGATTATAAACCGGGAACAGGGTTTTGCACACCAAACCAATTTTCAAAAAAAACTTATACATTCCATAATCAAAACAAGACGTACTAGAATCAAAGGAAGCTCCTATCCCGTTTCATAACCAACGAATCATACAAAAGCTCCACGAGTACGAGCACTTAACCCTTACTCCTCTATAACATAAGAACATCAAGAAAACCATAAATACATAAACAATCCATGCCCGAAAACAACGGTGTTTCGGGAGTCAAACCCTCTCCACCTAATTACCAATGCAAATGGGGTAGCTAACCCGCAATGTGCTTGAAGCACTACACCTTCTCAACCTGCAAGAGTCGCGTGTAAGTACTCCAAATGGAGACCGTGTACAGGCTTAACCTGAAGGCCCTTGCCATCCCGGGCGTCCTTACCCACGTCTCCGGGGCCCAGTATTAACCAATTATCTCATTAAACTTACTTAACTCGCTACATAAATTGTAGCGCCCGGAACGGTGGGCCACCACATCCCCCGCACCTAAACCCGAACCCACATATGAAATGGATATCCATATATGAGCCCAAGTCTAAGCGAACGGGAACCTACACTCACACACTAGGCTAAGCGGGGCTAGAACTCAAATAGAGCGTGCAAAACAAACAGATAAGAATGCGGAAGCAACAGTATAAGGATCGCAAAGGAGCTCTATACTAACATATACATCATATACAACGGCCTGACGACCCAAAAATAGGTCAAGTATATACATCAAAAGTTCATAATCTCCATAAGACATCATTAGAATTCAGATACAATTCATAAAAGTAATCAAAATGCAACATGTAGATATGCCGACTCGACCTAAACTCGAAAGTACAACACGACCGACGCACTTTCCCGCCTAGCTCCAGAAACCTGCAACTAAAGTGTTAAACGGAAAAGGTTAGTCAAAACTCGACTGAGTGAGGGGGGCTAACGCACACCCACACCATAAATACATATAGAGCATAGCATAAAATCAAAAGGGGTCGATCATGAGCCGAGCTAGGGTTTTACATATCAAATCATTTCTGAAACATACATATAATATAGAGGAAATCCTAACTCGTTTCATAACCACCAAAGCATAAAAGAAACATAAACGTCCGGCGAGTACGGACCTCCTCCACTCCTCATACAAATCATAAATACATAAGAATTCATAAATTCATAACTCCTCAACGCCTTGGTGATCGGGAATCAAACCCTCTCCACCCATATGGATTCTATATACATACGGGGTAGCTAACCCATGATATGCCTTCCCCGGTTATTCACCGAGGGCTCAAAGAACCACGCCTTCTCCATCTCCCTCAGAGTCGCGCGTCGGAACTTCAAAGGAGCATGTGCACAGGGGTGATAACCGGTGACCCCAACGGCCACACCGGGTCTCCCTTACCCACACCTCCGGGGCCCAAGAATTCGAAATCAAACCATAATCCCATCTTTCAGGGCACAACTCGCTAGATCATAAAGGAAACGTACAAGGGATTCAAAATCATAAGCTCATATACGCCCATATTTATACCATTTTCATAAATTCGTAAAGGGGATTCATAAAATCATAAACGTATCATAAGCATTCGTATTTAATCATATAATACATATATAGCCACATGCAGGATAGGAAATCAATAACATAAAGGCCATAGGTCACTTATCTAAAAGAAAAGATCCTAACCCTCACCTTGAAGTGGAAGCGGAGTGAAAACCGAACGAAAGAAGCAACCGGACACCTAAACGTCGGGCTCGTTAACTTCCTGAAGAGGCTCTGAAACAAAAGAACGCAAGACCCGAGACTTAGACTCAAATATGTACCACTTACACGCTCGAAAATGCATATGTATGAAATGAATGCATATGAAATTCAAGAATGTAACATTTAGGTCATTTAAATTAAAAACATGTACGAACCGTATCAAATAAGTTCATATAACAAATAATTTAAATCATAAGATCACATTTATATTACATCTTTCATATATAAGAATTCATATAAAATCGTAGAGCCATATTTAATTTACAAGCTCAATTTAAATCATTTAAATTACATATTAATTATATAACATATATTATATATATATACATATAACATATAATATATATCATAGTATATATATATTTATATACAAATCATAAATACATGCAAAGTCCATGCACAAAACAACTTAGTACCATGCATCACACGTTAATCCCATGCAAATTAATACATATATATACATTCACATGCAACCTACGTACAACCATGCAAAGAGGCAAAAGAAATTCATGCATTAAAGTCCATGCAAAGAAGGAAAACAAAAGAAACAAGCACTGCTGCAGTTTCATCTCCCCACCCAGGGGAGATTTTCTTTACAAAAATTACCCTCCCGGGTACAGCTGATGCAGAAACATTCTGCATCACGTACCCGGCCGGGGAGACAATCCAGGCGCGAGAATGGCAGCAGATCGAGCATCTTTTCCCTATTCCAAAGGTAAGAAAACAGAGCAGCAGCTAGCAGGTACCAAAGGCAACAAAAACAGCAACAAAGCAAGACATAAACTCCCACAAGTCTGATCCAAAGCTAACAGCAAGTAGAGGAGAAGAAGAATGGTGCTAAACTCATGTATAAAACTTCCAAAACCTCATGAACATTAATGGTATCTCTCATATAACTCAACTACCAACAAACTCAGGTACAATCCACAATAAATGAAGCATAAGAGATCAAGTTTATAGCCTCAATTCAAGAGAAACACCAAGGAAAGAGATGGAATTCAAAAATGGAGCAAAAACCTAACTATTCATGTCTTGAATCAAAACTATATCAAACATGGATGAAAATCAGATTTTCTTAGCTTAAAATGACCACTTAATCATGTACATATCAAATACAAGCTTACCCTTTGAAGATGGTGAAGGAAAAATGAAGATTAGAGCTCAATCTCTTCAAGGTGTGAATAGTGACGGGAATGGTTTAAGCTGCTCCAAAAATCTGATATTTTTCCCTTCTCCTGTGTATGAAACGAAGTGAAAGCAATATGGTGTGATAAAGGGCTGATTTAGTGGAGTGTGGGTCCAGGTTTGAGGGCAATTGGCCAAGAATTGAGGGACTTATGTGCAAAATGGTGAAAGGTGGTCATATGAGCGCGAGACAAAGTTATGGGCTGATTTCGGGGTATCAAATGAGGTCGAAAAATTACAAGGACTGATCCATTGCGCTCAAATCGTCAAAAAAAGTTCAGCGGAGGTGACGGAATTCGAATCCGAATTCCCGAGCTCAAGTTACACTACCCGGAATCCAAGGTGCGCTAAGTACACTTTAGCCCCCTTTAGGTCACCCCAACAAAACGAGTCCCGAAAACCTAACAAATAAACCCGAAAACATGTAACGAGCACATATTCAAGTTCAGGACTCATAAAACTCCAACATATTAAAAAGGCACGAAATTTCGATCTCAAATCGAACACGAACGCATCATATTTCATCAAGTAGGCATGTCATTTGAATAAATTCAAATAAAACAATTAAATAAAATAAAATATTAATTTATACGAATTAAAACAATTAAAATTTTAATAAAAAGGCTATTTTTCAATTAAGTCCAAAACTTTTAAAAAGTGTCAAATAAGTCCAATTCAACTTTTCGATTAAGTCCAATATTAATTAAAATTGCACAATTAAGTCCTTAATTCATATAAATCACATAATTTATGAAATTAGCTTGTTCGGGAATTAAATTCACATATCATAAATTCATAAAATTCATATCATGAATCACTTGAGGCAAATTTCGACATATAATTCAAATATTTCACATAAATTCAAATAATTCATATAAGAATTCAAATAATAAAATATAAATCAATTAAATATGAAATTAAAATAAATTAAATTGCGCACATACGTCATACTTGTACGGTCGCGGAGTCGGGGTGTCACAATCCTCCCCCCTTAAAAAGGACTTGCCCTCAAGTCCGACTCGGGTCCTCAAACAACTCAGGATATAACCTTCTCATTTTCTCCTCGGTTTCCCAAGTCGATTCCTCGGATTTCTGATCCCTCCAAAGTACCCTGACCAAAAGAATCTGCCGGTTTCTCAAATCTTGCATCTTCCGGTTCTGAATTGCAACCAGATGCTTTTCTATGGTCAAATCCGACTCTAACTGAACCTCTTCAAATGGGAGAATTGTTGACTCATCGGGATAATACTTACGGAGTTGAGAGACATGAAAAACATTATGTATCCCGGTCATACTCGGCGGTAAATCCAATCTGTACGCCGTTTCTCCGATTCTTTCCAAAATTTCAAACGGCCCAAGGTAGCGAGGACTAAGCTTTCCACCTTTACCTATACGAGTGAAGCCTTTTCTAGGAGACGCCTTAAAAAAGACTCTATCTCCGACTTCGAACTCTAAGGGCCTTCTTCTCTTATTGGCGTAACTCTTTTGACGGGCCTGAGCTGCTCTCATCCTTTGCCGAATCTTATGAACCTTCTCAATAGTATCGGCAATCTTTTTCTTAGACTCGGTTCTCTCGAGCTTATTCTCTTCAGTCCACCTCCAATCCTCAATATCCCAAAATAGAGGAGACCTACATTTTCTTCCGTAAAGTGCCTCAAACGGAGCCATCTTAATCGAACCCTGAAAGTTGTTGTTATAAGCAAACTCAACCAAAGGTAGGTGCCCATCCCACTTATCTTGGAAGTCCAAGGCACATGCTCTGAGCATATCCTCTAAGCACTGAATTAGCCTTTCAGATTGGCCGTCCGTCTGAGGATGCGAAGCTGTGCTAAACTTGAGCTCTTCTGGGACACAGATTCTCGCTTCGAACCTTAACACCCCGAAATCATCAATCCCAAACTTGGAATTCGGATCATCTTTAGAACGAGTTACCAACTTCTGAATCTCGGCATCCGTAGCCTGAGCTTCTAACAACTGTTGTTTCAAATCCGGTATTATCGTGAGATTCACCAACCAAGTTCCCGAAAACAAGATCTCTGAACCCAAACTTGAAGAACCCGTTTCCAAATTAGCCACATTCGCCTTTCTACTCAAGGCATCGGCGACCACGTTTGCTTTACCCGGATGGTACTGAATGGTGCAATCGTAATCTTCTAATAACTCCATCCAACGCCTCTGTCTTACATTCAGATCTTTCTGAGAAAAGAGATACTTGAGGCTTTGGTGATCCGTAAAGACCTCGAACGTTGCACCATAGAGGTAGTGTCGCCACTTCATCAAAGCGAACACAACGGCAGCTAATTCGAGATCGTGGGTAGGGTAATTCTTCTCATGCTCCTTCAATTTCCTTGAAGCATAAGCTACCATGTAGCACCCGAGCGTAAGGTACCACATCCCCCGCACCGAGACCCGACCCGTATATGAAATGGAAGTCCATACACGTGCCAAATCCACGGCGAACGGGGACACAACACACACGCTATGCTAGGCGGGACTAACCCTTAAACCAATCAACTCAAGACAGCATAAAATCAAAGTTATAATAAAACACGGGAGAAAGAATGACATATAATATATACAACGAGCCACCAAACTCCAAAAATAGATATACAAAAGCATTCAAATATTCAACGGCGCTCACGGCCTACAAATCATGACGCTCCATGCTATGCTATGATCAAATACAAAGTAGCATTAAGAGTATGAATATGAGACTGAAAAGAAGTGCTAAACATAAATGCAGGACCTTGACGACTTGTATTCTCGCCTAGCACTCCTATACCTGAACAAAACAACTGAAAACAATCGGGTTCAGTCTAAAAGAGACTGGTGGGTATAAAATGGGCATAAGATATAATATTGCAGAAAGTAAGCACATACATGCAAGCCTTAATCCCGTATGAAGTTTGATAAGAATCTCCCAAGTGGTTAAAACAAAAGAAAACATCAACGGGATTACGACGTTCATATTCATTCATAATTGTTCATAAGGGTTTATGGCCCGGCGAGTGGGCGTGCACAATCTCCAACCTACTCCTCGTATAATCATAATCAATTATTCAATCATTCATTATCATACATATATCTTTTGTGCTCATACATAACATGATCATAATCATTCATATACACCTTCTTCCTCCAGGTGGTGGACGGGCTTGCAAGACCCGGCCACCGGTTCATACATAGGCCAATGGGGGTACACGAATCTCCCAAGGGCACTCAGCTCCCATTCCTCGCTAAACCTCCTAGCGAGGGCCGGTATCACCGTAGTTTGGTTGGGACTAGTATATGGGATCCCCGTCAGCCCTTGCTTCCTCGGTTAGCCACATATACTAAGTCCCCGGGCCCGTGCAATCATAAATCATAAATATGTCTCGCCAAACATAAGGTAGGGTTTCATAAATAAAAGGGGTCATATGTTTGAAATCATTTACCCAAATGACTCGATTTATATGATATACTAATTTGGCTTAAATCTTGCACATAAGGGATATATAGGGTTGTTTTAACTAGTAGAAGAAAAACCCACCTTTTTCAAAGCAAAAGAAAGGCACAAGCGTCTCAAGGCTCGCCCTCGTCTCCGACCAAACCCGAATCTGTGCAAAAGAAAAGGTATGAGACTCAATGACCACATATGACGCTTGGCAATGAGGTCAATATGACATGAATGCATAAAAGATCATGTTATATCATGAAAATGTTCATGTGCACTATTAAGGAATTTAAAACATATAATCAAATCGTTCGTTCATATATTTCATTCAATTTCATAATTTCATAAATTCATAATGCATATCAATTAATCTAAAATTCCATTTAATAATCATAACAAGTAATATTCATATTCACAATTAGGAATAAAAGAAATAAAACGTTCAATCAATAGTCGGTAAATTAAATACGCGAAATAGAAATCAATAAATTTCAAAATTGAATTAAATCAAATAATATTTAAAATATATAATATATATATATCTATATAATAAATATATATATTTATATATAATCACACGTATATATATGTATATATATGTAATACATGCATGCAAACACTCCATGCACACACAACCTCACAGCCATGCATGCACACGCACACACAACACAAATACATATATGCAGCAACCCAGAAAAAAAAACGCAGGCAAGAGATCGGGAAAAAACAGGGTGACACCCCCATGTCACCACCCAAGCCCAAACCGAGACACCCCCGTGTCTCGGTACAGCAACTCAAGCCAAGAATCGCACCCTCGTTCCGCGCTGGAAAGGTAGGAACGACACCCCCGTGTCTCGCACCAGCAGCAACCCCTGTTTTTGACAGAAAACGCAGCAGCAACGAAGGCGATACACAAGCAAGAAAAGCAGCAAAACCAGGCATGAAAAGCTGCAAGAAACTCAGCTAAAACACATGCTACAAGGCCATGAAATTTGATAGCAAAAGCAAGAAGGTTCACGGCAGTCTTTGGCAGCAAATATTCACGCCAAAACAGAGCAAAGGTTATGGGAAACAGGGCAAGAAGGATTCTCATCATCTCCATCTATTCATATCAGTTTAGAACAATAAATACTCAGCCAAGCAACACCATTTCAACATATATATCAGTTCCAAACAAGCTCAATCAAGAAAAGGAAGCATACGTGACATTCATGTGAATTTTTCTCAAAGTACCATAAATGATATCTCATTAATACTTCAACCACCAAGAAATCAATTATCATAAATGATATTAGGATGTCAAAATAATCATTCTCAATCTTGGAATCAATCAAAACCATTAAAAATCGAATGAGATCAACAATTTGCCCAAAACTCTCTATTTTCGGATGCAGTCCAGAAATCCACGAATCCATGCTCAAATTTGGGAAAGAAAGGATGAAAATGATCAGGAATGAACATATATTACAACCCTAAGCTTACCTTGTTGATTGGATGAAGTTTGGATGAGATTTGAGCTCCAAAATCTCTAAGGAATGAAGGGTTACGGGACTGCCTGAAATTCCAGTGACTTTGGCTGAGTTTTGGGGATTGTGTGAGGATTGGTTTGGTTAGGGCATGCTATATCCGGTTAGGGGGTTGAGTTAGGGTTCAATAGAATTAAACCATGGTTAAGTTGGTTAAAGTTTGGATAAGATATGGCTATTTTTGTACAGCAAGGTCAGTTTAGTCTCCGTTTCGTTTTTCGGTTGAATTTCGGAGGTTCAAATGACTTTGGAAAAATATAAGGCTAAGTTTACTAAACTCGAATTTTCATTACGAGTTCAGCGGAGTTGACGAAACTCGAATCCGAGTTCCCGAGCTCAAGATATAAAATTCGGAACCAAGGGTACGCTAAGTGCTCGTTAACCCCCGATTTGGTTCCACAATTCAAATTAAGTTCGTTAACATACCAAATGAATTCGAAAACATAAACCGAGCATATAGGCATGTTCATAACACATATATTTATGACATACTACAATTTCACGGCATTTCGATATCATTTCATATAAGAACGAAGCAAAAAATAAACAACCAAGCTCATTTCATGCAATTCATGAACATATTATAAATTCCATGCATAAAAGTTAAATCAAAGAATTAATTCTAATATTAAATAAAACAAAATTAAAGTCAACGTAATTAATTAATTAAAGCATGGTTAATTAACATAACATTTAATTAGCATAATCATTAAATTAATAATAAAATAAATAAACATATATATATATATATATACTTAAATACGAAATATATTAGAATTAATAATAAATTAAAATAAAATATAATGAAATAAAATAATAACAATTTATAATAAAATTAAATATAAAACACGTAAAAACAATTAATTCGAGCAAATTGGTAAACACATACGTCGTACCTTTACGTCCGAAAAGTCGGGGCGTTACATACCACTCTACCGTGCTGCATCAAAACACAACCAAGACCCTCTTTTGAAGCATTTGTATAAACTGCGTAACCCTCGGTACCCTCGGGTAGGGTAAGAACCGGTGCCGAAGTCAATTTCACCTTCTCGCCCTTAAACACCACTAAACCAAAAGAAACTTTCTTCTGCCGACAATCCATCTGAGCCCCATGTTCAGACAACCAATCCATTCCGAGGATTACATCATACCTCTTCATAGGCATCTTAATCAAATCGGCGAGGAAAACCCTGTCTTCAAAACTCACTGGACAACCCCGATAAATCCTGCAAGTAACAAGACTACCACCAAGAGGCGAACTAACCACATAATCATACGCACAGAGGGTAACAGGCAAGCACAACGAAGAAGCAAGATCCCGAGAAATAAAGGAATGAGATGCCCCCGGATCGAACAATGCATGAAATGTAGTACCATGAATGCTTAAGGTACCTTAAATCACAGCATTAGGATCAAGATTTGCAGCTTCCTCTTCCTCGACCCCGAGTGCATAAGCTCTAGCCTGAATTGCGGGCCTCTGATTGTTCTCCGCTGCCTGTCCTGGCCTTTTGTTCGGGCATTGATTAAGCATGTGATCCGGCGAGCCACAACCGTAGCACCTCTTGTGAAGTTTGAAACAATTTTCAACGTGATGATTACCCTTGCAATATTTGCATTGGACTTGAGGCGGTGCCGGTAATGCTAGAGGTTGAGCCTTTTGTCCTGCCGGCTTGAATTGCTTATTTTGAGGCTTTGCCGGTACAAAAGCTTAGTAAGCTGACCTCTTTCCATATTTGTTCTGACCTCCCGAGCTAGAACCCTGTACGGTCTGAGAAGTCCTCCTCCTCCTAGCAACCACTCGATCCTCTACCTTCAAAGCCTTCTCGGTGACTAACGACCAAGTGTCGGTATCAACCGCTTCGAGTGCGTCCTTCATATCTTCTCTTAAACCTCGAAAGAACTTCAAAGCCTTGTGGCGGTCATCGTTGGCAATGTTGGGAGCATATCTTGACAAACGGTCGAACTCATCAATGTATTCGGTGACCGTCTTCTCACCTTGTTTCAAGTCCATAAACTCCTGGAGTCTTCGATCCCTAGCGGCGATGGGAATGTACTTATTACGAAACTCCCGAGTGAATGTCTCCCAATTAATCTCATCACCGGTGGCATCCAAACGGGCTCGGATGCTAGCCCACCAACTATAAGCCTGACCTTGCACCATTGTAAGGGTGCACCTTGCCTTCTCAACTGATTCACACGGTATCAACTCCCAAATTCTTTCTATTTGGATTAGCCACTCCTCGACTTGAATATCATTCCCACCTTCAAACTTGGGGGGACTCTGATTCCTAAACTCTCGTAGAATGTGAGTGACTTGCCCTCCTTCTTGATTGACAATCGGAGGTGTATTCTGGCGATACCGAGTATCCAAATATGCACATAATCTTGCCATAAATCCCTCAGGTTCCATGTTGTTCTCGGCTTGTGGGGAACGATCCCGGTGATGTCTATGGCCTGGAGACCTGTCACGATGATGATCTCTTCGTGGAGGCATCCTACAAAATCTAAAAAATTCTAATATACATTTGTGCGGTTAGTACATGATCATGTGAACAATTCATAGAAGTTCAAGTAGATGAGGCACATAAATGCACATAACCACATTGTCCTAATCCGAACGATCTAGATAAACCCGACACGACTCTAGAGTTCCGGTTTTGCAACCGAGAGCTCTGATACCACTTTAAGATGTAGCGCCCGGAACGGTGGGCCACCACATCCCCCGCACCTAAACCCGAACCCACATATGAAATGGATATCCATACATGAGCCCAAGTCTAAGCGAACGGGAACCTACACTCACACACTAGGCTAAGCGGGGCTAGAACTCAAACAGAGCGCGCAAAACAAACAGATAAGAATGCGGAAGCAACAACATAAGGATCGCAAAGGAGCTCTATACTAACATATACATCATATACAACGGCCTGACGGCCCAAAAATAGGTCAAGTATATACATCAAAAGTTCATAATTTCCATAAGACATAATTAGAATTCAGATACAATTCATAAAAGTAATCAAAATGCAACAGGTAGATATGCCGACTCGACCTAAACTCGAAAGTACGACACGACCGACGCACTTCCCCGCCTAGCTCGAGAAACCTGCAACTAAAATGTTAAACGGAAGGGGTCAGTCAAAACTCGACTCCGTGAGGGGGGCTAATGCATACCCACACCATAAATACATATAGAGCATAACATAAAATCAAAAGGGGTCGATCATGAGCCGAGCTAGGGTTCTACATATCAAATCATTTTTGAAACATACATATAATATAGAGGAAATCCTAACTCGTTTCATAACCATCAAAGCATAAAAGAAACATAAACGTCCGGCGAGTACGGACCTCCTTCACTCCTCATACAAATCATAAATACATAAGAATTCATAAATTCATAACTCCTCAACGCCTTGGTGATCGGGAATCAAACCCTCTCCACCCATATGGATTCTATATACATACGGGGTAGCTAACCCACGATATGCCTTCCCCGGTTATTCACCGAGGGCTCAAAGAACCACGCCTTCTCCATCTCCCTCAGAGTCGTGCGTCGGAACTTCAAAGGAGCATATGCACAGGGGTGATAACCGGTGACCCCAACGGCCACACCGGGTCTCCCCTACCCACACCTCCGGGGCCCAAGAATTCGAAATCAAACCATAATCCCATCTTTCAGGGCACAACTCGCTCGATCATAAAGGAAACGTACAAGGGATTCAAAATCATAAGCTCATATACGCCCATATTTATACCATTTTCATAAATTCGTAAAGGGGAATCATAAAATCATAAACGTATCATAAGAATTCGCCATAGGTCACTTATCTAAAAGAAAAGATCCTAACCCTCACCTTGAAGTGGAAGCGGAGTGAAAACCGAACAAAAGAAGCAATCGGACACCTAAACCTCGGGCTCGTTAACTTCCTGAAGAGGCTCTGAAACAAAAGAACGCAAGACCCGAGACTTAGACTCAAATATGTACCACTTAGACGCTCGAAAATGCATATGTATGAAATGAATGCATATGAAATTCAAGAATGTAACATTTAGGTCATTTAAATTCAAAACACGTACGAACCGTATCAAATAAATTCATATAACAAATAATTTAAATCATAAGATCACATTTATATTACATATTTCATATATAAGAATTCATATAAAATCATAGAGCCATATTTAATTTAAAAGCTCAATTTAAATCATTTAAATTACACATTAATTATATAACATATATTATATATATATATACATATAACATATAATATATATCATAGTATATATATATATATTTATATACAAATCATAAATACATGCAAAGTCCATGCACAAAACAACTTAGTACCATGCATCACACGTTAATCCCATGCAAATTAATACATATATATACATTCACATGCAACCTACGTACAACCATGCAAAGAGGCAAAAGAAATTCATGCATTAAAGTCCATGGAAAGAAGGAAAACAAAAGAAACAAGCACTGCTGCAGTTTCATCTCCCCGCCCAGGGGAGATTTTCTTTACAAAAATTACCCTCCCGGGTACAGCTGATGCAGAAACATTCTGCATCACGTACCCGGCCGGGTACTTTTCTTGAAGAAAATCTCCCCGGCCGGGGAGACAATCCAGGCGCGAGAATGGCAGCAGATCGAGCATCTTTTCCCTGTTCCAAAGGTAAGAAAACAGAGCAGCAGCTAGCAGGTACCAAAGGCAACAAAAACAGCAACAAAGCAAGACATAAACTCCCACAAGTCTGATCCAAAGCTGACAGCAAGTAGAGGAGAAGAAGAATGGTGCTAAACTCATGTATAAAACTTCCAAAACCTCATGAACATTAATGGTACCTCTCATATAACTCAACTACCAACAAACTCAGGTACAATCAACAATAAATGAAGCATAAGAGATCAAGTTTATAGCCTCAATTCAAGAGAAACACCAAGGAAAGAGATGGAATTCAAAAATGGAGCAAAAACCTAACTATTCATGTCTTGAATCAAAACTATATCAAACATGGATGAAAATCAGATTTTCTTAGCTTAAAATGACCACTTAATCATGTACATATCAAATACAAGATTACCCTTTGAAGATGGTGAAGGAAAAATGAAGATTAGAGCTCAATCTCTTCAAGGTGTGAATAGTGACGGGAATGGTTTAAGCTGCTCCAAAAATCTGATATTTCTCCCTTCTCCTGTGTATGAGACGAAGTGAAAGCAATATGGTGTGATAAAGGGCTGATTTAGTGGAGTGTGGGTCCAGGTTTGAGGGCAATTGGCCAAGAATTGAGGGACTTATGTGCAAAATGGTGAAAGGTGGTCATATGAGCGCGAGACAAAGTTACGGGCTGATTTCGGGGTATCAAATGAGGTTGAAAAATTACAAGGACTGATCCATTGCACTCGAATCGTTGAAACGAGTTCAGCGAAGGTGACGGAATTCGAATCCGAATTCCCGAGCTCAAGTTACACTACCCGGAACCCAAGGTGCGCTAAGTACACTTTAGCCCCCTTCAGGTCACCCCAACAAAACGAGTCCCGAAAACCCAACAAATAAACCCGAAAACATGTAACGAGCACATATTCAAGTTCACGACTCATAAAACTCCAACATATTAAAAAGGCACGAAATTTCGATCTCAAATCGAACACGAACGCATCACATTTCATCAAGTAGGCATGTCATTTGAATAAATTCAAATAAAACAATTAAATAAAATAAAATATTAATTTATACGAATTAAAACAAATAAAATTTTAATAAAAAGGCTATTTTTCAATTAAGTCCAAAACTTTTAAAAAGTGTCAAATAAGTCCAATTCAACTTTTCGAATAAGTCCAATATTAATTAAAATTGCACAATTAAGTCCTTAATTCATATAAATCACATAATTTACGAAATTAGCTTGTTCGGGAATTAAATTCACATATCATAAATTCATAAAATTCATATCATGAATCACTTGAGGCAAATTTCGACATATAATTCAAATATTTCACATAAATTCAAATAATTCATATAAGAATTCAAATAATAAAATATAAATCAATTAAATGCAACAATTAAATATGAAATTAAAATAAATTAAATTGCGCACATACGTCATACCTGTACGGTCGCGGGGTCGGGGTGTCACATAAATAAACGAACTTACGTACCTTATTGAGCATACCTTACCTTTTAACTCGACATATGTTATACGCGTACCTCTCCATGTCTTCCTTAACATTAAGATGTTGATGTAGATCCTAGCTTGCATGACAACACACGGTTTGGAGCATAGCCTCGTTGCAAAACGTTTTCAAACTTATATATGCTCATACTTATAGTTCAAAACATTTAATCGTATGACAAGGTCATAAACATTTCATACGACATATATCTAATATATAAATATATAGTATATTCGCATGCGGGTGACAAATCATCACATTTAGGCCATAGGTCGATTAACTAAAGGAAAAGATCCTAAACCTCACCTTGTAGCAAAATTAGGTATGGTCCGGGGCTCGGAAGAGGCTCTGAAACAAAAGAACACAACACCTGAGACTTACACTCAATCATGAACCAATTAGACGCATGGAGATGCATACAAATGCAAGTGGATGCAATGCATGTAAATTCATATTTAGGCATACCGGAGCAAATAATAAAATAATACATAAGGATTCAAGAATTAAACTCATATCATATCAAATAACCTCATAATGTATCATATTATAGCATACCATAAGTGTTCATGAGTTTAAAATGCATAAAGGAGGGAAACCACACAAGAAAAAATATTACACGTATAACACTTAAGACATATCGAATCATAACTCGTTCAAATCATATAAAATAAATTCAAAAATCTAATACAAGCAACTTAACACATAATAATACATGTTATCAAAGCTTAAGGATCATATTAGGGGTGGGAGAGAAGTAAACACACGAAGAAAACAAGAAAACAAAGTTCGGAGAAAAAAGGAGCCAGTACCCTAAATCCACCCCGGTAGATTTTTTTCAAAAGGAAAATCCACCCCCGTGGATTCAGGGTAAAAGCCAAAAACTCGAGAAAAGGCTTGTAAAACTCACCAAAAGCTCATGCCAAACCAAAGAAACAACAACAAGACATGAAATGGTGTAATAAACAGCTCCATACGTGCAACTTCAAACCGGGGAAAGAAATCGAATAAAGAATTCAAGAATTTCATCAATATCTCCCAAGAACCTTAAAGAGCATTAATGGAAATTCAACATACAACCAACTACCACCAAATAGGAGCAATTAAAAGTAATAAAGGAGTCAAGAAGATCAATATATATAGCTCTAAACTCATGAAAGACAAAAGATGCATAAGTTCTCAAAGATCTTCAAAACCTAACTATTCACCAACCCTAGCATATTCAAGAATCTCTAACATATAAGCATGATTCAAGGAGTGTAAATTGATCACAATAAAAAGAAGAACAAGAATCCTAACTTTCCTCAAAAGATTGGAGTAAGAAATGGCTAAAGCTTGAGCTCAAGGGTGACAACAATGGAGGAATGGCTATGGAGCTTCCCTTTCTCTTCTTTTCCTTGGCCATGTCTTGATTTCAGCTAAATGAGGGAGAGAGAGATGTCTTTTGGGATGTAGCACCCTAACCCCCAGGGCACTACATCCCCCGCACTATAGCCTCGATCCACGTATGAAATGGAAAATCCATACATAAACCAAAACTATATCGAACGGGTGACAATAAAAATGACGAGCTAGGCGGGACACTCCCCGACATAAATAAATCAAACATGAATTCAAAAGCGGAAGCAATAACTCAAATATACATATAGGTACCATATTTATCGAATAGATACGTATAGGTACCAACTTAACTATCAATACATTATCATCTCTTAATAATATACATACTCAGGTACCTAAAATGTAATAACAACGACCATATCATGAGATGTCCAAAAGTGCTATACATGAAAGGTACAATACTAGACCCGAGAAAGTGCAAGACTTGACCGGACTCCCGCCTAGCACGACCAAGCACTCAAGTACCTGAAAAGTGAAGTATCAGTCTACCGAAGAGTAAGTGAGGGGCAATAAATATATATATAACACACATCACATGCAAGTTGTAGCCTCAGGTGAAGACTTTGGAAATGAAATAGATATATAGTTCAAGAAACGTATTCTTTACCCGAGATTACAACTAATCCATTTAACAGTTTAACTTAATCATTTCATGAACATGTGACCCCGACGAGTAGGGGTGATTCTCCAACCTTTGCACCCAACGTGACAATACGTGCTTGCTTTATCAATTCAATACATGATCATGCACTTCCCTTTTAGTGCTCACATAGACAGTTTCATGCTTGAAATCATGCAATAACCCGAGGATAACCCGACATGCCGGGGATTTCTTCCTCCGGGTGATAGTGACTTTGCAAGGCTCAGCAATCCACGACATGGTGTGTGTAGGGAACATGACTCCCTAGACACGGAACTCCTTCCACCACTAATCTCCTAGTGGCTTCGGGGGTGATCCCAACAATGTGAGGATAATTCAGGAGTTACCCGTTAGCCCTTCCTTTCCCGGTTGGCTCAAGAATTACCCTCGGGCCCACGTGCAATCATGTACTCGCCAAACTTGCTTGAAAATCATGACAATCATGGCTTGCTTGCTTGAAATGTTTATATTTTGGAAAACGTTTATATTCATAATACGTTTTGGGCCGAAAGAGCACATAATGGTGGTAGGGTTCTATATACCTAAAGTAAAACCTCACCTTTTCTTTCAAAATACAATGAGGATATGCTCTACAGAGCCTGCTCCTCGTCCACAACCTCGTGACCTGTGCAAACACGACGTGTATACGTGAGACATGACCTAAAATGGACCAAATATGATGAACGGCGGAAATGTATCGAGATGACGAGGAAAATGCGATGTGGCATGATAACATGTTGTTTCAGTACATATTAGCACATATAATAGCAATTCGGGGTCAAAGAAGTCGTCGGATCGAGGGGCTATTTTCGTAATTTTATGCAGAAACTTTTGTTCTGCAATCCAGGTGGGAACGGCCGTTCCGGACCCCTTTGCAAAATGGGAACGGTCGTTCCCGTAATCCCCAAAATCGCGCCAACGTTTTTAGTTTTAAAAATACGCCTAGCTGGGAACGGCCCTTCCGGCACCAAGGCCAAAATGGGAACGGCCGTTCCCATGGTCGGCCGCCTATTTTTAGTTTAAAAGAGGGGAACGCCCGTTCCCACAATGCCTTGAGGCTGGGAACGGCCGTTCCCTGTTTCTGCAACTTACAGAAACAGAGGAAAAATCGGGGATGGCTACGGGAATGGATGATCAAGCAACAAAATTCCCAATTTTCATCACTAAAGTCATTATTTTCTGGAACCATGATGTAGAAGTATGCAAAGAATGATAATAACACACTCAAACACAGAAGACATGATATATCATCAAGAAATCAAAGTTCCAAGCTCATGCTCACTTTGATCATCCAATCTCCATTTTCTAACAAATTCATGAATAAATCATGCCATAATTCAACATAAGATCACATAATCATGCTTCCATCTACCAATAATCCATCTAGCATATGAAACTCAAACCCTAGTCATGTCTAATATGATCAACATCATCAACTCATGCAAACCAACCTTGAAATGGAAAAAAATGAAGAAGATGGATGATGATGATGATGATGAATTCCCCAAAACTTGGCAAATTTCTTGATGAAATAGATGAAATCACTTCTTCCCCTTTTTCTTCTTGATACCGAGAATGAAAGGAAGCAAACAAGTTGGGAGATTTTTGTGTGAAATGAGAGTAGGAAGCTTGGAGATGCATATCACGTAAAACCCATTTTTGAAATGTGTGAATTGTCCCCTTTTGCCAATTAATCCTTCCAACTCATAAAGTTATGCAATGGAGTATACATGATTTTAGAATATGATCAATTAGGCCCTTGAAAACTATGCAATTAAGTCCCTAAAGTTTAGAAAATTATCGATTAGGAGCAATTTAGTAATTTGGAACACTCTCGGTAAATGTTTCATACAAGAAATATTTTTCCGTACCATGAAATAATATTTTCAATGATATGAAATCAAATAATTCACATAAATGATGTTTCATGAATTTTATAAAATGTGAAATGCCACGTAAGAATATTGTGAAATTAAAGAATGAAAAATAAATTCTACGCTCAAAACCTACACGTGGTGTGCTTAGTTGATCATCCGGAACCGGGGCGTTACAACTCTCCCCCCCTTAAAAGAATCTGGTCCCCAGATTCTCTAGTCTTGCGTGAACAACTCCGGGTGGAACCGTTTCATCTTATATTCCGTTTCCCACGTAGCTTCCTCGGTTTTGTCACTTCTCCACAACACTTTAACCATGGGAATCCTCCGGTTTCTCAATTCCTGAAATTTTCGATCCAAGATTTTAACCGGCCTCTGAACAAAAGTCAAATTCGATTCCAGCTCAACTTCTTCCACGGGGAGAATCGTGGTCTCATCGGGGTAATATTTCCTTAACTGAGAAACATGAAACACGTTGTGAATCCCTGTAAGACTCGGTGGTAGGTCCAACTGATAGGCTGCTTCGCCTATTCTTTCAAGAATCTCGAAAGGACCTAGGTAGCGAGGATTAAGCTTTCCTCCTTTCCCGATCCGGGTGAAACCTTTCCTTGGTGACACCTTCAAGAATACCCGGTCACCAACTTCAAATTCTAGATCTCTTCGGCGCTTATCGGCATAGCTCTTTTACCTATCTTGCGCGGCTTTCATCCGTTGTTGAATCATTTGAACTTTCTCAATCATAGCTTGAATGACTTTGGAAGGTCTTTCGAATCTTTCACCTTTCTTCACCCCTTCCTGTTTCGACCATTTCCACTCTTCCAACTCGAAAAACAACGGAGATCGGTACTTTCTTCCATAAAGAAGTTCATACGGAGCCATCCCGATCGAAGCCTGAAAGCTGTTATTATATGCAAATTCAATCAAAGGAAGTTGTTCTGCCCATGAATTCTGAAAATCAATTGCGCATGCCCGAAGAAGATCTTCCAAATATCTAATTAACCTTTCTGTTTGGCCGTCTGTTTGCGGGTGAAACGCTGTACTGAACTTGAGTTTCATTCCCAAAACGGCCTGTAATTCTTGCCACAACTTAGATGTAAACCTCGGGTCTCGGTCTCGGTCTGAAACGATACTCACCGGAATGCAATGAAGTCGGATAATTTCTCTGTTATATATTTCAGCCAACTTTGGTATCTTAGAAGACATCTGGACCGGTAGAAAGTGAGCAGACTTTGTAAATCTATCCACTATTACCCAAATTCCATCAAACCCACCTTTCACCTTCGGTAATCCGGAAACAAAGTCCATCGTTACTTGTTCCCACTTCCATTCGGGAATAGGTAACGGTTGTAGAAGTCCCGCAGGTTTTTGGTGCTCAGCTTTCACTTTCTGACAAGTCAGACAATGTTTCACATACTCAGCCACATCTCTTTTCATCCCGTTCCACCAATAATATTACTTCAAATCCTTATACATTTTGTTTCCTCCTGGGTGGATTGAATAGGCTGACTTGTGAGCTTCTTTGAGTAGAACCCGTTTCAATTCTTCAGGTACTACTACTCTGTTCTTAAAACGAAGCAAACCGGTCTCATCGAAGCCGAAAGGACTCTCCGGGTCGTCCTTAGCTTTATTTACAAGCTTCTGAACTTCCGGATCCTTATTCTGAGCTTCAAACAACTCATACTTCAATTCCGGCTGAATTGTGATATTGGAAACCCGAGCCTTTAACACAATTGGAGCAACTTCCTCACTTTCCTTTGTTTCCAAACTCGATACACTCGCCTTCCTGCTAAGTGCATCGGCGACCACATTAGCTTTCCCGGGATGATATTTGATTGTACAATCATAATCTTCTAACTTTTCCATCCAACGCCGTTGCCTCATATTCAAATCTTTCTGTGTGAATAAATACTGGAGGCTTTTGTGGTCAGTGAAAATCTCAAAGGAAATCCCGTATAAGTAATGTCTCCATGTCCCGAGAGCAAAGATCACGGCTGCAAGCTCTAGATCATGTGTCGGATAATTCTTTTCATAATCCTTTAGCTTTCGGGAAGCATAAGCGATCACTTCTCCTTTCTGAGTCAAAACACAACCTAAGCCTTCTTTAGAAGCGTCTGTATACACCACAAACTCCTCTGAACCCTCAGGAAGTGCTAACACCGGAGCTGAGACTAACTTTTCTTTCAAAAAGTTAAAGCTTTGATCACACTTCTCGTCCCAGACAAACTTGACATCTTTCTTTGTCAATCGGGTCAACGGTGCAGCAATCTTAGAAAAATCCTGAACAAATCTTCTATAATAACCGGCCAATCCCAAAAAGCTTCTAATTTTCGAGGCATTCTTTGGTTTCTCCCACTTGAGCACGGCCTCAATTTTCGAGGGATCGACTTCCAACCCTTTTCCTGAAATTACATATCCCAAGAAAGAAACCCGGTCGATCCAGAATTCACACTTGCTAAACTTAGCAAACAACTGATGCTCTTTCAAAGTCTGTAGAACGAGCTTAAGAGGTCTCGCGTGCTCCTCGGCTGATTTTGAGAAAACCAGAATATCATCAATAAAAATCACCACAAACTTGTCGAGGAAAGGCCTGAAGATCTGGTGCATCATATCCATGAAAGCTGCAGGGGCATTAGTCAGCCCAAAAGGCATAACCACGAACTCGTAGTACCCGTACCGAGTATTGAATCCTGTCTTAGGAATATCCTCTGCTCGGATTCGCAGCTGATAGTATCCCTGTCTCAAATCTAATTTTGAGTAGACTTTAGAACCCTGAAGTATATCGAATAACTCCTCGATATGTGGAAGGGGATACTTGTTCTTGATAGTCATCCGGTTCAACTCCCTGTAATCGATGCACATTCTCAAAGTTCCGTCCTTCTTCTTTACAATTAAAACTGGTGCTCCCCAAGGTGAAGAACTCGGCCGAATGTAACCAACTTCCAACAATGCTTCAAGCTGAACTTTTAATTCATTTAATTCCGCTGTAGCCATCCGGTAGGGAGTCTTTGAATACGGCTCGGTATTCGGAAAAAGATCGATCACAAACTGAATTTTTCGTTCAGGAGGCAAAGAATCTAATTTCTCTGGAAAAACCTCGGGAAATTCTTTCACAACTTCGGTATCCTCCAACTTCACCTGATCCTTTGGCTTGTTTAAAATGTAAGCAACGAACCCTGTAGCCCCGTCTTTGACTAATTTCTGAGCTTCTGAAAATGAAAGTAGGGGTACAGTCTTCGAAGTACAACCCATGATAACCCCTGAACCCAACTGCACCTTCTTAGCTCGACAATCCACCGTAGCACAATGCCTGTATAGCCAATCCATCCCTAGAATAGACCCGTATCTCTCCATTGGCATCACAATAAAATCTGTCAGAAATTCCTGGCCTTCAATCACCACTGGAACATCCCTGTAACCTTGATCCGTCTCTCACCTACTACCGAAAGGAGTACTAACTAAATTGCACACAAAAGTACACATAGCAGGTAAAGGTAGAGTAATAGCAATAGAACGCGCAAGAAAGGAGTGTGTAGGTCACGGATCAAATAATGTATGGATGTTCGTGCCATGAATGCAAATAGTACCTTCAACTACCGCTGCAGGGTCAATCTTTGCATCCTGCTCCTCTCCGGCTAGTGCATAGGCTCGAGCTCTCACTAGTGGCCTCGGACCTGCAGGTAGCGGATCCCGTCGATCCGGACAGCCGTCTACCATGTGCTCGTCACTCCCGTAGATCAAACATAAACCCAACCGGCGTCTGCAATTATCATAGAGATGTGTAGTAAGTCCACAGAATCTGCAGCCCGGTTTCTGAGGTGGCTGTGGTGATGCTGGAGCTCTTGGACCCTTCTGTAACGGTCCTGTAACCTTAGGCTTCTTTCCCGAATCCTTCTGTACTGGAGGTGAAGGATAAACCATCGGCCTCTTTCCCGAGCCCGAAGCCTGACCTGCTCTCGAGCCCGAAGCCTGACCTGCACGCTGAGTAGCCCTCCTAGCAATATCAGAATCCTCAACCTTTAGGGCCTTTGCGGTAGCTTTAGCCCAGGTGCTCGTATTGGCTGCTTTCAGCGCATCCAGAATATCTGGCCTCAATCCCTGAACAAATTGCATCGCCTTGTGAAAGTCATCATTTGCTATGTTAGGTGCATAGCGAGAAAGTCTCTCGAACTCGGCGATATACTGCCCCACAGATCTTTCTCCCTGTTTCAACTCGGTGAATTCCCTCAACCTGCGAGTACGGGAAGCTGGAGGAATAAACTTGTTCTTAAACTCCCGCACGAAGACCTCCCAAGTAATCTCTGTCCCGGCTGCCTCTAGAACAATCTGTGTACGCTCCCACCAGGAGTAGGCCTCCCCCTGGATAAGAGTAAGGGTGCAGCGAGCCTTCTCCTGAGTATCACAAGGGATAAGCAGCCAGATCCTCTCAATCTCCTTTAGCCACATTTCTGCCTGAATATCGTCGCCCTTGTAGAACTTCGGGGGACGCTGGTTCTGAAACTCGCGCAAAATAGTAGAAATAGGGTTCTCCTGAGGTGCTACTGGCGCTGGTGGCGGTGGAGAAACCCGTTCTTGCAACCTCTGATCGATTAACCCAACCACTGCATTCATAAAATCCCGAGGTTGTGCCTGAGCAGGTCGAGGAGGTGGTGATCTCTCACGACGATGATGATGATGCCTGTTCCCCGGGGATCTGTCACGAGAGTGTCTATCACGATCCATCCTGAAATCAGATCACTGCACATGCGTGGTTGGATTAATACATGCAAATGTGAGCATATAATTCAATGATATCAACAAACACACATTCAAGAAGGGTCACATAGCTCAAGTAATGCAAAGATTCAAATAAATCAAGTAATTCAACGAAATGCAAACTCTCAAATAGCAAGAAATCCTATACCGTGCGACCTAGATTGACTTGACACGACTCAAGAACCTCGGTTTTGCAACCGGACTATGATACCACCTGTAGATGTAGTACCCTAACCCCCAGGGTACTACATCCCCCGCACTATAGCCTCGATCCACGTATGAAATGGAAAATCCATACATAAACCAAAACTATAGCGAACGGGTGACAATAAAAATGACGAGCTAGGCGGGACACTCCCCAACATAAATAAATCAAACATGAATTCAAAAGCGGAAGCAATAACTCAAATATACATATATGTATCATATTTATCGAATAGATACGTATAGGTACCAACTTAACTATCAATACATTATCATCTCTTAATAATATACATACTCAGGTACCCAAAATGTAATAACAACGACCATATCATGAGATGTCCAAAAGTGCTATACATGAAAGGTACAATACTAGACCCGAGACAGTGCAAGACTTGATCGGACTCCCGCCTAGCACGACCAAGCGCTCAAGTACCTGAAAAGTGAAGTATCAGTCTACCGAAGACTAAGTGAGGGGCAATAAATATATATATAACACACATCACATGCAAGTTGTAGCCTCGGGTGAAGACTTTGGAAATGAAATAGATATATAGTTCAAGAAACGTATTCTTTACCCGAGATTACAACTAATCCATTTAACAGTTTAACTTAATCATTTCATGAACATGTGACCCTGGCGAGTAGGGGTGATTCTCCAACCTTTGCACCCAACGTGACAATACGTGCTTGCTTTATCAATTCAATACATGATCATGCACTTCCCTTTTAGTGCTCACATCGACAGTTTCATGCTTGAAATCATGCAATAACCCGAGGATAACCCGATATGCCGGATTAATCCCCAGTCTCCTTCTTCCGCCGGGTGATAGTGAGTTTGCAAGGCTCAGCTATCCACGACATGGTGTGTGTAGGGAACATGACTCCCTAGACACGGAACTCCTTCCACCACTAATCTCCTAGTGGCTTCGGGGGTGATCCCAACAATGTGAGGATAATTCAGGAGTTACCCGTCAGCCCTTGCTTTACCGGTTGGCTCAAGAATTACCCTCGGGCCCACGTGCAATCATGTACTCGCTAAACTTGCTTGAAAATAATGACAATCATGGCTTGCTTGCTTGAAATGTTTATATTTTGGAAAACGTTTATATTTATAATACGTTTTGGGCCGAAAGAGCACATAATGGTGGTAGGGTTCTACATACCTAAAGTAAAACCTCACCTTTTCTTACAAAATACAATGAGGATATACTCTACGGAGCCTGCTCCTCGTCCACAACCTCGTGACCTGTGCAAACATGACGTGTATACGTGAGACATGACCTAAAATGGACCAAATATGACGAACGGCGGAAATGTATCGAGATGACGAGGAAAATGCAATGTGGCATGATAACATGTTGTTTCAGTACATATTAGCACATATAATAGCAATTCGGGGTCAAAGAAGTCGTCGGATAGAGGGGCTATTTTCGTAATTTTATGCAGAAACTTTTGTTCTATAAACCAGGTGGGAACGGCCGTTCCACACCCCTTTGCAAAATGGGAACGGTCGTTCCCGTAATCCCCAAAATCGCGCCAATGTTTTTAGTTTTAAAAATACTCCTAGCTGGGAACGGCCGTTCCCATGGTCGGCCGCCTATTTTTAGTTTAAAAGAGGGGAACGCCCGTTCCCACAATGCCTTGAGGCTGGGAACGGCCGTTCCCTGTTTCTGAAATTTACAGAAACAGAGGAAAAACAGGGGATGGCTACGGGAATGGATGATCAAGCAACAAAATTCCCAATGTTCATCACCAAAGTCATTATTTTCTGGAACCATGATGTATAAGTATGCAAAGAATGATAATAACGCACTCAAACACACAAGACATGAGATATCATCAAGAAATCAAAGTTCCAAGCTCATGCTCACTTTGATCATCCAAGCTCCATTTTCCAACAAATTCATGAATAAATCATGCCATATTCAACATAAGATCATATAATCATGCTTCCATCTACTAATAATCCATCTAGCATATCAAACTCAAACCCTAGTCATGTCTAATATGATCAACATCATCAACTCATGCAAACCAACCTTGAAATGGAAAGAAATGAAGAAGATGGATGATGATGATGATGAATTCCCCAAAACTTGGCAAATTTTGTTGATGAAATAGATGAAATCACTTCTTCCCTTTTTCTTCTTGATACCGAGAATGAAAGGAAGCAAACAAGTTGGGAGATTTTTGTATGAAATGAGAGTAGGAAGCTTGGAGATGCATATCACGTAAAACCCATTTTTGAAATGTGTGAATTGTCCCCTTTTGCCAATTAATCCTTCCAACTCATAAAGTTATGCAATGGAGTATACATGATTTTAGAATATGATCAATTAGGCCCTCGAAAACTATGCAATTAAGTCCCTAAAGTTTAGAAAATTATCGATTAGGAGCAATTTAGTAATTTGGAACACTCTCGGTAAATGTTTCATGCAAGAAATATTTTTCCGTGCCATGAAATAATATTTTCAATGATATGAAATCAAATAATTCACATAAATGATGTTTCATGAATTTTATAAAATGTGAAATGCCACGTAAGAATATTGTGAAATTAAAGAATTAAAAATAAATTATACGCTCAAAACCCACACGTGGCGTGCTTACCTGATCATCCGGAACCGGGGCGTTACATGGATGATATCAGGGTCAAAGAAAGGACAAGGAATGAGTACTTTAGCTCCAAGGTAGGTCATAGGTTCGATATAGGTACGTAGGACCAGAATCTGCATCGTCGGGGGTCGAAACGGCATCAAAAAGGTACAAGACTTGTTCCATTGGCTCCAAATCATCGATTCCAGTACAGTGGTGAAGAAGGAACTCGAATCTGAGTTCCCAAGCTCAAGTTACGAAGAAATGACTCAAGAGTGGTCAAATTGCAAATTGGCCAAAAAGTTTGAATAAAAATTCAATTGAGTCCAAACAAGTTCAAACAAATCCGAAACATAAATAAACATATAATTAAGTCCAAGAATCATATAATTCATGTATTACACAAAATTAGCATGCTCGAGATCGAATTAAAAATCTCCAATGTTCAAATAGAACAAAACGTGCCAAATATTTCACATTGTTCATATAGGAGTTGAATAATGAAAGGAATTCAAATAAGATGCATCAATTAAATAAGAAAATAAATGCAAATACGGAAATTAAACTCACACGTGGGACTAACCAGTACATGCGAGCAGATGGGGTGTCACAGCTTTCATATTTTGTATTAATTCGAGCCATACGCTTTATACAACAATCATAACACACGTTATAACAGGTTCACAATACATTTAAGTCATAAATGAAGCAAGAAGTTATCAAATTAAGGAAATAATTAGAGCAACAAGTCATGCATACACGTACCTAATATATATATATATATATATATATATATATATATATATATATATATATATATGTTCATGCATGCATATATATTCATATAAATTAAAATACACAATTAAACATGTAACATACACACACACACACACATATATATATATATAATATTTAATATATATATATAGACTTACACTACATGCATATTACATAATATATATATATATATATATATACGTACACTAACTGCATGCATACTATATAATATATATGTAGCACCCCTTACACGTAGAGGTGCCACACCCCCGCACTATAGGTCAATCCACATACGAAACGGGCAATCCGTACATGAACTAACCTATACCGAACGGGTGACAATGCAATAAACGACAAGCTAGGCGGGATTAACTTATACATGCGACGAAACAAAGCGGAAGCATAAACTAATCACTACCAAATATTTCCATTTACCAGGTCATGACATTTCTTATTTACCAAATAAAATACGTTCTAACTTTACATATCAATACATTATCATCTCATAAAATACATAACAATTAACATTAAACATAATTCCTTTGAACAATCACAATCAATGAACAATTAATTAAAATGCACCGTGCTTGACTCGATTACATGGACTGGACTCGACTCACTTCCGGCCTAGCGTGCACCTGCAATAACCTGAAAGGTGGAGGCGTCTGTCTGTGAAGACCGAGTGAGGGGTTTAGATACATATTAGCGCAGATAACATGCAGGTTATATTCTCGGGTAAAGGTTTATAAAAGATAAAAGTATAGGTTCGAGAATGAAGTACTCTTCGCCCGAGAATACAACTATCAATATTAAATACTTGTTCATTTTCATGCAATCAATACATGGCCCCGGCGAGTAAGGGTAGTCTCCAACCGTACTCCCAATGTACATGAAACATGCTTGCTTGATTATTAATTAATAAGTGATCATGCAATTTAATTATCGTGCAATCGTGCGATAGTACAATCAAGGAACACGTTCATGGAATGAGAGTCATGTAATAACCCGAGGACAATCCGTGGTGCCGAACCCGTCCCCAGTCTCCTTCTCCCTCCAATGATGGGAAGGTAGCTAGCCTTCGCCATCCACGACATGTTGAGCAGAGGGTACATGAATCCCTAAGCCCAGAACTCCTTCCTCCACTAATCTCCTAGCGGATTCAGGGGTCATCCCAAATGTGGTGAGGATAGCACCAGAGTTACCCGTCAGCCCTTGCTTTCCCGGTTGGCTCTAGTCACTACCCTCGGGCCTAACGTGAACGGTCATGCTACTCGCCTAAACATGCACGAAACATGGCTTGCTTGCTTGCTTTTCATGAACATGACTTGAAATGATAAATGATTTCATGGAAATTATAGATATAAATACCTTTGGCCGAAAGATCATGTAAGGGTTATACGTGTTCTATATACCTAGCAATTAAACCTCACCTGCCAGGCGACATAACGACTTGTGGACACGTGAACGTGCTCATGATCAACAATCTCCGCCCTGGAGAATAACTGGACAAGAAACGGGACAATGTACGTGCGTGAGATCACAATTCAAGAATATTACTCCTTATAAGAAGCACAGCGTGATCAAGTACGAGACATCATGCAATGAACAATGTAGCATGTAAATATCATGTTTTGGCATGTAATTAATCATATAATAACAAGTTAGGGTCAAATAGATCATTGGAATTAAGATCCAAAATCTCTTTTTTATGCAGAAAGTTTCTTCCTGATCAGACGGCTGGGAACGGCCGTTCCGGGCTGTAGTTAAAAATGGGAAGGGCCGTTCCCAGTACTGTTCAAGGATACGCGGCAGGCTGGGAACGGCCGTTCCGGACATAGGCCAAAACTGGGAAGGGCCGTTCCCATACTCGCGCGCCTGTCATTCAAATGGGTGGGAACGGCCGTTCCCAGAATGAACTGGGACGGGAAGGGTCGTTCCCGCCATGCAGAAATTACAGAAGCAGGGGACGAAATATGGGAGGTTCGGATCATCAACAAAACCTCCCAAAACAATCATAATTTCATCCCTAAATGCACAATTTCATGAAATAATCATGCTAGCATACTTAAAATGCAATAAAATTCAGCTTAAACACTAATTTCCTGATTTACTCCTCAAAATCATAAACTTCTAAAATCATAAACTTCTAAAATCAACAAGAACTCATCATATATCTTCATAAATCTCAAGATTTATACAGGGAATTCAGGTCTAAAGCATGAAATCACACTTATATCAACAATTAATCAAGTTACCAAGCTCAAATCTTAACCCTAGCCTCAATCTAATTTATCAAGAAATCACACATATAACTATCTATACCTTGAATGAAAATAAATGGAAGAGAATGATGGGAAGATGATGCTTGAGCTTCAATCATAAGATTCCTTACCAAATTCTAGCTTGAAGATGATGATTGCCCAATTTTCTTTTCCTTTTTGATGAATGAACCGAGAGAGATGGTGATGATATGCTTGTATGAAAAATGAAATGATCATGGAAGAATGGAGAAAAGATATAACGTGATTCATCTCTTGAATTTGATGAAAGTTCTTAATTTGCAATTTGATCCCTCAACTTACCGAGTCATGCAATCAAGAATGAAGAACTTGGGAAATGATCATTTAAGCCCAAAATTAATTATGCAATTTAGCCCTCATATTCACAAAAATAATCATTTAGGGACAATTAAACAATTAAATCAGGGGTTGTGTGGTTCGGGAGACCCGGGACGACCATCGGGGTCGCCGGTTGCAACCCCAAGACACTTCTCCACCAACGGGAGACTTAGTTCTCCTATGCCGATGGAGCGCATTATGGCTGCCCGTCGAAGAAACCGGGCGGGATCCCCCGGTTCACCAGTTTCGTTTTGTGGAGGGTTGAGAGGGGCACCTCTCTTCCCCAATGGTGTAAAGGTTGGATTGATTTATGTCCTTTGCTTTGTCTCCGTTTTGCCTTTGTTTTGGAGGAAGGTTATTAGAACTAGTACTCGCCAAGTTATTATGTTTATGCTTATGCTTATGTATCCGATACGACTTGTGAAACGGGGTGGACTCATAACTTCTAAAACTTGGTTGATTTTGGCCTTCGGCCCTAAACCTTTCTTCGTGTATATATATAGTATCACGGGTTAAAACCTTTTGGAGTGAAAAAACCACACCCGGTTCATTAACACTTTCGATTTGAATATGCTATGCTCCTACTTATATGTATGTGTGCATGTGTAGCCCCCTCACCAGTCTCTAGGACTGACCCTCGTTGCTTCTTTTCTTATTCCCCTTTTGTTTTGAGCTTTGTAGGTGCTCGGTTGAGAGTTTGGCTAGGCGGCGGTCGTGTTTCGAGTCTTGGGAGTCATTCGAGTCGTTGTAAAGTCCTTGCATTTGCATATTTACTTTTTCTCTTTGGTACTATGTATATTTGGTACTATGTATAAATACTTATGAGCTATGTTTTTTTTTGTACTTTGAAGCTTTGAATATTCCTTTTTGCCCGGGGTGGGCAAAACATGTTGCAATATGTATATCTTGTTTTAAGCTTATATGTCTGTAATTGGTTATGTTATGTGATCCTGTAGCTTTCGCACTTTCGATTTATTTTGTTGCGCACTCTGTTCAGGGTCTAGACCGCCTAGCCTAGAGTTAAATTTTGTTTGTCACCCGTTCGCCATGGTTCAATGCGGGAGCGGAGTTCCCATTTCGTTAACCATGTTGGGCTATGGTGCGGGGGATGTGGCGCCCTCCGCTCTGGGGTGTTACATCTCGGCCCCGTGTTTCGCGTTCTTCGTTTTTCGTGTTTCGGTCTTTGAAATCCCGATTTATTTTTCTTGTAAAATTTTATTTTATTAAATTTGAATTATTTTTGAAATAAGTGTTTAAATTGGGATTTTCAGAAATTAAAACGATTTAAATTTTGGAAAAATTACAAACTTTATTTTCTGAAAATATTGAAGGAATAAAATTATTAATTTTCAGGAGTTAATTGGAATTTTATTAGTTTATTATTTTTTGGGTTTTATAGAAAAGATTCTTGAACAAGAATTGCATCTAAGTCGTGTTTTAAGCTATTAGATCTTAAAGTGAGAATTTTAATTTATTGGCTAAATTTAAATTCTTGCAATTTATGCATGTTAGGTGATCATGGGTTTAGACTTATATATGGTTTTAATTTATGCACATGAATGTTTTAAATTGGGGTTGGAGCCCCATAGTTACGTTTTTCAATTGGGGTCGGTGCCCCACTTATGTGCGTAATGTTATATGTTTATTATGTGGCTTTCCATATTACTGTTTTTGAGGCCGGGGTATGCCCCGTGTAATTGTCTAAGACCAATATGAAGATTGAGCCTTATTACTTTATGTCTTTTTCTTTTTATTGTAATTTGAGAGTAGAGAGAGGTGGTGAGGTCTTTTTCGTTCATTTTGTAGACAATGCACCCATGGAGTAAGATGGATCCACACAACAAGTAACAAGATGAAGGCCATAAGTGAAGACCTCTCAAAGTGTTAGAGAGGATTTCTATTATTGTAATCGATAGGACATCGTTTTATTTCCAATTCCCGTATGTGATTTAAAATGTTTATGTGACATGTATGTTAGAACTTGTGATTGTGGAGTGGCTCCCACATATCACGCATAAGATAGATAGAACCCATGATCATCTCATGTTAGTATAATGCTAGGACATGTTATCTGCTAAGTGCTTGTGTGAAATGCATTTAAGTTGTACTTGCATTAATCAAGACTAATTAAATTGGATAACATATATGTTGGTGAGGTCGAACCGAACAACTCTTCGGTTGATTCGAAAATTCCCATTAAATATTAAGCTCATTTCGAATAATAGGTGTTTAATTCGAAATGCAAATTTTGAATTAAATTCCTAGCATTCCATCAATAGGTTTTAAGTTCAGTAAGTGAAGCTAGTTATTGTCCGCGAGTCGTGGGATAGCTAGTAGAGCTTATTAGTTCTTAGTTACCTAATTGATCATTTTAAATGATCAATATTTCACCATCAATTTTGGCAAGGGCGATGTCCGCGAGTCGTGGGTCGTTCGAACTAAGTTTTGATCATGATCTTAGGATTGATGGGTCTAGCTTAACGCCTAACTAAATATGGATGTCGCACGAGTCGTGTGTCCATATTGAAAGATAGGCGATGCAAAAACAATTACTAAGAGTTCTAAAGGTGTTAGAATTGGTAAGTTGTACCTACCTAGGGTTTTTACTTAGAATTTCCGCGAGTCGTGGGTTCGAGGTAAAATGCTTAGGATCTTAGTACCCATTGGGAAACGTGTTCCACTTAAATCTTTGGGAATTATAGATATTTGAAAAACAGTGGGAGCTACATAGATTAAAGACCTAACCTCATGTATATCTTTATTATTCGGCATGCTCACCTAGTTCTCTGCTTAGCATTTAGGTTGTAGTTCTGTGATTCTCTACAATATGAAATGTAAACCCATTCGTATCCATCCTTAAGTCAAACAAGTTGACTAAGTCCTAACTAACTCTAAATGGCTTCGGATCCTAAAATTCGTTTTAGAATCCGAAAAGAGAAAGTGTTCTCTATAAGGCGAGATTTTCATTTACTTGAAAATTCGATCCGGGCCAAAAGAGAAGCAGTCCAAGGTGAATGGATTTTTCCAAACCACTTAAGAGCAATTGAACGACTTCATAAAAATATTACAAGGTATAACATTATGGAATTATTCAATATTCCAAATGGGAAATGTAACGCCCTGACTTTTCGGCTGTACAGCTATGACGTCACGAGTGGGTTTAGACCGAGTGTTATGTAATTTAATTATACTTTAATTGCTAAGTGAGTGTTTAATTAATAATTTTGTGAACTAATTGCTATTATATGACCCATATGATTTAAATGATTATGTTCTTTAATCTAGTTTTTAATATGGTTACGTACAATTAATGCTTTATGTTGAATATGTACGTATTTAAACTTATATGAAATCCTTGGACTCAATCGCACTTTGAATTTGATCCTCATTTGCTATCCTACCAAACCTTGGGACCCTAATTGAACTACTTAAATTCTATAAGGACCAAAGTGAAATTTCCCCTCATTCTTCCCCTTAATTACACGATCCACACTCCTACAACCTCATTCTTCTCCTTTCATCTTCTCCTAGCAAAACAAGGGTTCCGTGTTCCTCCTCCTTTTTCTTTTGATCGATCCAAGCTAGTAGACAAGGAGACAAGAGGATTTCTTCAAGTTTTGGTCCAAGAATCAAGCTCAAGTCCTTCTCTTCTTCAACCCCTTCATCTCTTTTCCTCCAAGGTATATGTGTATATATATATATTTCATGTGGGTTGTGGAAATAAGTGATTCTTGCATCCTAACTTGATATATGTTGTGTCTTGAAGCTCAATTAATGTATATTTGTTAAATTTTGAATTATTTGTTAAAACATGAGTGCATCACCATTGTTGGGTCTTCAACATGTGAAAATGGTGGATTGGTTTCTTGCGCATTTCATGCCATTTTGCTACGCTATTATGATAGAGCATGTATATGTGAGTTTATACCTTGAATTTGATTGCTTTTAGTTGAGCTTTGAAGTGGTTTTTGCTTCCTTGTCTCTCCCCTTCGAGCAACCCCTATTTTTGAGCCTTTTTCCAGCCTTGGAAGACTACCCGGGCGGGTACTATTTGTGCCTAAAAAGTACCCGGGCGGGTACTCTTGTCCAGAAGACTTCGGCACAAGTTTTCCCCGGCCGGGTAGATTTTGCCTTGTAATTTACGCGGCCGGTTAATCCCTCATCTGAACTCCAAATGATGTGATTTTTAAGCCGTTAGAAACCTCTTGAAGTCTACTAACACCTCCAAGTGGAATCACCTTAATATCTTTTCTCATATATGAGTTATGATCTTTTGAAAATTGTGTCGCTGCTTCGCCGAAACACTACACTCACCCAACTTCGAACCTTCGCCATTTCCACATCGCTTTGAACCATGATTCAGGACATATATCATTTGAAAGGCCTGTGTTTCTAGTTTCATTCCCAACAAACAAAACTCCATTCCAAATTCTAGAACTCAAGATATTTTCAATTCTTTACAGCTTGGACATTTCTAAAAACTGTCAGCTCTCGCTAAAAGTTTTCCCAATCCGTTTTCTTGCTTTCCCTCCACTTCCTCGGACTCCATATGTGGTTTGAATGCTTTCTTAATTGATTATATGTGATATATCTTGATATTTTTATGAATTTTATGCTATGAATTCAATGCATATACGTGAAATGACAACATGAACGTTTATGTGCTACTTTTATGCATGCATGAATGGTTTGTTTCATTTAATTGTTTTGTGTGTTGTGTATAGCTCCTTCTATGACTTATATATTTTGTTAATATGTTATATTATGTGTTAACTTGTATGTTATGAAATCATAATGTGATTTTGTTAATACATTTTGTGAATTATGATCCAATATGCCTTAAAATGCTCTCTAGCTTGCATGCATGAATGGTTCCGCCTTTTATTGGCCTCATATGATGACTTATCGCTCCATTTTGACTCGCATGAATTGTTAACATGTTATAGTATGAGTTATGATTATTGTATGAAGCTTATGATTCGATTTGATACAAAATATGAAACATATGAATATGAAATCACCATATATTGAACATTTTGATTGAATTACTTGATTATATGACCCCATCACACGATTCGTGCTTTTTATACATCTCATATCATGTGCATAACATGCCGTGCATCTATGTGGTTTCTTATCGAGTCAATTCTCACGAGTACACATTGTTCCTTCTCATGTACAGTTCGTTTTCAGGGGCGTAGACTTCCGAATTGAATAGGCACCCGTATTACTCATGCCTTATGTCTCATGGTATTCAAGGTGAGGTGGTTCTCGTTCTAGTTACATATAAAACCCTATAACCCTTATGTGACAAGTTTTTACCTAAAACCTTATGTATATATATGTTATCTTTACAAAGTGGAGTCATTGAGTAAATTCTTCTGAAATTATACGTATGGGCGTATATAAGCTTAAAATGGTTTTGCAACGAGGCTATGCTCCAAACCGTGTATCTTCATGCTAGCTACGGATTAGGATGACACGGAGAGGTACGTGTATAGTATATGCCGAGTTGCACGGTAAGGTATGTTTTCTTATAGTATGTATCCTAAGTATGAAGCAAATGTTTTGGCGAGATTATGCATGTATGTTATGTTCACGGGCCCAGGAATTTAGTACATGTGGCTATCCGGGGAGGCATGGGCCGACGGTGATCCCATGTGCTAGTTCCACTATGTTATGGCGATACTGGCCCTCGCTAGGAGGTTTAGCGGGGAATGGGAGCTGAGTGCCCTTGGGGGAGTCATGAAACCCCATTGGCCTATGTATGAGGTGGACGGGTCTTGCTAACCCGTCCACCACCCGGAGGAAGAAGGTTGGAACTTATTTTATGATTATGATTATGTTTATGATTGATATGCACCGTGCGGGAAGGCCGGGACACGGATTGCCCAAACGAATATGTTTTATGATATGATATATGATCTGTGTGTATTATGAAATATTGCATGATCACCTAGTTAATATATTAATGATATTTATCGTACACGGTCGGAGTTTGGTTGGAGATGATGCACGCTCACTCACCGAGCCTTTATGTTTATGTATGAATTATGAGCTTAATAAATTTAATATGATCAGTCGTAAAGTCCGAGCATTGCTTAGTTATTCTCTTTCCCTTTTGGGAACTAATTTTAAATAAAACCTTGCTCGGGGTTTATGACTTGCATGTGCATGTTTTTATATATACGTATATCGCTCCTGCTCACTCAGTCTTCTAGAGACTAACCCCCTCTTCCCCACTTCTCAGTTCTTGCAGGTTTTGGCTAGGCGAAAGTCGAGTCATTGTAATTTTGTTCAAGTCATACTTATACACTCGAGTCTCATTTCATATTGTTATGTTTTAATTATAGTTCCTTTATGTATGTATTGGGCCTGTGTGCCAATTATGATTATTGTTGGATATTGATTCGGGACAGATTGCATGTTTAGTTGAACCCCGTTGTTAGGTTGCATGATGGATTTAAATTATATTTTGGAATTGTCGGACTTGTTGCCATTGTTGAATTGTATGAATTACACATTATTGCTTCCGTATTGCACTCTTGGTTATTTTGGTTTAATTGGTACAGGGTTAGTTTCCGCCTAGCTAGGTACTTTTTATTTTGTCTCCCGTTCGCTATGAGTCCGGTTCATGCTTGGATTAACCATTTCACGTGTGGACTAGACTTGTAGTGCGGGGGGATGTGGCGCCTATCGTCCCGGGTGCTACATCCTTATGTGGTATCAGAGCCCCAGGTTGCAAAATCGGGGGTTTCTTTGTGTCGTGTCTGGTCAAGTATAGGTCGAACGACTTAGGAACAACATGTCAACGTGTGCACCGCATTGATCATGAGCATAGTTATTGAAATTTGATATGGAAAATATATTATCAAATGTATTTAATTTAAATTTTTTTTATTAATATGTTTCATTTTGCATCAAATATGTGCTCTTGGTGCTAATTATGTGTCGTATGCACTTACTAACCGACATGAATTTATATTCGAATTGAGTTATGAAAATGTAGGTTATTATCATCATATCGAACCACGGCCAATTTCTAGATTGTGACAACTTGTCAAGAGCTCTTGTTTGGGTATGGGTGATTTGAAGAAACTTTGGGTTAAGAGGAATTCGGATAGTTGGAGATTTTTGTGACAAGGCTATAGGTTGTGGATCCGGGTTCGCATTGAAGTTAAAAATCGAGAAATCAAGATCGGTTAGGAAGATTATAAATTTTATTATAGAAGAGATTGGAAAGAAAGAAATAGGTCAGGATATTTCGGATTGTGAGATAAGGTCCGTGTTAGATGAAAGTTGATCAACCGGGACCAAGAGGCGTTTAATTCAAAGGGAATGTGAACAAAATCCTGAAGACATCAAGATTCAAGGCTTTAATGTACGAGCAAGTGGGAAAATTATAAGATGTTTAATTGGGATCGAGTTAGTTGTACAAAGGATCGTTCGGTATAAATGATCAAAGAAAAACCTCAAAGGTACTTCATTTCGAGGTTTGGATCGACGAAGGGCGATGACAACCAAGAGAAATCAAGGTAAACTAGGTTTTCTGAGAAGCGAGCAATAAGAGCCATCGAGGATGAGTTTTCAAGCGAATCAAGCTAATTAGTTTCAAGTTCGGGGTAGAAGATTTGGGATATACTAGGATTTCTGAATGGCGAGTGAGGCGTATTGCCAAAGTAGAACTTCCGAGTAAATCAAGTTTCAGAAGCCGAGTTCGGGAAGAGAAGTGTTAGAGAAAACTAATCAACGAGGTGAATATAACCCCATGAAAGATAGAGAGCAACAAAGGGAAACGATAAAGAAAGGTAAAGAGCTTTTGGAAGGAAATTTTGTACTCAAGTGTAAACAATTGGAGGACGAGTTATTTAATCAATTCGGGTTCATAAGAGATAAGGTAAGGGGACTTTGGTCATGAAGAATTTAGGTTCAAGAATCACGAGATTTCCAACCATGGAGACACATAATCGATACAAGAAACTTTGAAGATTTGAAAGCCATGGGAAGTCAAGACACCCTAGTTGACACTTAAATTCGGTATTTGGATTGGAGTGGAAGAACTAGGATTACTTAATTATGGAGGATGAGAGTTCATTTTCCCGTAAGAACTCGTAAAGATAGAGTAAAACAACTTCGACCAAGGTAATGACCATGGGGTAAATTTTAATAATTTAGAATCGGGATTGGGGATGACAACTTCGGATTTTGGGGTCTCACAAGAGGTACAAGGAAGTAAAAAGGAATTTGGAAATTGGTATTTCGGAGGATTGAGATATCAAGATGTTCGGGTATAGGAAATTAGAATTAAACAATAAACAAGGATCTTGGGAGCATGGATGGATGCAAGAAGAATTAAGGAAGTTAGACGACCGTGGGTAATCAAGAAGTGGTCGATGAACTCGAGGTCAAAGGATCAAATTGTCAAGCTAAAAGCTTCCCTCTTCGGTGAATGGTACTTGCATTCATGGCACGTGCATCATACATCGTATTAAATTAGTTAAGTTCCTTTATATATATGTGAGTGTGCATTTCTATTCGATAATTGCTCCAATATGTTGCATCTTTAATTGTTTACTACGTGCATTGGCATCTTAATCCAACATGCATTGTTTAGTGTTTACTTGATAGGGAATTTCTCCAACTTCTTCATCAAGTGTTACCCCAACCGGGTCTTACCTGGATCAAGAAAAGAAAGAAATATTTGGGTTGCAAAGTGGTTAGCAAAAGAAAAGAGGAACATTGAGGATCCGAAAAAGTAGAACTGGAAATTAAAATAAAGGAAGTAGGTTGTTATCCCTACCAATCATATCAAATTGAGTGTAAGTGAGATTATCGGACATGTAACTTGGTTAGAACCACCGATATCGAGGAAGCCAAATTGAAGAGGTCGAGAATCTTTGATCAGAGAGGCGGTAGAACAAGTTCAAAAAGTAGAATTGAGATTCTTAAGGGGGAGAGCCAACCAGCGAGATGATTTAAATACACGGTTATGTTCGAACAGGTCACTTCAAAAAGGAATAATGGAAATAACTTTAAAAAGCAAGGTCATGGGAAAGTTTATGCTAAGTTCAGAAATAAAGGCAGTGGACCTGGGGACCAGGTCCTCTTAAGGGGGAGAGGTTGTAATGCCCCGACTTTTTGGTTGTACAGGTATGACGTCACGAGTGGGTTTAGACCGAGTGTTATGTAATTTAATTATACTTTAATTGCTAAGTGAGTGTTTAATTAATAATTTTGTGAACTAATTGCTATTATATGACCAATATGATTTAAATGATTATGTTCTTTAATCTAGTTTTTAATATGGTTACGTACAATTAATGCTTTATGTTGAATATGTACGTATTTAAACTTATATGAAATCCTTGGACTCAATCGCACTTTGAATTTGATCCTCATTTGCTATCCTACCAAACCTTGGGACCCTAATTGAACTACTTAAATTCTATAAGGACCAAAGTGAAATTTCCCCTCATTCTTCCCCTTAATTACAAGATCCACACTCCCACAACGTCATTCTTCTCCTTTCATCTTCTCCTAGCAAAACAAGGGTTCCATCTGCCTCCTCCTTTTTCTTTTGATCGATCCAAGCTAGTAGACAAGGAGACAAGAGGATTTCTTCAAGTTTTGATCCAAGAATCAAGCTCAAGTCCTTCTCTTCTTCAACCCCTTCATCTCTTTTCCTCCAAGGTATACGTGTATATATATATATTTCATGTGGGTTGTGGAAATAAGTGATTCTTGCATCCTAACTTGATATATGTTGTGTCTTGAAGCTCAATTAATGTATATTTGTTAAATTTTGAATTATTTGTTAAAACATGAGTGCATCACCATTGTTGGGTCTTCAAGATGTGAAAATGGTGGATTGGTTTCTTGTGCATTTCATGCCATTTTGCTAGGCTATTATGATAGAGCATGTATATGTGAGTTTTTACCTTGAATTTGATTGCTTTAAATTGAGCTTTGAAGTGGTTTTTGCTTCCTTGTCTCTCCCCTTCGAGCAACCCCTGTTTTTGAACCTTTTTCCAGCCCTGGAAGACTACCCGGGCGGGTACTATTTGTGCCTAAAAAGTACCCGGGTGGGTATTCTTGTCCAGAAGACTTTGGCACAAGTTTTCCCTGGCCAGGTAGATTTTGCCTTGTAATTTCCGCGGCCGGGCACTCCCTCATCCGAACTCGAAATGACCTGAATTTTGAGCCGTTGGAAAGATCTTGAAGTTTACTAACACCTAAAATTGGAATAACCTTAATATCTTTTCTCATTTATGAGTTATGATCGTTTGAAAATTGTGTCGCTGCTTCACCAAAACACTGCACTCACCCAACTTCGGACCTTCGCCATTTCCATATCGCTTTGAACCACGATTCAGGCCATATATCATTTGAAAGGCCTGTGTGTCTAGTTTCATTCCCAACAAACAAAAATCCATTCCAAATTCTAGAACTCAAGATATGTTCAATTCTTTACAGCTTGTGCATTTCTAAAAACTGTCAGCTCTCGCTAAAAGTTTTCCCAATCCGTTTTCTTGCTTTCCCTCCACTTCCTCGGACTCCATATGTGGTTTGAATGCTTGCTTAATTGATTATATGTGATATATCTTGATATTTTTATGAATTTTATGCTATGAATTCAATGCATATACGTGAAATGACAACATGAACGTTTATGTGCTACTTTTATGCATGCATGAATGGTTTGTTTCATTTAATTGTTTTGTGTGTTGTGTATAGCTCCTTCTATGACTTATATATTTTGTTAATATGTTATATTATGTGTTAACTTGTTTGTTATGAAATCATAATGTGATTTTGTTAATACATTTTGTGAATTATGATCCAATATGCCTTAAAATGCTCTCTAGCTTGCATGCATGAATGGTTCCGCCTTTTATTGGCCTCATATGATACCTTATCGCTCCATTTTGACTTGCATGCATTGTTAACATGTTATAGTATGAGTTATGATTATTGTATGAAGCTTATGATTCGATTTGATACAAAATATGAAACATATGAATATGAAACCACCATATATTGAACATTTTGATTGAATTACTTGATTATATGACCCCATCACACGATTCGTGCTTTTTATGCATCTCATATCATGTGCATAACATGTCGTGCGTCTATGTGGTTTCATATCGAGTCAATTCTCACGAGTACACATTGTTCCTTCTCTTGTACAGTTCGTTTCCATGGGCGGAGACTTCCGAATTGAATAGGCACCCGTATTACTCATTCTTTATGTCTCGTGGTATTCAAGGTGAGGGTGTTCTCGTTCTAGTTACATATAAAACCCTATAACCCTTATGTGACAAGTTTTGGCCTAAAACCTTATGTATATATATGTTATCCTTACAAAGTGGAGTCATTGAGTAAATTCTTCTGAAATTATACGTATGGGCGTATATAAGCTTAAAATGGTTTTGCAACGAGGCTATGCTCCAAACCGTGTATCTTCATGCTAGCTACGGATTAGGATGACACGGAGAGGTACGTGTATAGCATATGCCGAGTTGCACGGTAAGGTATGTTTTCTTGTAGTATGTATCCTAAGTATGAAGCAAATGTTTTGGCGAGATTATGCATGTATGTTATGTTCACGGGCCCAGGAATTTAGTACATGTGGCTATCCGGGGAGGCATGGGCCGACGGTGATCCCATGTGATATTTCCACTATGTTATGGCGATACCGGCCCTCGCTAGGAGGTTTAGCGGGGAATGGGAGCTGAGTGCCCTTGGGGGAGTCATGAAACCCCATTGGCCTATGTATGAGGTGGCCGGGTCTTGCTAACCCATCCACCACACGGAGGAAGAAGGTTGGAACTTATTTTATGATTATGATTATGTTTATGATTGATATGCACCGTGCGGGAAGGCCGGGACACGGATTGCCCAAATGAATATGTTTTATGATATGATATATGATCTGTGTGTATTATTATATATTTCATGATCACCTAGTTAATATATTAATGATATTTGTCGTACACGGTCGGAGTTTGGTTGGAGATGATGCACGCTCACTCGCCGAGCCTTTATGTTTATGTATGAATTATGAGCTTAATAAATTTAATATGATCTGTCGTAAAGTCCGAGCATTGCTTAGTTATTCTATTGCCCTTTTGGGAACTAATTATAAATAAAACCTTGCTCGGGGTTTATGACTTGCATGTGCATGTTTTTATATATACGTATATCGCTCCTGCTCACTCAGTCTTCTAGAGACTGACCCCCTCTTCCCCACTTCTCAGTTCTTGCAGGTTTTGGCTAGGTGGAAGTCGAGTCATTGCAATTTTGTTCATGTAGCACCCGAACGTAAGGTACCACATCCCCCGCACCGAGACCCGACCCGTATATGAAATGGAAGTCCATACACGTGCCAAATCCACGGCGAACGGGGACACAACACACACGCTATGCTAGGCTGGACTAACCCTTGAACCATTCAGTGCAAGAATCAAAAAAAAAATCAGAGTAAAATAGAATGCGGAAGCAAGAATTACATAGCATATATACAGTGAGCTAACAAGCTCCAAAAATCAATATACAAGAGCATTCAAATATGCACGGCACTCACGGCCTACAAAATCATAACGCTCTAATCGATACTAGAATCAAATACAAAAGTAGCAACAAGGGTATGAATATGATACTGAAAAGAAGTGCTAAACATAAATGCAAGACCTAGACGACTTGTATTCCCGCGTAGCACTCCTATAGCTGCACAAAACAGCTGAAAACAACCGGGTTCAGTCTAAAAGAGACTGGTGGGTATAAAAATGGGGCATAAGATATATAATATCGCATAAATTAAACACATACATGCAAGCCCTAATCCCGTGTGAAGTTTGATAAGAATTTACCAAGCGGTTAAACAATAGAAAACATCAACGGGATTACGACGTTCATATTCATTCATAATTGTTCATAAGGGTTTAAGCTCGGCGAGTGAGCGTGCACAATCTCCAACCTTCTCCTCGTGTAATCATATCATAATTAGTGGTTGTCATACATATCTTTCGTGCACATACATAAATGATTATAATCATACATATACACCTTCTTCCTCCGGGTGGTGGACAAGTTAGCTAGACCTGACCACCGGATCATACATAATGGCTAGTGAGGTACATGAATCCTCAAAAGCCCGACTTGCGTTTCCTCGTCAAAACTCCTAACGAGGTCCGTATCATCGTAGATTTGGTTGGAACTAGTATATGGGATCCCCGTCAGCCCTTGCTTCCTCGGTTAGCCACATATACTAAGTCCCGGGGCCCGTGAATATAACATACATGCAATCTCGCCAAAACATAAGGTAGGGTTTCATATATAAAAAGGGGTCATACGTTTGAAATCATTTACCCAAAATGACTCGATTTATATAAATATATAATTTTGGTTTAAAACTTTGCACATAAGGGATTTATAGGGTTGTTTTAACTAATAGAAGAAAAACCCACCTTTACCAGAGCAAAATAAAGGCGCAAGCGTCTCAATGCTCGCCCTCGTCTCCGACCAAACCCGAATCTGTGCAAAAGAAAAGGTATGAGACGCAATGACCACATATGACGCTCGGCAATGAGGTGAATATGACATGAATGCATAAATGATCATGTTATATCATAAAAATGTTCATGTGCACGATTAAGGAATTTAAAACATATAATTCAAATCATTCATTCATATATTTCATTTGATTTCATAATTTCATAAATTCATAACATTCATATAATCTTCATAAATTCATACAAATTCCATAAATTCATAACATTCATAGGTTCATATAAATTTCAAAAATTCAAATCATTCATAATATTCATAAATTCATAAATTCATAATGCATATCAATTAATCTAAAATTCATTTAAGAAGCATAACACATATTATTCAATTTCACATTTAGGAATAAAACGAATAAAACGTTCAATCAAAAGTCGATAATTAAATACGCGAAATGGAAATCAATTAATTTCTAGAATTGAATTAAATTAAATAATATTCAAAATATATAATAAATATATATATATATATATATAATGTAATATATATAATATACTAAATATATAATATATAATAACATATATACACCATATATATATATATACACTCACGTACACACACACACAACATGCATGCATATATATTACATATATTACATGCATAATTATATATATACTATATATTATACACAACATGCATGCAATTACAACACAAACCATGCACACCATTCTCAACCAACACACACACGCAGACATACAGCAGCAAAACAGCAGCAACCACACACGCAGGGAAGAAGAAGAAGACGCAGGAACAGTTTAAGAAAAACGGGGTGACACCCCCGTGTCACCCACCAACACTAGACCGAGACACCCCCGTGTCTCGGTACAGAATTCCCAGACCACACAGCACCCCCGTTCCTCGCTGGAACGGGCAGGAATGGCACGCCCGTGACGTGCAACAGCAGCAGCCTCTAACGCAGCAGAAAACAGAGCAAGAAAAGGCCACCATCTCCAACATGAACGAAGACAACAAAAGCCACACAACAAGGTCTAAAAGGCAGCACAAACTCAACAAGAACACACACCACAAAGCTGCTAAAATGGACAGAAAAAGGGAGAAGGAAACGCAGCAAATTGACAGCAAAAGCAATCCAGAAAAACAGGGCAAAACTTCGAAGGAAAACAGGGCATGATTAAACTCAACCCTCTCCATCTAATCAACTCCGTTAAGGCCAACAATTAAGCAGCAAATTAACATATATTCAACAAGTAAATGAGTTCCAAAAGTGATCAATCCAAGCATGGAAGCATACGTGACCTTCCCGTGGAATTTCTGAAAATTTCATAAATGATCTGTCATATATTTCTCAAAAAAAAAACACGAAAACAATGATCATAATTGATATAAGGATGTTAAAACAATTAAACTCAGGCTTGGAATCAATCAAAACCATAAAGAATCGAAGAGGATCAAGAATTTATACAAAAACTCCACTTTTCGGTAAAATGGCTAGAAATGGATGAAACCATGCTCAAACTTGTGAATGAGAAGATGAAAATGATCAGAATTAATCATACAATACAACCCTAAGCTTACCTTGTTGATTGGATGAAGTTTGGAGAAGATTTGAGCTCCAAAATCTCCAAATGGTGAAGGGTTACGGGACTGGAGAGAAAACAGTAGCTTTGGCTGAAGTTTGGGGATGATGTGATGATAATCTCGGTCAAGGATTGAAATATCTGGATAGGTGGTTGAGTTAGGGTTAAAAGGAATCAAACCATGGTTAATTTGGTTGTGGTTTGGGTGAGATATGGTTCAATTAGTGCAACAAGGTCAAGTTGGATGCCGTTTCGTTTTTCGGTTGGATTTCGGAGTTTCAAATGAATTAGGAAAATTATAAGGCTAAGTTTACTAAACTCGAATTTTCGTTACGAGTTCAGCGGAGTTGACGGAACTCGAATCCGAGTTCCCGAGCTCAAGATATTAAATTCGGAACCAAGGGTACGCTAAGTGCTCGTTAGCTCCCGTTTTGGTTCCTTAAATAAAATTAAATTCGTTAACCTATCAAATGAATTCAAAAACATAAATTGAGCATAAAATCATGTTCATAACGCATATATGTACAACATATTACAAAATCGTGGCAAATTGATATCATATCATATAAGAACGAAGCACAACATGAACGAACAAGCTCATACATGCATTTCAACACAAATCCCATGCATATATTATGATTTGCATGCATGCATATTTAATATTCTCCATGCATAATTATATATATATTGTACGTATATATATAAATAGATAATTAATTAATTAAAACATGGTTAATTAACATAATATATAATTAGCATAATCATTAAACAAATAATAATAATAATAATTAAACATATATATATATATATATACGAGACATATATATATATATAAAGAATAATATTAAAATAAAATAATATAATATGATATACTAAAATAATAACAATTATAATAAAATTAAATATAAAACACGTAAAACAATTAATTCGCGCAATTAGGTAAACACATACGCTCTACCTTTACGTCCGAAAAGTCGGGGCGTTACAATCTCTCCCCCTTAAAAGAATCCGTCCTCGGATTCATTGCTCGCTCGAAAACAACTCGGGGTGAAACCTTTACATCTTATCCTCCGTCTCCCACGTAGCCTCTTCGGTTTATCACTTCTCCGGAGAACCTTGACTAATGGAATACGCCGATTTCGAAGTTCCTGAAACTTCCGATCCAATATCTTAATCGGCTTCTGAACGAAGGTGAGATCCGGTTCTAATTCCACTTCTTCAACCGGTAAAACTTCGGACTCATCTCGAAAATACTTTCGGAGCAAGTGTTTAATTTTCCTCCTCGTCCAATCCTTGAGAATCCTTTTCGTGGGAAAGCCTTTAGGAAAACCTTATCTCCAATCTCAACCTCCAATTCTTCCTTCGAAGATCTGCATAACTCTTTTGTTGATCCTGAGCGGCCTTCATCCGTTGTCTAATTATCGGGACCTTGTCAATAGCCTCTTGTACAGCCTTAGAGGGTTTTTCCTTCTTTTCCCCTCTTAATTCCTTCTTGCTTGATCCAATTCCATTTCTCCAAGTCCAAGAACAACGGTAATCGATATTTACGTCCATAAGGAGCTTCATAAGGGCCATTTCAATCGAGGCTTGATAGCTATTGTGGTAAACAAACTAACTTAACTGTAATTGCTCATTCCACTTGCTCTGGAAGTCCAATGCACATGCTCTCAAAATTTCCTCCAGATACTTAATCAACCTTTCTGATTGTCCGTCGGTCTGAGGATGGAAAGCTGTGCTGAATTGAAGCCTTATTCCCAAATACTTCTGCAATTCTTGCCATAACCTTGAAGTAAATCTGGGATCCCGATCCGAGACAATACTAACAGATACACCATGAAGCCTGACAATCTCAACATTGTACCTCTTGGCCAACTTATTCACTTTATCAGATATCCCAATAGCAAGAAAATGAGCGGATTTCGTCGACCTGTCCATGATAACCCAAATTCCATCGAAACCTATTCTCACTCTTGGTAATCCCGAAACAAAATCCATAGTTATTTGTTCCCTTTTCCATTCCGGGACAGGTAATGGTTGAAGTAGCCCCGCTGGCTTTTGATGTTCTTCTTTAATCACTTGACAAGTCCTCTTGTTCCCTCCAGGATGTATCGAATACCCTGACCGATGGCTTCCTCAAGAATAATCCTTTTTAACTCTTCCGGGACAACCACTCTATTCTTAAATCTTAGAAGTCCCGTATCATCAAACCCAAACGGACATTCTGAATCAGCTAATTTCTGAACCTCGAGATCAATCCTCTGAGCATCAAATAACCTCTGTATAAGATCTGGTCGAACCGTAATATTCCGAATACTAGTCCTCAGTCTGAATAACTCATTCTCATCTCCAATTTTCACTTTCACATCGGACACACTAGTTTTCCTACTAAGTGCATCCGCGACCAAATTGGCTTTGCCATTGAATAACCGTCTCAATCTAAGAAGGGTCTACCTCCAAACCTTTCCTTGAAATAATATGACCCAGAAATGTTACCCGACCAATCCAAAACTCGCGTCTGCTAAACTTAGCATACAACCCGATGCTCTCTTAAGGTAACCAACACAATCCTGAGATGCCTGGCATAATCCTCCGGAGTTCTCGAATAACTAAGATGTCATCGATGAAGATTACCACAACTTATCCTTCCATCAGGACTGAACACTCCCAAACCAACTAATCTGTCTGAAGACTACCACCCAGTGGCGAACTCACCAAACAACAAGAAGAAAAAGCAAATAACAGACAAGCACAGAATAGCAACTAAGTCACAAGAAATAAAGAAATGCGTAACACTCGAATCAAAAAGTGCATGAAAGAGTGCATGAATGCTCATGTTATGTATGCATAGGGTACCTTCTACCACTGCTGTGGGATCAATCTCGGCATCTTGTTCTTCACCCTCGAGGGCGTAAGCACGAGCCTGAATCATTGGCCTTTGAACTCCCTTTTTAAATCCCGGAATCTTGTCGGGGCAGGTATCCGCCATATGATCAGCTTTTCCACATATTAGGCATAAACCCAACCTCTTCCAGCATTTGTGATAGTTGTGAGTTGGCCCTCCACAATATGTACATGGTGGCTTGGATAATCGTGCTTCACTCGGACCTTGTCGATCCCTCGTTGGTGCAGGCAAAGCTTTTGGAACTGGTAGAGTTGGTCCTCCCATTCTTGGCTTCTTAAATGGACCCTTAGGAGGGGAAGTAGCTTGAACCATAGGTCGCTTTCCCGAACTTGTTCCAGAACCTCGCCCCATCAGTGGCCTAAAAATCGGATCTGTCTTCTTATACTCCTCTTCTTGAACTAGAGCCCTTTGTACCGTATCGGCAAAAGACTCGAAATTGTGACCCGCCTGACCGTGTCTCAAATCCTGTCTTAACCCCGCAATGAACTTCCTTGACTTTCTCTTCTCATCCCGGGTGACGTGAGGAGCATATTTCCCAAGCCTATTGAATATTGTGAGATATTGGGTCACCGTACGCGCTCCTTGCTTTAACTCCATGAATTCTTGCTCCTTCCTTTCCCTTACCACTTCCGGTACGAAGCATTCCCGGAATTCTCTCTTGAAAACTTCCCAAGTTACTTCCTCTTCATCGACTTCAAGCTTCTCTCTTGTTCGTTCCCACCATTCATATGCATCCCCATCGAGTTGGAAGATAGCAAATTGAGCCTTCTCTTGTGTAGTAAACTGTCGGACCCCAAATATCCTCTCTAGTCGAATCAACCAACCCTCCGAGACCGAATCGTCAATAGAACCAGAAAATCGAGGGGGGTTGTAGCTCAGAAACACCCCATGAGGATCTCTATTGTTATGGTTTAGTGGAGGAGCTTGTTGTTCTGCTTGTTGTGGTGGGGGAGCTTGAGCCCTTCTAAGCTCTACATAATTGAAAACCGCTTCCATGAAATTCCCCATATCCATCGGTGGTGCTTGTGGTTGGGGTGGAGGCGTAGGGGATCGATCATGATGACGACGATGTCCGGGAGATCTCTCACGATGTCTACGTGGAGGCATCCTGTTCAAGAAACACTAATATGCATGCTATCTTTAGTCCATGCATGCGAGTGCAATTAATTCGATCAAAATTCAAGATTTAGAGCACACAAGCACGTAAACAATGCATATGCAACACATTGACAAGTTGTTCCTAAAGCCGAACGACCTAACTGACTCAACACGACACTAGAGCCCGGGTTTTTGCAACCCTAGGCTCTGATACCACTTAAGGATGTAGCACCCGAACGTAAGGTACCACATCCCCCGCACCGAGACCCGACCCGTATATGAAATGGAAGTCCATACACGTGCCAAATCCACGGCGAACGGGGACACAACACACACGCTATGCTAGGCGGGACTAACCCTTGAACCATTCAGTGCAAGAATCAAAAAAAAAAATCAGAGTAAAATAGAATGCGGAAGCAAGAATTACATAGCATATATACAGTGAGCTAACAAGCTCCAAAAATCAATATACAAGAGCATTCAAATATGCACGGCACTCACGGCCTACAAAATCATAACGCTCTAATCGATACTAGAATCAAATACAAAAGTAGCAACAAGGGTATGAATATGATACTGAAAAGAAGTGCTAAACATAAATGCAAGACCTAGACGACTTGTATTACCGCCTAGCACTCCTATACCTGCACAAAACAGCTGAAAACAACCGGGTTCAGTCTAAAAGAGACTGGTGGGTATAAAAATGGGGCATAAGATATATAATATCGCATAAATAAAACACATACATGCAAGCCCTAATCCCGTGTGAAGTTTGATAAGAATTTACCAAGCGGTTAAACAATAGAAAACATCAAAGGGATTACGACGTTCATATTCATTCATAATTGTTCATAAGGGTTTAAGCTCGGCGAGTGAGCGTGCACAATCTCCAACCTTCTCCTCGTGTAATCATATCATAATTAGTGGTTGTCATACATATCTTTCGTGCACATACATAAATGATTATAATCATACATATACACCTTCTTCCTCCGGGTGGTGGACAAGTTAGCTAGACCTGACCACCGGATCATACATAATGGCTAGTGAGGTACATGAATCCTCAAAAGCCCGACTTGCGTTTCCTCGTCAAAACTCCTAACGAGGTCCGTATCATCGTAGATTTGGTTGGAACTAGTATATGGGATCCCCGTCAGCCCTTGCTTCCTCGGTTAGCCACATATACTAAGTCCCGGGGCCCGTGAATATAACATACATGCAATCTCGCCAAAACATAAGGTAGGGTTTCATATATAAAAAGGGGTCATACGTTTGAAATCATTTACCCAAAATGACTCGATTTATATAAATATATAATTTTGGTTTAAAACTTTGCACATAAGGGATTTATAGGGTTGTTTTAACTAATAGAAGAAAAACCCACCTTTACCAGAGCAAAATAAAGGCGCAAGCGTCTCAATGCTCGCCCTCGTCTCCGACCAAACCCGAATCTGTGCAAAAGAAAAGGTATGAGACGCAATGACCACATATGACGCTCGGCAATTAGGTGAATATGACATGAATGCATAAATGATCATGTTATATCATAAAAATGTTCATGTGCACGATTAAGGAATTTAAAACATATAATTCAAATCATTCATTCATATATTTCATTTGATTTCATAATTTCATAAATTCATAACATTCATATAATCTTCATAAATTCATACAAATTCCATAAATTCATAACATTCATAGGTTCATATAAATTTCAAAAATTCAAATCATTCATAATATTCATAAATTCATAAATTCATAATGCATATCAATTAATCTAAAATTCATTTAAGAAGCATAACACATATTATTCAATTTCACATTTAGGAATAAAACGAATAAAACGTTCAATCAAAAGTCGATAATTAAATACGCGAAATGGAAATCAATTAATTTCTAGAATTGAATTAAATTAAATAATATTCAAAATATATAATAAATATATATATATATATATATATATAATGTAATATATATAATATACTAAATATATAATATATAATAACATATATACACCATATATATATATATACACTCACGTACACACACACACAACATGCATGCATATATATTACATATATTACATGCATAATTATATATATACTATATATTATACACAACATGCATGCAATTACAACACAAACCATGCACACCATTCTCAACCAACACACACACGCAGACATACAGCAGCAAAACAGCAGCAACCACACACGCAGGGAAGAAGAAGAAGACGCAGGAACAGTTTAAGAAAAACGGGGTGACACCCCCGTGTCACCCACCAACACTAGACCGAGACACCCCCGTGTCTCGGTACAGAATTCCCAGACCACACAGCACCCCCGTTCCTCGCTGGAACGGGCAGGAATGGCACGCCCGTGACGTGCAACAGCAGCAGCCTCTAACGCAGCAGAAAACAGAGCAAGAAAAGGCCACCATCTCCAACATGAACGAAGACAACAAAAGCCACACAACAAGGTCTAAAAGGCAGCACAAACTCAACAAGAACACACACCACAAAGCTGCTAAAATGGACAGAAAAAGGGAGAAGGAAACGCAGCAAATTGACAGCAAAAGCAATCCAGAAAAACAGGGCAAAACTTCGAAGGAAAACAGGGCATGATTAAACTCAACCTTCTCCATCTAATCAACTCCGTTAAGGCCAACAATTAAGCAGCAAATTAACATATATTCAACAAGTAAATGAGTTCCAAAAGTGATCAATCCAAGCATGGAAGCATACGTGACCTTCCCGTGGAATTTCTGAAAATTTCATAAATGATCTCTCATATATTTCTCAAAAAAAAAAACACGAAAACAATGATCATAATTGATATAAGGATGTTAAAACAATTAAACTCAGGCTTGGAATCAATCAAAACCATAAAGAATCGAAGAGGATCAAGAATTTATACAAAAACTCCACTTTTCGGTAAAATGGCCAGAAATGGATGAAACCATGCTCAAACTTGTGAATGGGAAGATGAAAATGATCAGAATTAATCATACAATACAACCCTAAGCTTACCTTGTTGATTGGATGAAGTTTGGAGAAGATTTGAGCTCCAAAATCTCCAAATGGTGAAGGGTTACGGGACTGGAGAGAAAACAGTAGCTTTGGCTGAAGTTTGGGGATGATGTGATGATAATCTCGGTCAAGGATTGAAATATCTAGATAGGTGGTTGAGTTAGGGTTAAAAGGAATCAAACCATGGTTAATTTGGTTGTGGTTTGGGTGAGATATGGTTCAATTAGTGCAACAAGGTCAAGTTGGATGCCGTTTCATTTTTCGGTTGGATTTCGGAGTTTCAAATGAGTTAGGAAAATTATAAGGCTAAGTTTACCAAACTCGAATTTTCGTTACGAGTTCAGCGGAGTTGACGGAACTCGAATCCGAGTTCCCGAGCTCAAGATATTAAATTCGGAACCAAGGGTACGCTAAGTGCTCGTTAGCTCCCGTTTTGGTTCCTTAAATAAAATTAAATTCGTTAACCTATCAAATGAATTCAAAAACATAAATTGAGCATAAAATCATGTTCATAACGCATATATGTACAACATATTACAAAATCGTGGCAAATTGATATCATATCATATAAGAACGAAGCACAACATGAACGAACAAGCTCATACATGCATTTCAACACAAATCCCATGCATATATTATGATTTGCATGCATGCATATTTAATATTCTCCATGCATAATTATATATATATTGTACGTATATATATAAATAGATAATTAATTAATTAAAACATGGTTAATTAACATAATATATAATTAGCATAATCATTAAACAAATAATAATAATAATAATTAAACATATATATATATATATATACGAGACATATATATATATAAAGAATAATATTAAAATAAAATAATATAATATGATATACTAAAATAATAACAATTATAATAAAATTAAATATAAAACACGTAAAACAATTAATTCGCGCAATTAGGTAAACACATACGCTCTACCTTTACGTCCGAAAAGTCGGGGCGTTACAGTTCAAGTCATACTTGTACACTCAAGTCTCATTTCCTATTGTTATGTTTTAATTATAGTTCCTTTATGTATGTATTGGGTCTGTGTGCCAATTATGATTATTGTTGGATATTGATTCGGGACAGATTGCATGTTTAGTTGAACCCCGTTGTTAGGTTGCATGATGGATTTAAATTATATTTTGGAATTGTCGGACTTGTTGCCATTGTTGAATTGTATGAATTACATATTATTGCTTCCGTATTGCACTCTTGGTTCTTTTGGTTTAATTGGTACAGGGTTAGTTTCCGCCTAGCTAGGTACTTTTTATTTTGTCTCCCGTTCGCTATGAGTCCGGTTCATGCTTGGATTAACCATTTCATGTGTGGACTAGACTTGTAGTGCGGGGGATGTGGCGCCTATCGTCCCGGGTGCTACAGGAAAAAAAGTGCACACGAACAAGGTCTAAAGATCTTATTTGAAGATCTTGTGTTCTCGATCGTCAACTGAGAAAAGAGTTCTCAATGCACTGTTTACTTACATTGCTTCCACCACCATTTAAACCCTTTATGCTCAACTAGAATGATGCCATTGTAGCATAGTTAATCATTTAGTTGATAATGGTTGAGAGCATCCTTAAGAAGCAATAAAAGGCTGTGATGGTTAATTCTTCTTCTAAACTCACTAAATTAAAGGCTTGAAGGCCTAAAGAAGAAGAAACCTTAAGAGCCCAATAGAGGGGCATGTAACGGGTACACCAAAAAGACACTAGAGATCAAATTGGACGTTTTCTTCTATGGTAGCAAATAAGGACTTTGAAAGGGAACAACAAAGAGTATGAGTACTCTGAAATGTTAACTCGTTTAGTAATTCTACTAGGAATAGAATTCACTAGTCTTGAGTTAATTCTGCATAATTCGTTGTGCAAAGACTCAAACAACTAATGTTCTGAACATACAACGAGATAACAAAAGTAAGTGAGATGACAAAGCTTCGAATTACTTTGGAACATTGAGACATAAAAGGATTAGCAAGTTAGACATCTTAGGATCATTTTACGAAAATGAACCTAGAGAGTTAACTTCCTATTAATCCTATCTTAAAGGGAAACGTTCCCGAAACATTGTTTAGGTGAAACGTGGAACGTACCAAAATTATAGTGGATTTCGATCCATGCTGATGAGTGTAAGATGCTTAATGTAAGCACTACATACAATCGTTGGTTTAATCATTATGAATGAGTGTACTTGTTGAAGTACAAATTTGAAACTTATATGAAATTCTTAGAATTTCAGAAAGGAGGTTAGGAACCGAAGTAGTCATAAGTTATAGGTAAATCGATATGATCAAGATAGCTAATATCTTAGCAGCTAATTCCTTAGTCATCTTAGAGATAATAGGATTATCTCTCAATAAACTAATTCGAGAACACCTTAGTGTTTCCGAATGAGGGAACGAAACCTTATAGGATATAGTCCATTCCATAGTAAGCTTTAGTGACTTAGAATCATTCTAGGAATAAACTCCCAGAATGTGCAGTTAGAGATTTTGAATTTAGTACCTTCCAAAATCAGTCCTCTAGTTGCACTATGCAATGTGGCATTCCAAATTCCCTAATTATTCTTGTCTAAGAATCTAGGGGAATCCTCTTAATTAAGTGAAGAGAATAGTGGGAGATAAGCTTGAAACGAGTTCAAGTTTACACAACGATACAGGATATTGTTTCTGCAAATTCCCTTGAACAAAAGTTATTTGTTTCAAGGAATGTCCCTTCTTAAGAAATCATTCTTATAAGAGAAGGAAGGCAAGAAAGTAGACCTCAAAGGAATTTGAGGATAAATACCCCATGCCACATATAGAAGAAACGAGCCCATCTGATAAAACTTAGACAAATTTTAGAGTATAGTACACGTGTGAAAACCTCCCCTGAAGATGCGTTTAGAACGCGTTCCTAGATAGCCGAGGAATTACTTATAGAGGAGACACTGTCAGATTTGGAATCTGAGTAGTATAAGCAAGCCTTGAAATCCAATATGGATTCCATGTACTTAAACCAAGTTTTGACCTTGGTTGATCCACCTGATAGGATCAAGCTCATGGAGCTTCTAGTGAATGAAAGCATTACAACCTTCTTGACGGTTGAAATGCAAAAGTCCATTTGGTTTGTGTTTACCACATCCTCATATTCTGACTATGAGATATAATAAATGAATATGAGACCTATCTTGTTCAATATGAGATTGAAAGAGACTAAAATAAGGTATTTCTATAAATCTCATATTCAGTTGGAGTATGCATATGGTATGCAAATCCCTAAAGTAAATCTGTCGATTGATAAAGGCTTCTAGGAGTTAAACTATTCGATTCCATAGGATAGTCAAATCGTTTGACACAGATGGAAGTCGAATAAGTCTCAAAAGTGTACATATGAAAGTTAATGATGTAAGAGTCAAATTTTGGTTCTTTAGAAGGCGCCATCCTTCTCATTAGGAATGTCAAGGATGATGTGAAAGTTACCAATTCTTGTTTAAGAAACAATTTGACATGAAAGATCTTAGTGATTATTCTTGATTATCGACATTGAGATCTATGGAAGATAGATCTAAGAGAATAAAATGATTATCACAAAAGAGTGCATAAACAAAGGTACTAAAAGGAGTTTAGTATGGGCAATGGAACATCTCTTTTGAAGAGGAGTGTCCTAAGATAACTTTCAGAAAGTTGGAATGTCCAAATACCCCTTTAAAGGAAAGAGTGCATATTGTGTGAAAAGCTATGTACTAAATTAGGTATGGCGCAACACTAAGCGTAGTGGACCGAATCTAATATGACCTCAGAGAAGGTCATTAGATTTCTGTAAAGGATGTCCTCAAAGTACTTGAGAAGAAATGAGGATATGTATTATTTTACAGAGCCCAAAAGATCTTATCATTGAAAGGATATTCTGATGTAATTGTTGTATCAGACATAGATGATTGTAAATCATTGAAAGGATACAATTTTTGCCTAAATGGCAGAGCAACGTGTGGGAAACATTCCAAGCACGAAAGTTGCAAAAAAATCTCGACTATTATAGTGGAGTACTTAGTCTTATTGAATACCGCTAAGTTAAGTGTTTGGGTAAGAAACTCCATCTAACTAGTTAGATGAAGTTCCTAGCATGAAACAACTCCATTGTCATATTGTATAATTAAAAATCTCCAATGTTCAAATAGAGCAAAACGTGCCAAATATTTCACATAGTTCATATAGGAGTTGAATAATGAAAGGAATTCAAATAAGATACATCAATTAAATAAGAAAATAAATGCAAATACGGAAATTAAACTCACACGTGGGACTAACCTGTACATGCGAGCAGATGGGGTGTCACAGCTTTCATATTTTGTATCAATTCGAGCCATACGCTTTATACAACAATCATAACACACGTTATAACAGGTCCACAATACATTTAAGTCATAAATGAAGCACTAAGTTATCAAATTAAGGAAATAATTAGAGCAACAAGTCATGCATACACGTAACATATATATATATATATATATATATATATATATATATATATATCTATTCATGCATGCTTATATATTCATATAAATTAAAATACAAAATTAAACATGTAACAATTAATATATATATATATAGACATACACTACATGCATATTACATAATATATATATACACACGTACACTAACTGCATGCATACTATATAATGTATATACTCATCACATGCACACACACACTACTTATTACACACATATATATACATAAACATATCCACGTACACTCCATGCATCCTATATATTTAATATATCACAACACATGCACATATTATATATAATACACATTACACATGCATGCTAAAGAGAAAAATAAATAATGCATGCAATATGTATATATATACACCTGCACTAAACATTTAAAATTAATACATGACGCAACAGCAGTCGAAGGAAGCCTCAAATGGGGTCGTGCAGAAATGGATCGAGAAAGGAAGAGATGCATATGTTTTACTCATTCATCACATTCATGGAGGTTCAACAAAGGCTGAGCAATGCAAAATCCATTAAAAGCATGCATATATTTGAAGCAATCAAGTCGTATAGATCATGTTGGAAAAGTGCCCTAGAAAGTCGATTAGTCATAATCCGTTTTGGGACGTTCCTAGTATCACAGATAATCTCTGAATAATATACGATTGATTAATATCATAGGCAAACACTTCTTTATATGCCAACACATGTTTTTGTGTGTTTTCATTATGTTCGCATGTATGAGAACTCCCCTAATCCTGATGACTTTAGGACTCTACCATTTAGGTGAAATGGTTCATGAAACTAGCCCTATATCACATAAATCGTGATTAGTAAAATACTCCAAGCTAATGAGTCCTACTGATAGTGGGAGTGTCAACCTGACTCCTTTAAGGCTTTCTTGTGGGATCACGCCCTTAAGAAGGACCACCTTGTTTCATGGAGGTACAAAGTGTATAGTTGATACGTGCGTGATACATGAGGGTGCTTACTTCTATAAGTAAGTTCACTGAGGTACCCCGTGTGAGAAGATTCCTAAATGGGAAAGGAAGTTTCTATTTCAGGAAATGGAAACTTCCAGATTAGGAAATATCTCAAGAGTCATTGATGTGATTAATTGATCCTTAAACTTGAGGTTCCATGTCACCTTATGAGTTAACTCTGTAGTCTTGGGTATAAGCTTTAAAGGGTGTCGCCTTAGACAACTGATTCAAGGCTTATGGTGGGGCTGCACAAGTGATTCATGAAAGTGAATGAGAATCAAGAAAGGACCTACACTTGCATTTGCAAGGTGATCTCTTATTGTGTAAGTCATTCATATGCCACATGGAGTCCTTGGCCAAGGCAATAGATCAAGACATCAAGGAAAGGGTTTCTTGGATTGAGATCAAATGGATATGAAATGCACTTAGCTTTAAGACCAAATTATTAGGGTTCTGATTATTCCCTTACCCTAGATCTTGGTTGAGAGATAGTAAATAGGTGGATTGTATCTCACATGAATCAATGACTTAAAGGTTCTGTCGAATCGAGACATTCTTATTCAGCTAGGGGTCAACCACTTGTTGCTAGACAATGGTCGTTTGATCTGTGGACTAATTAATTAATTAGAGAATTAATTAATTAGGTTCACTGCTAATTGAATTAAGAACCTAGAGGGTCACATACAACAACCTGGTCACGTGGGGAAAGGCTTGAATCGATTAAATGAGTTGATCGAACCATTAAGCGAATGGTGGGACCCACACGTGTGAATCACACGTGTGGGAGGCGTGAATGACACGTGTCCTTATGGACACGTGTAGTCACATGCAAGCATATGTATAAATGTTAAATAATTAATGTGTTAATTATTTAATGGACTTTGATTTAATTTTGAATTAATATTAAAGTCCTAATTTGGAGAAATAAAGTCTGATAAATAATTAATTATGAATTAATTAATTATTAGTCTTCAAGTTATTTACTGTAAAATAAATAAAGTAAAATTAAATGTCTAAAAGAGTTAGACTAGATTCTTGCTTTCCAAGTTGATCAAGAGGAGACTTTTGGTCAAAGTAAGAGACTTGGTCTCCAAGCAAGATATCCCTTTCCAAAAGGAGTTTGGAATCCTTTTCCAAAAGGGATAAGGGGTTCGAACCCTAGCCTTATAAATAAAGGGGTTCAAACCCCATGGGAAGATGATACAAAATTTCTCCTTCTCCATAATTATACACTAACCCCTTAGAGCCTAAACACCGAATATAGAACTAGCATCCTCCCTATCCGGATCGTGGTCGATATTGGTTGAATATTTCTCTAGAGGGCTTCTATCGTGAAGTTTTGAAAGATTCGAAGGAACTTTTGGGGATCAGGCAAAACGACCACAAGGGATGATGAAACGATTTTGAACCCAACAGAACAAAGTGAAAAAATCGAACCAAAGAAGATGGAGAAAACCGTTCGTCCATATCCTGAAGGATGAATTTTTTCACGAGGGTTTTATGGCGGGTAGATTTCTGCTTTCGCAAAACTGGTTTTCGAAGGGAGTTTCAATCATGCTTTTCTTGTTTCATGTTTCTTCTTTATGTTATATTGTTAAGCAACTTTCCCTAGCAAGATTTGAATCTAGGTTGGTGTGGATTGTTGTCCCTACAATGAATTTTGAAGTAGAAAGAGATTTTCGAGGGACGGGTTGCCATTACCGCATGAAGCGCGTTTAAGGGCGTCTCAAAACGTGTCAAGAAAGCTACTACCTAAGTGGGTTTCTTGATCTCTACGAATCTGGAAATAGGAATTACAAGTTTTCGATTGTATCTTTTGGGAAAATTTTTAAATTTCCATTGCGTTTCTGTCTCGTTTTCCCAACAGATCATATATAACTCATCAATTCAAGAAACCAATCAAGGATGGCATTAATTCATCAAGAAATAAGATTTAACCTAACTATTCATTCATATCTTCAAAACTCCATCAATACATGCTTAAAATTAGGGATGCATGGTTCAAAATGATCAAAATTAAATGTATATTACAATCCTAAACTCACCTCTTGAATTGGTTGAAGGTTGGAAGAGATTAGAGCTCAAAATCTCCAAGGTTTGCAAAGTGGCGAGATAAAACTGGAAGTCTGGAACTTTTGCTGAGTTTTCTCCCTCGTGTTGAGTGTGGTTTGGTTTGGAGAGAATAGAGGATGATAGTGGGTTAAACTAGGGTTCCAAAAGGTCTAACCATAGTTAATTTGGTCAAGATTTGTGGAAGATATAGGGAAAATGGCTAAGGGTGGCATTTTGACGGACGAGTCACTTTTCGGTTGAGTTTCGGAGGTTCAAATAGGCTTAAAAAAATATAAGGCTAGATTCATTAAACCTGAATCTTCAATACAAGTCCAATGAAGTTGACAGAATTCGAATCCGAGTTCCCGAGCTCAAGATATCACACACGGAACCAAGGGTGCGCTAATTGATCGTTAGCCCCCGTTTTGGTTCCAAGTTTCAAAATAAATTCAAAATTCAAGCAAATGAATCCAAAAACATAAAACGAGCATATATACACATTCATCACACATGTATCTCAAATATATTAAATTTCCACGAAATTTCGAATTCAAATCATATAGAAACGACACGCAAACAAATCACACATGAGCAAGTAGTTCAAGTAATCATATAAATTCCAATTCAAATATTTCATATATTTCAATTAAGAACATATTTAAGAATTAAATAATAAAATTAATGATATAAAACACTTACAAACAATTAATTTGTGCAATTTGAAAAACACATACGTCATGTTATTCGATTGAAAAGCCGGGGCGTTACAACCTCTCCCCCTTAAAAGAATCCGTCCTCGGATACACTACTTACCCGGAAACAATTAATAAGAGAACCCCGCCTCTCACAAACAACAAGGAGAGAACCCTGTATCTCGAACAACAATGAGAGAACCCCGTCTCTCACAACTAAAGAGAGCACCCCATCCCTCACAAGCAACAAGGAGAGAGAACCCCGTCTCTGACAAACAAAGAGAGAACCCCGTCTCTCGAACAAAAAAGAGAGCACCTTGTCTCTCACAAACAATGAGAAGGGAGCCACATTAAGGCACAAATACAACGCACCAAAGAGCAAACACCACAACGAGCAAACACCACGAAGAAGGCGTCAAAATAACAATTATCGCAACTTATCATCACGTAAGTCACACAAGTGCTATCAATTACGTCAACCATCAATCATAAAAAATAATTAACATGCCAGTTGATCAAGGTTCATATTATCGAAATTATGTGAATTAACAATGCGTGCATGTATATGCCACGAATGTGACGCCCAAACAATATATGCAACCAAGCGACAGAAACAAGAGTATGAACCATAAACATAAACCAGTAGTCCATAACAACAAGATCGCTCATCAAGAGCTTACATAATTTACAAGTGAAAGTATTTAGCCCTCACGGCCTCACAAAATATATACATAACAAAAGGTAATATGAGTGTGTGGTACAACAACCATGCGACACGAGCTAGACACAAAATTACAATAAATAAAGCAATTTCCCGCCTAGCTACACCTGCAAGGGACCTGAGGGACAAAGAAGGGAGGGGTCAGTCTCTACAAGATTGAGTGAAAGGCATATATATAACATAGAAAGCGATAAAGTTCATGCAAGCCATAATTCCATACAAGGTTTTTAAGAAGTTAAGTAAAACACAGGTTATCATTGTATGGAATTACAACTATCAAATTAAATGCAGGACAAGTGATCAGTGGCTCGGCGAGTGAGCAATCTCTAACCTTACTCCTTTAGTGTACCGGGTAGTTGTTAAGTGATCATGCAATATTTTAAGTTTCACTTTATTACAGAATTAGTTTCAAGTGCACAAGTACCCCTTTTCCTCCGGTTTGGTGGTTCGGGTAGCTAACCCTCACCACCCAGGACAGGATGATCAATGGGTACATGAATCCCATTGATCGGGAGCCCCTTCGATTCACCAAACCTCCTGGTGAATGTCCGGGTAGTCCGAGTTTGGTTGGGACTTATGCAAGAGATAGCCGTCAGCCCATGCTTCCCCAGTTCTCTCAATACATAAGCCCCTGGGCCCCAGGAAGTGTAACAGTCTCGCCAAAATAGGACAGGATCAAGATTGGTTCATTTTCCAAAAATCATTTGTTCATTTGAAATCAAGATATAAGTATAATATAAGTTTTGGCCAAATCAACATGTAAGAGGGTTGTAGGGTTTATATTATATCCTAACAATTCCTCACCTGTACCGGACAAAAAAGGGAAGAACGAGGACTCCTCAAACCCTACTCGACGTGTACAACGTCCTCCTGAGAACTCTCTGGACAAAGGAAACAAGACACGAGTGAAACTCGACTCAATATGAACTAGATATGACGCACGACAAGTGAATTAATTACATAAGATATGAATATGAAATCATATGATATTAATGACATGTTCAAGTGCACCATTTAATGCATAATATAACATTTAAATGCCTAACAAGGGGCACATGAAATTTGTGAAACTAATTCACGCCATTCAAGCGATACAATTGCATATAAGAACAAGTATAAGCATATAATCAATAAATAATAAGTTATAAACAAGTTTGGAGATGGAAACATGTGAGAAAAAGGAAATGAAAACACAAAAAGAGCTCTCTAGCGAAATTGGGCGAAAGTTGACAGATTTCCAAAACGGACAAGCTGTAGTAAAACTGGAATATCTTGAGTTTGAGGAAAGGAATTGAGTTTGGTTTCTCGGGAATGAAACTAGACACATAGACCTTTAAAATTATATATGGCACGAAATTTGGTTCAAAGCGAGGAGAAAATGGAGTAAGCTTAAAGTTGGGTGAAAACAGATTTCTGGTGAAGTGGCGACACAAAAAAGAATTGATTATATCTCAGAAATGACAAAAGATATTGAGATGATTCCAATTGGAGGTTGTTCTAGACTTCAACTGTTCAAAACGCAGGTCAATCGGAGTTCGGAAGAGGAAGTAACCGACCGGGTAAAAACAAGGCAGAAATTTACCCTGCCGGGGAGAGCAGGTGCAGAAACCCTTCTGTAACAAACTACCCGCCCGGGTACTTTTGTGGGCAAAAACTACCCGCCCGGGTAGTCCTCCAGAACATCAAAAACGTAGAAAAACAGGGGAAGCCCGCGGGAGAGAAAAACTAAACACCCAAATCACCCCAAACCTCAACCACAAGCACCCAAAACACCAAACAACATGCATACAATCATAATATCTCATCTAGGCATCATTTAATTCAAGGAAACATTTCCTTGGATCCAACAAAGTTCAAAACAAAGCCCTTAAATATGAAATGTGTTCACTCATGCTTTAACTCATCCAACTAAGGTATAATTACACCAAAACATTCCCTAAATCAACACTCATGCACCATATACACTTAGGACAACCATAAACCAAAAAGCCCTAGATTTACTTCAAGTTTCAAAATATATATACACATGCTCTTACCTTGATGATGGATGGAATAAAGAGAAAGGATGAAGATAGGTCTTGGAGCTTAAACCTTTGATAAAAAGGAGGAAATCTTGGTCTTCCTTGTCTCTTGGTGGTTCAAACTTCAAGGGAAGAAAGGAGAGAATGGAATGCTCTTGCTCTTGTGTGAAGGGATGAAGAAGAAATGAAATATGTGTGTATCGGTGTATATATCGATATATGTAAGTGTAGAGGAAGGGAAATTGCCACTTAGTCCCTCAAGAATTTAAATGTATGCGATTAAGTATGAAATGTTATGTATATGACAAATCAATTCTCATCAAATTATCAATCAAGTACCAAACGTTTCCAAGAGGGCAATTAAAGACAATTAAGTAAAATTCGTACAAATACCAAATAATTAAACACTTAGGCATGCTCAGAAAATTAAATAACATAAACCACAAAAAGAAATCGTGAAAGAAAGGTTTAACTCACACAATTAAATCAATAAAAGGAATTAAAAAAGCCTAATCCTCAAAACTCTCACGCGTGGCACGTGTACCTGTACAGTCGAGAAGTCGGGGTGTCACAACCTCCTCCCCTTAAGAGAATCTGGTCCCCAGATTCACTGTTCCTTCGAAACAACTCCGGATAAAATCTTCTCATCTTGTCCTCTATTTCCCAATTGGCTTCCTCGGTTTTGTCACTTCTCCATAAAACCTTAACCAAGGGAATTTGTCGGCTTCTCAACTCTTGGAACTTTCTATCCAATATCTTAACCGGCTTTTGGATAAAAGTTAAATCCGGATCAACCTCGGCTTCTTCAAGGGGGAAGATCTCTAAATCATCGGGATAGTACTTCCTCAACTGAGACACGTTGAAGACATTATGAATCCCGGTTAAATTTGGCGGTAGGTCCAATCGGTAAGCAACTTCTCCAATTCTCTCCAGAATTTCGAAAGGACCTAAATAGCGAGGGTTCAACTTCCCTCCTTGGCCAATTCTTGCAAAACCCTTACGAGGAGATGCTCTCAAGAACACACGATCACCAACCTCAAACTCAAGTTTCCGTCCACGGCGATCGACATAACTCTTCTGTCGATCTTGGGCAGCTTTCATACGTTGCCTTATCATTTGGACTTTCTCAACTGCATCTTCAGTAGCTGCTGAAAGTTTAGTCTTTCTAACTTCCCTTTGTACACCCTCCTGTTTTGTCCAATGCCACTCTTCGAGATCAAAGAATAAAGGGGAACGAAACGTTCGTCCATAAAGAATCTCATATGGTGCTGCTTTAATCGACGCTTGGTAGCTATTATTATTAAGCAAATTCGATCAAGTGTAAATGTTCATCCCAGGTAGTCTGAAAATCCAGTGCACAAGCCTGAAGCATGTTCTCTAAATACTGTATCAACCTCTCTGATTGCCTATCGGTCTGAGGGTGCGAAGCAGTACTGAACTTAAGCAACCTTTTCTGAAGTTCTTGCCATAACTTGGAGGTAAACCGCGGGTCTCTATCTTAACTCAGGTTGTACCGTAATATTAGCCACACGGGCCTTCAACATCGTAGGCTCAAAACTAACACCCGAATCAATTTCCAACATAGACATGCTAGCCTTCCTACTCAACGCGTCCGCGACCACATTAGCCTTACCCGGATGGTAATGGATGGTACAATCACAATCTTCAAGAAATTCCATCCAACGCCTTTGCCTCATATTCAAATCCTTCTGTGTGAACAAATACTTGAGGCTCTTATGGTCGGAGAAGATCTCGAAAGTGACCCCGTAAAGGTAATGACACCACTTGGCCAAGACGAAAACCACGGCGGCTAACTCAAGATCGTGGGTGGGATAATTCTTCTCTTGGTCCTTAAGCTTTCTCGAGGTATAAGCTATTACCCGACCGTTCTGCATAAGAACACAACGAAGGCCTTCCTTAGAGGCATCAGTGAACACGGTATATCCTTCGGACCCCTCGAGTACGGCTAACACCGGAGCTGAAGTCAACTTCTCTTTCAGGGTTTAAAAACTTGCCTCGCAGGCCTCATCCCACTTAAATTTCACCTCTTTCTTAGTAAGTCGGGTCAAAGGGACAGCAATCTTGGAGAAATCCTTCACGAATCTCCGGTAATATCCCGCTAGGCCCAAGAAACTTCTTATCTCTGAGGCGTTCTTCGGTTTCTCCCATTGCACCACTGTTTCAATCTTAGAGGGATCCACTTCTACCCCTTTACTAGAAATCACATGACCCAAGAAAGTGACTCGATCCAACCAAAATTCACACTTACTGAATTTGGCGAGCAGTTGGTGCTCTCTAAGAGTTTCTAACACAATCCTCAAATGTTGCGCATGCTCTTCGGGAGTCTTGGAATACACTAGGATGTCATCAATGAAGATCACCACAAACTTATCAAGGTACGGACGAAAAATCCTGTGCATCATGTCCATAAAAGCTGCAGGGACATTCGTTAATCCGAACGGCATCACTATAAACTCGAAATACCTATACCGAGTATTAAATCCCGTCTTGGGAATATCCTCTTCTCGAATTCGCAGCTGATAGTACCCTTGTCAAAGATCAAACTTAGAATAAAGCTTAGATCCTTGTAACAAATCAAAAAGCTCTTCAATATGAGGGAGAGGGTACTTGTTCTTGATTGTCATCTTATTCAACTCACGATAGTCAATACACATTCTCAAGGTTCCATCTTTCTTCTTAACGAAAAGAACCGGTGCACCCCATGGCGAACAACTCGGTCGGATGTAACCACTAGCTAGGAGCTCATCGAGTTGAGTTTTCAACTCCTTCAACTCGGCTGGAGCCATTCTGTAGGGAGACTTCGAATAAGGCTCAGCTCCCGGAAACAAATCAATTACAAACTCAATTTCCCGCTCGGGTGGTAGAGAATCTAAAGTCTCGGGAAAGACACCAAGAAAATCCTTAACAACCTCAGTTTCTTCGATCCTAGCTTCATCCTTAGGCTTGTTAAGAAGATAAGCCAGAAAACCTGTAGCACCTTTTCGAACTAACTCATAAGCTTCAGTAAAAGAGAGTAGTGGCAGAGTCTTCAATCCTTCCCCAACAAACACTTCCGAACCCAAACACACCTTCTTCTCAAAACAATCAACCTTTGCTCGATGCCGGAAGAGCCAATCCATGCCCAAGATAGCCCCATATCTGTCTATGGGCATCACGATCAAATCTGCTGGAAAAACATGCACGGCCCTCAAAACTCACCGGAACCTCCCTAAACACACGGTCCGACTCTAAGCTCCCCACCGAGAGGAGAACTAATCACAAAGCAAGAAGAGGTACAAGCAACACGTAGAGGCAAAGAAGGAACCACGCCACAAGAAAGAAAAGAATGGGTGGCACCCGGATCAAATAATACAGGAATATTTACGCCATGAATGTATATAGTACCTTCTGTTAGGAATAGTGCCCTAAAAGCCGATTGTATATCCGCTTTGTGCTTTTCCTTATTGTAATCACAGACAATCCTTGAATAAAATAACGAATTGAGGCAACACTTCTTTATATGCTCTTGTTTGGTATGCGTTTACTTTAGCTGTGCATGTATGAGAACTCCCCTAATCCTGATGACTTTAGGACTCTACCATTTAGGTGAAATGGTTCATGAAACGAGCCCTATATCACATAAGTCATGATTATTAAAATACTCCAAGCCGATGAGTCCTACAGACAGTGGGAGTGTCAACCTGACTCCTCTAAGGCTTGCTTGTGGGATCACGCCCTTAAGAAGGACCACCTTGTTTCATGGAGGTGCAAAGTGTATAGTTGATATGTGCGTGATACATGAGGGTGCTTACTTTAATAAGTAAGTTCACTGAGGTGCCCCGTGTGAGAATATTCCTGAATGGGAAAGGAAGTTTCTATTTCAGGAAATGGAAACTTCCAGATTAGGAAATATCTCACGAGTCATTGATGTGATTAATTGATCCTTAAGACTTGAGGTTCCTTGTCACTTTATGAGTTAACTCTGTATTCTTAGGTATAAGCTTTAAAGGGTGTCGCCTTAGACAACTGATTCAAGGCTTATGTTGGGGCTGCACAAGTGATTCATGAAAGTGAATGAGAATCAAGAAAGGACCTACACTTGCATTTGCAAGTTGATCTCTTATTGTGTAAGTCATTCATATGCCATATGAAGTCCTTGGCCAAGGCAGTAGATCAAGACATCAAGAAAAGGGTTTCTTGGATTGAGATCAAATGGATATGAAATGCACTTAGCTTTAAGACCGGATTATTAGGGTTCTAATTATTCCCTTACCCTAGATCTTGGTTGAGAGATAGTAAGTAGGAGGATTGTATCTCACATGAATCAATGACTTAAAGGTTCTGTCGAATCCGAACATTCCAATTCAGCTAGGGGTTAAACACCTGTTGCTAAACTATGGTCGTTTAATCTGTGGACTGATTAATTAATTAGTGAATTAATTAATTAGGGTCACTGCTAATTGAATTGAGAACCTAGAGGGTCACACACAACAACTTGGTTACATGAGTTGAGGCTTGAAAATGATTAAACGAGTTAATCGGGCCAAGAGGGTTCCACAGGTGTGAAATCACACGTGTGGCTCACGTGAGTGACACGTGTCACTGTGACACGTGTCACACACGTGTGGATATATATATATATATATATATATTAAATAATTAGATGTGTTAATTATTTAATAGACTTTGGTTTGATTTTGAATTAAAAAGAAAGTCTTATTTTGGAGAAAAATAATCTAGTTAATTAATTATGAATTAATTAATTAGATAAAAATAAGTTATTTATTTTATAATAAATAAAGTATAAAATTATCCAAAAATAGTTTGGATATTTTTAGCTCTCTTAAAAGTTGACTTGAATTAGAATTCAAAGTCAAAGTTGGAAAATACTTGATGATCAAGTAATAGGAGAGAGGGACCAAATCCTTAGTCCATAAGGACTAGGTTCGGCCGCCCCTCCCCTTTCCTATATATAGGGGAGCTCATGCTCCCCTTTAGAGCTAATTGACAATTCTTTTGGTTCATGTGTTGAACATCTTTCTTTCTCCAAGATTAAATAAACCCTAGGTTAAGCCTAAACACTAACTAGAGAACTAGCATCTTTACTAGTTAGATTGTGATCAAGTTGGTGGACTTTCTCTAGAGACTTCAAGTTAGAAGTTTGAAGATTCGAGCTTTACCAAGGAGAGGGGATCAAGCCGCGAGAAGAGCGTTCTTGGGTGGCTTGAAACGCTTCAAGAAAGAACAAAAGAAAAGTAAGTTTTCTATCTTTACGAATTTGGTTACACGATTGCGAGTTCAAGGTCCTTTTGTTGGGAAAATTTTTTAAATTCCGCTGCTTTCTGATTCGTGTTTTCCAACAAGTGGTATCAGAGCCACCTCGTTAATCGTGTTTTTGATTCGTCTCAATTATTCTGAATTTAATAGAAATTCTTAGGCTTAGATGCGAATTAGGTATTCATGAGTTCTTTTAGAAAGCCTGAAATACGAAACTGTAACTTTTCCTGAATTTCTGAAACTGTTTTCTTAAATTGTGATTTTGAAAACCGTTTTGATTGAAATATGTTTAAATCGTATTTAAAATTTTGGATTGTTGTTGGTTTTGAACTGAAACACGAAATACGAAAATCGCGTTACGAAAACGCGAGCCTAGGCGTGCTAGGGTGTCGCACGCCCAGGCCCGCGTGACCGCCCGCCATCGCCGCGCGCCTGTCCTAGGCGCGCCCGGACTGGCCCGACAGCTCCTCCCGCAACCGCGCGGGAGCGTCCCGCACCACAGCCCCGCAACCGCGCGGGGCCTTCCGCCATCGCCTCCCGCATCCGGGCGGGAGGGTGTCCGCGCAGCGCCGGCCTGATGGCCTAGGCGCCTGCGCGCGATGCGCGCGAGAAGGCGCACGCCAGGCGTGCGCAATCCGGCAGCACTGCTGCTGGCATGTGCGCGCTGTGCACGCGCGCTCGTGCGCGACGCGTGCGGGCGACCTGGGCCGTTGGGCGGGCGTGGCGGGCACTCCAATCCGTGGCTGTCTCGTTTTTCGTGTTTAGTCCAATCCGATCCCGATTTAATTTTTTCCTGAAAATTTTATTTTATTAAATTTGAATTATTTTTGGAAATAATTGTTTAAATTGGGATTTTGAAAATTTAAGCGATTTAAATTTTGGAAAAATTACAAACTATATTTTATGAAAATATTGAAAGAATAAAATTATTAATTTTCAGAAATTAATTGGAATTTTATTAGTTTATTGTTTTTCGGGTTTTATAGAAAAGGCTCTTGAACAAGAATTGCATCTAAGTCGTGTTTTAAGTCATTTGGACTTGAAACGAGAATTTTAATTTATTGGTTAAATTTAAATTCTTGCAAAAGCATGTTAGGTGATCATGGGTTTAGATCTATGTATGGTTTTGATTTATGCACATGGATGGTTTAAATTGGGGTTGGAGCCCTATAGTTGCGTTTTTCAATTGAGGTTGGAGCCTCACTTATGTGCGTACTGTTATGTGATTTATTATGTGGCTTTCCATATTACTGTTTTTGAGGCCGGGGTATGCCCCGTGTAATTGTCTAAGGCCAATATGAAGATTGAGCCTTATTACTTTATGTCTTTTTCTTTTTATTGTAATTTGAGAGTAGAGATAGGTGGTGAGGTTTTATTTTCATTTTGGAGACAATGCACCCATGGAGTAAGATGGACCACATTCAAGTAACAAGGAGGCCATAAGTGAAGACCCCTCAAAATGTTAGGGAGGGGAATCTCAATTGTCAAATGTAATAGAGATAGGGCTCGTATTTTGTTACCGCTTTCCCTTATGTGATTTGAACTGTTTATGTGGCATGTATGTTAGAACTTGTGATTGTGGAGTGGCTCCCACATATCACGCATAAGATAGGTAGAACCCATGATCATTACATGTTAGTATCATGTTAGGACATGTTATCTGTTTATGTGCTCGTTTGATATGCATTTAAGTGTACTTGCATTAATCAAGACTAATAAAATTGGATAACATATATGTTGGTGAGGTCGAACCGGACAACTCTCCAGTTGATTCGAAAATTCCCCTTAAATATTAAGATAATTTCGAACAAATAGGTGTTTAATTCGAGATGCAAATTTTGAATTAAATTCCTAGCATTCCATCAATAGGTTTTAAGTTTAGTAAGTGAAGTTGGGTATTGTCCGCGAGTCGTGGGATAGCTAGTGGAGCTTATTAGTTCTTAGTTACCGAATTGATCATTTTAAATGATCAATATTTCATGATCGATTTTAGCAAGGGCGATGTCCGCGAGTCGTGGGTCGTTCGAACTAAGTTTTGGTCATGATCTTATGATTGATGGGTTTAGCTTAACGCCTAAGTAAATATGGATGTCGCACGAGTCGTGGGTCCATATTGAAAGATAGGTGATGCAAAAAAAACAATTACTAAGAGTTCTAAAGGTGTTAGAATTGGTAAGTTGTACCTACCTAGGGTTCTTACTAAGAATGTCCACGAGTCGTGGGTTCGAGGTAAAATGCCTAGGATCTTAGTACCCATTGGGAAACGTGTTCCTCTTAGATCTTTGGGAATTATAGATATTTGAAAAACAGTGGGAGCTACAATAGATTAAAGACCTTATCTTTTGTATATCGTTATAATTCAGCATGCTCACTAGTTCTCTGTTTCACCATTTAGGTCGTAGATTTTGTGATTCTCCACGTGTTTTGAAATGGCAACCAAAAACCCTCTTGTATCGATCCTCGAGTCAAACAAGTTGACTGGTGCCAACTATTCTGATTGGCTGAGGAATCTAAAAATCATTTTAGATTCTGAGAAGAGAACTTATGTTCTCTTCGAAGGGGAGCCCAGTCCCGAAAGGGAGGCTCCCACTCGGGCTGAGCGGGACGCAATTCAGAAGTGGAAGGATGATAATCTCCAAGCCCGTTGCCTTATGTTGGCTAACATATCTCCGGACTTGCAAAGACAACATGAGGCCATGGAATTTGCTTGGGAGATTTACGACCACTTAGAGCAACTTTACCGCCCTCATGAACGTGTTACAAGGTATAACACATCAAAGGAATTGTTCCACTTGAGAATGAGGGAAGGTTCAAGTGTCCATGAATATGGACTTAAGTTTCTTGCCCTTAATGAGAAACTTGCTTCCATGGACATGCCACTGAAAGATGAGCTTTCAGTGGATTTGTTGCTAGCTTCGCTCCCACCATCATTCAACCCATTTGTCCTTAACTTCAACATGAATCATGCTGGTGCTACTGTAGCTGAGCTAATTAGTCAGCTTGTGACTGCTGAAAGAACGATCAAGAAGGACAATAAGGTTTTGATGGTGAATGCTCCATCTTTCTCTTCTGGGCCTTCTAAAGGTAAGGGCAAGAAAGCCCAAAAGAAGAAGAAGAAACCCCTTAGGCCCACTGGTGGCATTTCGAAAGGGAAGGCCCAAAAGAAGAAGCGTGATCAGAAAGAGGATGTTTGCTTCCATTGTGGCAAAGCGGGACATTGGAGGAGAAACTGCCCAGAGTACAAGGCTACTCTAAAGAAAGGTATCTTTCTCGTTGAAGTAAATCTTTCTATTAATTCTAGTTCTTGGGTACTTGATACCGGTTGTGGAACTCATATCTGTAATGATGTACAGATGCTAAGTGAAGTCCAACAACTCAAAGAAGGAGAATGTGTCTTGAAGATCGGCGATGGCTCAAACGTTGAAGCTCGAGCTTTAGGCACAATTAGATTAGATTTAGGTAGTTTTGAGTGAGTATTAAATAAAGTCCTTTATGTACCGAGCATTATTCGTAATACAATTTCAGTTCCAATATTAGATTGTGAAGGTTATGAAACTTATATTAAGAATGGTAAATACTTTATCAAATGGAACAACTCTTCCGTTCATATCGGTACTCTAAGTAATGGACTTTACCTAACTCAAAATATCAATATTATGAATATACAACGAGAAACAAAGCGTAAGAGATGACAAAGTTTCAGCTCCCTTATGGCACGCTAGATTAGGACACATTTCCAAGAACAGAATTAGCAAGATAAACAATTTAGGATCATTCTCTGAAAATGATCTCAAAGAGTTGACTTCTTGCGAATCCTGTCTCAAAGGAAAGATGTCCAAAGTTCCTTTTAAAGGAACTGTGGAACGTGCCACTGAGGTTTTGGATTTGATCCATACTGATGTTTGTGGACCGCTTAGTGTAAGCACTAGAAGCAATCATCAGTATTTCATAACCTTTACTGATGACTTTAGTCGGTATGGTTATGTATACTTAATGAAGTATAAATCTGAAGCTTTTGAGAAATTCTTAGAATTTCAAAAGGAGGTTGAGAACCAAACTGGTCACAAGATGAAAGCACTTCGATCTGATCGAGGAGACGAGTATCGTAGTGAAGAATTCCTTAATCATCTCAAAGATAATGGGATTATCTCTTAGTGGACTCCTCCGGGAACTCCTCAGCTTAATGGAGTTTCTGAGAGAAGGAATCGAACCCTACTTGATATGGTTCGTTCCATGATGAGTTTCACTGACTTACCACCTTCTTTCTGGGGTTATGCCCTAGAAATTGCAGTAAAGATTTTGAATCTAGTTCCCTCTAAGTCAGTCCCCAAAACGCCCTATGAAATGTGGCATGGTAAAATCCCTAGTTATTCTTACTTAAGAATTTGGGGTTGTCCTGCTTACGTGAAGAGGACAGTGGGAGATAAGTTAGAATCTCGTTCTAACTTATGCTACTTTGTAGGTTATCCTAAGGAATCCATAGGATACTATTTCTATGATCAATCTGAGCAAAAGGTGTTTGTTTCCAGAAATGCCACTTTTCTTGAGGAACCGTTCCTTAAAGAAAAGAAAGGCAAGATCATAGAATTAGAAGAAGTACAAAATGACCCCACGTCACCCACTGAAGAAACGTCCCACTCTGATCAACTACAACCAATCATGAATTTCGATACACATGTAAATCCTCCTCTAAGGCATTCTGAACGCACTCCTAGACAGCCGGAGAGATGGTATGGATTCTTCCATGAAATCTCTCAAAAGGATAATGATCCTTCAACATATGAGGAGGCACTTTCAGATTCTGACTCTGAACAGTGGATAGAAGCCATGAAATCCGAAATGGATTCCATGAACTCCAACCAAGTTTGGACCTTGGTAGATTTGCCTGATGGGGTCAAACCCATAGGTTGCAAATGGATCTTTAAGAGAAAGCTTGGAGTTGATGGAAGCATTGCAGCCTACAAAGCAAGACTGGTTGCAAAAGGATTCACTCAGAGACCCGACATGGATTTTGATGAAACCTTTTCACCAGTTGCAATGCAAAAGTCCATTCGGATCATGCTTGCCATTGCTGCATATTATGACTATGAGATATGGCAAATGGATGTGAAAACTGCCTTTCTCAATGGTGACATTGATAAAGACATTTATATGGAGCAACCCATAGGTTTCACATTCAGTGGGAGTGAGCAAAAGGTTTGCAAACTCCAAAGATCAATCTATGGATTGAAACAGGCTTCTAGGAATTGGAACATTCGATTTGATGAATCAGTCAAAGCGTTTGGCTTCATTCAAATTTCGAATGAGTCCTGTGTGTATAGAAAGGAATTGGAGACCTCGGTGCAATTCTTAGTACTTTATGTTGATGACATCCTTCTTATTGGGAATTCGAAGGATGACATGAAAGTGACTAAGTTATGGTTATCGAACCAATTCGAGATGAAAGATCTTGGTGATGCGTCCTATATCCTTGGAATTAAAATCTATAGAGATAGATCTAGAAGGTTAATAGGACTATCACAGTCGATGTACATAGACAAAATATTGAAGAGATTTAATATGGAGTCAGCAAAGGTTAAGAACCTTCCTATGAGTGTAGGAACATGTCTTTCAAAGAAGATGTGTCCTAAGACTAACCTTGAGAAGGATAGAATGACTCATACACCTTATGCATCAGCAATAGGTAGCATAATGTATGCAATGTTATGTACTCGACCGGATGTGGCTTATGCACTTAGTGTGAAAAGTCGTTTCCAATCTGACCCTGGAGATGGTCACTGGGCTGCCGTGAAGAATATTCTTAAGTACTTGAAAAGTACTAAAGATTTATTCTTAGTTTACGGAGGTCAGAAAGATCTTACTGTCGAAGGATACTGCGATGCAAGTTTTGCATCTGACTTAGATGATTTTAAGTCAATGTCAGGATACATTTTCTGCCTAAACGGCGGATCAGTGAGTTGGAAGAGTTCCAAGCAAACAACCACTGCAGATTCGACCACTGAGGCCGAATACTTAGCTGCAAATGATGCAGCTAAGGAAGGTGTTTGGATTAGAAACTTCATTCAAGAGTTGAATGTTGTTCCTAGCATGAAAGACCCCATTACTGTGTTTTGTGACAACACTGGGGCGGTTGCTCAAGCAAGAGAACCAAGATCTCACCAACGGACCAAGCACATTATGAGGAAGTATCACCTAATCCGTGATATTATCAAAAGAGGAGATGTGCAAATCGAGAGGGTCACATCAGCAGAGAACGTGACAGATCCACTTACTAAACCCCTTAGTCGAGAAGCTTTCTAAGGTCATCTTCAGAAGATGGGACTTAGAGTAGCTTTAGAATGGCTTTGACGGGCAAGTGGGAGATTGTTAGGAATAGTGCCCTAAAAGCCGATTGTATATCCGCTTTGTGCTTTTCCTTATTGTAATCACAGACAATCCTTGAATAAAATAACGAGTTGAGGCAACACTTCTTTATATGCTGTTGTTTGGTATGCGTTTACTTTAGCTGTGCATGTATGAGAACTCCACTAATCCTGATGACTTTAGGACTCTACCATTTAGGTGAAATGGTTCATGAAACGAGCCCTATATCACATAAGTCATGATTAGTAAAACACTCCAAGCCGATGAGTCCTACAGACAGTGGGAGTGTCAACCTGACTCCTCTAAGGCTTGCTTGTGGGATCACGCCCTTAAGAAGGACCACCTTGTTTCATGGAGGTGCAAAGTGTATAGTTGATACGTGCGTGATACATGAGGGTGCTTACTTTAATAAGTAAGTTCACTGAGGTGCCCCGTGTGAGAACATTCCTGAATGGGAAAGGAAGTTTCTATTTCAGGAAATGGAAACTTCCAGATTAGGAAATATCTCACGAGTCATTGATGTGATTAATTGATCCTTAAGACTTGAGGTTCCTTGTCACTTTATGAGTTAACTCTGTAGTGTTAGGTATAAGCTTTAAAGGGTGTCGCCTTAGAGAACTGATTCAAGGCTTATGCTGGGGCTGCACAAGTGATTCATGAAAGTGAATGAGAATCAAGAAAGGACCTACACTTGCATTTGCAAGGTGATCTCTTATTGTGTAAGTCATTCATATGCCATATGGAGTCCTTGGCCAAGGCAGTAGATCAAGACATCAAGAAAAGGGTTTCTTGGATTGAGATCAAATGGATATGAAATGCACTTAGCTTTAAGACCGGATTATTAGGGTTCTAATTATTCTCTTACCCTAGATCTTGGTTGAGAGATAGTAAGTAGGAGGATTGTATCTCACATTAATCAATGACTTAAAGGTTCTGTCGAATCCGAACATTCCAATTCAGCTAGGGGTTAAACACCTGTTGCTAGACTATGGTCGTTTAATCTGTGGACTGATTAATTAATTAGTGAATTAATTAATTAGGGTCACTGCTAATTGAATTGAGAACCTAGAGGGTCACACACAACAACTTGGTTACATGAGTTGAGGCTTGAAAATGATTAAACGAGTTAATCGGGCCAAGAGGGTTCCACACGTGTGAAATCACACGTGTGGCTCACGTGAGTGACACGTGTCACTGTGACACGTGTCACACACGTGTGGATATATATATATATATTAAATAATTAAATGTGTTAATTATTTAATAGACTTTGGTTTGATTTTGAATTAAAAAGAAAGTCTTATTTTGGAGAAAAATAATCTAGTTAATTAATTGTGAATTAATTAATTAGATAAAAATAAGTTATTTATTTTATAATAAATAAATATAAAATTATCCAAAAATAGTTTGGATATTTTTAGCTCTCTTAAAAGTTGACTTGAATTAGAATTCAAAGTCAAAGTTGGAAAATACTTGATGATCAAGTAATAGGAGAGAGGGACCAAATCCTTAGTCCATAAGGACTAGGTTCGGCCGCCCCTCCCCTTTCCTATATGTAGGGGAGCTCATGCTCCCCTTTAGAGCTAATTGACAATTCTTTTGGTTCATGTGTTGAACACCTTTCTTTCTCCAAGATTAAATAAACCCTAGGTTAAGCCTAAACACTAACTAGAGAACTAACATCCTTACTAGTTAGATTGTGATCAAGTTGGTGGACTTTCTCTAGAGACTTCAAGTTAGAAGTTTGAAGATTCGAGCTTTACCAAGGAGAGGGGATCAAGCCGCGAGAAGAGCGTTCTTGGGTGGCTTGAAACGCTTCAAGAAAGAACAAAAGAAAAGTAAGTTTTCTATCTTTACGAATTTGGTTACATGATTGCTAGTCCAAGGTCCTTTTGTTGGGAAAATTTTTTAAATTCCGCTGCTTTCTGATTCGTGTTTTCCAACACCTTCCACCACGGCATTGGGATCAATATCGGCATTTTGCTCTTCACCTCCAATAGCATAGGCACGTGCCCGGATCAACGGCCTTTGACCCCCTTGTTGTGCTCTTGGTGGCGGCTCTGGACAAGTATCAATCTTATGGTCCGCTTTCCCACGTCTCAAACATAGGCCCAACCGGCGGTGACAATTGCGATATGTATGGGAAGGATGTCCACAATAAGTGCAACCGGGTCTCTCTTGTTGTGGTGGTGGAGCCGGTAATGCCGGTAGTGCCGGAGCTTTCCCCACGGCCTTTTGTTTCTTATCATTACCCTTGGAAGCTTGTAATTGATGAAAAGCGGGCCTCTTTCCCATTCCCAAACCGGAACCGGCCTGGAAGGTCCTTGATTTACTCTTTGAAATCTTAGCCTCGGCTTTAAGAGCTTTGTTGGTTGCCTTTGCCCAAGTCCTTACATTAGAAACGCCAATAACATCCTTAATCTCGTACCGAAGTCCATCCACGAATTGGAGAGCCTTTAACTCATCATCCCCGGAGATATGAGAAGCATAAGGGGCCAATCGGTTGAATTCCAATATGTATTCACCAACAGCCCTTCCTGTTTCCTTCAAGTTAAGAAATTCTCGAAGTCTTCTAGCCCTCGCCAACGGTGGAATATAGTTATTCTTGAATTCCCTCACAAAAGTCACCCAAGTGAGTTCATCTCCATTAGCTTGAAGTGTAATATTCGCCGTATTCCACCAATTTCGTGCCTCTCCTTGAAGTTGAAATATAACAAGGTTAACCATCTCTTGAGGGCTACAACGGCATACCCGAAATACGTCTCGAATCCCCGCGAGCCAATTCTCAGTAAGTTGATCATCATTCCCACCATAGAATTGTGGTGGATGGTAGGAACGAAAATCCCTTTGAGCTTGAGATAAACCCCCTTCTTGAACCGGGGGAGGGACCGGAGCTGGAGGTGGTGGTGGTGGATTCTCCCGGAGTCTCCTTTCAAAATAGTTCATAACAGCTTCCAAAAAATTCTCTGGAGTGGCCCGAGGATTTTCCCCTTGAGGGGTAGGGGAACGATTTCGATGACGGCGATGACCCGGTGAACGGTCACGGTCTCTTCGAGGAGGCATCCTATGAATTCAAACACTGAAATGTGTGGTTGGTCAATTTATGCTGATGAAAATAGAGAATGCAACACTTAATCAATTCACATAGCAAAGAAATAAGCAAATAGATGCAAGAGCACGTTGACAAGTTGTTCCTAAGTCGTACGACCTAGACAGACTCGACACTAGAATCTTGGTTTTGCAACCGGGCTCTGATACCACCTTAGGATGTGACGCCCTAGCGTGGGCCCCACATCCCCCGCACTAAGACCAAGCTCATATACGAATATAGTCCACACACAAACCCAATCCTAGCGAACGGGGACAAGACACGACACGTACCCTGGCTAGGCGGGCTTACCCTGTACCAAACAATATATGAAACTAAGCGACAGAAACAAGAGTATGAACCATAAACATAAACTAGTAGTCCATAACAACAGGATCGCTCATCAAGAGCTTACATAATTTACAAGTGAAAGTATTTAGCCCTCACGGCCTCACAAAATATATACATAACCAAAGGTAATATGAGTGTGTGGTACAACAACCGTGCGACACGAGCTAGACATAAAATTACAATAAATAAAGCAATTTCCCGCCTATCTACACCTGCAAGGGACCTGAGGGACAAAGAAGGGAGGGGTCAGTCTCTACAAGACTGAGTGAAAGGAATATATATAATATAGAAAGCGATAAAGTTCATGCAAGCCATAATTCCATACATGGTTTTTAAGAAGGTAAGTAAAACACAGGTTATCATTGTATGGAATTACAACTACCAAATTAAATTAATGATAAGTGATCCGTGGCTCGGCGAGTGAGCAATCTCCAACCTTACTCCTTTAGTGTACCGGGTAGTTGTTAAGTGATCATGCAATATTTTAAGTTTCACTTTATTACAGAATTAGTTTCAAGTGCACAAGTACCCTTTTTCCTCCGGTTTGGTGGTTCGGGTAGCTAACCCTCACCACCCAGGACAGGATGATCAATGGGTACATGAATCCCATTGATAGGGAGCCCCTTCAAGTAGTCTTAGTTTGGTTGGGACTTATGCAAGAGATAGCCGTCAGCCTATGCTTCCCCAGTTCTCTCAATACATAAGCCCCTGGGCCCCAGGAAGTGTAACAGTCTCACCAAAATAGGACAGGATCAAGATTGGTTCATTTTCCAAAAATCATTTGTTCATTTGAAATCAAGATATAAGTATAATATAAGTGTTGGCCCAATCAACATGTAAGAGGGTTGTAGGGTTTATATTATATCCTAACAATTCCTCACCTGTACCAGACAAAAAAGGGAAGAACGAGGACTCCTCAAACCCTACTCGACGTGCACAACGTCCTCCTGAGAACTCTCTGGACAAAGGAAACAAGACACGAGTGAAACTCGACTCAATATGAACCAGATATGACGCATGCCAAGTGAATTAATTACATAAGACATGAATATGAAATCATATGATATTAATGACATGTTCAAGTGCACCATTCAATGCATAATACAACATTTAAATGCCTAAAAAGGCGCACATGAAATTTGTGAAACTAATTCACGTCATTCAAGCGATACAATTGCATATAAGAGCATGTATAAGAATATAATCAATATATAATAAGCTATAAACAAGTTTGGAGATGGAAACATGTGAGAAAAAGGAAATGAAAACACAAAAAGAGCTCTCGAGCGAAATTGGGCGAAAGTTGACAGATTTCCAAAACGGACAAGCTGTAGTAAAACTGGAATATATTGAGTTTGAGGAAAGGGAATTGAGTTTTGTTTCTTGGGAATGAAACTAGACACATAGACCTTTAAAATTATATATGGCACAAAATTTGTGTCAAAGCGAGGAGAAAATGGCGTAAGCTTAAAGTTGGGTGAAAGTAGATTTCCTACGAAGTGGAGACACCAAAAAGAATTGATTATATCTCCCAAATGACAAAAGATATTGAGATGATTCCAATTGTAGGTTGTTCTAGACTTCAATAGGTTTCCAACGGTTAAAAAATCAGGTCAATCGGAGTTTGGAAGAGGGAGTAACCGGCCGGGTAAAAATAAGGCAGAAATTTACCCTGCCGAGGAGAGCAGGTGCAAAAACCCTTCTGTAACAAACTACCCGCCCGGGTACTTTTGTGGGCAAAAACTACCCGCCCGGGTAGTCCTCTAGAACAGAAAAAACGTAGAAAAACAGGGGAAGCTCGCGGGAGAGAAAAACTAAACACCCAAATCACCCCAAACCTCAACCACAAACACCCAAAACACCAAACAACATGCATACAATCATAATATCTCATCTAGGAATCATTTAATTCAAGGAAACATCCAAGGAAACATGTATGAATCCAACAAAGTTCAAAAGAAAACCCTTAAATATGAAATGTGTTCACTCATGCTTTAACTCATCCAACCAAGGTATAATTGCACCAAAACATTCCCTAAATCAACTCTCATGCACCATATACACTTAGGACAACCATAAACCAAAAAGCCCTAGATTTACTTCAAGTTTCAAAACATATATACACATGCTCTTACCTTGATGATGGATGGAATGAAGAGAAAGGATGAAGATGGGTCTTGGAGCTTAAACCTTTGATAAAAAGGAGGAAATCTTGGTCTTCCTTGTCTCTTGGTGGTTCAAACTTGAAGGGAAGAAACGAGAGAATGGAATGCTCTTGGTCTTGTGTGAAGGGATGAAGAAGAAATGAAATGTGTGTGTATAGGTGTATATATCGATATATGTAAGTGTAGAGGAAGGGAAATTGCTACTTAGTCCCTCAAGAATTTAAATTTATGCGATTAAGTATGAAATGTTATGTATATGACAAATCAATTCTCATCAAATTATCAATCAAGTACCAAACGTTTCCAAGAGGGCAATTAAAGACATTTAAGTAAAATTCTTACAAATACCAAATAATTAAACACTTAGGTATGCTCGAAAAATTAAATAACATAAATCACGAAAAGAAATCGTGAAAGAAAGGTTTAAATCACACAATTAAATCAATAAAAGGAATTAAATAAGCCTAATCCTCAAAACTCTCATGCGTGGCGCGCGTACCTGTACAGTCGAGAAGTCGGGGTGTCACAATGAATGATTGATGTACCGTCCACCATGAAAAGGAAATTTGCAGATGAGTAGCTCATGCCAACTTGTAGGGTCGAATCCAAAGGCTAGCTCGATCCTTAAATTGTCTTTAATATCAACAAAGGGTTCACTTGAAATGATGGTAAGACCCCCGATTACTCTTATTCTTGATTCCACTCTGCCTCTTATCCCCCATTTTTCCTTCTCCTATATCTCAGTTATATGTTGACCCTGACCTAATCCACTTGCCCCTCGAAAATGAGTTTTACACTATGCCTTCCGATTTCAGATCGGTCTTCTTTACGGTTCATGTGCCCTTCTATAATTTGGTGAAGCCCTTAAAATCCGAATAACCTTTTTGATTAACGATCATAGTCTTCTTAGTGAGTTGTTTCCGACCCGAGATGTGATCACCAGTTCCCAAGATTTTTGGATTAATCCCTTCGTGGATCTTTTCCTTATCCTTTCATCCTCTTGGAGCCATTAAGCGTGTATTTAATTCAGGCCCACTCAAATTTCTAATAGAAGGGAAAACTTCCTTGCTAACTCTTGAAGTTCAATTCAAGCCCTTCAACAGTTAATCCTTCCCTCACAAATTCCTTTTAAGTCATCATGGAAATCGGCGACTACTTCAATAGGGTATTATTTTGTTGTGTTGTCCGAACCCTTTCCATACTTATTTGAAATAATTTCCATGGTCACCATCAGGGAGACAAGATAATTCGATTCAACTTTTTTTCCTCAGAACTAACATAAAAGTCCACCAGAAGCTCCCTCATAATTCTATCATCTTCCAAACCTGGGACACGGTTGTGTAGAGAACCAACCATTGCAAGCTTGGGAGATTGAGTTTGTACGTGTCCCCTAATAAGAGATCAGTGGCATTATAAGTCTTGGTGTTTCCTCAGCAAAACTTATCTCCACTTTGAAGGTCTTACCCTGGCAAACCATCTCATTCTTTTCCATCGCCATTATTAGGATTTCCATTCCTATCAAGCGCAACCTACATTTAAGTTTGTCCCTCGGTCACACTCTCCCCCTTAAGAATTTCGCCTTCTCAAGTCGAACTCTCTTTTTGATCTTTTCACCGAAATTTCTAATCTCCTTCGACCGAGCAACTCAGGTTAGAAAATGGTTCTGTGTATTACCTGTATTTATTTAAAGTTGAATAATTTGAAATAATATCCCTTGTCCATTGCTCCCTTAATTCTCTCTTCCAGTTTTCTTGAAATCCAGAATCCTACTCTCTTTTCTGGTTTGATCTGAACCACTCGAGGTCGACTCTAACCCTTAATTTTTAGAATCTGATTTTCATCTCCATTTTAACCCTATCACCCAAAATGTCCTTTCTGACCCGGTTCGGTAGAACTTTGGTGGAATTTATAGTTGAAGCATTAAACAAAGAAAGTATCCTAACAAGTAAACACTCAAACGATGCATGTTAGGTTAGAATATCCAATGTGTGCGACACATATTTTCAACAAGGAAGATGCAACATCAAATCATTAGACACAACTTTAAAAGGCATGAAGTAAGAATTTAAATAAGTAAATACAATGTATGATGTACGTGCTATGAATGCGTTGAAACCTGTCACCGTAGTGGCGGCTTTAGCCCGACATCTTGTCCTTAAATTTCAAGGTGGAGAGCATAAGTTGTAAGGTTGAGCATTGTTCACTCCTTGTTGTTATTTTCCAGTCCTCGTTTGATTCCATACCTTTGCTTGCTTTCTTATCACCGCATGTCCCAAAGTCCCGAGAAGTTGATATAGCTCAATTTCTTCCAACTTCCCTTCCATGCATTTTAGTTGAGAAACTTCTGACATCTCTTACAACGAATCCAAACCTATAATTACCCTCGCACTTCCACTTTGACTTTCTATTTGATCACCCCTTTCAATCTTCGAGGTCTCGGTGGTGAACTTTAAACGATTCGATCTTGCATTGAATATCTTCATACTTGGATGAATAGGAATTCCCTGCTCCTCCTGTTGCCTCACGTATCTTTTGAACTGGTTCTTCAAGTCCCCACGATGCTTCATTATTGATAAACTTCAAGTTTTGTTGAGAGGACGAGATTGACGAACTTCTTCTGTAATCAAAGTCTTCGCTCAAGATGTCGAACAATGGAATGTATCATTGTGCATGCCCTGAAGGTACAACACCCAACCTTCAATTCCCATTGGCTCAACTGTAACACCCCGGAGCGAAGGGCGCCACATCCCCCGCACCATAGCTCGACACGTGAAACGAAATGGGGACTCCACCCACGTATCAAGCCATGGCGAATGGGTGACAAACAAAACACAACCTAAGCTAGGCGGTTTAGACCCTACTCAGAGTGCGCAATAAAAATTCATAACGAATGCGGAAGTACCAGGATTTCAAATAACCAAACATACATGCTTTCCAACTAAGGGTAACTAAAACAATTAAACATGCCATGCCCAACCCGGGCCAAATTAAGTTATAAAATTATCCAAAATCCAAAAATTCTAAAGCATAAGTTTATACATATTTCAAAACTAGCAAAATGTATAAGGAAACAAAAATATAATACATGGACTCGAGCTATCCACAACCACGACACAATTCAACTGCCTAGCTCAACCTCCAAGCACCTGCAACTCAAAAAGAGGAAAAAAAGGGAAACTACAACGAGGGTCAGTCCTAAAGACTGGTGAGGGGGCTAAAACATGCACCCATACGTATATATATAGGAACAAAACATAATCAAAGCTGAAGGGGGATTCATGAACCGGGTGTGCTTTTTGTAATCTAAAACATTTTATCCCGTGGTACTACGTATATGGAAGAGGGTTTAAGGCCGAAGGCCAAAATCAACCAAGTTTTAAAGTTTATAAATCCACCCCCGTTTCATAACCATAAACAAATCATAACTAACTCGGCGAGAACGAGTTCCAACCCACTTACTCCATAACATAAGAAAAACTCATAAATCAATCCCACCTAAACGCTGTTTAGGGAGAGAGGCGCTACCTCTCAACCCCACTTATAAATTTAATGAGACGGGGGATCCGCCCACTCCTTCGACGGGTCACGTAGCACACCGTCGGCTTAAGAAGACCCGCCTTCCCCTCGACCTCCCGAGGATGGGCTAAGCCTCCCTTTTGTGAAGTTACGTTGATGATTGAGCCCGGTGACCCCATGGCCGACCCGAGATCACATACCACTCCTCCAGGGCCCAAACTTACACTTACACTTACCACAAAGCTTATCTCGCTTACACACACACACTTACCAAAGCTTTTCAAGAGAGCAACAAAAATAGAGTGTATATACGTATAAAAGCGTTTTCAAAGTCTCATGACAAAACGGGACAAAACCGACAAAATACTTATTCAACTCGTGTCTTTAAACATATATATATATACGTCGCATGTGGGTCCAAAATACAAATTAGGGTTGTTGGTCATATTAACTAAAAGAACAAAACCTCACCTTTCCACGTAAGCGGAGCAAAAGGATATGCAATGGATGCAAACGGATGCTTAGGGAACTGCCTTGCTACCCACGGGACCAAGAGCTGAACAAAAGAAATGACAAGGGATACTCTTAGACTCAAAATGTACCAAATATACGCTCGGAAATTGCATATGATGCAAATGGAATGTAACACATAAGTCATATGAGTTCATATTACACATTAAACGAATCCATAAATCAAGTACTTGCAAGTTAATATATAATTAACATATTAGCAATGCATATATAACATAGAGTAACACGTATATAACATAAGAGCATATATTGCACGTCGAGCAATCAAGTTCATATACATATACAAAAGTTGAAGTCATAACATAAATGCAAAACATAAAGCATATTAGCTCATGTACATACAAATACAAGATAAAGAAGTTAGAAAAGTACAAGCAAAATGGAAAAAAACTTAAAAAGGGTGGCTCCGGGCGAAAAGAGGTCAAAACTGGAAATTCTCGAAACGTATAGGCTGTGGAAAACTGAGAATATCTTGTGTTTAAGAAATGGGAATTGAGTTTGGTTTGTTGGATAAGAAACTAGAAAAGTAGACCTTTCAAATGGTATATGGCTCAAATCATGTTCAAAGCGAGGTGAAAATGGCGTAGGCCCGAAGTTGGATGAGTGCAGATTTCCGAAGAAGTAGTGACACCAAAAATATTTGATTATATCTCACAAATGGGAAAAGATATTTAGGAAATTCCAATTAGGAGAATATTCTAGATTCAAGAGGTTTCCGTGGGTTCAAAAATTAGGTCAATCGGAGTTCGTTTGAGGGGTAAACGAAATAAAACAAACTCAGGCTGAAAACAGAGAAGGATCCACGCCTGTGGATTCTTCTTGCCGAAAATCCCAACTTTCTGGACAAAAATCCATGGCCGTGGATCACTCTCCAGCAACAAAACGAAGCAAAAACAAGGCAAGAACGAAGTGGGAGGCCAAAATGCATGAAACCAACTCAAAACTCAACCAAATGCATACCATATCAAGTCATAAACTCACGCATACATGAAGTTATACAATGAGGAATGCAAGGGAGGTGCATATATTCATATTCAAGCCAAAATTTTCAAAACCCAAAATGAAACCTAATGAATCCAAGACTTTCATGCAAATTCCAAGCATACACTTATTATATGATGTCTTAAGACCAATTAGGATGTATAACTTTAAAGAAATCTACACAAGATCACTTCAAACATGCAAGAAAATTGGAGCAAGGAAGGGCGTGGATTCAAGCTGCCATTTGATCAAGTTTGGAGTTTAAATAACGGTTAAAAGCTTGGGAAAATAAAGCTAACATGTAAAGCAACTCAAATACTTCATAACCATGTAATTTCACACGAAATGGAGCTCAAAGAATTAACAAACAAGGCACAAAATCCTGACAACAACTCGGTAAGAAAGGAGCAGATTTTCCAGTCACTTTTCATGCATAAAACTCATCCATTTGCATCTAAATAAAGGTTAAATGCAAGCAACATGATCATGAACCAGGGCTGGAGCTTTACATGTAAGTTAGGCCTCAAATCATGCAAGAATCAAGCTCAAAACTTCACAAAATTAACAGCAAATGAGTGTAAGAAGTAGCAGTGTGCAAAAGTTCGTTTCATGCTCAAACTCAACCATAATGCATCTAAACTGAAGCTTAAAGCAGGGCAACAACATCATGTAATAGAGCACCACGAAATCTGATCATTTACCATGCATTTCATGTCCAAAATTCATGCAAAACTTCATTAAAACAACATATTGACAGCAACTTTGAGTTGTGACAGCAGTTCAGTTTTGAGCTTAAAATCCCCCATTTTTCTTTCATAAGAACGAGTTCATTAATGGTAGAAGTTAATACACCTAACCACCATGTATTTAATGCAAAGAAACGAGATGTAAGTGTTAGGAATAGTACCCTAGAAAGCCGATTCGACGTAATCTGCTTTGGGACTTTTCTTGTATCACAGACAATCTTTGAATAATATACGATTGATCATAGGCAAACACTTCTTTATATGCCAATACGTGTTTTGAGTGTTTCCATTATGTGCGCATGTATGAGAACTCCCCTAATCCTGATGACTTTAGGACTCAACCATTTAGGTGAAATGGTTCATGAAACGAGCCCTATATCACATAAGTCATGATTAGTAAAATACTCCAAGCCGATGAGTCCTACAGACAGTGGGAGTGTCAACCTGACTCCTCTAAGGCTTGCTTGTGGGATCACGCCCTTAAGAAGGACCACCTTGTTTCATGGAGGTGCAAAGTGTATAGTTGATACGTGCGTGATACATGAGGGTGCTTACTTTAATAAGTAAGTTCACTGAGGTGCCCCGTGTGAGAAGATTCCTAAATGGGAAAGGAAGTTTATATTTCAGGAAATGGAAACTTCCAGATTAGGAAATATCTCACGAGTCATTGATGTGATTAAGTGATCCTTAGACTTGAGGTTCCTTGTCAATGTATGAGTTAACTCTGTAGTCTTAGGTATAAGCTTTAAAGGGTGTTTCCTTAGACAACTGATTCAAGGCTTATGCTGGGGTTGCACAAGTGATTCATGAAAGTGAATGAGAATCAAGAAAGGACCTACACTTGCATTTGCAAGGTGATCTCTTATTGTGTAAGTCATTCATATGCCATATGGAGTCCTTGGCCAAGGCAGTAGATCAGGACATCAAGAAAAGGGTTTCTTGGATTGAGATCAAATGGATATGAAATGCACTTAGCTTTAAGACCGGATTATTAGGGTTCTGATTATTCCCTTGCCCTAGATCTTGGTTGAGAGATAGTAAGTAGGAGGATTGTATCTCACATGAATCAATGACTTAAAGGTTCTGTCGAATCCGAACATTCAAATTCAGCTAGGGGTTAAACACCTGTTGCTAGACTATGGTCGTTTAATCTGTGGACTGATTAATTAATTTGTGAATTAATTAATTAGGGTCACTGCTAATTGAATTGAGAACCTAGAGGGTCATACACAACAACTTGGTTACATGAGTTGAGGCTTGAAAATGATTAAACGAGTTAATCGGGCCTAAAGGGTTCCACACGTGTGAAATCACACGTGTGGGTCACGTGAGGAGCACGTGTCCTTGGGCCACGTGCCTCACACGTGTATATGTATATATATGATATATATTAAATAATTAAATGTGTTAATTATTTAATAGACTTTGGTTTAATTTTGAATTAAAAGGAAAGTCTTATTTTGGAGAAAAATAATCTAGTTAATTAATTATGAATTAATTAATTAGATAAAATAAGTTATTTATTTTAAATAAATAAAGTATAAAATTATCCAAAAATAGTTTGGATATTTTTAGCTCTCTTGAAAGTTGATTTGAATTAGAATTCAAAGTCAAAGTCAAATTACTTGATGATCAAGTAATAGGAGAGAGAGAGACCAAAATCCTAGCCCATAAAGGACTAGGAATTTTCGGCCACTTCCCTCCTACATATAGGGGAGCTCGAGCTCCCCTTAGAGCTAATTGACAATTCTTGGTTCATGTGTTCAACACCTTCCTTTCTCCAAGATAAAATAAAACCCTAGGTTAAGCCTAAACACTAACTAGAGAACTAGTATCCTTACTAGTTAGATTGTGATCAAGTTGGTGGACTTTCTCTAGAGACTTCAAGTTAGAAGTTTGAAGATTCGAGCTTTACCAAGGAGAGGGGATCAAGCCGCGAGAAGAGCGTTCTTGGGTGGCTTGAAACGCTTCAAGAAAGAACAAAAGAAAAGTAAGTTTTCTATCCTTACGAATTTGGATACACGATTGCGAGTTCAAGATCCTTTTGTTGGGAAAATTTTTTAAATTCCGCTGCTTTCTGATTCGTGTTTTCCAACAAGTGGTATCAGAGCCACCTCGTTAATCGTGTTTCTGATTCGTCTCAATTAAACTGAATTTTGAGAAATTCTTGAATCTGAGTTACAGTTAGGTATTCTTGAATTTGTATCGTAATCTGAGCTTTTGAATCTGAGAGGTTTCCTGATAAATTGAGAAAATCGTTTTCTGAAAAAAAAAAAAGGGTTTTATTTTAGATTTATTAAAATCGCGATTTTGATTCCCGAATCGAGACGAAAATTTTTCTGAAAATTTTATACGGAAAACGGTGCGGGACGACGAGGACCAAGAGAGTTTGTCGCTCGTCGTCGCCGCACGCGGACGGGTCCGGAACAGCCTGTGCGGGATCGCCCGCACACCCATGTGCGGGACTGCCCGCACCGTCCGCCCAGCCCTGTGCGGGATCGCCCGCACACCCCTGTGCGGGACTGCCCGCACGCGTCCGGAACAGCCTGTGCGGGATCGCCCGCACACCCCTGTGCGGGACTGCCCGCACGCGTCCGGAACAGCCTGTGCGGGATCGACCGCACATCCCTGTGCGAGACTGCCCGCACGCGTCCGGAACAGCCTGTGCGGGATCGCCCGCACACTCCTGTGCGGGACTGCCTGCACGCGTCCGCCAGCCCTGTGCGGGATCGCCCGCACACCCTGTGCGGGACTGCCCGCACGCGTTTGCGCGGGGCTGTGCGGGATCGCCCGCACGCCCCTGTACGGGACTGCCCGCACACCCCTGTGACGCGATGCGACTTTTCGTGTTTTTGGCCCAAAATTGATTTTAAAATTATTTTAAAAATCTTTTTTTTCTGGAAAAATTTTAATTTTGAAATAAAATTATAATTTGGGAATTTCGGAAATCAAAGTCAATTTTAATTTTTCGGGAAAAGTATAATTATTATTTTTTGAAATAATGATTTTAATAAAATTGTTAATTTTTTGAATTAACTTGAATTTTATCAGATTCTAGCTTTTGATTTTGAAATTATTCTTGAAAAAGGAACTGTTTTTCAGATTACTTTGAGTTAGTCGAACTTAAAGTTAAAGGAATTTTAAATTTATTGGTAAATTTAAATTCTTGCAATTTATGCATGTTAGGTGATCATGGGTTTAGACTTATGTATGGTTTTAATTTATGCACATGGATGGTTTAAATTGGGGCTGGAGCCCTATAGTTGCGTTTTTCAATTGAGGTTGGAGCCTCACTTATGTGCGTACTGTTATGTGATTTATTATGTGGCTTTCCATATTACTGTTTTTGAGGCCGGGGTATGCCCCGTATAATTGTCTAAGGCCAATATGAAGATTGAGCATTATTACTTTATGTCTTTTTCTTTTTATTGTAATTTGAGAGTAGAGATAGGTGGTGAGGTTTTATTTTCATTTTGGAGACAATGCACCCATGGAGTAAGATGGACCACATTCAAGTAACAAGGAGGCCATAAGTGAAGACCCCTCAAAATGTTAGGGAGGGGAATCTCAATTGTTAAATGTAATAGAGATAGGGCTCGTATTTTGTTACCGCTTTCCCTTATGTGATTTGAACTGTTTATGTGGCATGTATGTTAGAACTTGTGATTGTGGAGTGGCTCCCACATATCACGCATAAGATAGGTAGAACCCATGATCATTAGTATCATGCTAGGACATGTTATCTGTTTAAGTGCTTGTTTGAAATGCATTTAAGTGTACTTGCATTAATCAAGACTAATAAAATTGGATAACATATATGTTGGTGAGGTCGAACCGGACAACTCTCCGGTTGATTCGAAAATTCCCCTTAATTATTAAGCTAATTTCGAACAAATAGGTGTTTAATTCGAGATGTAAATTTTGAATTAAATTCCTAGCATTCCATCAATAGGTTTTAAGTTTAGTAAGTAAAGCGAGTTATTGTCCGCGAGTCGTGGGATAGCTAGTGGAGCTTATTAGTTCTTAGTTACCTAATTGATCATTTTAAATGATCAATATTTCATGGTCGATTTTAGCAAGGGCGATGTCCGCGAGTCGTGGGTCGTTCGAACTAAGTTTTGGTCATGATCTTATGATTGATGGGTCTAGCTTAACGCCTAAGTAAATATGGATGTCGCACGAGTCGTGGGTCCATATTGAAAGATAGGTGATGCAAAAACAATTACTAAGAGTTCTAAAGGTGTTAGAATTGGTAAGTTGTACCTACCTAGGGTTCTTACTTAGAATGTCCGCGAGTCGTGGGTTCGAGGTAAAATGCTTGGGATCTTAGTACCCATTGGGAAACGTGTTCCTCTTAGATCTTTGGGAATTATAGATCTTTGAAAAACAATGGGAGCTACATTAGATTAAAGACCTTATCTTTTGTATATCGTTATAATTCAGCATGCTCACCTAGTTCTCTGGTTAGCATTTAGGTTGTAGTTCTGTGATTCTCTACAATATGAAATGCAAACCCATTCGTATCCATCCTTAAGTCAAAAGAGCTGACTAAGTCCTAACTAACTCTAAATTGGCTTTGGATCCTAAAATTCGTTTTAGATTCCGAATAGAGAAAGGTGTTCTCTAAAGGGCGAAGTTTTCAATTATGAAAATTCGACCCGGGCCAAAAGAGAAGCAATCTGAGGTGAATGAATTTCTCCAAACCACTTAAGAGCAATTGAACCACCTCATAAAAATGTTACAAGGTATAACATTGTGGAATCATTCAATATTCCAAATGAGGAAACAAGTGCACATGAACAAGGTCTAAAGATCTTATTTGAAGATCTTGTGGTCTCGATCATTAACTGAGAAAAGAGTTCTCAATGCACTGATTGCTTACATTGCTTCCACCATCATTCAAACCCTTTATGCTCAACTAGAATGATGCTAATGTAGCATAGTTAATCATTTAGTTGATAATGGTTGAGAGCATCTTTGAGAAGGAATAAAAGGTTGAGATGGTTAATTCTTCTTCTAAACTCCCTAAGTTAAAGGCTTGAACGCCTAAAGAAGAAGAAACCCTTAAGAGCCCAATGGAGGGGCATGTAAAGGGTACGCCCAAAAGACACTAGAGATCAAATAGGACGTTTGCTTCTATGGTAGCAAATAAGGACTTTGAAAGGGAACTGCGAAGAGTATGAGTACTCTGAAATGTTACCTCGTTTAGTAATTCTACTAGGAATAGAATTCACTAGTCTTGAGTCAATTCTGCATAATCCGTTGTGCAAAGACTCAAGGCACTAATGTTCTGAACATACAACGAGATAACAAAAGTAAGTGAGATGACAAAGCTTCGAATTACTTTGGAACGTTGAGATATAAAAGGATTAGCAAGTTAGACATCTTAGGATCATTTTTTCAAAAATCAACCTATAGAGTTGACTTCCTGTGAATCCTATCTCAAAGGGAAAAACGTTCCCGGAACATTGTTTAGGTGAAACATGGAACGTTCCAAAATTATATTGGATTTCGATCCATGCTGATGAGTGTAAGATGCTTAATGTAAGCACTAGATACAATCGTCAGTTTAATCATTATGAATGAATGTACTTGTTAAAGTACAAATTCGAAACTTATATGAAATTCTTGGAATTTCAAAAGGAGGTTAGGGACCGAAGTAGTCATAAGTTATAGGTAAATCAATATGATCGAGATAGCCAATATCTTAGTAACTAATTCCTTAGTCATCTTAGAGATAATAGGATTATCTCTCAGTAAACTAATTCGAGAACACCATAGTGTTTCTGAATGAGGGAATGAAACCTAATGCAACATGGTCCATTCCATAGCAAGCTTTAATGACTTATAATCATTCTAGGGATAAACTCCCAGAATATGCAGTTAGAGATTTTGAATTTAGTACCTTCCAAAATCAGTCCTTAAGTTGCACTATGCAATGTGGCATATTAAATTCCCTAATTATTCTTATCCAAGAATTTAGTAGAATCCTCTTAAGTGAAGAGGATAGTGGGAGATAAGTTTGAAATGAGTTCAAGTTTATACAACGATATTGAATATCGTTTCTGCAATTCCCTTAGACAAAGGTTGTTTGTCTCAAGGAATGTATCTTTCTTAAGGAATCGTTCCTATAGAAGAAGAAAGACAAGCAAGCAGACCTCAAAGAAATTTGAGGATAAATATCCACGCCACATATAGAAGAAACGAGCCCATCTGATAAAATTTAGCCAAATTTTAGAGTATGTACACGTGTGAAACCCTTCTCTTAAGACGTGTTTAGAACGCGTTCCTAGATAGCCAAGGAATCACTTGAAGAGGAGACGCTATCAGATTTGGAATCTGAGTAGTATAAGCAAGCCTTGAAATCTAATATGGATTCCATATACTCAAACCAAGTTTTGACCTTGGTTGATCCACCTGATAGGATCAAGCTCGTGGAGCTTCGAGTAAATGGAAAGTATTACAACCTTCTTGACGATTGAAATGCAAAAGTCTATTTGGATTATGTTTACCACATCCTCATATTCTGACTATGAGATATGATAAATGAATATGAGAACTATCTTGTTCAATATGAGATTGAAAGAGACTGAAATAAGGTATTTCTATAAATCTCATACTCAGTGGGAGTATACATAAGGTATGCAAATCCCTAAAGTCAATCTGTGGATTGATAAAGGCTTCTAGGAGTTAGACAATTCGATTTCATAGGATAGTCAAATCGTTTGACACAGATGGAAGTCGAATAAGTCTCAAAAGTGTACATAAGAAAGTTAGTGATGTAAGAGTCAATTTTGGTTCTTTAGAAAACGACATCCTTCTCATTAGGAATGTCAAGGATGACATGAAGGTTACCAATTCTTGTTTAAGAAACAATTTGACATGAAAGATCTTAGTGATTATCCTAAATTCTCGACATTCAGATCTATAGAAGATAGATCTAAGAGCATAAATGGATTATCACAAAATGAGAACATAACTACGGTACTAAAAGGAGTTTAGTATGGATAATGGAACATCTCTTTTGAAGAGTATGTGTCCTAAGATAACTTTAAGAAAGTTAGAATGTCCAAAATCCCTTTAAGTGAAAGGGTGCATAATGTATGAAAAGTTATGTACTAGACTTGATTTGGCGCAGCCTAAGCGTAGTGGGTCGAATCTAATATGACCTCAGAGAAGGTCATTAGATCTCTGTAAAGGATGTCCTCAGAGTACTTGAGAAGAAATGAGGATATGTATTAGTTTACAGAGCCCAAAAGATCTTATCATTGAAAGGATATTTTGATGTAATTGTTTCATCAAACATAGATGATTATGAAATCATTGAAAGGATACAACTTCTACAAGAATGGTAATGAAATGTGTTGGAAAGGAGTTCCAAGGACGAACATTACAAAACTCGACTATCGTAGTTGAGAACTTAGTCGTACTATATAACGCTAAGTTAAGTGTTTGGGTAAGAAACTCCATCTAACTGGTTAGATGAAGTTCCTAGCATGAAACAACTCCTTTATCATATTGTATGATAAAATGGATGGTTGCTCAAGTAAGAGAACCAAGACCTCACCAAGAGACTGAACACGTGATTACGAATCACTTTATAAGGAAAAGGTGTTTCCTAAGAGATGTGTAAACAAGAGGGTCACATCAGCAGAGAATATAGCAGATCCACTTTGGAAACGCCCAAAGTCAATAGGCTCTCAAATTGCATCTTGAGAAGATGGGACTTAGAGTACCTAAATGGCTTTTACGGGCAAGTGGGAGATTGTTAGGAATAGTACCCTAGAAAGCCGATTCGACGTAATCTGCTTTGGGACTTTTCTTGTATCACAGACAATCTTTGAATAGTATACGATTGATCATTGGCAAACACTTCTTTATATGCCAATACGTGTTTTGAGTGTTTCCATTATGTGCGCATGTATGAGAACTCCCCTAATCCTGATGACTTTAGGACTCTACCATTTAGGTGAAATGGTTCATGAAACGAGCCCTATATCACATAAGTCATGATTAGTAAAATACTCCAAGCCGATGAGTCCTACAGACAGTGGGAGTGTCAACCTGACTCCTCTAAGGCTTGCTTGTGGGATCACGCCCTTAAGAAGGACCACCTTGTTTCATGGAGGTGCAAAGTGTATGTTTGATACGTGCGTGATACATGAGGGTGCTTACTTTAATAATTAAGTTCACTGAGGTGCCCCGTGTGAGAAGATTCCTAAATGGGAAAGGAAGTTTATATTTCAGGAAATGGAAACTTCCAGATTAGGAAATATCTCACGAGTCATTGATGTGATTAAGTGATCCTTAGACTTGAGGTTCCTTGTCACTTTATGAGTTAACTCTGTAGTCTTAGGTATAAGCTTTAAAGGGTGTCGCCTTAGACAACTGATTCAAGGCTTATGCTGGGGTTGCACAAGTGATTCATGAAAGTGAATGAGAATCAAGAAAGGACCTACACTTGCATTTGCAAGGTGATCTCTTATTGTGTAAGTCATTCATATGCCATATGGAGTCCTTGGCCAAGGCAGTAGATCAAGACATCAAGAAAAGGGTTTCTTGGATTGAGATCAAATGGATATGAAATGCACTTAGCTTTAAGACCGGATTATTAGGGTTCTGATTATTCCCTTGCCCTAGATCTTGGTTGAGAGATAGTAAGTAGGAGGATTGTATCTCAAATGAATCAATGACTTAAAGGTTCTGTCGAATCCGAAAATTCCAATTCAGCTAGGGGTTAAACACCTGTTGCTAGACTATGGTCGTTTAATCTGTGGACTGATTAATTAATTAGTGAATTAATTAATTAGGGTCACTGCTAATTGAATTGAGAACCTAGAGGGTCACACACAACAACTTGGTTACATGAGTTGAGGCTTGAAAATGATTAAACGAGTTAATCGGGCCTAAAGGGTTCCACACGTGTGAAATCACACGTGTGGGTCACGTGAGGAGCACGTGTCCTTGGGACACGTGCCTCACACGTGTATATGTATATATATGATATATATTAAATAATTAAATGTGTTAATTATTTAATAGACTTTGGTTTAATTTTGAATTAAAAGGAAAGTCTTATTTTGCAGAAAAATAATCTAGTTAATTAATTATGAATTAATTAATTAGATAAAATAAGTTATTTATTTTAAATAAATAAAGTATAAAATTATCCAAAAATAGTTTGGATATTTTTAGCTCTCTTGAAAGTTGATTTGAATTAGAATTCAAAGTCAAAGTCAAATTACTTGATGATCAAGTAATAGGAGAGAGAGAGACCAAAATCCTAGCCCATAAAGGACTAGGAATTTTCGGCCACTTCCCTCCTATATATAGGGGAGCTCGAGCTCCCCTTAGAGCTAATTGACAATTCTTGGTTCATGTGTTGAACACCTTCCTTTCTCCAAGATAAAATAAAACCCTAGGTTAAGCCTAAACACTAACTAGAGAACTAGCATCCTTACTAGTTAGATTGTGATCAAGTTGGTGGACTTTCTCTAGAGACTTCAAGTTAGAAGTTTGAAGATTCGAGCTTTACCAAGGAGAGGGGATCAAGCCGCGAGAAGAGCGTTCTTGGGTGCTTGAAACGCTTCAAGAAAGAACAAAAGAAAAGTAAGTTTTCTATCCTTACGAATTTGGATACACGATTGCGAGTTCAAGATCCTTTTGCTGGGAAAATTTTTTAAATTCCGCTGCTTTCTGATTCGTGTTTTCCAACAGTAAGGACATAAACGAACTCATTCTCTAGCATATAACTCATAATAAACATATATGAACATGTATTCAAAATTTTGGAGAAAACCTAACTATTCTTGCCTTTCTCCAATCATCCATAAAACCTCAAGTATAAGACACAAAATGGAGCATATATTGAAGCACAAATCATAAGGATTACGGATCTTACCTCGGATTGTTGAGGATCGAAGAAAGCTAGAAGATCTTGAGCAAATCTTGAGCTTGAAGATGATGAATAGTAAAAATCTCTCCTCCTTGGTCTTGGCTGCTGAAAATCATGTGAGGGAGGAAGAAACGAGGGAGATATGTGGCTGAAAAATGGCTTAAGTTCAAAGAATTGGTGAAGGATGGGTCCCATAGCTCAAAATATAGGTCATAGGGGCGTAATAGGGCACGAGGGGCTAAAATTCATGTCGTCGGAGGTCTAAACGTCATCAAAAAATTATAAAACTTATTCCATTGCATCCGGATCGTCGAAAGGAGTTGAAATCCGAAAACGGCACTCAAATCCGAGTACCGTAGCTCAAGATACGAATTAAAATGTTCACAAGTGTACTAAAATGATTCATTTTTCAAATGAGCCCAAAACTTTCAAAAAGTTGCAATTAAGTCCAACAACCAAATTTCAATTAAGTCAACATATTATAAAATTATACAATTACATCCTTAAATCACGTTTATCACATAATTCACGAAATTAGCATGCTCGGGAAGTAAATTCATATATTATAAATTCACATATTATAAGATTTCAAGTAATTTAAACACTTAGGCACATTTTGGCATTTAAATCAAATAATTCCAGTAGTTTCATATAATTACGTAATAATTAAAATAGCACACCATTGCTTAATTAATTAATTTAAAAAATAAATAATAGTCTCGTTACGACGTACCTGTAGAGCCGGACGAGCGGGATGTTACAAACTCCCCTCCTTCAAAAGGACCTGTCCTCAGGTCCTAAGCAGATTCTTGAACGGCTCAGAAGACAAAATGAGCTCCAAGCTTGAACTACCACACTCTAACCTCGGAGATCATAGGATTCTAAGATATTACCTCATTAATTAGCAAACCGGACACAAAGTCCTAGTCGTCTGCTCCCACATCCCAAATTAAAGATTCAGGAGTAGTTGGAGAATCCTCAACCTTTGGCATATAGACATTATTACACAAAGTCCATAACATCTTTCTCATGCCACTACAACCGATCCCCTAAAACTCGACCAACTTTAAACCATGAGTGGGATTACTCGTGACCTTACACTTTCAGGGCGTAGGCTACAACTTTTCTACAAGCAACACACAATAAAGGTCTTCCTTTATGCCTCAGTTGGAAACGAAGTAGCCTTCGTACCTCAGGTTAGGCAAAAGCCACTACCGAGGGCAACTCTCTTCAACCGTCTCTTCCCACTCAAAACCGTGCCTCTTAATTGTCCCACATGTCAACGGGTTGGCTTCCTTAAAGAAGATTGCCTAGTATTCCCTGCTAACACGAATGACTTCTCGTTTGAGGCAAAACTCGGCTCTTCTACAAGAAATATCAACGGATTAGCCATCAATCTAACACCCGTAGATATCGTTGAGCCCCTAATGGACCTCCTAAAAGCAACTTCCCAGCTCAACGAGACCTAAGCACCTCCAAACCGCTCACCCGAAGCAGCTCGACCCTCACACCTCATCACCCTCACGGGCACTCAACTCGCTAACCCTCTTCAAGAAGAGAGTTCCACAACAAAAGCAACAACGACAGGCAACAAGCAATAAGAAACAATTAAGGGAGTTCATTCAAGCAAGTAAGTGGGTTTCCCCAAGATCAAAATATGTATGCATGAAATGCCATGAATGCTTTATATACCTTTCACCGTAGAGGTGGTTGTTAGGAATAGTGCCCTAGAAAGCCGATTGTATATCCGCTTTGTGCTTTTCCTTATTGTAATCACAGACAATCTTTGAATGAAATAACGAATTGAGGCAACACTTCTTTATATGCTCTTGTTTGGTATGCGTTTACTTTAGCTGTGCATGTATGAGAACTCCCCTAATCCTGATGACTTTAGGACTCTACCATTTAGGTGAAATGGTTCATGAAACGAGCCCTATATCACATAAGTCATGATTAGTAAAATACTCCAAGCCGATGAGTCCTACAGACAGTGGGAGTGTCAACCTGACTCCTCTAAGGCTTGCTTGTGGGATCACGCCCTTAAGAAGGACCACCTTGTTTCATGGAGGTGCAAAGTGTATAGTTGATACGTGCGTGATACATGAGGGTGCTTACTTTAATAAGTAAGTTCACTGAGGTGCCCCGTGTGAGAACATTCCTAAATGGGAAAGGAAGTTTCTATTTCAGGAAATGGAAACTTCCAGATTAGGAAATATCTCACGAGTCATTGATGTGATTAATTGATCCTTAGACTTGAGGTTCCTTGTCACTTTATGAGTTAACTCTGTAGTCTTAGGTATAAGCTTTAAAGGGTGTCGCCTTAGACAACTGATTCAAGGCTTATGCTGGGGCTGCACAAGTGATTCATGAAAGTGAATGAGAATCAAGAAAGGACCTACACTTGCATCTGCAAGGTGATCTCTTATTGTGTAAGTCATTCATATGCCATATGGAGTCCTTGGCCAAGGCAGTAGATCAAGACATCAAGAAAAGGGTTTCTTGGATTGAGATCAAATGGATATGAAATGCACTTAGCTTTAAGACCGGATTATTAGGGTTCTGATTATTCCCTTGCCCTAGATCTTGGTTGAGAGATAGTAAGTAGGAGGATTGTATCTCACATGAATCAATGACTTAAAGGTTCTGTCGAATCCGAACATTCCAATTCAGCTAGGGGTTAAACACCTGTTGCTAGACTATGGTCGTTTAATCTGTGGACTGATTAATTAATTAGTGAATTAATTAATTAGGGTCACTGCTAATTGAATTGAGAACCTAGAGGGTCACACACAACAACTTGGTTACATGAGTTGAGGCTTGAAAATGATTAAACGAGTTAATCGGGCCAAGAGGGTTCCACACGTGTGAAGTCACACGTGTGGCACACGTGAGTGACACGTGTCACTGTGACACGTGTCACACACGTGTGTATATATATATATTATATATATATTAAATAATTAATTAGTTAATTATTTAATAGACTTTGGTTTAATTTTGAATTAAAAAGAAAGTCTAATTTTGGAGAAAAATAATCTAGTTAATTAATTACGAATTAATTAATTAGATAAAAATAAGTTGTTTATTTTTATAATAAATAAAGTATAAAATTATCCAAAAATAGTTTGGATATTTTTAGCTCTCTTGAAAGTTGATTTGAATTAGAATTCAAAGTCAAAGTCAAATTACTTGATGATCAAGTAATAGGAGAGAGGGACCAAAATCCTAGCCCATAAAGGACTAGGGATTTCGGCACCCCCTCCCTATAAATAGGGGAGCTCGAGCTCCTCATGGAGCTAATTGGCAATTCTTTTGGTTCATGTGTTGAACACCTTTCTTTCTCCAAGATTAAATTAAACCCTAGGTTAAGCCTAAACACTAACTAGAGAACTAGCATCCTTACTAGTTAGATTGTGATCAAGTTGGTGGACTTTCTCTAGAGACTTCAAGTTAGAAGTTTGAAGATTCGAGCTTTACCAAGGAGAGGGGATCAAGCCGCGAGAAGAGCGTTCTTGGGTGGCTTGAAACGCTTCAAGAAAGAATAAAAGAAAAGTAAGTTTTCTATCTTTACGAATTTGGTTACACGATTGCGAGTCCTAGATCCTTTTGTTGGAAAAATTTTTAAATTCCGCTGCTTTCTGATTCGTGTTTTCCAACAAGTGGTATCAGAGCCACCTCGTTAATCGTGTTTCTGATTCGTCTCAATTATTCTGAATTTGGTAGAAATTATTAGGCTTAGATGCGAATTAGGTATTCTTGAGTTCTTTTAGAAAGCCTGAAATACGAAACTTTAATTTTTTTTGAATTTCTGAAACTGTTTTCTTAAATTGTGTTTCTTGAAAACCGTTTTGATCGAAATTAATTTAAATCGTGTTTTTTGAATTTTGGATTATTTTGGTTTTTGAACTAAAAGTACGAAACACGAAATCGCGTTACGAAAATGCGAGCCTGACGTGCTAAGGCGTAGCACGCCAGGCCCGCGACCGCCCGCCCAGCAGTCCCGCAACCGCGCGGGACTGCCCGCCACTGACGCCCGCCAGCGCCTAGGCCCCCGCCTAGGCGCACCCGCCCGGCATCGCCCGCACCCGAGCAGCAGCAAGCTGCGCGCGTTGCGCGCAGGCCGTGCGCCTAGCGCGCGACGCTGCGCGGCGAGCCTGTGCTCGTTCCGGGCGGTTCCGGGCACGGTTTTGGCGCTTTCGTGTTTTCATGTTTTCGGTCCTTGAAATCCCGATTTAATTTTTCTGAAAAATTTTATTTATTAAATTTGAATTATTTTTGAAATAATTGTTTGAATTGGGATTTTGAAAATTTAAGCGATTTAAATTTTGGAAAAATTACAATCTTCATTTTCTGAAAATATTGAAAGAATAAAATTATTAATTTTCAGAAATTAATTGGAATTTTATTAGTTTATTGTTTTTCGGGTTTTATAGAAAAGGCTCTTGAACAAGAATTGCATCTAAGTCGTGTTTTAAGCTATTAGAGCTTAAAGCGAGAATTTTAATTTATTGGTGAAATTTAAATTCTTGCAAAAGCATGTTAGGTGATCATGGGTTTAGATCTATGTATGGTTTTAATTTATGCACATGGATGGTTTAAATTGGGGTTGGAGCCCTATAGTTGCGTTTTTCAATTGAGGTTGGAGCCTCACTTATGTGCGTACTGTTACGTGATTTATTATGTGGCTTTCATATTACTGTTTTTGAGGCCGGGGTATGCCCCGTGTAATTGTCTAAGGCCAATATGAAGATTGAGCCTTATTACTTTATGTCTTTTTCCTTTTATTGTAATTTGAGAGTAGAGATAGGTGGTGAGGTTTTATTTTCATTTTGGAGACAATGCACCCATGGAGTAAGATGGACCACATTCAAGTAACAAGGAGGCCATAAGTGAAGACCCCTCAAAATGTTAGGGAGGGGAATCTCAATTGTTAAATGTAATAGAGATAGGGCTCGTATTTTGTTACCGCTTTCCCTTATGTGATTTAAACTGTTTATGTTGCATGTATGTTAGAACTTGTGATTGTGGAGTGGCTCCCACATATCACGCATAAGATATGTAGAACCCATGATCATTACATGTTAGTATCATGCTAGGACATGTTATCTGTTTATGTGCTTGTTTGATATGCATTTAAGTGTACTTGCATTATTCAAGACTAATAAAATTGGATAACATATATGTTGGTGAGGTCGAACCGGACAACTCTCCGGTTGATTCGAAAATTCCCATTAAATATTAAGCTAATTTCGAACAAATAGGTGTTTAATTCGAGATGCAAATTTTGAATTAAATTCCTAGCATTCCATCAATAGGTTTTAAGTTTAGTAAGTAAAGCTAGTTATTGTCCGCGAGTGGTGGGATAGCTAGTGGAGCTTATTAGTTCTTAGTTACCTAATTAATCATTTTAAATGATCAATATTTCATGGTCAATTTTAGCAAGGGCGATGTCCGCGAGTCGTGGGTCGTTCGAACTAAGTTTTGGTCATGATCTTATGATTGATGGGTCTAGCTTAACGCCTAAGTAAATATGGATGTCGCACGAGTCGTGGGTCCATATTGAAAGATAGGTGATGCAAAAACAATTACTAAGAGTTCTAAAGGTGTTAGAATTGGTAAGTTGTACCTACCTAGGGTTCTTATTTAGAATGTCCGCGAGTCGTGGGTTCGAGGTAAAATGCTTAGGATCTTAGTACCCATTGGGAAACGTGTTCCTCTTAGATCTTTGGGAATTCTAGATCTTTGAAAAACAGTGGGAGCTACATTAGATTAAAGACCTTATCTTTTGTATATCGTTATAATTCAGCATGCTCACTAGTTCTCTGTTTTACCATTTAGGTCGTAGATTCTGTGATTCTCTACGTGTTTTGAAATGGCAACCAAAAACCCTCTTGTATCGATCCTCGAGTCAAACAAGTTGACTGGTCCCAACTATTCTGATTGGCTGAGGAATCTAAAAATCATTTTAGATTCTGAGAAGAGAACTTATGTTCTTTTCGAAGGGGAGCCTAGTCCCGAAGGGGAGGCTCCCACTCGGGCCGAGCGGGACGCGATTCAAAAGTGGAAGGATGATAATCTCCAAGCCCGTTGCCTTATGTTGGCTAACATGTCTCCGGACTTGCAAAGGCAACATGAGGCCATGGAATTTGCTTGGGAGATTTACGACCACTTAGAGCAACTTTACCGCCCTCATGAACGTGTTACAAGGTATAACACTTGAAAGGAATTGTTCCACTTGAGAATGAGGGAAGGTTCAAGTGTCCATGAATATGGACTCAAGTTTCTTGCCCTTACTGAGAAACTTGCTTCCATGGACATGCCACTGAAAGATGAGCTTTCAGTGGATTTGTTGCTAGCTTCGCTCCCACCATCATTCAACCCATTTGTCCTTAACTTCAACATGAATCATGCTGGTGCTACTGTAGCTGAGCTGATTAGTCAGCTTGTGACTGCTGAAAGCACGATCAAGAAGGACAATAAGGTTTTGATGGTGAATGCTCCATCTTCCTCTTCTGGGCCTTCTAAGGGTAAGGGCAAGAAAGCCCAAAAGAAGAAGAAGAAACCCCTTAGGCCCACTGGTGGTATTTCGAAGGGGAAGGCCCAAAAGAAGAAGCGTGATCAGAAAGAGGATGTTTGCTTCCAATGTGGCAAAGCGGGACATTGGAGGAGAAACTGCCCAGAGTACAAGGCTACTCTGAAGAAAGGTATCTTTCTCGTTGAAGTAAATCTTTCTATTAATTCTAGTTCTTGGGTACTTGATACCGGTTTTGGAACTCATATCTGTAATGATGTACAGATGCTAAGTAAAGTCCAACAACTCAAAGAAGGAGAATGTGTCTTGAAGATCAGCGATGGCTCAAACGTTGAAGCTCGAGCTTTAGGCACAATTAGATTAGATTTAGGTAGTTTTGAGTTAGTATTAAATAAAGTCCTTTATGTACCGAGCATTATTCGTAATATAATTTCAGTTCCAATATTAGATTGTGAAGGTTATGAAAATTATATTAAGAATGGTAAATACTTTATCAAACGAAACAACTCTTCCGTTCATATCGGTACTCTAAGTAATGGACTTTACCTAACTCAAAATATCAATATTATGAATATACAACGAGAAACAAAGCGTAAGAGAGATGACAAAGTTTCAGCTCCCTTATGGCACGCTAGATTAGGACACATTTCTAAGAACAGAATTAGCAAGATAAACACTTTAGGATCATTCTCTGAAAATGATCTCAAAGAGTTAACTTCTTGCGAATCCTGTCTCAAAGGAAAAATGTCCAAAGTCCCTCTTAAAGGAACTGTGGAACGTGCCACTAAGGTTTTGGATTTGATCCATACTGATGTTTGTGGACCGCTTAGTGTAAGCACTAGAAACAATCATCAGTACTTCATAACCTTTACTGATGACTTTAGTCGGTATGGTTATGTATACTTAATGAAGTATAAATCAGAAGCTTTTGAGAAATTCTTAGAATTTCAAAAGGAGGTTGAGAACCAAACTGGTCACAAGATCAAAGCACTTCGATCTAATCGAGGAGGCGAATATCTTAGTGAAGAATTCCTTAATCATCTCAAAGATAATGGGATTATCTCTCAGTGGACTCCTCCGGGAACTCCTCAGCTTAATGGAGTTTCTGAGAGAAGGAATCGAACCCTACTTGATATGGTTCGTTCCATGATGAGTTTCACTGACTTACCACCTTCTTTCTGGGGTTATGCCCTAGAAATTGCAGTAAAGATTTTGAATCTAGTTCCCTCTAAGTCAGTCCCCAAAACGCCCTATGAAATGTGGCATGGTAAAATCCCTAGTTATTCTTACTTAAGAATTTGGGGTTGTCCTGCTTACGTGAAGAGGACAGTGGGAGATAAGTTAGAATCTCGTTCTAACTTATGCTACTTTGTAGGTTATCCTAAGGAATCCATAGGATACTATTTCTATGATCAATCTGAGCAAAAGGTGTTTGTTTCCAGAAATGCCACTTTTCTTGAGGAACCGTTCCTTAAAGAAAAGAAAGGCAAGATCATAGAATTAGAAGAAGTACAAAATGACCCCACGTCACCCACTGAAGAAACGTCCCACTCTGATCAACTATAACCAATCACGAATTTCGATACACATGTAAATCCTCCTCTAAGGCGTTCTGAACGCACTCCTAGACAGCCGGAGAGATGGTATGGATTCTTCCATGAAATCTCTCAAAAGGATAATGATCCTTCAACATATGAGGAGGCACTTTCAGATTCTGACTCTGAACAGTGGATAGAAGCCATGAAATCCGAAATGGATTCCATGAACTCCAACCAAGTTTGGACCTTGGTAGATTTGCCTGATGGGGTCAAACCCATAGGTTGCAAATGGATCTTTAAGAGAAAGCTTGGAGTTGATGGAAGCATTGCAGCCTACAAAGCAAGACTGGTTGCAAAAGGATTCACTCAGAGACCCGGCGTGGATTTTGATGAAACCTTTTCACCAGTTGCAATGCAAAAGTCCATTCGGATCATGCTTGCCATTGCTGCATATTATGACTATGAGATATGGCAAATGGATGTGAAAACTGCCTTTCTCAATGGTGACATTGATAAAGACATTTATATGGAGCAACCCATAGGTTTCACATTCAGTGGGAGTGAGCAAAAGGTTTGCAAACTCCAAAGATCAATCTATGGATTGAAACAGGCTTCTAGGAATTGGAACATTCGATTTGATAAATCAGTCAAAGCGTTTGGATTCGTCCAAATTTCGAATGAATCATGTGTGTATAGAAAGGAATTGGAGACCTCAGTGCAATTCTTAGTACTTTATGTTGATGACATCCTTCTTATTGGGAATTCGAAGGATGACATGAAAGTGACTAAGTTATGGTTATCGAACCAATTCGAGATGAAAGATCTTGGTGATGCGTCCTATATCCTTGGAATTAAAATCTATAGAGATAGATCTAGAAGGTTAATAGGACTATCACAGTTGATGTACATTGACAAAGTATTGAAGAGATTCAATATGGAGTCAGCAAAGGTTAAGAACCTTCCTATGAGTGTAGGAACATGTCTTTCAAAGAAGATGTGTCCTAAGACTAACCTTGAGAAGGAGAGAATGACTCATAGACCTTATGCGTCAGCAATAGGTAGCATAATGTATGCAATGTTATGTACTCGACCGGATGTGGCTTATGCACTTAGTGTAACAAGTCGTTTCCAATCTGACCCTGGAGATGGTCACTGGGCTACCGTGAAGAATATTCTTAAGTACTTGAAAAGTACTAAAGATTTATTCTTAGTTTACGGAGGTCAGAAAGATCTTAATGTCGAAGGATACTGCGATGCAAGCTTTGCATCTGACTTAGATGATTTTAAGTCAATGTCAGGATACATTTTCTGCCTAAACGGCGGAGCAGTGAGTTGGAAGAGTTCCAAGCAAACTACCACTGCAGATTCGACCACTGAGGCCGAATACTTAGCTGCAAATGATGCAGCTAAGGAAGGTGTTTGGATTAGAAACTTCATTCAAGAATTGAATGTTGTTCCTAGCATGAAAGACCCCATTACTGTTTTTTGTGACAACACTGGGGCGGTTGCTCAAGCAAGAGAACCAAGATCTCACCAACGGACCAAGCACATTATGAGGAAGTATCACCTAATCCGTGATATTATCAAAAGAGGAGATGTGCAAATTGAGAGGGTCACATCAGCAGAGAACGTGGCAGACCCACTTACTAAACCCCTTAGTCGAGAAGCTCTCCAAAGTCATCTTCAGAAGATGGGACTTAGAGTAGCTTTAGAATGGCTTTGATGGGCAAGTGGGAGATTGTTAGGAATAGTGCCCTAGAAAGCCGATTGTATATCCGCTTTGTGCTTTTCCTTATTGTAATCATAGACAATCTTTGAATGAAATAACGAATTGAGGCAACACTTCTTTATATGCTCTTGTTTGGTATGCGTTTACTTTAGCTGTGCATGTATGAGAACTCCCCTAATCCTGATGACTTTAGGACTCTACCATTTAGGTGAAATGGTTCATGAAACGAGCCCTATATCACATAAGTCATGATTAGTAAAATACTCCAAGCCGATGAGTCCTACAGACAGTGGGAGTGTCAACCTGACTCCTCTAAGGCTTGCTTGTGGGATCACGCCCTTAAGAAGGACCACCTTGTTTCATGGAGGTGCAAAGTGTATAGTTGATACGTGCGTGATACATGAGGGTGCTTACTTTAACAAGTAAGTTCACTGAGGTGCCCCGTGTGAGAACATTCCTAAATGGAAACTTCCAGATTAGGAAATATCTCACGAGTCATTGATGTGATTAATTGATCCTTAGACTTGAGGTTCCTTGTCACTTTATGAGTTAACTCTGTAGTCTTAGGTATAAGCTTTAAAGGGTGTCGCCTTAGACAACTGATTCAAGGCTTATGCTGGGGCTGCACAAGTGATTCATGAAAGTGAATGAGAATCAAGAAAGGACCTACACTTGCATCTGCAAGGTGATCTCTTATTGTGTAAGTCATTCATATGCCATATGGAGTCCTTGGCCAAGGCAGTAGATCAAGACATCAAGAAAAGGGTTTCTTGGATTGAGATCAAATGGATATGAAATGCACTTAGCTTTAAGACCGGATTATTAGGGTTCTGATTATTCCCTTGCCCTAGATCTTGGTTGAGAGATAGTAAGTAGGAGGATTGTGTCTCACATGAATCAATGACTTAAAGGTTCTGTCGAATCCGAACATTCCAATTCAGCTAGGGGTTAAACACCTGTTGCTAGACTATGGTCGTTTAATCTGTGGACTGATTAATTAATTAGTGAATTAATTAATTAGGGTCACTGCTAATTGAATTGAGAACCTAGAGGGTCACACACAACAACTTGGTTACATGAGTTGAGGCTTGAAAATGATTAAACGAGTTAATCGGGCCAAGAGGGTTCCACACGTGTGAAGTCACACGTGTGGCACACGTGAGTGACACGTGTCACTGTGACACGTGTCACACACGTGTGTATATATATATATTATATATATATTAAATAATTAATTAGTTAATTATTTAATAGACTTTGGTTTAATTTTGAATTAAAAAGAAAGTCTAATTTTGGAGAAAAATAATCTAGTTAATTAATTACAAATTAATTAATTAGATAAAAATAAGTTGTTTATTTTTATAATAAATAAAGTATAAAATTATCCAAAAATAGTTTGGATATTTTTAGCTCTCTTGAAAGTTGATTTGAATTAGAATTCAAAGTTAAAGTCAAATTACTTGATGATCAAGTAATAGGAGAGAGGGACCAAAATCCTAGCCCATAAAGGACTAGGGATTTCGGCACCCCCTCCCTATAAATAGGGGAGCTCGAGCTCCTCATGGAGCAAATTGGCAATTCTTTTGGTTCATGTGTTGAACACCTTTCTTTCTCCAAGATTAAATTAAACCCTAGGTTAAGCCTAAACACTAACTAGAGAACTAGCATCCTTACTAGTTAGATTGTGATCAAGTTGGTGGACTTTCTCTAGAGACTTCAAGTTAGAAGTTTGAAGATTCGAGCTTTACCAAGGAGAGGGGATCAAGCCGCGAGAAGAGCGTTCTTGGGTGGCTTGAAACGCTTCAAGAAAGAATAAAAGAAAAGTAAGTTTTCTATCTTTACGAATTTGGTTACACGATTGCGAGTCCTAGATCCTTTTGTTGGAAAAATTTTTAAATTCCGCTGCTTTCTGATTCGTGTTTTCCAACAGTGGTATCAGTTTCGGCATCCACTTGAGCTTGAAACGGAATCTCGGAACTACGGTTCTTTGGAGATCTTGGATTGAATTTGTATGGACAACCACTCACCATGTGTCCGATCTCACCACACATAAAGCAAGCACCTAACTTCTTCCGGCATTGTTCTTCCATGTGATTCGGACCTTTACAATAAGCACATCGAATTGGAGCCGCTGGAGTAAGCTATGGAGTTGGTTTCAATTGTCATGGCTTCTTCTTCTTCTTTGAGGATTTAACATCTTGAGAACCATGAGGCTTTTCTTGTGGTACCGGTCTCTTGCCCAAACTTGAGCTTGAAACGGATCCTTATCCCAATTGAAGAGTGTCAGATTTGAAATGTTGCTTATCCATCTCACGTTGAACCACCTTGTTCATTGCCTCCGACCAATGGTTGACCGTTGAAGTACAGAGGGTTTGTTGGATTTCACCCTTGAGTGCTTACATGAAATTTTGGGCCTTTAGTCGGTAGTTATTAATAACCGTTGCCGCATACGACCCCGATCTCTCTAGTTCCTCCATGTAATTTTCGGCCATCTTTAAGTCTTGTTGAAGGTCTAGAAATACTTGAAATCTCTTTACTCTTGCACTCGAAGGAATGTATTTGTTGTGGAATTCCCGGACAAAATTCTCCCGTGTCAACTCTTCCCCGGATCTCTTAAACCACAATCTTATTTCCTTAAGACAAATTGAAGCTTGTCCTTCAAGTACATGGGAAGTGCAATTCACTCTATCTTATGATGTTCCCGATAGAGTATCCCAAATCCATGAAATCTCAGAAATCCATTGCTCGGCTTTCACATCATTGGCTCCAAACCATATAGGAGGGTTGCAATTCCAAAATTCTTGGTATATCGATGGCATTTGTTCTTCTCTCATGGTTGTGTGTGCGGATGACCTTCTGAATAAGAACCACAATTCGAGAAAATATCGATGCATGAAAGGGTTTAGTGCATGTTCATGTGAACAATTAATACAAATAAAATCATGTAAGTCACAAAATGATGAAGGTGAATGCAAATAATCACATAATCCTAAGCCGAACGACCTAGACAAACCCGGCAAGATGCTAGAGCTCCGGTTTTTAAACCTAGAGCTCTGATACCACGCAAGGATGTAACACCCCAGAGCGAAGGGCGCTACATCCCCCGCACCATAGCCCGACAAATGAAACGAAATCGGGACTCTACCCACGCATCAAGCCATGGCGAACGGGTGACAAACAAAACACAACCTAAGCTAGACGGTCTAGACCCTACTCAGAGTGCGCAATAAAAATACATAACGAATGCGGAAGCACCAGGATTTCAACTAACCAAACATAAATGCTTTCCAACTAAGGGTAACTAAAACAATTAAACATGCCATGCCCAACCCGAGCAAATTAAGTCATACAATTATCCAAAATCCAAAAATTCTAAAGCATAAGTTTATACATATTTGAAAACTAGAAAAATGCATAAGGAAACAAAAATACAATGCATGGGACTCGAGCTATCCACAACCACAACACAAGACAACCGCCTAGCTCAACCTCCAAGCATCTGCAACTCACCCATATGTATATATAAAGGAACAAAACATAATCAAAGCTGAAGGGGGGTTCACGAACCTGGTGTGGTTTTTGCAATCTAAAACATTCCCGTGGTACTACGTATAAGGAAGAGGGTTTAAGGCAGAAGGCTAAAATCAACCAAGTTTTAAAGTTTAGAAATCCACCCCCGTTTCATAACCATAAACAAAGCATAACTAACTCGGCGAGAACTAGTTCCAACCCACTTACTCCATAACCTAAGCAAAACTCATAAATCAATCCCACCTAAACGCCGTTTGGGGAGAGAGGCGCTACCCCTCAACCCTACTTATAAATTTAATGAGACGGGGGATCCGCCCGCTCCTTCGAGGGGTCACGTAGCACACCATCGGCTCAAGAAGACCCGCCTTCCCCTCGACCTCCCGAGGATGGGCTAAGCCTCTCTTTTGTGGAGTTGTGTTGATGAGAGAACCCGGTGACCCCATGACCGACCCGACATCACATACCACTCCTCCGGGGCCCAAAATTACACTTACACTTATCACAAAGCTTATCTTGCTTACACACACACACACTTACCAAAGCTTTTCAAGAGAGCAACGAAAATAGAGTGTATGTACGTATAAAAGCATTTTCGAAGTCTCATGACAAAAAGGGACAAAACCCACAAAATACTTATTCAAGACGTATCTATATACATATATATATACATCGCATGCGGGTTCAAAATATAAATTAGGGTTGTAGGTCATATTAACTAAAAGAACAAAACCTCACCTTTCCACGTAAGTGGAGCAAAAGGATATGCAACGGACGCAAACGGATGCTTAGGGAACTTCCTTGCAACCCACGGGACCAAGAGCTGAACAAAAGAAACGATAAGGGATACTCTTAGACTCAAAATATACCAAATATATGTTAGGAATAGTGCCCTAGAAAGCTGATTCGACGTAATCTGCTTTGGGACTTTTCTTATATCACAGACAATCTTTGAATAATATACGATTGATTATAGGCAAACACTTCTTTATATGCCAATACGTGTTTTGTGTGTTTCCATTACGTGCGCATGTATGAGAACTCCCCTAATCCTGATGACTTTAGGACTCTACCATTTAGGTGAAATGGTTCATGAAACGAGCCCTATATCACATAAGTCATGATTAGTAAAATACTCCAAACCGATGAGTCCTACAGACACTGGGAGTGTCAATCTGACTCCTCTAAGGCTTGCTTGTGGGATCACGCCCTTAAGAAGGACCACCTTGTTTCATGGAGGTGCAAAGTGTATAGTTGATACGTGCGTGATACATGAGGGTGCTTACTTTAATAAGTAAGTTCACTGAGGTGCCCCGTGTGAGAACATTCCTAAATGGGAAAGGAAGTTTCTATTTCAGGAAATGGAAACTTCCAGATTAGGAAATATCTCACGAGTCATTGATGTGATTAATTGATCCTTAGACTTGAGGTTCCTTGTCACTTTGTGAATTAACTCTGTAGTCTTTGGTATAAGCTTTAAAGGGTGTCGCCTTAGACAACTGATTCAAGGCTTATGCTGGGGCTGCACAAGTGATTCATGAAAGTGAATGAGAATCAAGAAAGGACCTACACTTGCATATGCAAGGTGATCTCTTATTGTGTAAGTCTTTCATATGTCATATGGAGTCCTTGGCCAAGGCAGTAGATGAAGACATCAAGAAAAGGGTTTCTTGGATTGAGATCAAATGGATATGAAATGCACTTAGCTTTAAGACCGGATTATTAGGGTTCTGATTATTCCCTTGCCCTAGATCTTGGTTGAGAGATAGTAAGTAGGAGGATTGTATCTCACATGAATCAATGACTTAAAGGTTCTGTCGAATCCGAACATTCCAATTCAGCTAGGGGTTAAACACCTGTTGCTAGACTATGGTCGTTTAATCTGTGGACTGATTAATTAATTAGTGAATTAATTAATTGGGGTCACTGCTAATTGAATTGAGAACCTAGAGGGTCATACACAACAACTTGGTTACATGAGTTGAGGCTTAAAAATGATTAAACGAGTTAATCGAGCCTAAGGGGTTCCACACGTGTGAAATCACACGTGTGGCTCACGTGATTGGACACGTGTCATTAAGACACGTGTGCCACACGTGATTATGTGATGTTAAATAATTAATGTGTTAATTATTTAATAGACTTTGGTTTAATTTTGAATTAAAAAGAAAGTCTAATTTTGGAGAAAATAATCTAGTTAATTAATTATGAATTAATTAATTAGATAAAAATAAGTTATTTATTTTTATAATAAATAAAGTATAAAATTATCCAAAAATAGTTTGGATAATTTTAGCTCTCTTAAAAGTTGACTTGAAATAGAATTCAAAGTCAAAGTTGGAAAATACTTGATGATCAAGTAATAGGAGAGAGAGGGACCAAATCCTTTGTCCATTAGGACTAGGTTCGGCCGCCCCTCCCCTTTCCTATATATAGGGGAGCTCATGCTCCCCTTTAGAGCTAATAGACAATTCTTGGTTCATGTGTTGAACACCTTCCTTTCTCCAAGATTAAATAAAACCCTAGGTTAAGCCTAAACACTAACTAGAGAACTAGCATCCTTACTAGTTAGATTGTAGCCAAGTTGGTGGACTATCTCTAGAGACTTCAAGTTAGAAGTTTTGAAGATTCGAGCTTTACCAAAAGTGGGGATTAAGCAAAACGATCAGAAGGGATGATGAAACGATTTTGAACCCAACAGAAAACGAGTGAAAAAATCGAACCAAAGAAGATGGCGAAAACCGTTCGTCCATATCCTGAAAGATGAGTTTTCTCACGAGGGTTTTATGGCTGGCAGATTTCTACTTTCGCAAAACTGGTTTTCGAAGGGAGTTTCAATCATGCCTTTCTCGCTTCATGTTTCTTTCTTTATGTTATATTGTTAAGAACTTCCCTAACATGATTTGAATCTAGGTTAGTGTGGATTGTTATCCCGACAATGGATTCTGAAGTAGAAAGAGACTTTCGAGGGACGGGTTGTCAAGCCGCGAGAAGAGCGTTCTTGGGTGGCTTGAAACGCTTCAAGAAAGAATAAAAGAAAAGTAAGTTTTCTATCTTTACGAATTTGGTTACACGATTACGAGTTCAAGGTCCTTTTGTTGGGAAAATTTTTTAAATTCCGCTGCTTTCTGATTCGTGTTTTCCAACAAGTGGTATCAGAGCCACCTCGTTAATCGTGTTTCTGATTCGTCTCAATTATTCTGAATTTGGTAGAAATTCTTAGGCTTAGATGCGAATTAGGTATTCATGAGTTCTTTTAGAAAGCCTGAAATACGAAACTGTAATTTTTCTTGAATTTCTGAAAACTGTTTCTTAAATCTGTTTTTGAAAAGCTGTTTTAGTTGAAATTCGTTTAAATCGTAATTTTAATTTTTGGATTGAATTGGTTCTGAGAAACTTGAGATACGAAACACGAAATCGCGTTACGAACGAAAAAAGCCAGGCTCGCGCGTGCTAAGGCGTAGCACGCGAGGCCTAGCCAATCGTCGCCGCTCACCAGTCCCAAGACCGTGCGGGACTGCCCGCACGAGGCTCCCGCAACCGTGCGGGAGTCACCGCCCACACGTCCCGCAATCGCGCGGGACGTCCAGCTTAGCACCTCCCGCAACCGCGCGGGAGCCTGGCCGAGACTGCCCGCACACGAGGGGCACTGCTGCGTGCAACTCGCGCGCGGCGTGCACGCCCAGCGCGCGCACTCGGGCGGCAACTGCCGTACGCGCATGCTGCCGCGCGGCGGTGCCCTCATGAACCGGTGGTTTCGGGCATGTTTTCGTGTTTTCGTGTTTCGTGGTTTCGGTCCTTAAAAATCCCGATTTAATTTTATTTTAATTTTATCTTTTGAAATCAGTTTTTTCAAAATAAAATTAATTTTAAAATTTTGATTAAATTGGGATTTTGAGAAATTAAAATCGATTTAAATTTTGGGAAAATTACGATCTTTATTTTATGAAAATATTGAAAGAATAAAATTATTAATTTTCAGAAATTAATTGGAATTTTATTAGTTTATAGTTTTTCGGGTTTTATTGAAAAAGACTCTTGAACAAGAATTGCATCTAAGTCGTGTATTAAGCTATTAGAGCTTAAAGCGAGAATTTTAATTTATTGGTTAAATTTAAATTCTTGCATTCCAAGCATGTTAGGTGATCATGGGTTTAGATCTATGTATGGTTTTAATTTATGCACATGGATGGTTTAAATTGGGGTTGGAGCCCTATAGTTGCGTTTTTCAATTGAGGTTGGAGCCTCACTTATGTGCGTACTGTTATGTGATTTGTTATGTGGCTTTCCATGTTACTGTTTTTGAGGCCGGGGTATGCCCCGTGTAATTGTCTAAGGCCAATATGAAGATTGAGCCTTATTACTTTATGTCTTTTTCTTTTTATTGTAATTTGAGAGTAGAGATAGGTGGTGAGGTTTTATTTTCATTTTGGAGACAATGCACCCAAGGAGTAAGATGGACCACATTCAAGTAACAAGGAGGCCATAAGTGAAGACCCCTCAAAATGTTAGGGAGGGGAATCTCAATTGTTAAATGTAATAGAGATAGGACTCGTATTTTGTTACCGTTTTCCCTTATGTGATTTAAACTGTTTATGTGGCATGTATGTTAGAACTTGTGATTGTGGAGTGGCTCCCACATATCACGCATAAGATAGGTAGAACCCATGATCATTACATGTTAGTATCATGCTAGGACATGTTATCTGTTTATGTGTTTGTTTGAAATGCATTTAAGTTGTACTTGCATTAATCAAGACTAATTAAATTGGATAACATATATGTTGGTGAGGTCGAACCGAACAACTCTTCGGTTGATTCGAAAATTCCCATTAAATATTAAGCTCATTTCGAATAATAGGTATTTAATTCGAGATGCAAATTTTGAATTAAATTCCTAGCATTCCATCAATAGGTTTTAAGTTTAGTAAGTAAAGCTAGTTATTGTCCGCGAGTCGTGGGATAGCTAGTGGAGCTTATTAGTTCTTAGTTACCTAATTGATCATTTTAAATGATTAATATTTCGTGGTTAATTTTGGCAAGGGCGATGTCCACGAGTCGTGGGTCGTTCGAACTAAGTTTTGATCATGATCTTATGATTGATGGGTCTAGCTTAACGCCTAAGTAAATATGGATGTCGCACGAGTCGTGGGTCCATATTGAAAGATAGGTGATGCAAAAACAATTACTAAGAGTTCTAAAGGTGTTAGAATTGGTAAGTTGTACCTAGCTAGGATTTTACTTAGAATGTCCGCGAGTCGTGGGTTCGAGGTAAAATGCTTAGGATCTTAGTACCCGTTGGGAAACGTGTTCCTCTTAGATCTTTGGGAATTATAGATCTTTGAAAAACAGTGGGAGCTACATTAGATTAAAGACCTTATCTTATGTATATCGTTATTATTCAGCATGCTCACCTATTTTCTCTGCTTAGCATTTAGGTTGTAGTTCTGTGATTCTCTACAATATGAAATGCAAACCCATTCGTATCCATCCTTAAGTCAAATAAGTTGACTAAGTCCTGACTAACTCTAAATGGCTTCGGATCCTAAAATTCATTTTAGAATCAGACTAGAGAAAGGCGTTCTCTAAAGGGCGAAGTTTTCAATTGTGAAAAGTCGACCCGGGCCAAAAGAGAAGCAATCTGAGGTGAATGGATTTTTCCAAACCACTTAAAAGCAATTGAACCACCTCATAAAAACGTTACAAGGTATAACATTATGGAATTATTCAATATTCCAAATGAGGAAACAATTGCACACGAACAAGGTCTAAAGATCTTATTTGAAGATCTTATGGTCTCGGTCATCAACTGAGAAAAGAGTTCTCAATGCGCTGATTGCTTACATTGCTTCGACTATCAATCAAACCCTTTATGCTCAACTAGAATGATGCTAATGTAGCATAGTTAATCATTTAAGTTGATAATGGTTGAGAGCATCCTTAAGAAGGAATAAGAGGTTGAGATGGTTAACTCTTCTTCTAAAACTCCCTAAGTTAAAGGCTTGAAGGCCTAAAGAAGAAGAAACCCTTAAGAGCCCAATGGAGGGGCATGTAAGGGGTACGCCCAAAAGACACTAGAGATCAAATTGGACGTTTGCTTCTATGGTAGCAAATAAGGACTTTGAAAGGGAACTGCAAAGAGTATGAGTACTCTAAAATGTTACCTCGTTTAGCAATTCTACTAGGAATAGAATTCAGTAGTCTTGAGTCAATTCTGCATAATCCGTTGTGCAAAGACTCAAGGTACTAATGTTCTGAACATGCAACGAGATAACAAAAGTAAGTGAGATGACAAAGCTTCGAATTACTTTGGAACGTTGAGAAATAAAAGGATTAGCAAGTCAGACACCTTAGGATCATTCTATGAAAATGAACCTATAGAGTTGACTTCCTGTGAATCCTATCTCAAAGGGAAAACGTTCCCGGAACATTGTTTAGGTGAAACATGGAACGTTCCAAAATTATAGTGGATTTCGATCCATGCTGATGAGTGTAAGATGCTTAATGTAAGCATTAGATACAATCGTCAGTTTAATCATTATGAATGAATGTACTTGTTAAAGTACAAATTCGAAACTTATAAGAAATTCTTAAAATTTCAAAAGGAGGTTAGGAACCGAAGTAGTCATAAGTTATAGGCAAATCGATATGATCGAGATAGCCAATATCTTATCAACTAATTCCTTAGTCATCTTAGAAATAATAGGATTATCTCTCAGTAAACTAATTCGAGAACACCTTAGTGTTTCCGAATGAGGGAATGAAACCTTATAGGATATGGTCCATTCCATAGCAAACTTTACTGACTTATAATCATTCTAGGAATAAACTCCCAGAATATGCAGTTAGAGATTTTGAATTTTGCACCTTCCAAAATCAGTCCTTTAGATGCACTATGCAATGTGGCACACTAAATTCCCTAATTATTCTTGTCCAAGAATTTAGTGGAATCCTCTTAAGTAAAGAGGATAGTGGGAGACAGGCTTGAAATGAGTTCAAGTTTATACAAACAATATTGGATATCATTTCTGCGATTCCCTTAGACAAAGGTTGTTTGTCTCAAGGAATGTATCTTTCTTAAGGAATCGTTCCTATAGAAGAAGAAAGACAAGCAAGCAGACCTCAAAGAAATTTGAGAATAAATATCCACGCCACATATAGAAGAAACGAGCCCATCTGATGAAACTTAGCCAAATTTTAGAGTATGTACACGAGTGAAACCCTTCTCTTAAGATGCGTTTAGAACGCGTTCCTAGATAGCCAAGGAATTACTTGAAGAGGAGACACTGTCAGATTTGGAATCTGAGTAGTGTAAGCAAGCCTTGAAATCCAATATGGATTCCATATACTCAAACCAAGTTTTGACCTTGGTTGAACCACCTGATAGGATCAAGCTCGTGGAGCTTCGAGTAAATGGAAAGCATTACAACCTTCTTGACGATTAAAATGCAAAAGTCCATTTGGATTATGTTTACCACATCCTCATATTCTGAATATGAGATATGATAAATGAATATGAGAACTATCTTGTTCAATATGAGATTGAAAGAGACTGAAATAAGGTATTTCTATAAATCTCATATTCAGTGGGAGTATGCATAAGGTATGCAAATCCCTAAAGTCAATCTGTGGATTGATAAAGGCTTCTAGGAGTTAGACAATTCGATTCCACAGTCAAATCATTTGACACAGATAGAAGTCGAATAAGTCTCAGAGTGTACATATGAAAGTTAGTGATGTAAGAGTCAATTTTGGTTCTTTAGAAGACGATGTCCTTCTCATTAGGAATGTCAAGGACGACGTGAAAGTTACCAATTCTTGTTTAAGAAACAATTTGACATGAAAGATCTTAGTGATTATCCTATATTCTCGACATTCAGATCTATAGAAGATAGATCTAAGAGAATAAAAGGATTATCACAAAATGAGTACATAACCACGGTACTAAAAGGAGTTTAGTATGGACAATGGAACATCTCTTTTGAAGAGTATGTGTCCTAAGATAACTTTGAGAAAGTTAGAATGTCCAAAATCCCTTTAAGTGAAAGGGTGCATAATGTATGAAAAGTTATGTACTAAATTAGATATGGCGCAACACTAAGCGTAGTAGGCCGAATCTAATATGACCTCAGAGAAGGTCATTGGATCTCTGTAAAGGATGTCCTCAGAGTACTTGAGAAGAAATGAGGACATGTATTAGTTTACAGAGCCCAAAAGATCTTATTGTTAGAAGGATATTTGATGTAACCGTTCATCAAACATAGATGATTATGAAATCATTGAAAGGATACAACTTCTACCAGAATGGTAATGCAATATGTTGGAAAGGGGTTCCAAGGACGGACATTGCAAAACTCAACTATCGTAGTTGAGAACTTAGTCGTATTATATAATACTAAGTTAAGTGTTTGGGTAAGAAACTCCATCTAACTTGTTAGATGAAGTTCCTAGCATGAAAACAACTCCTTGATCATATTGTATGATAAAAAGGATGGTTGCTCAAGTAAGAGAACCAAGACCTCACCAAGAGACTGAACACGTGATTACGAATCACTTTATAAGGAAAAGGTGTTTCCTAAGAGATGTGTAAATAAGAGGGTCACATCAGCAGAGAATATAGCAGATCCACTTTGGAAACGCCCAAAGTCAATAGGGTCTCTAAGTGCATCTTGAGAAGATGGGACTTAGAGTACCTAAATGGCTTTTACGGGCAAGTGGGAGATTGTTAGGAATAGTGCCCTAGAAAGCCGATTCGACGTAATCTGCTTTGGGACTTTTCTTATATCACAGACAATCTTTGAATAATATACGATTGATTATAGGCAAACACTTCTTTATATGCCAATACGTGTTTTGTGTGTTTCCATTACGTGCGCATGTATGAGAACTCCCCTAATCCTGATGACTTTAGGACTCTACCATTTAGGTGAAATGGTTCATGAAAGGAGCCCTATATCACATAAGTCATGATTAGTAAAATACTCCAAACCGATGAGTCCTACAGACACTGGGAGTGTCAACCTGACTCCTCTAAGGCTTGCTTGTGGGATCACGCCCTTAAGAAGGACCACCTTGTTTCATGGAGGTGCAAAGTGTATAGTTGATACGTGCGTGATACATGAGGGTGCTTACTTTAATAAGTAAGTTCACTGAGGTGCCCCGTGTGAGAACATTCCTAAATGGGAAAGGAAGTTTCTATTTCAGGAAATGGAAACTTCCAGATTAGGAAATATCTCACGAGTCATTGATGTGATTAATTGATCCTTAGACTTGAGGTTCCTTGTCACTTTGTGAATTAACTCTGTAGTCTTTGGTATAAGCTTTAAAGGGTGTCGCCTTAGACAACTGATTCAAGGCTTATGCTGGGGCTGCACAAGTGATTCATGAAAGTGAATGAGAATCAAGAAAGGACCTACACTTGCATATGCAAGGTGATCTCTTATTGTGTAAGTCTTTCATATGCCATATGGAGTCCTTGGCCAAGGCAGTAGATCAAGACATCAAGAAAAGGGTTTCTTGGATTGAGATCAAATGGATATGAAATGCACTTAGCTTTAAGACCGGATTATTAGGGTTCTGATTATTCCCTTGCCCTAGATCTTGGTTGAGAGATAGTAAGTAGGAGGATTGTATCTCACATGAATCAATGACTTAAAGGTTCTGTCGAATCCGAACATTCCAATTCAGCTAGGGGTTAAACACCTGTTGCTAGACTATGGTCGTTTAATCTGTGGACTGATTAATTAATTAGTGTATTAATTAATTGGGGTCACTGCTAATTGAATTGAGAACCTAGAGGGTCACACACAACAACTTGGTTACATGAGTTGAGGCTTAAAAATGATTAAACGAGTTAATCGAGCCTAAGGGGTTCCACACGTGTGAAATCACACGTGTGGCTCACGTGATTGGACACGTGTCATTAAGACACGTGTGCCACACGTGATTATGTGATGTTAAATAATTAATGTGTTAATTATTTAATAGACTTTGGTTTAATTTTGAATTAAAAAGAAAGTCTAATTTTGGAGAAAATAATCTAGTTAATTAATTATGAATTAATTAATTAGATAAAAATAAGTTATTTATTTTTATAATAAATAAAGTATAAAATTATCCAAAAATAGTTTGGATAATTTTAGCTCTCTTAAAAGTTGACTTGAAATAGAATTCAAAGTCAAAGTTGGAAAATACTTGATGATCAAGTAATAGGAGAGAGAGGGACCAAATCCTTTGTCCATTAGGACTAGGTTCGGCCGCCCCTCCCCTTTCCTATATATAGGGGAGCTCATGCTCCCCTTTAGAGCTAATAGACAATTCTTGGTTCATGTGTTGAACACCTTCCCTTCTCCAAGATTAAATAAAACCCTAGGTTAAGCCTAAACACTAACTAGAGAACTAGCATCCTTACTAGTTAGATTGTAGCCAAGTTGGTGGACTATCTCTAGAGACTTCAAGTTAGAAGTTTTGAAGATTCGAGCTTTACCAAAAGTGGGGATTAAGCAAAACGATCAGAAGGGATGATGAAACGATTCTGAACCCAACAGAAAACGAGTGAAAAAATCGAACCAAAGAAGATGGCGAAAACCGTTCGTCCATATCCTGAAAGATGAGTTTTCTCAAGAGGGTTTTATGGCTGGCAGATTTCTACTTTCGCAAAACTGGTTTTCGAAGGGAGTTTCAATCATGCCTTTCTCGCTTCATGTTTCTTTCTTTATGTTATATTGTTAAGAACTTCCCTAACATGATTTGAATCTAGGTTGGTGTGGATTGTTATCCCGACAATGGATTCTGAAGTAGAAAGAGACTTTCGAGGGACGGGTTGTCAAGCCGCGAGAAGAGCGTTCTTGGGTGGCTCGAAACGCTTCAAGAAAGAATAAAAGAAAAGTAAGTTTTCTATCTTTACGAATTTGGTTACACGATTACGAGTTCAAGGTCCTTTTGTTGGGAAAATTTTTTAAATTCCGCTGCTTTCTGATTCGTGTTTTCCAACAATATACTCTCGGCAATTATATGTGATGCAAATGGAATGTAACACTTAAGTCATATGAGTTCATATTTCACATTAAACGAATCCATAAATCAAGTACTTGCATGTTAATACATAAATTAACATATTAGCAATGCATATATAACATAAAGTAACAAGAAGAGATCATACAAGGTGAACAAAGGGAGCAACAACTCAATTATGCACGTAGAGTAACACGTATATCACATAAGAGCATATATTACACGTCGAGCAATCAAGTTCATATACATAAACAAAAGTTGCAGTCATAACATAAATTCAAAACATAAAGCATATTAGCTCATGCACACACAAATACAAGATAAACAAGTTGGAAAAGTACAAGCAAAATGGAAGAAAACACAAAAAGGGTGGCTCCGGGTGAAAAGAGGTGAAAACTGGAAATTCTCCAAAAGTATAGGCTGTGGAAAACTGAGAATATCTTGTGTTTCAGAAAGAGAATTGAGTTTGGTTTATTGGATAAGAAACTAGACAAATAGACATTTCAAATGGTATATGACTCAAATCATGTTCAAAACGAGGTGAAAATAGCGTAGGCCCGAAGTTGTATGAGTGCAGATTTCTGAAGAAGTACCGACATCAAAAAGAGTTGATTATATCTCACAAATGGGAAAAGATATTTAGGAAATTCCAATTGGGAGAATATTCTAGACTTCAAGAGGTTTCCGTAGGTTTAAAAATTAAGTCAATCGGAGTTCGTTTGATGGGCAAACGAAATAAAACAAACTCAAGCTGAAAATATAGAAGGATCCATGGTCGTGGATTTCTCCATGTACAAAAATCCACGCCCGTGGATTCTTCTTGCCGAAAATCCCAAGTTTCTGGACACAAATTCATGGCCGTGGATCAAAATCCAGGCCCGTGGATCACTCTCCAGTAGTAAAACGAAGCAAAAACAAGGCAAGAACGAAGTGGGAGGCCAAAATGCATGGAAAAAACTCAAAACTCAACCAAATGCATACCATATCAAGTCATAAACTCAGGCATACATGAAGATATACAACGAGGAATGTAAGGGAGGTGCATATATTCATATTCAAGCCAAAAGTTTCAAAACCCAAAATAAAACCTAATGAATCCAAGACTTTCATGCATATGATGTCTTAAGACCAATTAGGATGCATAACTTTCAAGAAATCTACATAACATCACTTCAAACGTGCAAGAAAATTGGAGCAAGGAAGGGCATGGATTCAAGCAGCCATTTCATCAAGTTTGGAGTTGAAATAAGGGTTAAAAGCTTGGGAAAATAATGCTAACATGTAAAGCAACTTAAATACTTCATAACCATGTAATTTCACACGAAATGGAGCTCAAAGAATTAACAAACAAGGCACAAACTCCTGATAACAACTCGGTAAGAAAGGAGCAGATTTTCCAGTCACTTTTCATGCATAAAACTCATCCATTTGCATCTAAATGAAGGTTAAATGCAAGCAACATGATCATGAAACAGGGCTGGAGCTTTACATGTAAGTTAGGCCTCAAATAATGCAAGAATCAAGCTCAAAACTTCACAAAATTGACAGCAAATGAGTGTAAGAAGTAGCAGCGTGCAGCAGTTCGTTTCATGCTCAAACTCAACCATAATGCATCTAAAATGAAGGTTAAAGTAGCGCAACAACATCATTTAACAGAGCACCACGAAATCTGATCATTTACCATGCATTTCATGTCCAAAATTCATGCAAAACTTCATTAAAACAATAGCATATTGACAACAACATTGAGTGGTGACAGCAATTCGGTTTTGAGCCTAAAATCTCCCATTTTTCTTTCATAAGATCAAGTTCACTAATGGTAGAATTTAATACACCTAACCACCATGTATTTAATGCAAAGAAACGAGATGTAAGGACATAAATGAACTCATTCTCTGGCTTAGAACTCATAATAAACCCATATGAGCATGTATTCAAAATTTTGGAGAAAACTGAACTATTCATGCCTTTCTGCAATCATACATAAAACCTCAAGTATAAGACACAAAATGGAGCATATATTGAAGCACAAATCATAAGGATTACGGTGCTTACCTCGGATTGTTGAGGATCGAAGAAAGCTAGAAGATCTTGAGCAAATCTTGAGCTTGAAGACGATGAATAGTAAAAATCTCTCCTCCTTGGTCTTGGCTGCTGAAAATCGTGTGAGGGAGGAAGAAATGAGAGAGATATGTGGTTGCAAAATGGCTTAAGTTCAAAGAATTGGTGAAGGATGGGTCCCATAGCTCAAAATATCGGTCATAGGGGCGTAATAGGGCACAAAGGGATGAAATTCGTGTCGTCGGAGGTCTAAACGGCATCAAAAAATTATTAAACTTGTTCCAATGCATCCGGATCGTCGAAAGGAGTTGAACGCCAAAGACGGGAGCAGATTCTTGAACGGCTCAGAAGACAAAATGAGCTCCAAGCTTGAACTACCACACTCTAACCTCAGAGATCATAGGATTCTAAGATATTACCTCCTTAATTAGCAAACCGGACACAAAGTCCTAGTCGTCTGCTCCCACATCCCAAATTAAAGATTCGGGAGTAGTTGGAGAATCCTCAACCTTTGGCATATAAATATTATTACACAAAGTCCATAACATCTTTCTCATGCCACTACAACCGATCCCCTAAAATTCGACCAACTTCAAACCATGAGTGGGATTACTCGTGACCTTACACTTTCAAGGCGTAGGCTACAACTTTTCTACAAACAACACACAACAAAGGCCTTCCTTTATTCCTCGGTTGGAAACGAAGTAGCCATCGTACCTCAGGTTACGCAAAAGCCACTACCGAGGGTAACTCTTTTCAAACGCCTCTTCCCACTCAAAACCGTGCCTCTTAATTGTCCCACATGTCAACGGTTGGCTTTCTTAAAGAAGATTGCCTAGTATTCCCCGCTAACATGATTGACTTCTCGCTTGAGGCAAAACTCGGCTCTTGTACAAGAAATATCAACGGATTAGCCTTCAATCTAACACTCGTAGATATCGTTGAGCCCCGAACGGACCTCCTAAAAGCAACTTCCCAGCTCAACGGGACCTAAGCACCTCCAAACCGCTCACCGCAAGCAGGTCCACCCTCACACCTCACCACCCTCACGGGCACTCAACTCACTAACCCTCTTCAAGAAGAGAGTTCCACAACAAAAGCAACAATGACAAGCAACAAGCAATAAGAAATAATTAGTGGTGTCCTTTCAAGCAAGTAAGTGGGTTTCCCCAAGATCAAAATATGTATGCATGAAATGCCATGAATGCTTTATGTACCTTTCACCGTAGAGGTGGTATCAGTTTCGGCATCCACTTGAGCTTGAATCGGGATCTCGGAACTACGGTTCTTTGGAGGTCTTGGATTGAATTTGTAGGGACAACCATTCACCATGTGTCCGATCTCACCACACTTAAAGCAAGCACCTAACTTCTTCCGGCATTGTTCTTCCATGTGATTCGGACCTTTACAATAAACACATCGAATTGGAGCCGCTGGAGTAAGCTCTGGAGTTGGTTTCAATTGTCATGGCTTCTTCTTCTTCTTTGAGGGTTTAACATCTTGAGAACCATGAGGCTTTTCTTGTGGTACCGGTTTCTTGCCCAAACTTGAGCTTTAACCGGATCCTTGTCCCAATTGAAGAGTGCGAGATTTCAAATGTTGCTTATCCATCTCATGTTGAACCACCTTTTTCATTGCCTCCGACCAATGGTTGACCGTTGAAGTACAGAGGGTTTGTTGGATTTCACCCTTGAGTGCTTGCATGAAATTTTGGGCCTTAAGTCGGTAGTTATTAATAACCGTTGTGGCATACGACCCCGATCTCTCTAGTTCCTCCATGTAATTTTCGGCCATCTTTAAGTCTTGTTGAAGGTCTAGAAATTCTTGAAATCTCTTTACTCTTGCACTCGAAGGAATGTATTTGTTGTGGAAATCCCGAATAAAATTCTCCCGTGTCAACTCTTCCCCGGATCTCTTAAACCACAATCTTATTTCCTTAAGCCAAATTGAAGCTTGTCCTTTAAGTACATGGGAAGTGCAATTCACTCTATCTTATGATGTTCCCGATAGAGTATCCCAAATCCATGAAATCTCAGAAATACATTGCTCGGCTTTCACATCATTGCCTCCAAAGCATATAGTAGGGTTGCAATTCCGAAATTCTTGGTATATCGATGGCATTTGTTCTTCTCTCATGGTTGTGTGTGTGGATGACCTCCTGAATAAGAACCATAATTCGAGAAAATATCGATGCATGAAAGGGTTTAGTGCATGTTCATGTGAACAATTAATACAAATAAAATCATATAAGTCACAAAGTGATGAAGGTGAATACAAATAATCACATAATCCTAAGCCGAACAACCTAGACAAACCCGACAAGACGCTAGAGCTCCGATTTTTAAACCTAGAGCTCTGATATCACGCAAGAATGTAACACCCCAGAGCGAAGGGCGCCACATCCCCCGCACCATAGCCCGACAAATGAAACGAAATCGGTACTCCACCCACGCATCAAGCCATGGCGAACGGGTGACAAACAAAACACAACCTAAGCTAGGCGGTCTAGACCCTACTCAGAGTGCGCAATAGAAATACATAACGAATGCGGAAGCACCAGGATTTCAAATAACCAAACATAAATGCTTTCCAACTAAGGGTAACTAAAATAATTAAACATGCCATGCCCAACCCGAGCCAAATTAAGTCATACAATTATCCAAAATCCAAAAGTTCTAAAGCATAAGTTTATACATATTTCAAAACTAGAAAAATGCATAAGGAAACAAAAATACAATGCATGGGACTCGAGCTATCCACAACCACGACACAAGACAACCGCCTAGCTCAACCTGCAAGCACCTGCAACTCAAAAAGGGGGGAAAAGGGGAAACAACAACGAGGGTCAGTCCTAAAGACTGGTGAGGGGGCTAACATACGAACCCATACGTATATATATAGGAACAAAACATAGTCAAAGCTGAAGGGGGGTTCATGAACCGGGTGTGGTTTCTGCAATCTAAAACATTTTATTCCGTGGTACTACGTATACGGAAGAGGGTTTAAGGCCAAAGGCCAAAATCAACCAAGTTTTAAAGTTTAGAAATCCACCCCCGTTTCATAACCATAAACAAAGCATAACTAACTCGGCGAGAACTAGTTCCAACCCACTTACTCTATAACATAACCAAAACTCATAAATCAATCCCACCTAAACGCCTTTTGGGGAGAGAGGCACTACCCCTCAACCCCACTTATAAATTTAATGAGACGAGGGATCCGCCCGTTCCTTCAACGGGTTACGTAGCACATCGTCGGCTCAAGAAGACCCGCCTTCCCCTCGACCTCCCGAGGATGGGCTAAGCCTCTCTTTTGTGGAGTTGTGTTGATGAGAGAGCCTGGCGACCCCATGGCTGACCCGACATCACATACCACTCCTCCGGGACCCAAACTTACACTTACACTTATCACAAAGCTTATCTCGCTTACACACACACACTTACCAAAGCTTTTCAAAAGAGCAATGAAAATAGAGTGTATATACTTATAAAAGCATTTTAAAAGTCTCATGACAAAATGGGACAAAACCCACAAAATACTTATTCAACATGTATCTATAAACATATATATATACATCGCATGCGGGTTCAAAATATAAATTAGGGTTGTAGGTCATATTAACTAAAAGAACAAAACCTCACCTTTCCATGTAAGTGGAGCAAAAGGATATGCAACGGATGAAAACGGATGCTTAGGGAACTTCCTTGCTACCCACGGGACCAAGAGCTGAACAAAAGAAACGACAAGGGATACTCTTAGACTCAAAATATACCAAATATACTCTCGGCAATTGCATATGATACAAATGGAATGTAACCCTTAAGTCATATGAGTTCATATTTCACATTAAACGAATCCATAAATCAAGTACTTGCAAGTTAGTACATAAATTAACATATTAGCAATGCATATATAACATAAAGTAACAAGAATAGATCATACAAGGTGAACAAAGGGAGCAACAACTCAATTATGCACGTAGAGTAACACGTATATCACATAAGAGCATATATTACACATCAAGCAATCAAGTTCAGATACATGAACAAAAGTTGCAGTCATAACATAAATTCAAAAAATAAAGCATATTAGCTCATGCACACACAAATACAAGATAAACAAGTTGGAAAAGTACAAGCAAAATGGAAGAAAACACAAAAAGGGTGGCTCCGGGCGAAAAGAGGTCAAAACTGGAAATTCTCCAAAAGTATAGGCTGTGGAAAACTGAGAATATCTTGTGTTTAAGAAAGGGAATTGAGTTTGGTTTATTGAATAAGAAACTAGACAAATAGACCTTTCAAATGGTATATGGCTCAAATCATGTTCAAAGCGAGGTGAAAATGGCGTAGGCCCGAAGTTGGATGAGTGCAGATTTCCTAAGAAGTAGCGACACTAAAAAGAGCTGATTATATCTCATAAATGGGAAATAATATTTAGGAAATTCCAATTGGGAGAATATTCTAGACTTCAAGAGGTTTCTGTAGGTTCAAAAATTAGGTCAATCGGAGTTCGTTTGATGGGTAAACGAAATAAAACAAACTCAGGCTGAAAACAGAGAAGGATCCACGGCCGTGGATTTCTCCATGTACAAAAATCCACGCCCGTGGATTCTTCCTGCCGAAAATCCCAAGTTTCTGGACACAAATCCATGGCCTTGGATCAAAATCCACGCCCGTGGATCACTCTTGTAACAGCCCTAACCTGGGCCGAGTTGGAAAAGGTAAAGTAAAGAGGTTATTCAAGAAGCGCTTATAATCTCGGTTCTTATTTATTCACTTCATGCATTACATCTTATGTGACTTATGTGCTTTTATGTGTTACACTTTAATTAAATGATCGTAGATTTAATTGTTTCCTTTATTTAACTCGTACCTTGAAACTCTTCTCATAAAATCCTAGAATTCTAGTATTCATTCTCTTTTAGCACCTAAAACCCTTTCATATGCTTCAAAACCCATTCCTACAGTTTTAGGGTGGAAATTACAAAAATACCCCTACAGTTCAAAAATATTCCTACGTTCCCCGAAACACTTTCACTACCCAATATTGTAACCAAAAGAATCCTCACATTATTTCGAGGATCGTGATACTCTCTGTGAACCATAATTCCCATCCTAACTCCCGTAGCATCAAAAACCGGCGAAAACCCTAGTTTGTGATTCGATCATAAATAAATCCTTGCTCATCTACTTTTTGATATTCAATATTATAACCAAAACGATCCTCAAATTATTTTATGAATTTTCATGCATTTACCAAAAACTCGATTTCACCATAGCATATTTTATAAATATTTTCCTTTCTAAAAATCACCATTTTATTTTAAACGATTAGCTTTTACTCAAGAGTCGAAATTATACTTAAAACGATCCTTGAATTTTTCTCTACATTATAGTGATTTTTCCAAACTCTAAACTTTATTATAGCTTCGTTTATATAATTCTCCTATGATTTTCATCATCTTTATTATTCATAACTTATGAACGAAAAGTCTAAATATTTCACAATTATAATCAAAACGAAGCCCGTTTTTCACTCGATCTTTCATTAATTCACTACTTCAAGCTTTTACCTCTCGACTCTTGAATAAATTTTATATCATTTTACATTTATTTTTATTCAAGATGACATCATCCATGACCTCATGCTCTTCTAGAAGGATTAATTAAATGAACATAATTTCTCCACATTTCCTAACTAATTACCTAGCATTTGTTCATAATATAATTTAACCACATCTCCTAATTAATCACCAAGCATTTGTATGAATTAGGAGACATCCACATCTCCCTTAAACTTTCATTTATTGCTTAGAGACCCCTCATGACTACCTATAAATACCCCCTCAAGCCTCATTTATAACTCACAATTCAACACAGAAAATCACTCTCTTCTCTCCCCAACCTCACGCCATTCCCTCCCCTCTCTCTCTAAGGTATGTTTTCTTCTATTATTTCATGCTTTATATTATGTTCTTAGTATAATAATAATAGTAGCATGTCTAGGATTAATTAAATTATGTTTTAGGAATTTTATTTTATGAAATATGTGCATAATTGTTAGTTAAATACAATGTGTGCACATTATGGAATTTTATTTAATTAAATGCATGAATTATGATATGATATAATGTGAGTATGTATTTAAATAATTATGATCTTGTTTGATTAAATTCATGCCTAGAATAATTTATTTAGAATTATTTTTCATAGAAAGTTTATATATTTTGCTATATTATGCTTCAAATCTTATGTTATGAATATGAATATAATCAAGCATGTGTAGAACATTTTATGAATACTTGAAGATTTGAATAAATTCATGTTTAGGAATTTGTTTATGAATCATATTTCATGAAAAGTTCATATATTATGCTCATTTATTCTTTAATCTTATGTTATGACTATGAATTTGATCAAGAATGCCTAGAACATCTTATGGATATTCAAACATGATGAAGAACATGTTCTTGATGTTCTTGAAATATGTGTGTACCGTGTGCTAGTGTGTGTAAGTGTGTGTTTGATTTTATGTTTAAAAGTATTTAATCCCCTATGTTTAAATAGTAACCGTTTTTCAATAGTAACTTTGACTTTTGACTTTAAATATGAATTTTGACCAATAATATCATGTAGTAATTTCAAGAATTAATATAAAATAAACTTTGGTTTTATTTAAGAAAGGACTTTTGTCTAACGATTTCAAAATCGGGGATTAAATAACGTTTTCAAAATCGGGTTCACCTTTATCAAAAATAAACCTTAATTTGGATTTATAAATTGAATAAGAATTTCTTGGTTAATTCGGTTGTATGACTTTGGTATCGGTATGTTTTACAATAATATTTCAATCCTAGATTACCGAATTTCCTGTACTTTACTGTTACTCCTTGTTACAATATGCCTTAATTGTACGCATTCATGTATCGCATTAGTATAGAAAGAACCTAGTTCTCTAAGTCCGTAGTAGTTCACTACTTTCAGGAACTAGGTCTGGACAGTGGAACCCCGAATACTTTACTTGATTCCGTATCGTAGCAGGTGAGGTTAAAATATTTTCAACTGGGATCATGAGTCTACATATAAAATATTTTATTATTTATCCTAATAAGGATTCAGTCTTATTTTCCCTAATTATAGTATTATCCCCTTTCTGGGAAATATCTGATATAAGGATATCTATTATCCTATTATATAAAACAAAATCCTTGTCCAAGTATAAGTTACAAACATATCATACTCAAGTCCATCTTGGTGAGTATTGATATGATGTAACTCAATTCTGTATCCAAAATGCAAGATCTGTATCTGTATCTGTATCTGTTGGGCCCGGTGGTACGGTAGAACTAATAGCCGAGTGGCAAGGGCCATCGTCTATTACTATACCTGCCGCCAAATCTGATCTTAATGTTGGTTTAACTGGAGGTTAGTTATTCCACATTAAGTGACGGGAAAGGTACGTCCCTCCCTCTGTCTGTATCTGGATCTCGAGGGGTTGCTCCCGACAGATCATGGAGGAAGAAGGCTGGATTGATTCTGTTATTTCTGATTTCATTCTATTTAAGGAGTAAAGGATGGAGAACGCCTACTTGCAGGGCATTAATACTTTATTGTCGTATGGTTCATATTTTCAAGAATCTGATACCCAGTCCCCTTATTCCCCTTTTCTCAAAATAAATATGAACCAAATATTTGTATTGATTATTATTTTATTGATTTTCGGTATATTACTATTAATATATTCTTTTATTAATAGTATCAAACTTCAACTTTTATAGTCAAACACTTTTTCAAATATACCTATACGTATATATGTAGTTCCAACTACCCCCTCACTTAGTCACTTTGACTAACCCTCGCACTTTACAAATCATGGTTTCAGGTTCAACGGACGCTTACTAGAAGGTATCTTGAAGCCTAGTGTGTCTTCTCGTTAGCATAATAGTGAAGGTTATTTAGAATAAGTTATGCTTCTGAGCTTGTAATTATCTATTACGGCATGGTCACTACTTTTGATACCTATACTACGCCATTACTGGCTTATTTATTGCATTCCCCTATCATAGTTTTGAAAGTTTTTAAATTATAAGATTTCCGCTGCAGTGTTTAATACTCTGATATTGTATAGCACTGTCCGTTCGCCAGAGTGTTTCTCGGGTGCTAGGCCTCACATCCACTCGGGAGATACTTTGGTGCGGGGTTGTAGTGTATAGGGGCGCTACAACTAAAGTGGTATCAGAGCAACCGGGTTACTCTAGTACCCTAGGTGCTCTTTCTTGAAAAATTTAAGTTTAAAATACTTTATTGTTGCTCTTCTGCATGTTCATATCTCGAGTCCTAGAAATTGCTTCAAGATACCAGTAGGGCCGTTAGTGCATCATGCTTATTCTTTGTACATATTATGTGTTCATAACTTCAGTGTTATATTTGAATTTATTACCTTGTGTCAATCTGTGAATCTGTGAATCATTATTTAACCTCCATGCATTATATTTTCCAATGCGATTGTGATTCTAGCCTCATAATGTCACCACCAAGGACCCCACACAATCAGACACCATCAGCCACAACAACTCGCATAGGAGCACTAGATATAGCGGAGGCCTTTAGACAGTTTATGCAGACATACGTGCCAGTACCTAGTCGTGGAAATGAAAGAACCTTGGAAAAGTTTCTTCAGTTGAATCCACCAAAGTTCTTCGGGGAACCCAATGACCTTAAGGCAGAAAATTGGATTGCAAGCCTTGAAAAGATTTATGAGGCAATGGATATTTACCCCGAGGATCCAAAACGAGTACAATATGCAACCTTCTGATTAGAAGAGGCAGCATTAAGTTGGTGGAAGCATGTCAAGCAGAGATGGTTGGATACCGGAATTCAAAGTGATTGGATTGAGTTCGTAAGGGAATTTCAGCATAAGTACATTCCTCAAGTAACCAGGGATGCTCGAGAGGCCGAGTTCATGAACTTAGTACAAGGGTATATGTCAGTAGCTGAATACGAGGCCAAGTTTGTTAGGTTAATACAATATGCACCACACATCTTGAGTGACGAGCGTCGCAAAACAAAGAGGTTTGTTGATGGACTGAAACCGGACCTACGATGGGCATTAGCTCCTTTTGATATTGAGGGATATACCTGGGCTGTGGATAAAGCCCTAAACACTGAGGCAACACACAAGAGTATTCGCCTGAATTCAAAACATCAAGACCCAACTAATGATAAACTACCACAAGGAGAGAAACGAGTTGCCAGCCAAATTGCTCATATACAAAAGAAGAAACCTAAGCATACCCAACAACAATCCTCGCAAGTACCCCTAAAGGTCCAAGATGAAACCATTTGCGACTTCTGTCATGGGCCGCGGCATACTGAAGAAAATTGTTGGAAAAAGGCCGGCTTATGTTTGCGATGTGGTAGTAATGAACACCAGATCCGTGAATGTCCAAAGAAAGCCAAACAAAGGCAACCAAGGAGAGGAAAAACTATTGTCGGAACTTCAAGAAATCCATTAGGAAAAGGCAGGGCCTACGCTGTGGACGGAGATGTGCATCCTAAACCTTCAAGTAATGTGAAGGGTACGGTACATGTTCTTTACACGCCAGTTAAGGTCCTATGACCCTGGCGTCATGCATTCATTCATTGCATTACAATTATGTGCTTATTTAATTTCTGAGTGCCTTTTCTAGTGATTTAGGTCATTATGATATATATATATAAACACTTCCTTTCTGGGCTAGTAATCATTACTACCCCCTAGTCTATGAAGTTATTAATGACAAAATACGAGATCATCCTAGAAAAGGATGAAAGATATTAAAAAAATTATTTTATGACAAAATGAGAATCTGAGGACAGATTCTTTTTAAGGGGGGTGGATTGTAACAGCCCTAACCTGGGCCGAGTTGGAAAAGGTAAAGTAAAGAGGTTATTCAAGAAGCGCTTATAATCTCGGTTCTTATTTATTCACTTCATGCATTACATCTTATGTGACTTATGTGCTTTTATGTGTTACACTTTAATTAAATGATCGTAGATTTAATTATTTCCTTTATTTAACTCGTACCTTGAAACTCTTCTCATAAAATCCTAGAATTCTAGTATTCATTCCCTTTTAGCACCTAAAACCCTTTCATATGCTTCAAAACCCATTCCTACAGTTTTAGGGTGGAAATTACAAAAATACCCCTACAGTTCAAAAATATTCCTACGTTCCCCGAAACACTTTCACTACCCAATATTGTAACCAAAAGAATCCTCACATTATTTCGAGGATCGTGATACTCTCTGTGAACCATAATTCCCATCCTAACTCCCGTAGCATCAAAAACCGGCGAAAACCCTAGTTTATGATTCGATTATAAATAAATCCTTGCTCATCTACTTTTTGATATTCAATATTATAACCAAAACGATCCTCAAATTATTTTATGAATTTTCATGCATTTACCAAAAACTCGATTTCACCATAGCATATTTTATAAATATTTTCCTTTCTAAAAATCACCATTTTATTTTAAACGATTAGCTTTTACTCAAGAGTCGAAATTATACTTAAAACGATCCTTGAATTTTTCTCTACATTATAGTGATTTTTCCAAACTCTAAACTTTATTATAGCTTCGTTTATATAATTCTCCTATGATTTTCATCATCTTTATTATTCATAACTTATGAACGAAAAGTCTAAATATTTCACAATTATAATCAAAACGAAGCCCGTTTTTCACTCGATCTTTCATTAATTCACTACTTCAAGCTTTTACCTCTCGACTCTCGAATAAATTTTATATCATTTTACATTTATTTTTATTCAAGATGACATCATCCATGACCTCATGCTCTTCTAGAAGGATTAATTAAATGAACATAATTTCTCCACATTTCCTAACTAATTACCTAGCATTTGTTCATAATATAATTTAACCACATCTCCTAATTAATCACCAAGCATTTGTATGAATTAGGAGACATCCACATCTCCCTTAAACCTTCATTTATTGCTTAGAGACCCCTCATGACTACCTATAAATACCCCCTCAAGCCTCATTTATAACTCACAATTCAACACAGAAAATCACTCTCTTCTCTCCCCAACCTCACGCCATTCCCTCCCCTCTCTCTCTAAGGTATGTTTTCTTCTATTATTTCATGCTTTATATTATGTTCTTAGTATAATAATAATAGTAGCATGTCTAGGATTAATTAAATTATGTTTTAGGAATTTTATTTTATGAAATATGTGCATAATTGTTAGTTAAATACAATGTGTGCACATTATGGAATTTTATTTAATTAAATGCATGAATTATGATATGATATAATGTGAGTATGTATTTAAATAATTATGATCTTGTTTGATTAAATTCATGCCTAGAATAATTTATTTAGAATTATTTTTCATAGAAAGTTTATATATTTTGCTATATTATGCTTCAAATCTTATGTTATGAATATGAATATAATCAAGCATGTGTAGAACATTTTATGAATACTTGAAGATTTGAATAAATTCATGTTTAGGAATTTGTTTATGAATCATATTTCATGAAAAGTTCATATATTATGCTCATTTATTCTTTCATCTTATGTTATGACTATGAATTTGATCAAGAATGCCTAGAACATCTTATGGATATTCAAACATGATGAAGAACATGTTCTTGATGTTCTTGAAATATGTGTGTACCGTGTGCTAGTGTGTGTAAGTGTGTGTTTGATTTTATGTTTAAAAGTATTTAATCCCCTATGTTTAAATAGTAACCGTTTTTCAATAGTAACTTTGACTTTTGACTTTAAATATGAATTTTGACCAATAATATCATGTAGTAATTTCAAGAATTAATATAAAATAAATTTTGGTTTTATTTAAGAAAGGACTTTTGTCTAACGATTTCAAAATCGGGGATTAAATAACGTTTTCAAAATCGGGTTCACCTTTATCAAAAATAAACCTTAATTTGGATTTATAAATTGAATAAGAATTTCTTGGTTAATTCGGTTGTATGACTTTGGTATCGGTATGTTTTACAATAATATTTCAATCCTAGATTACCGAATTTCCTGTACTTTACCGTTACTCCTTGTTACAATATGCCTTAATTGTACGCATTCATGTATCGCATTAGTATAGAAAGAACCTAGTTCTCTAAGTCCGTAGTAGTTCACTACTTTCAGGAACTAGGTCTGGACAGTGGAACCCCGAATACTTTACTTGATTCCGTATCGTAGCAGGTGAGGTTAAAATATTTTCAACTGGGATCATGAGTCTACATATAAAATATTTTATTATTTATCCTAATAAGGATTCAGTCTTATTTTCCCTAATTATAGTATTATCCCCTTTCTGGGAAATATCTGATATAAGGATATCTATTATCCTATTATATAAAACAAAATCCTTGTCCAAGTATAAGTTACAAACATATCATACTCAAGTCCATCTTGGTGAGTATTGATATGATGTAACTCAATTCTGTATCCAAAATGCAAGATCTGTATCTGTATCTGTATCTGTTGGGCCCGGTGGTACGGTAGAACTAATAGCCGAGTGGCAAGGGCCATCGTCTATTACTATACCTGCCGCCAAATCTGATCTTAATGTTGGTTTAACTGGAGGTTAGTTATTCCACATTAAGTGACGGGAAAGGTACGTCCCTCCCTCTGTCTGTATCTGGATCTCGAGGGGTTGCTCCCGACAGATCATGGAGGAAGAAGGCTGGATTGATTCTGTTATTTCTGATTTCATTCTATTTAAGGAGTAAAGGATGGAGAACGCCTACTTGCAGGGCATTAATACTTTATTGTCGTATGGTTCATATTTTCAAGAATCTGATACCCAGTCCCCTTATTCCCCTTTTCTCAAAATAAATATGAACCAAATATTTGTATTGATTATTATTTTATTGATTTTCGGTATAGTACTATTAATATATTCTTTTATTAATAGTATCAAACTTCAACTTTTATAGTCAAACACTTTTTCAAATATACCTATACGTATATATGTAGTTCCAACTACCCCCTCACTTAGTCACTTTGACTAACCCTCGCACTTTACAAATCATGGTTTCAGGTTCAACGGACGCTTACTAGAAGGTATCTTGAAGCCTAGTGTGTCTTCTCGTTAGCATAATAGTGAAGGTTATTTAGAATAAGTTATGCTTCTGAGCTTGTAATTATCTATTACGGCATGGTCACTACTTTTGATACCTATACTACGCCATTACTGGCTTATTTATTGCATTCCCCTATCATAGTTTTGAAAGTTTTTAAATTATAAGATTTCCGCTGCAGTGTTTAATACTCTGATATTGTATAGCACTGTCCGTTCGCCAGAGTGTTTCTCGGGTGCTAGGCCTCACATCCACTCGGGAGATACTTTGGTGCGGGGTTGTAGTGTATAGGGGCGCTACAACTCTCCAGTAGCAAAACGAAGCAAAAACAAGGCAAGAACGAAGTGGGAGGCCAAAATGCTTGGAAAAAACTCAAAACTCAACCAAATGCATACCATATCAAGTCATAAACTCATGCATACATGAAGATATACAATGAGGAATGCAAGGGAGGTGCATACATTCATATTCAAGCCAAAAGTTTCAAAACCCAAAATAAAACCTAATGAATCCAAGACTTTCATGCATATGATGTCTTAAGACCAATTAGGATGCATAACTTTCAAGAAATCTACATAACATCACTTCAAACGTGCAAGAAAATTGGAGCAAGGAAGGGCATGGATTCAAGCAGCCATTTCATCAAGTTTGGAGTTGAAATAAGGGTTAAAAGCTTGGGAAAATAATGCTAACATGTAAAGCAACTTAAATACTTCATAACCATGTAATTTCACAAGAAATGGAGCTCAAAGAATTAACAAACAAGGCACAAACTCCTGACAACAACTCGGTAAGAAAGGAGCAGGTTTTCCAGTCACTTTTCATGCATAAAACTCATCCATTTGCATCTAAGTGAAGGTTAAATGCAAGCAACATGATCATGAAATAGAGCTGGAGCTTTACATGTAAGTTAGGCCTCAAATAATGCAAGAATCAAGCTCAAAACTTCACAAAATTGACAACAAATGAGTTTAAGAAGTAGCAGCGTGCAGCAGTTCGTTTCATGCTCAAACTCAACCATAATGCATCTAAAATGAAGGTTAAAGCAGGGCAACAACATTATGTAACAGAGCACCACGAAATCTGATCATTTACCATGCATTTCATGTCCAAAATTCATGCAAAACTTCATTAAAACAGCAGCATATTGACAGCAACTTTGAGTTGTGACAACAGTTCGGTTTGAGCCTGAAATCCCCCATTTTTCTTTCATAAGATCAAGTTCACTAATGGTAGAAGTTAATACACCTAACCACCATGTATTTAATGCAAAGAAACGAGATGTAAGGACATAAATGAACTCATTCTCTAGCTTAGAACTCATAATAAACCCATATGAGCATGTATTCAAAATTTTGGAGAAAACCTAACTATTCATGCCTTTATCCAATCATGCATAAAACCTCAAGTATAAGACACAGAATGGAGCATATATTGAAGCACAAATCATAAGGATTACGGATCTTACCTCCGATTGTTTAGGATCGAAGAAAGCTAGAAGATCTTGAGCAAATCTTGAGCTTGAAGAGGATGAATAGTAAAAATCTCTCCTCCTTGGTCTTGACTGCAGAAAATCGTGTGAGGGAGGAAGAAATGAGAGAGATATGTGGCTGAAAAATGGCTTAAGTTCGAATAATTGGTGAAGGATGGGTCCCATAGCTCAAAATATAGGTCATAGGGGCGTAATAGGGCACGAGGGGCTGAAATTCTCATCGTCGGAGGTCTAAACGGCATCGAAAAATTATAAAACTTGTTCCATTGCATCCGGACCATCGAAAGGAGTTGAACGCCGAAGATGGGACTCGAATCGGAGTACCATAGCTCAAGATACGAATTAAAATGTACACAAGTGTACTAAATTGACTCATTTTTCAAATGAGTCCAAAACTTTCAAAAAGTTGCAATTAAGTCCAAGAACAAAATTTCAATTAAGTCCACATATTATGAAATTATACAATTATATCCTTAAATCACGTTTATCACATAATTCACGAAATTAGCATGCTCGGGAAGTAAATTCATATATTATAAATTCACATATTACAAGATTTCATGTAATTTAAACACTTAGGCACATTTTGGCATTTAAATCAAATAATTCCAGTAGTTTCATATAATTACGTAATAATTTAAATAACACACCATTGCTTAATTAATTAATTTAAAACACAAATAACTCTCTCGTTATGACGTACCTATAGAGCCGGACGAGCGGGATGTTACATCAACCATCCCTTTATTGATAAGTCGAAGACATTTGTAGTTGAGGTTGATAATAGTTTTGTTAGCGTGATAACAACCTATAACGAAAGATTTAACACAAATATAGATGCATGTGGATCACTGTATGCTTATGGCACGTATTTATAACAACAAACACGTATTAGATGCAAAATAAAACAAGTAAAGCAATAAGTGAAACAAGTAAAGCAATAAAGTAGAAAGTGAGCCCCATATCAAGTAATTCCATCGATTCATGTCAATTAATGATGAAAATTCAATGCAATGCGTACGTTGACAAGTTGTTCCTATGTTGTACGACCTAAACTGACTCAATCACGACACGCGAACCCCGATTTTGCAACCTGGAGGCTCTGATACCACTTAAGGATGTGACACCCCAAATGGAAGGCGCCACATCCCCCGCACCCAGACCCGACCCACATATGAAATGGAAAATCCATACACATGCCAGATCAGAGCAAATGGGGACTCACTCACTCACTATGCTAGGCGGGAACTAAACTTTTGAAACCAAATAATAAAGTACAAGGAGAAATGACAAGTGCGGAAGCAAAACATGTAATCAATCTCCCATAAGTAATATAACAGGTTCAGCTATCCCTAGAAACCTGTCCCGAATCAATATTATAAAATCAATATAATTCATATATTCATGTCAACTTAATCAATTTACAATATATAATGGAGTGACTCGAACTAGACCACAAGACTCGACAGACCCGAACTCCCGCCTAGCCCTCCAAAACCTGCAAAAGAACTAAAAACAGAGCCGGGTTCAGTCTATAGGAGACTGGTGGGTATAAAACAGGGTTTAGCATAATAATATTATGAGAATTAAATCACACACCCACATGCAAGTCATAATCCCATACAAGGTTTTCAAAACATTTCCCAAGTGGGTAGAAATCAAATAAAATACGCTCGGGATTACAACGATAATTATCATTTGTTCATTACAATAATACGGTTATTACGTGAGCCCAGCGAGAGGGTGAATTCTCTAACCTCCACCTCGTGTGTGCATTTATTCAATCATTCGTTCATTAGCCATCACACAATCATTCATTCAATCACAATCATTCATTCATTCATTCATTTAATCATTCATGCAATCATTCCTTACACTTACACCTTTTTCCTCCGGGCGGTGGACGGGTTAGCAAGACCTGGCCACCTCAATCATTGACCAGTGGGGTTTCATGAGTTCCCCAAAGGCGCTCAGCCCCCTTTCCATGCTAATCTCCTAGCGAGTTTCGGATTCTGTGATTTTGTTGGGACTCGCACATAGGATCACCGTCGGCCCTTGCCTCCCCGGATAGCCATATGTACCAAGCCCCGGGCCCCAATACGTGCAATCATTCATGTCTCGTCAAAACATTTAGGTAACATGTTCAATAAAGAAAAGGCTTAACGTTAAAATCATAGACTCTTTGAAAGAGTCGATATATATATATATATATATATATATATATATACAACCCACCTGTTACATCTTACTAACCACAATCAAGAAGACAAAGAAAACTGGAACGTAGCTTATGAACCCGGAACGTCTCCGTCCTTGAGAAAACTGTATAAGAAATGACACGGTGCAATCGTGAGACTCAAGACTCCAAATGAACCATATATGACACACGGTCATCAAATGAACATGATATGATTGCATAATAAATAAAATGATATCTATGAAATCATGTAATTCATTCAATAGGTTCAAATACATTCATTTCATGAAGGTTCCATATTCGTAGATTTCATAGCTTTCATATTTTGTATCAATTCGAGCCATACCCTTTATACAACAATCATAACACACGTTATAACAGGTTCACAATACATTTAAGTCATAAATGAAGCAAGAAGTTATCAAATTAAGGAAATAATTAGAGCAACAAGTCATGCATATATGTACCTAATATATATATATTCATGCATGCATGTATATTCATATAAAATAAAATACACAATTAAACATGTAACATACACACAATATTTAATATATATATATTGACATACACTACATACATATTACATATATATATATATATGTACACTAACTACATGTATACTATATAATATATATACTCATCACATGCAGATACACACTACTAAGTACACACATATATATACATATACATATCCACGTACACTCTATGCATCCTATATATCTAATATATCACAACACATGCACATATTATATATAATACACATTACACATGCATGCTAAAGAGCAAAATAAATAATGCATGCAATATGTATATATATACACCTGCACTAAACATATAAAATTAATACATAACGCAACAGCAGTCGAAGGAAGCCTACCGCGACCCCAAACCAGTTCATATGTGGTCGCGGGCGTGACCACCATTTCCTCTAGCCTTCACAGCCGCCTCAGGTCGAAAGTGGCTCCAATTTTGGTCGCGGTCGCGACCAGCAATAAGCTTGTTTCGGTCGCGGGAAGTTTTCCTCCCCTGTTTCGTCTTCTTCAAAGCTTCAACACAGCAGCAGCAAAACAGGACACAAAGAAGCAAGAAAAGGCATCAAATAGAAGCATATAACAGCATCTAACAACAACAAACAACCCAGCAACAAAGCAGAAATGGATCGAAAAAGGAAGAGATGCATATGTTTTACTCATTCATCACATTCATGGAGGTGCAAAAAAGGCTGAGCAACAGTCATGCAAAATCCACCAAAAGCATGCATATATTTAAAGCAATCAAGTCGTATAGATCATATATAACTTATCAATTCAAGAAACAAATCAAGGATGGTATTAATTCATCAAGAAATAAGATTTAACCTAACTATTCATTCATATCTTCAAAACTCCATCAATACATGCTTAAAATTAGGGGTGCATGGTTCAAAATGATCACAATTGAATGTATATTACAACCCTAAACTCACCTCTTGAATTGGTTGAAGGTTAGAAGATATTAGAGCTCAAAATCTATAAGGTTTGCAATGTGGCGAGATGAAACTGGAAGTCTGGAACTTTTGCTGAGTTTTCTCCCTTGTGTTGAGTGTGATTCGGTTTAGAGAGAATAGAGGATAATAGTGGGTTAAACTAGGGTTTCAAAAAGTCTAACCATAGTTAATTTGGTCAAGATTTGTAGAAGATATAGGGAAAACGGCTAAGGGTGGCATTTTGGCGGACGAGTCACTTTTCGGTTGAGTTTCAGAGTTTCAAATAGGCTTAGAAAAATATAAGGCTAGATTCATTAAACCTGAATCTTCGATACAAGTCCAATGAAGTTGACGAAACTCGAATCCGAGTTCCCGAGCTCAAGATATAACACACGGAACTAAGGGTTCGGTAATTTCTCGTTAGCCCCCGTTTTGGTTCCAAGATTCAAAATAAATTCAAAACTCAAGCAAATGAATCCGAAAATAGGAAACGAGCATATATACACATTCATAACACATATATCTCCAACATAATAAATTTCCACGAAATTTCAAATTCAAATCATATAGAAACAGCACGCAAACAAATCACACATGCGCAAGTAGTTCAAGTAATCATATAAATTCAAATTTAAATATTTCATATATTTCAATTAATCATATATTTAACAATTAAATAATAAAATTAATTATATAAAACACTTATAAACAATTAATTTTCTCAATTTGAAAAACACATACATCATGCTATTCGACTGAAAAGCCGGGGCGTTACTTTGAATGTTATACCCTTAAGGAGGTTTGAATTTCTTATTGGAAAAGATGCATATTTCATCAACCTTTACTTCCTTTTTCTTACTTGTTGGTTTAGAGATGATTATATGTTGGATTTGCCTTCCTTTGTGATCATTTTTATGCTTGGAGTGGTTGCATAAGAGCCCCTTGTTGCTGTCCCTGTTTTAAAGCTTTTCCCTAGCAAGAAACAGAGCTTTGCTCTGTTCTTCATTTTGAACACGAAGACTTGACACGGTCGTGCCATGATTGCACTGAAAATGGACCCGGCCGTGTTGATCTCTCGACTTGTGAAGAAATATTTTAAAAAAAGTCGGACACGGCCGTGTCCAACTCCTTTGAAAACCAAACTCGGTCGTGTTAATCGTTTGACTTGGGATTTTTATTTTTCAAAAAACGGACACGACCGTGTCTAAACCCTTTGAAATACAACACGATCGTGTCCTTCTTGTTGGCATCTTTGGGGAATTCTTTCGTGGCTTCTCCTCTTGTTTTCCCACTTCATTCTTGATTTATATGTAATGTGAACTAGATGATTCATGCATTATGATTGATATATATTGATTATGCATTGAATTGAAATGGAATGATACGATCATGAATATAATGAACGTTAACGATTGATCTTGTACGTTTATATGACTTTATTATATTAATTGTACATAAGAACACTCTAATGACATGATTACATTTCTTATGCATTTCATATCATCCTTTGTAGCACCCCGAGCATAGGGCACCACATCGCCTGCACTAAAGCCCAACACTTGTAGTGGAATAGAGAATCCGTACACGCATCCAACAATAGGGAATGGGAGACAAACAAAACTCACTCTCTAGCTAGGCGGCCTAACCCTCAATTAGAGTGCATACCAATAAACAGAATATAGCGGAAGCGATAAAACAATTCATACTGAATTCCCAATATCACATAGTCATAAGAGCATGATATTCATCTACAAATGTACAATGCCTTTCCCGGGCCAAAATAATTCATGTATCGAAGTATTCATAATACATAATTTAATAAGTATAAGACATAAGCCACTAAAAATGCAATAATGACGACTCGAGCTATGAAACAAGTAAGACTCGAAGACAAACTTGCCGCCTAGCTCAACTCCCACGGTACCTGCAACTCAAAGAAGGGGAAAAAAAAAAAGAAAACAACGAGGGTTAGTCCTAATGACTAGTGAGGGGCTTACACACGCACCCATAATACGTATAGAGCAAGGCATTTATTCAAAATCATGAAAGATCCATAAACCGGGATTGGTTTTTGCATGCTAAATTATTTCTCGTGATAGTCTAGGTATATATATATATTTTTAAAAGAAGGTTAAGGCCATAGGCCAAAATGATAATTTTTAGGTATTTAAAAGTCCATTCCCGTTTTATAGATCATGCAAATTCACATAACTCGGTGAGTACAAGTTGTTCCTCCAACTTCCACAATCAAAGACATAATCAAAGCAAAATTCATAAACAATCCTTTCTCAGGGTGATAGAAGGGTTGACAGCCCTAACTATCGGTCAAATTCACACGAAACAAGGTTAATTACTTCCTTGAAACCTTCGGCAGTTGCTTCCACCGGCTCAAGAGAAATGCCCTTCCTCAACCTCCTAAGGTTAGGCGAGACTCTCAAAGGAAAGTGTTGATGGAAGAGCTCGGCGACCCATCGGTCGTCCGAGATACCATACCACTCTCCGGGGCCCAAATCATATTGAAAATCATATTTTCCAACAAAGCTTATCTTTCAAAGCCAAAGCTCGCTTACACACTCACATTTAAAAAGGGGGTTTCAAATCAAACATAAAATAGCTTATATACTTATACAACTCGTTTTCAGAAACTTATAACAAATGGAACAAGTCCTCAAAGTACATACTATACAAGTATTTAACATATAGTATACATAACTTGCATGCGGGATTAAAAATAATTAGGGTTTTAGGTCATTATAGCTAAAAGAACAAAACTTTACCTTCTGAACGTGTAGCGGCGAGAAAAGAAAGCAAACCGGAAGCCTAAGGGACAACCTCATCGTCAACGGGAGGGTCGACAACACAAAACAAACAAGAACGGATACCCTTAGACTCAAAATGTACCATAAAAACTCTCGGCAAATGCATATGCGTGTAAATGATGCAAATGATATGAAATGAATTCATATTTAAATCATACAATGTCACATTTTGCATATTAGGTCATATTTCATAATCGAGGGCATAAAATGAGCTATAAATTCATAATATAAATCTTAACACATAATATAACATGTTAATAAAATGAATGAGTCATAAAGGAACCATGTAAGGCAAGCAAACACAAAAAAAATGAAGAAAACGGTCACAAACGAAAGCAGGGTGGTCGCGGCTGCTACCCATTTTCCACACGAAATGGTCGCGGTCGCAACCAACAACTCGAAATTTGGCCCAAAAAGGGTCGTGGCCACTACCCCAAAACAATGTAGGGGAGGTTGCGATTGCGACCTGAAGCATACACAACTGCACAACTCAAAACATGACCAAAAACGGGTCGCAGCCACTACCCAAAATGAACTAAAATTGATCGCGGCCAAGACCTCACCCGACAGCAGCGGAAAAACAGAGCTTCAAGCCCAAAACAACACCAAAACTCACATGAATTCGTACCAAAACCAAGCTAACACATATTATGATGAAAATATATCAAGAAGTCCCCAAATTCATGCAATTCCTAAGCCTAAACATGAAGCTATCCATGATTAAAAGCAAGGGATGTCCATATATATCATTCACCCATGAAACCTTCAAAAACCCCAAAGAAAGCTAATGATTCCTTTATTTTCATGCAAAATCCTTCCATAAAAATATTATATGATGCATTAAGATCTAATAGGTTGCATAAAATCTAATAAATCCCCAAGAGATCATCCAATATCATCAAAGTTGGCAAAACCCTTACTATTCACTACATTCTCCATAACATGCTTATATCACCACTAAATTCAGAAAAATTGGAGTCTAAACAAAGAAGAGAAGATGGAGAAACGAATTCTAAGCTTACCTTTCGAATTTGGCGCGATTTGGTGCGGATTTGAGCTTAAATGGGTGAAAGGTGAATAGTGTATTTTTGCTTCCTTCTTGGTCTCGGTTTTTGGCATCTATTTCTCTCTTTTCTTCAAGAATGGAACGAAAATAGGGGCTTATGGCTGAAACAGGATTATGTTGGGAGTATGTGGGGCCAAGCCTTACATTATTTGGTCAAGTATATCAAAAGTTATGAATAAAAGAGTGCTTAAAGGTCGATTTTGCACGTGAGGCTCATTTCGGTCAAAATTCGAGGATCCAAAAAGGCTTAGAAAAATATAAGGCTAGGTATATTGAACCCGAATCATCAATACGAGTTCAACAGAGGTGTCAGAATTTGAATCCGAATTCCCGAGCTCAACTTATGCTTCTCGGAACCCAAGGTGCGCTAAATGCTCTTTAGCCTCCTTTAGGTCCCGTCTCCAAAATAAAAAAATAAAAAGTCAAGCCAAACAAGTTCCAAATCATAAAACGAGCATAAAATCAGGTTCATAACTCACGTAATTCACATATATAAAAAAATCGGAAGAGTCAGAATTAAATCCGAACGCAAATAGAGCAAATATATAAAGTATAAAACTTAAACGTTAAAGTAAAATTTCAAGTTCATAATTAAAGAAATAATTGGAATATTCACGTAAGCACTTAATAATTGTCAAGTAATCACATAATTAAATAATTAAATCCCGCACATAGAATACCTGAAAGTCCGATCGGTCGGGATGTTACATCCTTATTGCATTGCCATGCGTCGAATTTGGTCATTTTGAGTCTCACTTCGCATTCTTGTGCACATATTTTGGTCTGAACAGAGATGAGGCTGATCAGTGAGGCTCTTGCACCGTTTCTTTTGCTTTTAAGGTGGTTTTCTCTTCTATTGAGCTAAATGACCCGATATAATCCCAATGTGTAAGGTTTTCAGCCAAACTAACATATGTATATATCGGGTCTTTAAAGAGGCAATGATTTTGAATGTTAAGCCCTTTTCTTTATTGGATATCCTACCTATTTTTCTGGTGAGACATGATTGATTACACTGAATTGGGGCCCTGGGACTTAGTATACGTGGCTAACCGGGGAAGCATGGGCTGACGATGAACCCATATATTAGTTCTACCAAAACTACGGTGATACCAGCCCTCGCTAGGATGCTTAATGAGGAATGGGAACCGGGCTTAAGGGGATTCATATACCCCACTAGCCATAATGATTGAGGTGGCTAGGCCTTGCAAACCCGTCCACCGCCGGGAGAAAAAAGGGATTTACTTGAATGATTATGAATGATCGAATGATTATGATTGATCTATTGATTGTGCACAAAATTATGTATGAACACTTAATGAGCACTTAATGATTACACAAGGTGGAGGTCGGACATTTATCCCTCTCTCCGGGCTCATGAATAACCTATTGATTGAATATGATTGTTATAATCCCGTTTGATGATTTTCTTATTTTACCCACTTGGGAATTTATCTAAAACATCTTATAGGATTATAACTTGCATGAACGTGTTTTCATACCGTGATACTTATATATTATCCCCCGTTTTTATGCCTACCAGTCCCTTTTGGGCTGAACCCGTTTGGTTTTCAGTTTGTGTAGGTTTTGGGATTTGTTAGGAGGGAATCCGTGTTGTTGGGTCTTGTATTCGAGTTTAGCATTTCTTTCGTTCTTCTACACTCATCTCATTTTGTATTTTGAATATTGATTATGTATATGGAGGGCGTTCATGATAGATTAAGCCGTGAAGGAAATTTTAAATACTTGAACTCTTGTATTTATTGTGGAGCTTAAAGGCTCATGGTATATGTATATGATCTCGTTTAGCTTCCGCTTATTGCTTTGCTCTATTGTACTGTATTTTGTTATTGATGGTTTAAGGGTTAGTCCCACCTAGCATAGCGAGTGTGTTGTGTCCCCATTTGCCGTCATTTGGCACGTGTATGGACTTTCCATTTCATATACGGGTCGGGTCTCGGTGCACAGGATGTGGTGCCTCGCGCTTGGGTGCTACACGGTTTGAGTGGATAAGGCTTTTGAATAGAGTTACCTTCGGTACTAGCTATGCTTACCCGAGGGTACTCAAAACTTCTCCGTTACAATCGAGGTACTAAGGAAGAGTTTGGTTGTGCGCTGCTAACGGGAGAGTTGGAGCCCATGTCTCTAGAAGTGCTTAGTCACGAGACTTATTCCACTCATAGTTCGAGAACTTGAAGAACCGGTAATGGTGTACTGGCATAAGAAGAGATGTTGCAAACTTCGTGTAGCAATGTATAATGTGCCATTGGTTGAAGACCGAACATCAAGAACCGGAAGGATTCTCCAACTGCTTCCGAATTCTATTTGGAAGTGGGAGCAAACGGCTTCGGACTTAGTGTTCGGTTTGCTAAGGCTAAGGGGATTCACTCGAATTCGGCAAGTGCCACAGAGCTACCGGGATATGAGAATCCTTTCTTATTTCTATTTGAGGAAGTGATATCCCGAGGAGTCTATAACTCACTTGGATCAGAGTGGCGCAGCGGAAGTGTGGAGTTGAGTTTGTTCCAAAGTCATTCAGATCCTGCTGCAGGACCTGAGGAAAGGAAGGAGGGGAGTTTGTAACATCCCGCTCGTCCGGCCGTACAGGTACGCCATCACGGGAGAGCTATATGCGCTTTTAATTTATTTAATCATGCGGTTATGCGTTTATGCCCTATTTACCTCGTTTTTAAATCGTTTGAACCCGTTTTTTATTCTAACTTTTGCGATTCAGTGATATGTATGATGTATATATGTTATGAACTTGTGTACATGATCTTTTTATGTTTTTAAGTTCGTTTGATACGGTTTTCGAACCATTTTATTTGTTAGGGACTTAAGGAGTTTTAGTGCACCTTAGGTTCCAGAAGGCGTATCTTGAGATCGGGAATTCGGATTCAAATTTTGAAAGTGATGATGGACTCATAACAAAGAAAGGAAGCTAGAGAACTTGGCCTCGTATTTTTCTAAACCCGATGATCCTCCGAATTTTGCCCGAATAGTTACCCTTTGTGATAGATTTCCAACCCTTGTCCGTTTTGCTTATATCTGGCCCGTTTCTTATCCGAATTGACCCATTTTTGAACCCATTTAACCCTCTTTCAGCCCTTTATCTATCCCTACCTCTCTCATTTTGGTTCAACCTAGGAGACAAGCAAGAAAGATGCAGAAACGAGACAACAAGAGGGACGAAAAGGAAGAGAGTAGGGAAATATTCACCAAGTCGGACATTGAGCTTATTCGACCTCCGTTCTTCATCAAATTCGAAAGGTGAGTACATTTATGTGATCTCCATTTCCTAATCTTTCTTTTTCACCTGGTTTTATTCATTTTCATAGAGAATCAAGCATGATATGGTCATGTGTGTGAATAGTTAGGTTAAATGATTAATTTGATGAATTCTTTCTTATACTCGAAGCATTTCTTATTTTAGAGCTGAATATATGATCAATATGACTAGCTTGTTTCATTTTTATGCATGAATTTTGTGGAAAATGTGCTGAAAATCCAACCACCGTTGATGAACTCCATGAGAGCTTGAATATGAACTTGAATTCCAACCTTTTTGCTTTCTTGTTGTAGCGTGTGAGTTTGTTGTGTGTTTGGCCATTGTTTTATGCTTCTTTTTGCTGCCTTTCCTCCCTCCTTTCCTGCTAGTTCACGCCCCTGTTGCTGCTGCCATGAAAGCTCGAAGGAAACAGAGCTGGAGCTTGAAGATGATGGAGTTCTGCGCCCATTAACGGGCGTTACCCCGTTTTGGCCTTTTGGAGGTAGCACCCGTTACCTCCATGGCTACTGGAAGACTTTGGCGTCTGCTTCCCTTAACGGGGGTTAGTCCTTTTGGCCTTAAGGGTGGTAACCCTCGTTATCCCTACCCCTTTTTATGGTTGTTTGTGCTTTGAGTTCTTTGTGTGCCCGGTTTGTTTTCGTTGTTTGTTTCTTGCTTCGTTTATGATTTTATCTAATTTCTCCCACCCGAATTATGATCCCAATATATTAACGTGTTAGTATATAGTATGTTTCGTTAATTGTTTGATTTTATTACATTGTTTATTCAGTGAAAACATGACTTAGTTGCATGAACATTTAATTGATACGTGTGAACTTTCTTGCATTCCCTTGCCTTATTTATGTAATTCAAACTAATGAATACATATGATATGTTATAATATGATGTGTCAGGATCGATGTGCTAGACTTATGGATTTATTTGATGAGAATTCGATGCTTTCATGCGCGATATATGACGTTATATGTTCTATAGCATACGTGTGTGTATGAGTACCTTGTTTCCTTACCTCGTGTGATACCTCTTTGATTCTTTTGTGATATGAATGATTTTCTAAAATGTGATATGATGTGTTATGAGTGTTGCATCAAATTTACGAATTCGTTTTACGTGAAATATATGAGCTATAGTTGAATATGATATAATATAAACTCATATGGCCTATATGATATCTCATTGCATTCTTTATACATCATTAGCATCCATATGCATTTGCCGAGTGTCTAATTAGTGCATTTTGAGTCTAAAGTTGCCTTTTGTTAATTGTTTTATCCTTAGGTTCGTTCTGTGGGCGACGAGGAGGTCTCTTAGACATGTCTTGAGTTCGTTTCGTTCAGTTTGGTCGACAAGATGAGGTTTTCTTCTTTTAGTTAATACGACCTACAACCCTACCTGTATTTTAAGCCCGCATGTCACTTACATATATATATATATATATATATATTTATGTAAATACGTGTTTGATTAGTATTTTATGGGAATTGGCCCGTTTTGTTATGAAATCGTTTGAAAAATGCTTTTATATATACGTAAACTATATTTTCGTTTGTTTGATTTGAAAAGGGTTGGTGTGTGTGATTTTTGAACTAGCGAGCTTTGTACTTTGAAATATGAGTCCGTAAAATTCAAAAATTTCAAAAATTTAGATCTTTTGACTTATGAATTATGAATTGGGCCCTGGAGAAATGGTATGCGATCTCGGGTCGGTCGTGGGGTCGCCGAGCTCTCTCATCAACACAACTCCGCTTTGGGAGACTTAGCACAACCTCGGGAGGTCGAAGGGAAGGCAGGTCTCCTTTTGGCCGACGGTAACCCCGTCGGTGGATCGGGTAGGATCCCCCGACTCCAAACATATGACAAGAGAACGGGGTTGAGGGGAGCCCTTCCTCATCCTCAACTGGCGAAGGTGGATTGATTTAGAACTTTGTTTGTGTTTTGACTTCAATTTTGATTATGAAAGGAGTAAGTTGGTTAGAAACTCGTTCTCGCTGAGTAGTTTGATTTTGATTTTGATTTTGGTTCGTGAAACGTGAGTGGACTTCTACCTTCCAAAATTGGTTGATTTTAGCCTTCGGCCGTAAACCTTTTTATTATATGTACTATCACGGGATATTTTATTTTAGCTTGCAAAAACCACGCCCTAGATCATGAACTCTTTAATTTGAATGTGCTATGCTCTTACGTATATGTAAGTGTACGTGTGTTAGCCCCTTCACCAATCATTAAGACTGACCCCTCCTCGTTGCTTTCTTTTTCCCTTTTGTTCTTTGAGTTGCAGGTGCAGGTCTTTAGTTCGTGCCAGGCGATGGTCTTTTATTTTCGTGTTGTTCGAGTCTTAGTGAAGTCCTTTGCATACCTTGCATTTTATTTATGAAATTTCGGAATTATGTATAAGATATGTTGTAAATTTCAAACTTTGGAACTTATACGAATTTAATGTGGCCCGGGTTGGGCATGGCATGTATAACTCAGTGTATTTTATGCCTAGTATGAAAGCATGTATGATTGTATATTCGAATCCTGGTGCTTCCGTATTTGCTTTGTATATTTTACGCACTCTGAATTAGGGTCTAGACCACTTGGCATATGAGAGATTTTGTTTGTCTCCCGTTCACCATAGTTTGATACGTGTGTGGAGTTCTTATTTCGTTACACGTGTTGGGCTATGGTGCGGGGGATGTAATGCTCTATGCTCCAGGGTGCTACAAAGGGTGTTTGATTGGCGGTATCAACATCACTAGAAAGCTTCAATTCCCGTGAGTTTCTTGAAACCGTGTTTAGATACGATGCGAACATTGCATGTTTTTAGATCTACTTTTGGAAAAATTTTAAAATTCCCCTGTGCAAACTCTGTATATTTAGTATCATGGGATAAAAGGTCTTAGAGTGCAAAAACCACACCCTGGTTCATGAATTCTTTTGATTAGAATATGTCCTGCTCTCTCATGAGAACTCTTCCCAGACTCTTCAAGTCTCAATTTCATTCTCTTCAATAACTTTGGAACTCGGCCTTGATATCATCATATTCGAATCACTTCGGAAGATCAAAATCCCTAAATCTCTTATAGACCAAAGATACTTGTCTCTCTTGTTCTTTCCCCGGTGACACTTGTTTACGTTGAAGAGAAACCTGAAATAAAAATATAATTCAAAGAAAATATCAATGCATACGGGGTTTTTTGCATGTTCATGTGAAAAATTAGTACAAATAATTACAATTAAATCACATAATTGATGTAGTGAATGCAAGCAAGCACGTAGTCCTAGCTGAACGACCTATACAAAACTGACACGATACTAGAGCTCCGATTTTACAACCTAGAGATCTAATACCACTTAAGGATGTAGCACCCCGAGCGGTGGGCACCACATCCCCCACATCATAGCTCGACACGTGTAACGGAACGAGGATTTCGCACATGCATCAAACCATGGAGAACGGGAGACAAACAAAAATAAACCCTAGGCTAGGCGGTCTAGACCCTAGATCAGAGTGCGCATACAAAATCCAAAGCAGAAGCGGAAGCATCAGGATCCAAAATACAAGCAAACATATGTGCAATTGACCGATCAAATATACATAAGTTGCCATGACGGGCCAACTAAATCAAATATACATAAGTTGCAACTAAATCAAATATACATAAGTTTCCATGACGGGCCAAAAATAAAACGTAACATATGCTCTCAAATCACAACATGTGACGCCCCCTTTCTCGATTAAGGTAAGTTTTGATACGAGAGTGAATGATTTATCTTTCTTTGCATGAATTATGTGAGAATTATACCTTAATTGACCGATGTATTTGAACTTATGTGGAATATATGATTTGTACAAAATACTTGACTAATTGATGTGTTAATTATGTGCTCGTATTGTTCTTATTGAGCTTTCATAGCATGCTTTGTGTTTAATCGAAACTATGTGCTTGTTTGGCTATTAAAGCATAATTTAGGGACTCAACGGTAAATTTATTTTCTAAGCTGGGAACTGGATAGAACATAATGAAATTGAGTAGATAATTCAATTACGAGTTCGTGGGTTCTTGAATCGTTCGATTTGGAGTTCGGATGAAGAAGTTATGGCCATTTTACGAAAAGTCAACCATTTTAACCCAAATCAGTTGACAGCGACCCAATTTCAAATTTAACCCAATTATAGACCCAATTTCACTTATAACCCGCTCCAATTGACCTGGTTCGTGACCCAAATAGCTGACCCAATTTACTAATTCAGACTTTAACACCCAAGACTCATTTTACGTTAAAACACAAGATTCAAGCCCTCTATTCCTCAGTCTTCTCTCCAACCTATTCATATTCTCTCAAGAACTCTTCAAACCATTTTCAGGAGGCAAGATTGGAGATTGAAGCTAGAGATTTAAGGTTGAAGAACTCGACTTTCTCTTCGATTTCCAGCTCTTAGGGTAAAGTTTATGTGCTTCTTTGTTGGGTTGATGTTCTTGAAGCTTTTGAACTTCAATTTGAACTAGGGTTCTTATGTGTTAGATTGAATTCGAATTTCTTGTTGGAAATACGTTTATTTTCATGTTGGGAACATTTTGGCATAAGGATTTCTTGCTTTTATGCTCTTATGTGAAATCCGCCGTTGATGACCTTTGAAGCTTTCATGAGAATTCTTGCATGTTTATCTTCTTGTGTGTTTTAGCTTGATTTGGTGATTGATTGTTGTTCCTTGAGCAATTTCATGAAGAATGTGATAATTTCCTTTGAGTTTCTTCCATGATTGAAGATTTCACCATTGATGAGCCTGGAGCTTGAATACTTGAAGAAAATGATGTTCATATGTGCTAATTGTTGGATTTCTTTATGAATACTTGCTCCTAGATGCATTTGACATGTGTTATGATGTTTGATTTCGTTTATTCAAGTTATATGAACTTTGAGGCATGATTTAAGAGTGTTTAGACCTTAAAATTCACCATTTACAAGCATATGTTCGTAATTTCGATTTGCAACAGTAGCATGTCAAATGCCCGTGTGGAAATTGCATTGAAACACCAAACCCCCGTGTGAGAACCTACAGTCAAGACTTTTCAGGGCCAAACGCCCATTTGTATTTCCTTCACAAACACCAAATGCCCGTTTGGGCACTCTCGGGTCTAATCTTTGAGTTTTTGTGATTTTGTTCGTTTTGCTTCGTTTTCACTCCCTTTGCACTTCTTACACCCCTAATATGATATATATGACTTGGAATCATGTTTATGTGAACTTTAATATCTTGTATAACTCGATTATGTGTAAGAATATGCTAAGTATGATTCGCATGTTGAAATTTGCATGTCTTATGGCATGAAAGCTTGTTATATGACTCGTATGACTTCATTTGATTATAATTGCTAAGTTATGCCATCCTTGGACATTCATTACACATCATGGACATATTGGCATTCTTTTAAGCCGTGCGTCGTCTTATTTGGTGTTGAGTCGAGTCTTACCTTTGTTAGTGCGTTTGTCTTGTTAGGTGCTGAGTCTCGGGTCGAGTAGCTTGTTGCTCGTGGTTGGCCTTCGAAGTTCTTGGTGAAGGTGAGGAGTTATATATATATATATATATATAAAATGTTTTCAAAACTGTGGACATATATGACCTATCATGTTCGATGATTTGAACCTCCGTTTTCAAAATGTATATGTAGGCTTTATAAGCCAAGTTTTATGAGATTTGCTCGTATTATGAATATTTGCTTATAGAAAACGGTTTACAAGTAAAACTTGAGTTTTGGTGTATGGGATAGATACCCGAAATGGTTTTGGAACTTTCATTTGAATATTATGTATGTGTGAGTTGTGTAGTGAGGTTATAATGTACCTTGCAAGGACGCTTGCTTGGGGAATTCTTATGTGAGCTCGGGGATAGAGGTGAGTTATATTCCGGGAAGGCAAGGGCCGACAGATGTCCTCATACAAAGTTCCCACTATGGACAAGTTTACTAAAACTCCGAGGGAGGTTTTCGGGGTTGAAGTCTTCTTCGAGAGAGCTAGGTTTCATGGATCGAATTCTCTATGTTATGGATGATTGCGGGCTGTACACCCTCATCATCAACGGTGTAATGGATGGCTTGATTTGATTTATTGGTTTGGGAAGATCGGTTGGAGTGCTCATTCTCGCCGAGTCGGTTTTGTGTTGTTTATGATCCATATTTTCTAAAACTTGCATTTACTTTGAAAATGAGTTGGATCATGGACGTCGTGCTTTGAACATGCATTGAGCCCTTATGCTATTCATTTATGTAAACCTCTCCTCACCGGTTTCTTTTGAGCTGACTCCCTTTACCCTTCGTATCCACAGGTTGCGTTTTGGAGTCGAGCTAGGCGGGGTCTTTTGGAGTCTTATATAGTCATCTAGTTGGTACTCATTTACGCTTGTAGCTTATGTTATGTTTTGGGATGTATGGATTTATTATGTATGATGTTTGTTATGCTAGTTTGGACCGTGTTGGTCACTAGGTTGATTTTACATTCCATACTTTGAGCATTCCGTGTTGGACCGTGCCGGTCACTTAGTTGTTGAATGAATGCATTTATGCACTTGATATGTTTTGATTTAAGCTTCCGCATACTTGTGTATGATCTACTCGCTTTGTAAGTCTAGTACCACCTAGCTAGGTTGTCCGTTTGTCACAGCTTGCTTCGGTCCCGGGGGGTATATCGTTAGCAATTCTATATACAAGCTAGGTCTGTAGCGCGGGATAGGCGTGGATGCCCTCGTCAGGGCGTTACACCCCTATTTGGTTGGTATCAGAGCCGAAGGTTCAAAATCGGGCTCTTGATTTGTCTCGAGTCGTCTAGGTCGTACGGCTTAGGGACAATGTGCTTTCGTGTTCATTTATTTTGCTTTTGCATATGGCTCTATGTTACTAATATCTTGTTAATTCTTCCTTTAAATTCATGTAATTGTATTTCTTACTTGATATTACGTGACATGAGCATATGAGTAACCAACATGCATATATGATTGAATTGTGTAGGATGCCTCCACGTCGTCGTGACCGTTCTCCGGCTCATGGAAATGAGCAAGATCCTCCGGGGAATAATCAGAATCCACCTCCAATGCCGCCTCTACCTAACGCAGCGGATCTCATGGCTATTATGACTCAGTTTGTGCAAGCCGTGAATGCACAACAAGCCGCTCAACAAGCCGCGTAAGCACCTCCTCTGAAACCTCCTCCACCACCTGTTCTGGTTGAGAGTGTTTATGACCGATTTAGTAGGCGTCGTCCACCTATATTTCCGGGTACTACGGATGATTTGAACGCAGAGTATTGGATCACTACCATTGAGAGGATTTTCCGAGTTGTTACTTGTACCGAAATGGAGAAGGCCTTGTGTGCTATCGATCTTCTTCGTGATGAGGCTTATAATTGGTGGCGTAGCACCATGTCCCACATGGGGGTTGGTGAAGACAATGTTACTTAGGAGATGTTTGCAAGAGAGTTTCGGGCACACTACATACCAAAACAAGCAAGGAAGCGCTGTGAGAGGAAATTCACCAATTTGGAGCAAGGGAATATGTCCGTGATCGAGTACATTGCCGAGTTCAACCGATTGTCTCCATATGCACCTCATATTACCGATGAGGAAGACCGCAAGTGTGAGAAATTTGTGGAAGGACTTCGTGGGGAGATTTCATGATCTTTAGCTCCGGTGCACATTGATAATTGGGCATGCTACCGGGTTAGCTTTGAAAGTTGAAGCGGAAGTGTAGCGCCCCAACGGTGGGCACCACACCCCCGCACCATAGCTTAACACGTGCAACGAAACAAGGACTCCGCACACGTGCCAAACCATAGCGAACGGTGACAAACAAAACAAAACCGAACTCTGAGCTAGGCGGGACGTAGACCCTGCACACATAATACTTAACGAATATATGGAAGCGTGATCATGCCAAACAAAAATTCAAATCATGTAAACAGTTGACGGGTTCAATCTAGCATAATTCCTAATCCCGAAATTTAAATCATAACATAAATCATCAATACAAACGGGTTCACCTAATCCGAGCACCTGTCCTAACCTGTCCCAAATAATCATATAATCAAAACGGGTTCATCTAATCCGAGCACCTGTCCTAACTTGTCCCGATTTCAAATCATAAATGAACAAATCATATTTAAACATATTTGTTCATAGGTTAATAACATAAAACTAAAACTGAATTCAAAATGCAAATGCAAAGACTCAACTAATACAAGACTCGACTCCAAGAGACTCACACCGTCTAGCTCGAACTCCAAAGCAAACCTGCAGAGCTAAAACATAAAGAGGGAGGGTCAGTCACACTTGACTGAGCGAGGGGTTAACACACGCATGCTATACATAATATACATAGCAAAGCACGTAAAAAGAAGATGTTCATGAAGCCGGGAGTAGTTTTTGCACGCCAAAACATTTGCCCGTGATAATATATATAGATAGGGTGATTTAGCAAAGCAGAACAAATGAAACTTAACTTATTTAATGCGTACATTCAAAACATGCAGACGAAGCACACATATCCAAACATGTTTTATTAGGTTAAAAGTATATCAAATTTTATCTTAATTTGAGAATCTACCCCCGTTTCACGAACTTATAACCGACAGACATAACGAAACTCGGCGGGTACGAGCACAAAGTCAGACTAACCAAAACAGAACAAAACAAAACATACCAGGTAGGTGTGATGGAAGGGTTGCGCGACCCTAGCCATCCAGAAGCGGAAGAGGGGAGTGCTCAATGCTGCTCAAACCCTCGTACTCCATCCCCCAACCTACGCTCAGGTGGGTTCCGGTACATCCCATACACAGAATACATACACAGATCACGGAAATCTGAAGCTTAACCCGCTACAGACAGACAGACATATTTCATGCATATCGTACTTAGCTATCGTACGTACATATCACGCAGACTGACTTCAAAATCATAACAAAATCAAAGCTAAGCTTACATAGGCTTATACATAACTTCATACTTTCAAACTTATTGCAAAGCCAACAAAATACGCATCTTACACATATCTACATATACATAAAGGCTTATAAGTCGCATGCATTCGAAAACCGGCACATTTCATTAGGGTATAACTATATCCTAACCTCACCTCGAACCAAACGAAGCCGAAGAGAAAGCACTTGATTCACCCCGGAATCAACTGACGAATAAAATACCACCCCGGGTGCACCTGGACAAACTGAAGGCAAAAGACAAGACTTAGACTCAAGAATGAACCACATAGACGCACGGCGTATGTTCATGCATATAAGAGATGCAATCAAGTAGGCATAACACATATTTGAATCAATTACATGCAAACCAAGATAATACATAGCTCAACATATTCATTTATAATCATATAACACGTTCATGCACACAAACAATTCATATTACAAGGCGGAGATACATAACAAGGTGCATTGATGCTTCGTGCAAATAATTCATATTAAATAAGCAACATAAAACACATATAGCAACAAGTATATACACATACACAAGATAAAACAAGTTAGGAATGAGTTCGGAGGTGGCAAGGTGCAAGAAAAGCGGAAGGAAAGCATAAGAGATTGTTCCGAGCAAAACCGGCAAAAACTGGAAATTATTCCGAAACGGACAAGCTGTAGGAAAACGGTTATAACTTGAGTTTGAGAAATGGGAATTGAGTTTTTCTTCTTGAAACTGAAACTAGACACAAATATCTTTAAAATGGTAGGTGGCTCAAAACGTGGTTCAAAGCGAGCCGAAAATGGCGTAAGTTTGAATTTGGACGAAAGCAGAATTTCGGCGGAGATGGCGACACAAATTTCAAACGATTATATCTCATAATCTAGAACGAATTTTGAGGTGATTCCAATTGGAGGATGTTCTAGACTTCAAGAGATTTCCGTAGGTTCAAAAATCAGGCAAATCCGAGTTCAAACGAGGTCAGCACGGCCGTTTCAAAATTGGCCTGGAAGCTGACACGACCGTGTCCGAATAAAAAAATTCAAAGTCGAGGGCTTGACACGGCCGTGTCGGAAATGAACTAGGGGCTGACATGGCCGTGTTGGGTCGTCTTCTCCGAAAAATCACAGCAACAAAGCAAGAGCTCGACGGGGGTGGTTCCCAAACCACCCCAAACCACATTCCGATCAATTAGTACACCAAAAACACTCAAATTCAAGATATATCACATATATATATCACATTAGAACATAAATCGGGGTTCGAAACGAGTCTAAACACCCAAAACACGCAACCTATACTATTCATCATCTCCAACCAATCTCAAGAAATACGGCAATAACGCGAGATTCAATCGGTAGAATCGAAACACGTAAGGAGAGGGTCATATTGCTTACCTTGGATCGTTGATTGGACGGACGGGGGTCGGGGTTCTTGAGCTCGGAAAGGGTTGGCTTTCTTCTTCTTCTCTTCTCTTCCTCTCCCTCTCTCCTTGCTTGAACCGATCAAAATGGGGAAGAAAAGAGGGTTCGGTTCCTTTTAGGGCCAAGAAACGGGTCGGGTTAACAAAATGGGTAGGATCAAAGGATATCCGATCCAAACGAATCGGATTTTAAAACGATAGGGCTAACAGACGGCTTTGAAAATATAAAGTTAATTTCATCGAATCCGAATCGTCGAAACGAACTCAATAAAGGGGTCGGAATTCGAATTCGAACTCCCGAGCTCAAGATTGCCACGAAGGCCAAAGCACCCTAATTAATTAGGTCCCTAAACTTCAAGTATTGAGCATTCGAGCCCAAACAATTAATTAAATCTAAAGCGCATAAACTTAAATAAATTACACGTTGACATTTAAGGCATACGAATTACATAAATCACGAAAATAAACTCTCTCGTGACGCGTACCTGGAAATGCCAAAGTAGCGAGATGTTACAAACTCTCCCCCTTAAAGAGGACTGTCCCCAGGTCCTACCGCTCGAGTAAGAACTACGAGCAACTCTCCCGTATTCACCCAAGTTCGAGGTTCATGACGTCCCGACGAGTGTTAGCTCGAGAAAGGTCTTCAAGCACCAAGGGGTTTGATCTTCCCTCCAAGCTCTCCACGAACTTAATCCCGACTTGGAATAGCTCAGACGTTTTCACACGACAGAAGGGTCCAAAAATGATTCAACTCCCACCGTTTGAATCCATCTAAACCACCCACAACTCGGAATCACGAATGGGGTCGTTAAGGAACTTCCACCATTCGTTCTCCAACCCGAACAGGCCTTCTAACACCACTTCAACCCGTGGCCCAAAGTTGACGTTCGAACCATTGCTTGCCTCTAACTGAAGACTCTTGGAAGATCGTTGGGTAGACCTTTGCAAAGCACGACCCTCAACTAACCGCGAAACAAAAAGCACTCGAACACTCAAAGCAACCCCGAAAGGTAACAAACAACAAACACACACAAGCAAAGCTAAAAGATGAATGATACACGTGATATGCATGTTTAAGTGTACCGTTCACCGATATGTGAGTGTTCGTGAGGATTTGATCATTGCCGAAATCTTTTGCCCACCATCTTGAAATTCTAGATGCACTTGTCACTTTAACACTTTCCATTATCTTCATTCCACGGTTGTTGTCTACTCTTGAATTCTTTCCCCAAACCCGACTTTTCCTTTGCTCGGATGTTTCTTTGAAAAGGGGTCAAGAAACAATCCCATCTCCTTCATCCTTTGAAGCCAAGGTCCCTTGGGACCTTCTTCTCTTAGGAACGATTGAAAAATCCCGGAACCATTGTTAATCCTCGAGCCTGAACTTTTGACAATTTGCTCCTTCCTTCCGAGATACAATTAATAAATCCCCATGCCCCGTATTTGCGGTTGGTTACACTTACTCTAACGCCCGGTGATGTTTTCCCAAAGTAACACCGTACTTGGGGTCCTTTCAATGTGGTAACCTTTGATTTAAAATCTTCAATTCTATGTATAAATTTCTAAAATCCGATCTTCTCCTCGATTCATTCTTGGTGTCACTCTCTCTTCGGCATTCTCGATCCCCAAAGAAGGTCCTCAATTCGAACCTTGTCCTACTCGTTTCTTCCAATATCATCGTGGTATTCTTTTCAAAATTGAGTTCCATCTTTAGCCAATCGCCCTAGCCCTAGATTCCTTGCTTAAGTGTTCTCTTGGTCCTGATTTTATTTCTAAGAATTGGATCCTTCAGTTCTTGGTTTATTAATATGACTTCTTGTATAATTCTTGAATCCGGTGGTTCCTCGACGACCTCTAAGTCCAAGTTCTTCACCAATATGCTTCTTGTAGACATGCCAAAATGCCTTCTTCGGAAGATGAGTTTCAACTTTTCTTCAAATCACAATCGGATCCCAAATCTTCAACCCAAAATATAGTTTCTCGAATCTACTTCCTTGACATATCTTCGTATGATGCTATAGTCGGCAACCAAATCTCAAGGAAGACCTTTAATTCGAGCCTCACTTCAACCATCTCTTCCCACTTCATAAGGCTCAAAACTCGGCCGTATGAGTGAATCAACATTCTACAAGTAAACACTAAATATGCATGTCGGATTATATGTATAGATGAAATGCATCATAGAGTCACTCGAGCACGTAGAAAATGTTACACATTGTGATTTTAACACATAGAGAAATTTAATTACAAAATTTAATATGTTATGAATGCACGTGCCATGAATGCAAGTACCTCAATTCCCGGGTTCATGTAGGTCTCCAATTGGAAGTCGTTGACCTCGCGTTCGGTGCTTGTTAGCTCTCGATTGGTCACACTCAGAGATCTTGTGCTTGGTTGATCCACAAGCGTAGCATCTCTTCAATCTATCCCAACAAGCGTCGTAGGCATGGTTTGTCCCTCCGCAATGGGTACAAGGTTGAAGCTCTTTCTTTAACTTTGAAAAGTTATCAGTCTTATGCTTCTTCCCACGAATCTTCTTGGTTCGATTCCCGGATTGGTGGGATTTTCCTTCTACTTGCAGATTGGAGCATAGACCCAATTCAAGTCTAGGCTCCGATCCTTCCTTCTCTTTGCTTCTTGTTATAATCCACGTTTCGACCTTTAAAGCTCTCTTTGTGGCCTTATCCCACGTACTCGTGTCTTCGCAATTAAAGCTTCCTTGATTTCATCCCGAAGACCTTCCGTAAAGTTCCTAGCCTTCATTTCATTGTTGTTCGTAATGTGGGGTACATAATCACCCAATTTCTTGAATTCCTCCAAGTACTCCATGACCATTTTATCTCCTTGTTTTAACGCGAGGAATTCTTCGAGTCTTCGTTCTTATAAAACGGCCGGTGCGAACTTCTTCCTAAATTCTCGAACAAACACGTCCCATGTCATCTCTTCGTGTATTGCCTTTACTTGTTGGATGACTCCTTTCCATCGTTGTCTTGCTTGACCTTGGAGAAGTTGTATCGCAAGGCGGGCCATGTCTTGAGAATTACACGACCATAACGGAAATATGCTTTCTATCTCCGAGAGCCATTCTTCGGCTTTTAAGTCATCTCCTTCTCGGAATTGGGGAGGATCAAATGCCTTAAATTCCCGATGCATCATTGCCAATTGATTTATAGGTGGAATTCCGGTTGAGGATTGACCTTGATGGTATGGATGTTGGTGAGGTTGACCAAAGTGTTGCCGACGTGGTGGCATCCTGAAAATCTCAACAACTACAATAGAGGTATATGCGTGTCGATTAGTATGTGCATATGTCACGTAATTAAACCAATCAAGAGCAATTAAGCGATGTAATGTATTGTACAATATAAAAATAGCCAAGTAATAGAAATTCTCACATGCAAAGCAAATCAAATCGTGATGCAAACGTGCACATAACCAAATTATCCAATGCCGTACAACCTATACAGACACGACACAACACCGAACCCCGGTTTTGTAACCTGGGGCTCTGATACCACTTATAGATGTAGCGCCCCAACGGTGGGCACCACACCCCCGCACCATAGCTTAACACGTGCAACGAAACAAGGACTCCGCACACGTGCCAAACCATAGCGAACGGTGACAAACAAAATAAAACCGAACTCTGAGCTAGGCGGGACGTAGACCCTGCACACATAATACTTAACGAATATATGGAAGCGTGATCATGCCAAACAAAAATTCAAATCATGTAAACAGTTGACGGGTTCAATCTAGCATAATTCCTAATCCCGAAATTTAAATCATAACATAAATCATCAATACAAACGGGTTCACCTAATCCGAGCACCTGTCCTAACCTGTCCCGAATAATCATATAATCAAAACGGGTTCATCTAATCCGAGCACCTGTCCTAACTTGTCCCGATTTCAAATCATAAATGAACAATATTTAAACATATTTGATCATAGGTTAATAACACAAAACTAAAACTGAATTCAAAATGCAAATGCAAAGACTCAACTAATACAAGACTCGACTCCAAGAGACTCACACCGCCTAGCTCGAACTCCATAGCAAACCTGCAGAGCTAAAACATAAAGAGGGAGGGTCAGTCACACTTGACTGAGCGAGGGGTTAACACACGCACGCTATACATAATATACATAGCAAAGCACGTAAAAAGAAGATGTTCATGAAGCCGGGAGTAGTTTTTGCACGCCAAAACATTTGCCCGTGATAATATATATATATAGGGTGATTTAGCAAAGCAGAACAAACGAAACTTAACTTATTTAATGCGTACATTCAAAACATGCAGACGAAGCACACATATCCAAACATGTTTTATTAGGTTAAAAGTATATCAAATTTTATCTTAATTTGAGAATCTACCCCCGTTTCACGAACTTATAACCGACAGACATAACGAAACTCGGCGGGTACGAGCACAAAGTCAGACTAACCAAAACAGAACAAAACAAAACATACCAGGTGGGTGTGATGGAAGGGTTGCGCGACCCTAGCTATCCAGAAGCGGAAGAGGGGAGTGCTCGATGCTGCTCAAACCCTCGGACTCCATCCCCCAACCTACGCTCAGGTGGGTTCCGGTACATCCCATACACATAATTTGGGGCCCCACACATACACAGATCACGGAAATCGGAAGCTTAACCCGCTACAGACAGATAGACATATTTCATGCATATCGTACTTAGCTATCGTACGTACATATCACGCAGACTGACTTCAAAATCATAACAAAATCAAAGCTAAGCTTACATAGGCTTATACATAACTTCATACTTTCAAACTTATTGCAAAGCCAACAAAATACGCATCTTACACATATCTACATATACATAAAGGCTTATAAGTCGCATGCATTCGAAAACCGGCACATTTCATTAGGGTATAACTATATCCTAACCTCACCTCGAACCAAACGAAGCCGAAGAGAAAGCACTTGATTCACCCCGGAATCAACTGACGAATAAAATACCACCCCGGGTGCACCTGGACAAACTGAAGGCAAAAGACAAGACTTAGACTCAAGAATGAACCACATAGACGCACGGCGTATGTTCATGCATATAAGAGATGCAATCAAGTAGGCATAACACATATTTGAATCAATTACATGCAAACCAAGATAATACATAGCTCAACATATTCATTTATAATCATATAACACGTTCATGCACATAAACAATTCATATTACAAGGCGGAGATACATAACAAGGTGCATTGATGCTTCGTGCAAATAATTCATATTAAATAAGCAACATAAAACACATATAGCAACAAGTATATACACATACACAAGATAAAACAAGTTAGTAATGAGTTCGGAGGTGGCAAGGTGCAAGAAAAGCGGAAGGAAAGCATAAGAGATTGTTCCGAGCAAAACCGGCAAAAACTGGAAATTATTCCGAAACGGACAAGCTGTAGGAAAACGGTTATAACTTGAGTTTGAGAAATGGGAATTGAGTTTTTCTTCTTGAAACTGAAACTAGACACAAATATCTTTAAAATGGTAGGTGGCTCAAAACGTGGTTCAAAGCGAGCCGAAAATGGCGTAAGTTTGAATTTGGACGAAAGCAGAATTTCGGCGGGATGGCGACACAAATTTCAAACGATTATATCTCATAATCTAGAACGAATTTTGAGGTGATTCCAATTGGAGGATGTTCTAGACTTCAAGAGATTTCCGTAGGTTAAAAAATCAGGCAAATCCGAGTTCAAACGAGGTCAGCACAGCTGTGTCAAAATTGGCCTGGAAGCTGACACGGCCGTGTCCGAATAAAAAAATTCAAAGTCGAGGGCTTGACACGGCCGTGTCGGAAATGAACTAGGGGCTGACATGGCCGTGTTGGGTCGTCTTCTCCGAAAAATCACAGCAACAAAGCAAGAGCTCGACGGGGGTGGTTCCCAAACCACCCCAAACCACATTCCGATCAATTAGTACACCAAAAACACTCAAATTCAAGATATATCACATATATATATCACATTAGAACATAAATCGGGGTTCGAAACGAGTCTAAACACCCAAAACACGAAACCTATACTATTCATCATCTCCAAGCAATCTCAAGAAATACGGCAATAAAGCGAGATTCAATCGGTAGAATCGAAACACGTAAGGAGAGGGTCACATTGCTTACCTTGGATCGTTGATTGGACGGACGGGGGTCGGGGTTCTTGAGCTCGAAAAGGGTTGGCTTTCTTCTTCTTCTCTTCTCTTCCTCTCCCTCTCTCCTTGCTTGAATCGATCAAAATGGGGAAGAAAAGAGGGTTCGGTTCCTTTTAAGGCCAAGAAATGGGTCGGGTTAACAAAATGGGTAGGATCAAAGGATATCCGATCCAAACGAATCGGATTTTAAAACGATAGGGCTAACAAACGGCTTTGAAAATATAAAGTTAATTTCATCGAATCCGAATCGTCGAAACGAACTCAATAAAGGGGTCGGAATTCGAATTCGAACTCCCGAGCTCAAGATTGCCACGAAGGCCAAAGCACCCTAATTAATTAGGTCCCTAAACTTCAAGTATTGAGCATTCGAGCCCAAACAATTAATTAAATCTAAAGCGCATAAACTTTAATAAATTACACGTTGACATTTAAGGCATACGAATTACATAAATCACGAAATTAAACTCTCTCGTGACGCGTACCTAGAAATGCCAAAGTAGCGGGATGTTACAGGAAGAGCAAAGGCTTGGAACTAACAAGGGTGTTATGGTTTCCGGTTCAGGATTTAAGAGGACAACTCCAAAATCGTTCTCTAAGTCACCACAACCATCTTCTAGGGGTCGTTTTATGGGCAACAAAGGAAAGGGGAAGCAAACTCCTCCAACTACTAAGAAGAAAGAGCCATGTACTCATTGTGGGGGTACTTCACACTCCAGTGATAATTATTGGTGGAAACAAGGTAGATGTTTCAATTGTGGTAGCACCGAGCACTTGGCGAAGAATTGTGATAAATCGAAGACTAAAGGACCGGGTGATGGAACAAGGCCCGTGGCACATGCTCGCGCTTATGCTTTGGATGGGGAGCAAGAGAATACCGAGATCGACCCTACCGCCGTGGTGGAAGGTACACTCCACATACATGACATTCCCTGTAACGCCCCAGTTTTTCAGTTTTAAATAATGTGGCGTATTGTTTATAAATTGCGCGATTTAATTATTTAAATTATATGATTAATTGTTTATAAGTGTTTATATTTGATTTAAACTATAGACTATGGTTATCTTAATTAATTCATTTTATTTCAATATGAATTCGTTCATGCGCATGAGTGTTCTATTTGTACTTCGTTCATATACGTAATGATATCGGATTGGTATGGAAATTTAGTATGTCGTATGTATGTGTGTTATGAACATGTCTATGTGCTCGGTTTATGTTTTCGGTTTCATTTGACGCATTAACGAATTTAATTTTGATTGTGGAACCAAATCGGGGGCTAACGAGCAATTAGCGCACCCTTGTTTCCGTACGTGATATCTTGAGCTCGGGAATTCGGATTCGAATTCCGACACCTCCGTTGCCTTCGTATCGACGATTCAGAGACAATGGAACAATCCTCGTACCTTTTTGAAATCATTAAGACCTCCGAAATCCAACCGTAATGAGCAACTCGTGCAAGAAGAGCTTCTTTTGTTGACTAGTCTTCATGGTGGGACCCTATAACACCTCTAACCTAACCATACCTTAAACCATGACTTATGTACCTTGAGTTAAGCTCTTTCTTCTCCCTTTTACCTCTGAAAACCGAGCCAAAATATCTCCCTTCCTGCTGGAGCTGAACGAGAGAGAGAAGAAGAGAAGAAAGGAAGAAAACCTTGGCCCTTTGTGATTTTGAGCTCAAATCTCTTCCCTCCTTCACCAAATCTTTAAGGTATGAATATTTATGTCTTCTATACTCTATTATACTTGATTTCATCACCTTACATCATGATTTGGATCAAATTTGGTTAGGGTTTGGGCTAAGAGCATGAATAGGGTTTTTGGGGAAATTTGCTCTTATGATCTTGTTTGCTTGTGTAGCTGATTTTCTTGCTTATACATGATCATATGAACTTGTTTCTTGACCCATTTCTTTCCTAACTGATAGTATATGATGTTAGGAGGATTTCATCTCTTGACCCTTTAATGAAATTATGAGTTATGGAGCTTCAAACTTGATGATCAAACTGCTTCCCCTGTTTTTCGAACTGCTGTGTGAATTTTCTGTTGTTGCTTGATCAAATGGTCTCCATTTCGTGTGAAATTGCATGGAGTTGATGTACACTAATTGCTCTATATTTTAGCATTCATGTTGCAAGTATTTGGATCCATTTTAAGCCTCAAAACCGCAACACATGGCCTGTTCTTATGCATGATCTTTGACAGACTTGTTGCTGTTGGGTTTTGTAACTTGTGGGTCATTCTAATGTGCTTTAAATTGTACAATTTTGCATATATATGATGTATATTAGTTGTTTAGTATGTTAGCATGCTTTTCCCAAAGTTTCAGATCCAAATTCTACCCCTAAGTACTTGATCAAGGCATGAAGGAATCATTAGGGCTCATATGTACGATTTTGGCGACCCAGTTTTGTTGCATGGATTCGATGGCCTTAACGCGTGATTTAGCTTTTGAACTCTAAATGAAAAATGTTCATAACATGCCAAATATGTTTTATATTAAGTTTCATAGCATTTGGAGTTGATTTGGTATGCTTTTGGATTGATTTGGTATGAGATTACTTTTGCCGGAAAACTCTGTGAACGCCTCAAGTTCTGTACCGTGACACCCCCGTGTCTCATTTACACATAAGTGAGAGACACGGGCGTGTCACACCTTCTGGGCAGCTCTGTACTGAGCCACGGTCGTGGCTCAGTTTGGCTAGGGTTGGTGACACCCCCGTGTCCCTTCCCCTGCGCAGTCCGTGTTGCTTCCTTTTCGGTTTTTGATTTGTTTCACCTCTTGAATGGATTTATCTCCTCTTGTGTTGAACTATGAACTTGTTGTGCTATATGTTGGGAGAATTATGGTGTAATTTCATGGTATTTGGATGAGTTATAGGCATGCTTTTGCTTATTTCCGTTTATGTGTGTTTATATGTCGTTTATGAATCGCGTAACTCATTTTCTATTTCATATGCTTCCTTCTTGTTGTCAAACCTTGGAAATATGCTATCTTATGTAATATGAAGTACGTGGTAGCATTATGGGTGAGTTTGAATATGTCCTATGCTCCTATTTGAATTCTTGAATTAATTTGATTGGAGATTGAATTGAAGAATTTGAATGATTTATGATTGAACAAGTGAATGAATTGGTTATATGATTTTCATGACTTAATATGATCTTTATGCCTTCATATCATGCTTGTGCATTGCCGTGCGTCATATATGGTTCATTAAGAGTCTTGAGTCTCACGAACACGTCTTGTTGCCCTTGTTCAGTTTATCTCCAGGGTGGAGAGATCTTGATCCTTCGAGCACTTGGTACTCGTATCCTTGTTTCATCACGGTTCAGGTGAGGGTGGTTTTTGTTTTAGCTATGTAACAAACCCTACAACCCTTATATCAAAAGCTTTGGCCAAAACCTTATGATTATATATATATGGTTTTCAAATGAAGTTATCGAGTAAATTCTTCTGAGTTATACGTACGAGCGTATATAAGCTTAAAAATGGTTTTGTAATGAGGCTATGCTCCAAACCGTGTGTCTTCATGCTAGCTACGGATTGGGATGACACGGAGAGGTACGTATATAGCATATGCCGAATTACACGGTAAGGTATGATTTCTTATGGTATGTTTTGATCGAGTAAACCCTTTTCAAATGATTTATGAATGATGATATGTACTTATGAATTGTTAAGTTTTGGCGAGTCACATTTCTGATTTATGATTGAACGGGCCCCGGGACTTAGTATATGTGGCTAACCGAGGAAGCAAGGGCTGACGGGGATCCCATATACTAGTCCCAACCAACTACGGTGATACCGGCCCTCGCTAGGAGGTTTAGCGGGGAATGGGAGCTGAGTGCCCTTGGGGGAGTCATGAAACCCCATTGGCCCATGATTGAGGTGGTCGGGTCTTGCAAGCCCGTCCACCACCCGGAGGAAGAAGGTTGGAATTGATTTATGATTTATGTTATGTCATGTTATGTTTATGCACCGTGCGGGAAGGCCGGGACACGGATTGCCCAAACGAATATATTTATGATATGATTTATGGTCTGCATGTATTATGATATATTGCATGAACACCTAATCAATATATTAATGATATTTGTCGTACACGGTCAGAGTTTGGTTGGAGATTGTGCACGCTCACTCGCCGAGCCTTATATTTATGTATGATTTATGATTGTAATGAAACTAATATGAATTAGTCGTAAAATCCGAGCATTATTTAGCTATTTTCTTGCTCTTGTCGGGACTAAATTTAAACAAAACCTTGCTCGGGATTTATGACTTGCATGTGCATGTTTTTATATATATATATCGCTCCTGCTCACTCAGTCTTCTAGAGACTGACCCTCTCCCTCCCCAATCTTTTAGTGTGCAGGATTGACTTTGGAGTTTCGAGCTAGGCGGAGGTTTTGGAGTCTTTAAGTTGGTCGAGTTAGGTTAGGAGAGTCTCTGCACTCATTCATTTATTGGATTTATGTATGATTCGATTTCATAGTCTCTGGAACTTGAATAATTATGTAATTGTTAGTGAATTGCTTTTACTGGGTTTTGTTATGTTTTAAAAGAGGCCTGAAGAGCCCAAATTCCGTTTATGGTTTGTATGATTGCAGTTGGGCTTGGCCATGCATTATATTTTGTGGATTGGTTTTCATTGCAGGGTCTAGTTCCGCCTAGCTTAGGAAGGTTTTTATGTTTGTCTCCCGTTCGCTAGGGCTTGATACGGGTGCGGATTTACTATTTCGTTACTCGTGTTGAGCTTTAGTGCGGGGGATGTGGTGCCTCACGTGCGGGGTGCTACATCCTTAAGTGGTATCAGAGCTCGGTTGCAAAACCGGTGTTCTTGAGTCGTGTTTGAGTCAGTTAGGTCGCACGACATAGGAACAACTTGTTAATGTGTGCATTGCATCGTTTTGGCATGAATATTTGACACTAATTGTTGGAAATTGCTTAAAATATGTATACAATCTACGCTTTCATTTAGTTGCTTTAAGTGTTGCAATTTGCATTCTATGTGCCTGGATTCATTTAACTACGTGTCATAAGCATACGCTAATCTTCATGCATCCATATTTGAATTGATCTTTCTTATATAGGCTACTATCATGCATTACAATTCACACCAACTACAACTGACAAGGTAACTTGAATGCCGAGTGTTCAAATTCCACGGCTTGCACAATGGAACTATCTATCATGGCTCGTATCACGGGAGGAAGCTTGGATCACGGGAAGGTTCATCAATCATGCCCCACCTACAAACCTTGAACGTTCTCAACATACAAGACATGCAAAGACTCAAGTTCTAACTTGAGGGATGCGTGAGACAACAAGAGGGGTGTGAAACTCTTCACCATCCCGATTTTGGAGACATCTAATACAAGAGTAAATGCCCCAAGGTTCACCTTTGAAACTCCGAGTTTGGAATAGTTGAGTGATTGGAAGACCAAATTGGGAAACTTCAAGGAGTCGGATACATGATGTGTTAAAAAGGGATTCGACTCAACTCAGATGCAAGGATTGGGAGCCGTTAATCACAAAGCTCATTATGAGGTCAAATATGGAAGCTCACTTGCTACGAATACAAGCGTGGGACAACAAATGGACGCAAGGCAAAGAGACTTATGAGCATCGAGGAATACAAAACTCGTCGTCTCCTTGGAACCTTGGAACATGGAGACATCAAGAAGCAAGCAAGAATGGAAAGCGTTATCATGGGTGAATTATGCGCGTAGATCGGAGACAAAGGATAAGCTAAAGGAACTTTAACCGGAGAGGACATCAAGTTGAGGATTCGGATGACCTTTGGAGGTCGATGCTTGGAAGAACGTAGGGATGAAAACTCCATGGACAAATAAGACCTTGGGTTCGAGAATAGCACGTTCGGGCCGTAGGATATACAAATGGATGCAAGAAGATTAGGGAGATTCAAAAACCATGGAAAGCTAAGGAGTTATCAATGTCTCCAAAGAAAGTTACAATCATGGGAATGAGGAACACGTCATCAAGCTAAAAACTTACCACCTCGGTGACAGGTTCTGCATATTCATGGCACGAGCATCATGCATCGATTTAAATTAAATGCTTTCTGTATCTATATGTACGTTTATGTTTAATTAATATAATTGCTCCAACGTGTTGCATTGTTGCATCTTTGACTGTTTACTAAGTGCACTGGCATATTAATCCAACATGCATGGATTAGTGGTTAATTGATAGGGAATGACTCCACCTTGTTCATCAACCTATTCTTTAATCAAGGCTCACTCGAATCAAGACGAGAAGAATAGTTGGGTGATATCTCGGGAGTTCCGGGCATGTAGCTTAGCTAGCACAATCTACACCGAAGAAACTAAGTTGAAGAGTTTTGGAGAAACCTTAATCTCAAAGGGATTACGTTTAGTTGAAAGGATGGAAATACAAGAGGGGATTAAATTGGTCTAGATTTCAAGAAGAGAAAGAAAGAGAAGAGTTGGTGATTGGAAGGAAGTAACTATTGAAGGGTTTGAATTAAACCTTAGGAGTGAATTAAAGAAACGGAAGTTGACTCATCAAAAATTTCAATGAAAGAAGGATTCATGGAGTTTGACATGTGAGAGCAAAAATTTTAAGGGGGAGAGCACGACCGAGAGGTGAAGTGGAGGATGGAAGTAGTGCTCGAAGAAACATGTCAATAGCAACAACGGGGATGCAAATTAAGGAGAATCCGCAAATCCTAATGGTGGCCATTGGAAATGAATAAGAGGACGGTAATGGTTAAGTTGTTAAGAGAGAAGTGACGATGCCAAATTCGGGGGAAGATCTTTCGAGATATAAAGAAGAGAGTTTATTGAACGACTCTATGTCTGGAATTCCGAATTGGGAGTGATGAAATTATATGGGAGTTTCGGTGACCTCCTAAGATGGAATTAACTAAGGGAAAATTGGATCAAGCTATCATATAAGGGGATGGTGTCGATCAAGATTTATTCAATGAAGTGCGAAAGGGTCCAAGACGATATCATCGAGTTATTAGTTATATCAACGATAATCCAGAAGGAAGCTTAAGTAGAGACCAAATCGAAAAGGGTGATAATTGGAGGATTGGTCTCAAATTTCAAGAATCATCAAGAACCTTCTATCTTCGGTTAAGGAAATTTGGGACCAGTTATCGAATATAACATTGATGGGGTAAAAAGGGAATGACCGGACAAGAGGAACGGAAGGTGGGAAAAGATTTGTGTTGAGAGAGACTATAAGAATAAATCGTAAGGTTGAGATCGAATCATCAAGTTTGCTCAGAGTGGTGATCCTCGGGGATATGTTAAGCACCGATTTGGATAAGGATTGAAGAAGTTGGGTAGCGGTATAAGTTGGGAAGGATCTAAGGATATACTCCTTAAAGAATTCATCAATCACTTCACCGGGGAACCCTGAAGAGGTTCAAGACAAGCTGGGCACTGAGTTACATCCAGGACAGATCATACCTTGGACAACGACAACTCACAAATCTGAATTTCGCAACTACGGTGAACGGTACTTATAGCATTCATGATACATGCATCCATGCAAATTTAACTTATATAATTTTTATGTTAAGTGTTTTGATCTGCAAGGTGTGAAATTACTTGGAGTAATTGGATATCAATGTGGGCGACTTTTATTACTTGCTTTGGGTGCCTTACGTGATTTTAAATTTGGTTTTGCGTGAGTTGCTTGGGAGTATTGGAGACTTCCTTGCTTTATTTTCGGTTAAGAGACGAGGATTCTCTTATTTTTGTTTGAGAGACGGGGTACTCTCTTTGCTTGCGAGAGACGGGGTTCTCTCATTGTTGTTGGAGAGACGGGGTTCTCTCATTGCTGCTCGAGAGATGGGGCTCTCTCCTTGTTGCTTGTGAGAGACGGGGAATCTCTCATTGTTGCTTTTAGGCGTGTGTGAATCCGAGGACGGATTTTAAGGGGGAGAGATTGTAATGCCCCAGTTTTTCAGTTTTAAATAATGTGGCGTATTGTTTATAAATTGCGCGATTTAATTATTTAAATTATATGATTAATTATTTATAAGTGTTTATATTTGATTTAAACTAAAGACTATGGTTATCTTAATTAATTCATTTTATTTCAATATGAATTCGTTCATGCGCATGAGTGTTCTATTTGTACTTCGTTCATATATGTAATGATATCGGATTGGTATGGAAATTTAGTATGTCGTATGTATGTGTGTTATGAACATGTCTATGTACTCGGTTTATGTTTTCGGTTTCATTTGACGCATTAACGAATTTAATTTTGATTGTTGAACCAAATCGGGGGCTAACGAGCAATTAGCGCACCCTTGTTTCCGTACGTGATATCTTGAGCTCGGGAATTCGGATTCGAATTCCGACAGCTCCGTTGCCTTCGTATCGACGATTCAGAGACAATGGAACAATCCTCGTACCTTTTTGAAATCATTAAGACCTCCGAAATCCAACCGTAACGAGCAACTCGTGCAAGAAGAGCTTCTTTTGTTGACTAGTCTTCATGGTGGGACCCTATAACACCTCTAACCTAACCATACCTTAAACCATGACTTATGTACCTTGAGTTAAGCTCTTTCTTCTCCCTTTTACCTCTGAAAACCGAGCCAAAATATCTCCCTTCTTGCTGGAGCTGAACGAGAGAGAGAAGAAGAGAAGAAAGGAAGAAAACCTTGGCCCTTTGTGATTTTGAGCTCAAATCTCTTCCCTCCTTCACCAAATCTTTAATGTATGAATATTTATGTCTTCTATACTCTATTATACTTGATTTCATCTTCTTACATCATGATTTGGATCAAATTTGGTTAGGGTTTGGGCTAAGAGCATGAATAGGGTTTTTGGGGAAATTTGCTCTTATGATCTTGTTTGCTTGTGTAGCTGATTTTCTTGCTTATACATGATCATATGAACTTGTTTCTTGACCCATTTCTTTCCTAACTCATAGTATATGATGTTAGTAGGATTTCATCTCTTGACCCTTTAATGAAATTATAAGTTATGGAGCTTCAAACTTGATGATCAAACTGCTTCCCTGTTTTTCGAACTGCTGTGTGAATTTTCTGTTGTTGCTTGATCAAATGGTCTCCATTTCGTGTGAAATTGCATGGAGTTGATGTACACTCATTTCTCTATATGTTAGCATTCATGTTGCAAGTATTTGGATCCATTTTAAGCCTCAAAACCGCAAGACATGGCCTGTTCTTATGCATGATCTTTGACAGACTTGTTGCTGTTGCGTTTTGTAACTTGTGGGTCATTCTAATGTGCTTTAAATTGTACCATTTTGCATATATATGATGTATATTAGTTGTTTAGTATGTTAGCATGCTTTCCCCAAAGTTTCAGATCCAAATTCTACCCCTAAGTACTTGATCAAGGCATGAAGGAAGCATTAGGGCTCATATGTACGATTTTGGCGACCCAGTTTTGTTGCATGGATTCGATGGCCTTAACGCGTGATTTAGCGTTTGCACTCTAAATGAAAAATGTTAATATCATGCCAAATATGTTTTATATTAAGTTTCATAGCATTTTGAGTTGATTTGGTATGCTTTTGGATTGATTTGGTATGAGATCACTTTTGTCGGAAAACTCTGTGAACGCCTCAAGTTCTGTTCAATCTCCAATCAAATTAATTCAAGAATTCAAATAGGAGCATAGGACATATTCAAACTCACCCATAATGCTACCACGTACTTCATATTACATAAGATAGCACATTTCCAAGGTTTGACAACAAGAAGGAAGCATATGAAATAGAAAATGAGTTACGCGATTCATAAACGACATATAAACACACATAAACGGAAATAAGCAAAAGCATGCCTATAACTCATCCAAATACCATGAAATTACACCATAATGCTCCCAACATATAGCACAACAAGTTCATAGTTCAACACAAAAGGAGATAAATCCATTCAAGAGGTGAAACAAATCAAAAACCGAAAAGGAAGCAACACGGACTGCGCAGGGGAAGGGACACGGGGGTGTCACCAACCCTAGCCAAACGGAGCCACGACCGTGGCTCAGTCCAGAGCTGCCCAGAAGGTGTGACACGCCCGTGTCTCTCACTTATGTGTAAATGAGACACGGGGGTGTCACGTTCCCATACATGTATTATATGATCCGGGTGCATCTCATTCGTTTGTTACTCCTTCTAGGGCTACTATGTTAAATTTACCTCTTGTGAGTGATTCTATGTTTTATATTGTGCGTTCTCCTTTGGGTGGTATGATTAGAACTAATTGCTTGTACCGTAATTATTCGGTGAGTATTAAGGGATGCGTTTACCCGGCGAATTTGATTGCTATTCCGATGAAGAAGTACGACGTGATACTCGGTATGGATTGGTTGTATGCGCATCGGGCGAAGATGGACTGTTTCGGGAAGAAGGTTGAGTTGGGTACCGGTTTGATTACGGGTTCGAGTCTTCGTGGGAGTCCGTTTATTTGTTTGATGGAAGCTAAGAAGCTTATTCGTGATGGAGCTACCGGGTACGTGGTGTATGTGTTGAACCGGCCTAAAGATCAAGTTAAGCTCGTAGAGACTAAAGTGGCAAATGAGTTCCCGGATGTCTTTCCGGAAAGTTTGGGGACTTTGCCACCAGAAAGAGAGATCGAATTTGTTATTGATCTATTCCAAGAGGCCGAGCCATTCTCGAAGATGCCGTAAAGAATGGCTCCCGCCGAACTCAAAGAACTTAAAACTCAACTAGATGAGTTATTGGCGTGTGGGTTTGTACGGCCGAGTACCTCACCTTGGGGTGCTCCGGTGTTGTTCGTGAAGAAGAAAGATGGGACACTTCGTATGTGCATAGACTATCGGGAGTTGAATCGGATGACGGTAAAGAACAAGTATCCCCTCCCGCAAATCGAAGAGTTGTTCGACTTGTTGCAATGTTCGAAGGTATATTCGAAGCTCGATCTCCGACAAGGATACTATCAACTAAGGATTAAAGAGTCGGATATACCGAAGATGGGCTTTAACACGACATATGGACACTATGAGTTCGTTGTGATGCCCTTCGGACTAACCAATGCACCTGCAGCTTTTATGGATTTGATCACCGTGTTTTCAAGGAGTTCTTGGACAAGCTCGTTGTTATATTCATTGATGACATCCTGGTTTTCTCTAAGTCTGTAGCACCCTTAACGCAAAGGCACCACATCCCCCGCACTATAGTTCAATCCACATATGGAACGAGCACCCATACATGAATAAAGAAACACGAAACTAGCTAGGCGGGCTAACCCTCATTCAATACAACAATGTATAAAGAAAAGAGGAAACATACTCATATACATACATTCCATTCATAACCTTGTTCATTGTTTCCAAAACATGCAATTTAAGTTCTTATCATCAAACCATAATAAACAAAAGCTTTCACATGTTTCCTAACTAAGCAAGTACAAGATACCAAAATGAGAATGAGGTGCTAGACTCGACCAAAAGACTCGACCTCGCCTAGCACTTCCCTGCAAAACCTGAAAATGTGAGGTGTCAGTCTACCACAGACTGAGTGAGGGGTTTAATAAATATAAGCACACGTATCATGCAAGCTATAATCTCGGGTAAGATTTTATAAGAAACACAATATAAGTTCAAGGATAAAGAGGAATTCCCGCCCGAGATTATAACTAAATCAATTTAGCAATTTAATTAATTATCAATTGAATCCGTGGCCCGACGAGTGAGGGCATTCTCCAACCTTACTCCAAAAGTGTACAATCATGAGCATTTCCATTTATTAAGTGAGCATGCAAGTTATTTAAGTGCAATCACGTAGCAATTTCATGAACCCTTCTTCCTCTGAGTGAAGGTGGGCGTGCAAGACCCAACCTTCCAATCATGTTGTACGTCGGGAACATGACTCCCACGCACGGGATTTCTTCCTCCACCAAACCTCCTGGTGGATTCAAAGGTGATCCCAAATTGGTGAGGATAGTGTAAGAGTTACCCGTCAGCCCTTGCTTTCCCGGTTGGCTCAATACACTACCCTCGAGCCCCATGTGAACATGTTTTACTCGCCCAATCAATCAGTCAATCGGTTCAATCATTGCATGAAATCATTTAAAATCCATAGAGTTTGAAAGCTATAGATATATAGATACTTTTGGTTGAAAATGTCACGTAGGGTTATACGGGTTCTATATATCTACAAAATAAACCTCACCTTTACCGAACAACCAAAAAGCAAGAAGAAACCCTAAGGAGTGTGCTCCTCGTCTCCCATACCGTGATCTTAGATCAAAGAAGGAATGCATGAGATGATGATATGTTGTTGATGATGCTCCTACTTCACAATTTCCTTCAATTCTAGCTTGGATTATGGTTGAAATCTTCTTCTTCTCCTTATGGTGTAATAATCGGTATTTACTAGGTGTAATGTGTGTGTATTCTTTGTTCTTGGAAACATATGGAAGAAATGAGATGAAATTTCAATATCCTAAAGTCTTGTATGGAAATATGTGATTCATCTCTTTTTGCACAAAAGTCCCTCATTTATTTAAATTAATGCAATTAAGTATAATCTCTAACAATTAAAGAAATTATCTCCAAGTCATGATATTCATTAGTTACACAATTTCACTTAAGGGAGCAATTAAGGATCATAAAATACACTTAGGTCACTTATATCACTTATTTCATATAATTCATATAAATGAAGATTCATGTAAATGCGTAGAAATGTTATGCATATAATATAACGGAAGGGCAATTAATTGAATGAAATACTTAAATTTAAACCTCCCAACTCCCGAAGACCCGCTCGTGGCGTGCTTACCTGAACTTCTGGAATTTGGGGCGTTACAAAGTCGGTTGAGGAACACACTCCACATCTTCGTATGGTACTTGAGAAGCTTCGTGAGCACAAGTTGTACGCCAAGTTTAGCAAATGTGATTTCTGGATTGATCGGGTATCATTCTTGGGACATATTATTTCCGGTGATGGGATTTCAGTGGATCCTTCTAAGATAGAAACAGTTTCTCTTTGGGAGCAACCGAAGAATGTGTCGGAAGTGAGGAGTTTTCTCGGCTTAGCAGGTTATTACCGTCGATTTGTGCAAGACTTCTCTAAGATCGCAACACCTCTCACACGCTTGACTAAGAAGGAAACAAAGTTTGTGTGGGATGAAGCTTGTGAAGAGAGCTTTCGTGTGCTTAAGGAGAAATTGATAACGGCTCTGGTGTTGACTCTACCGTAAGGTTCGGATGAGTTTTCAGTTTACACCGATGCATCCAAGGAAGGGTTGGGATGTGTGCTTATGCAAAATGGGCGGGTGATTGCTTATGCTTCGAGGAAATTGAAAGAGCACGAGTAGAATTACCCGACACATGATCTTAAGTTGACCGTGGTGATATTTGCCTTAGCGAAATGCAACACTATCTCTATGGAATTAAGTTTGAGGTATTCACCGATCACAAGAGTCTTCGTTACTTGTTCACACAAAAGGATTTAAACATGAGACAATGTCGATAGATGGAATTCTTGGAAGATTACGATTGTGTCATACAATATCATTCGGGGAAGACGAATGTAGTTACGGATGCCTTGAGTCAGAAAGCAAACATTGCTAATCTTGAGGTCGTTTCCGGAAAGGGTGAAGCCGAGATCCTTGTTTCACAATCGAGGTTGACTAACATCACTATAAGACCGGATTTGAGGCAGAGAATCCTAGATACTCAATCAACGGATGAGTGGATTCAAAGACAAGTGGTTCGGGCAAGATCCAATCCGAAGTCCAAGTTTGGGTTCGATGACTTAGGGATTTTTAGGTACAAGGGCCGAGTATGTATACCGGATGGGTTACAAAGGTTGGTACTTCAAGAAACACATAAGACTGTCTATACGATGCATCGGGGTGGCAACAAGATGTACCAGGATTTTAAGAAGTACTTTTGGTGGCCTGGAATGAAACGGGATGTGGCTAATTTTGTTAAGAGATGTCGGGTTTGTCAACAAGTTAAGGCCGAACATCAATTACCGGTGGGTAAGTTGCAACCGATACCGATTCCTGAGTGGAAATGGAAACAAGTCTCCATGGATTTCGTGACAGAGCTTCCGAGGGTTCGAAAGGGGTTTGATGGAATTTGGGTTGCCGTAGATCGCCTCACCAAATCTGCACACTTTTTACCGATTCGATCGACCGATAAAGTGGAGAAATTAGCGGAGTTGTATCACCGAGAAATTGTGAGATTACGTGGGATACCTACTAGCATCATTTCGGATAGAGATCCTCGTTTGAATTCGAAGTTGTGGAAGGTTCTTAACAGATTGTGGGGAACGAAGTTGAGTTTTAGTACCGTATTTCACCCTTAAACCGATGGATAATCCGAACGGGTAATTAAGTTTCTTGAGGATTTATCAAGGGCTTGTATATTGTACTTTTCGAATGAGTGGGATAAGGAATTGACTTTGATCGAATTTGCCTACAATAATAGTTACCAATCTTCGATCAAGATGGCACCGCATGAAGCTTTGTATGGTGGTAAGTGTAGATCTTCTCTTTGGGTTCTTGAGAAAGGGAAGTGGACAGAGGAAAACGGTTTGGAGCGAGGGACCGAGCCCGATTTAATTAAGGGAGTAATTGAGAAAGTAGAAAAGATTAAGCAACATATGAAAGCGACACAAGACCGGCAAAAGAGTTATGCCGATCGGAGAAGGAAAGATTTGGAATTCGAAGTGGGTGATCGGGTTTTCTTGAAGGCAACACCGAGAAAGGGTTTCTCACTGATTGGAAAGGGTGGTAAGTTGAATCCGAGGTTCATTGGTCCGTTTGAGATTGTGGAACGTATTGGGGAAGTTGCCTATCGCTTGGATTTGCCTCCGAATCTCACGGGAATTCATAACGTATTTCATCTGTCACAATTGAGGAAGTATTTTCGGGATGAGATGGAAACTATGCTGATTGAAGAGGTACAATTAGATCCGGACACAACGGGTTCAACTATGTATACAACCTATCCCGAATTCATTAATCCATAATCAATAATATCAAAATTGGCACACCGGCCCAATTACATAAGGAGATCTAATTTAAATCATAATAATGTAAATGTGACTCAAGTGTACAAGTGAGACTTGAACAAGGAAGCTACGACTCGACTCCCGCCTAGCAAAACCTACAAGAAACTGTAAGCGTGGGAAAGAGGGGTCAGTCTCTAGAAAACTGAGTGAGCAGGAGCTATAAGTATAAATAAAAACATGCACATGTAAGCCATAAATCCCGAGCAAGGTTTTAATTGAAGTTGGTTCCCACAAAGGGCATCAAGTGGTTGGGCAATACTCGAGGTTTATGACTAATTCATATTAAATCCCTTAAGTTCATAATTCATGAACAATCATAATGGCTCGGCGAGTAAGCGTGAACAATTCTCCAACCAAACTCCAACCGTGTGCAATGGACATGACTTATTACTTTGAATACGTGATCATGCAATACATAATAATACACGTGATTCATATACATGAGACATAATCGTTTAGGTAATCCGTGTCCCGGCATTCCCACACGGTGCATAATAATAATCATAATCATATGCACAACCATAATCATAATCATAAAATAATTTCCAACCTTCTCCCTCCATAATGGTCCGGCCTGTAGACCCGAACCATCTCATTACAATATCGAGACGGGGTGTGACACCCCTGTCCCACATCGGGAAAATATAAGGATTAAGTTCAGTATATAAGTTAAAGAGTCCAATTATAACCAATAGATATCCCTTTTGGGTAGTGGTTTAGGCCTAATTTCAGGTTATACTCGGTGGGCTTAGAGACTTGTGCTCGCGTCCAATGGGTCCGCGGACCCGGGGGGTGACAAATGGTATCAGAGCCGCTCGTCAGTCGCTGGAGCTAAGTGCTATACGGGGAAAAGTTCTACGCACATGGGAACCACCTCTTGAGCCTGCGGGGCAAAGTGCTACATGTGTGGGAGCCACCTCTTGAGCCCGTAGGAGCCACCTCTAGAGTCCCAACGCAAACGAGTCAGTCATGGGCTATATGTCATACCGCGACGAGGACGTCGCGATTCTGAAGGAGGGGTGATTGTGACACCCCTGTCCCACATCGGGAAACTATGAGAGTTAAGTTCAGTATATAAGTTAAAGAGTTCAAGTATAACCAATGGATATCCCTTTTGGGCAGTGGTTTAGGCCCCATTTCATGTCATACTCGGTGCGCTTGGAGACTTACGCTCGCGTCCAACGGGCCCACGGACCCGGGGCGTGACACAGGGGCTCATGACCACTACCCTGTAGCGCCTCCCCAGCACTACAACCCCGCACCACAATACTCCCTGAGTGGAGGTTAGACCCAACATTCAGGAAATACTACAGCGAACGGTCATGATAATATATGAATGGAGTATATGTCACAGTGCAGCGGAAGATAAAGAAATTCAACTTTACCAATGAATGGGGAGGATAACGTACAATGAGCAAGGATTATCATTATTGATCAAAGTAGTTCGCAAAAGAGTACAACAGGTTAACATGCAAGGGCAAAGTATGAGATAGTTTGTTTCTGCAGAGAGTCAGCTCAAGACAGTGTACTCTTAGGATCTGATCCAACCTACTGTTGTAATATTTCAAGATACCTCTAGTTGTCGTTCATTGATTCCTGAAATCATGCATTTTAAAATAGGCAAGAGGGTTTGTCAAAGTGACTAAGTGAAGGGGGTATGAGGGTTTATATATATATATAAAGAAGATCTTGATCTATAATATTAACAATAGGATATAGCAAATATGGAACGGTTCATGATATGTGTAAAACAGGGATAGGGGTAGTTTGGAATATTTGTAGAAATATGAACCGTTTGTAACAAGAACATTAATGCCCGCAATCCATAACTCCTTAAATAATTGGTAAAATAGTATCGGGCTGATCAAGGCACCAATACTTCAATAAAACCAAGAATATTAACTCCACTACTCCTCGATGTCAATAGGGAATCAAACCTTAGAGACCACGAACACGATTTGGGAGGCAGCTATCTCTCCCTCATCCCTTGGAGTGGAGTAACTAACCTCCAGTTAAACCACTTCCAAGAGGTGGTGCAGTCCGTAGTGCCAACAATACCCTTGGCCCGATACCTTCCGGGTAATTGCTCTCTACGGATACAGCCGGGGCCCATAACATGAATCAAGAATAATATTTTACTTTCATAACCCGGAGTCAACATTTTGATAAAATGGACTTAAGGTATATATTGTCCTAGTGGAACGTTGATTCCGGCATGAAAGTATTTTCCCCTTGAAAGGGATACTATTGTAACATCCCGCTCATCCAGCCTTTCCAGGTACGCCTTCACGGGTGAGCTATGTGCGCTTTTAATTATTTATTTATGTGACTTATATGTTTATTATACTTACTATGTGATATATTTGAATTACTTGAAACTTATTTGACCTTATGTGATTTACTTATACGTGTTCGTTTTTTTTATTTTTGTTCTTGCCCCGTTTGTGTCCGTTTTCGTTTTTAATTTTTGTGATTACGTGCTATGCATGACTTATATGTGTTATGAATGTGTCTTTATGTTTGTTACTTGTTTTCGAGTTCGTTTGATACGGTTTTGAACCCGTTTTATGTTTTAGGGACATAAGGGCCTAACGAGCCTTAGCGCACCTTGTGTTCCGGAAAGCGTAACTTGAGCTCGGGAATTCGGATTTGAATTCCGGAAGATGTGTTGGACTCGTATCGAAGAAATCAAGATGAAGAATCAAGATTCATATTTTTCTAAGCCCATTTGATTCCCCGTTTTTCAACCGAAACGAGCCCCTTACGCTTAAGAACTACCTTTTGACCTAATTAAGCTTTGTGGATCCCACTTGAACTTAACCAAACCCTTAACCAAGATTTGAGCCATGAGTTAACACTCCTTTTCAGTCCCTTAACCAAGAGAACCGATCCATTTTCTCTCCCTCCCACAAGACACGATCAGCTCCAAGGAGAAAGGAAGGAAGAAAACCCCCTTTGGCCATTTTGATGATTTTGAGCTCAAATCACATCCAAATCTTCCCAAATTCGAAAGGTAAGTTTATGATGCTATTCTAATCCCTCTTCTCTCTCTTTTGTGTGCTTTTGAGTTTATTTCCATGGTGGATTGATGAGATTTGGCAAGCATGTGAATAGTAGTAGTTGGATGAATTTGATGATTCTTGCTTCCATTCTTGTTTTCTTGAATCTTAGTGATTATATGTTGCTCCCATGACATTATTCTAACTATTTATTACATATTCTTACATGGTAATTGGATTATGAGTGATTGGCCATTAATTAGCTCTTGGGATTGGATGATTTATTTCTTCTCATTCTTGCCTTGTTTGCTTACATATTTTGGAGCTGAAGTTGTTACTACTTGTATGGCATGAATATATGCTGATTTAGTTTTATTTCCATGCTTGGTTTATGTACTTTTGATGGCCTAAGAGACTCCTTCAAGCAAAAACCGAAATCCCCTGTTTTTCTCTCCAAAACTGAACTGCTGCTGCGTTATTTTTTTTCCAGCCCCGAACGCATGACACGGTCGTGTCATGTTATAACTGGAAATGGACACGGCCGTGTCAAGCTCTCGACTTTGGGTCCTGGTTTTATTTAAACCGGACACGGCCATGTCCGATTCCTTTGCATTTTGGACGAGGCCGTGTCCACTTAGTAGGTGATGGCCGGGAGGAGTTTCTTTCGTCGTTTCGTTGCTTTTTCTTGATCTTTCTCGCCTCGTTTGTGATATGTATGCATGATTAACTTGTTGTATGATGTGTTAAGCTTGATCTCGTGAATTTATGGTTTATTCTTTGCCCTCGATTTTGAGATAGGACCTTATAAGCCTTGAATGCTCCTATATGACCTAATGTGGATTTATTTCATACTCTTTGCATCATAAACATACACACGCATCCTCCGAGCATCTAATGTGGTTCATATTAAGTCGAAGTTTGTCTTTTGTCTTTGTTTTGGCTTTAGGTTCGTTCCTTGGTTGACGAGGTTGTCCTTTTAACGTCTGTTTACTTCCTTTATTCTCGTTGCTTCTCGGAGGTGAGGTTTCTTTCTTTTTAGCTATTATGACCTACAACCCAACATGTTATTTATGCCTACATGCGAACTATATATATGCATAAATAAGTGTTCGATATGTATTTTGCGGGAATTGTGTCATTTGCAATAAAATCCATTGAAAACGCTTTTATGTATAAGTACGCTATTTTCGTTCTTTTGTTTTGAAAAGGGTTGGCGTGTGTTCGTGTTAAGTTTCGGCAAGATAAGCTTTTCGTGATAAGTATACGCTTTGTGAGATATATGTGTGTGTGAGTTCTGTGATTAGTTTGGGCCCCGGAGGAGTGGTATGTGATCTCGGGTCGGCCATGGGGTCGTCGGGCTCTCTCATCAACACGACTCCACAAAAGGGAGACTTTGCCCAACCTCGGGAGGTTGAGGGGAACGCGGGTCTTCTTGAGCTGGCGGTGTGCTACGTGACCCGTCGAAGGAGCGGGCGGATCCCCCGTCTCATTCACTTTATCAGTGGGGTTTGAAAGGGGCACCTCTCTCCCCAAAACGGCATTGGGGTGGAGTTGGGTTATGATTTATTTTGTTTTCATTTCGCCTTAGTGTATGGAGTAAGTAAGTTGAAGTTAAGCTTTCGGTGCTTTATGTTTCCGTTGTGGTTTGTGAAACGGGGGTGGCTTTCAATTTATAAAATTTGGTTGATTTTGGCCTTTGGCCCTAAACCTTTCTTAATATATAGTATCACGGGTTAAAACCTTTTTGGAGTGCAAAAACCACACCCGGTTCATGAACACTTTCGATTTAAATATGCTATTCTCCTACTTATACGCATGTGTGCGTGTGTAGCCCCCTCACCAGTCTCTAGGACTGACCCTCGTTGCTTCTTTTCTTTTTCCCCTTTTGTTTTGAGCTTTGCAGGTGCTCGGTTGAGGGTTTGGCTAGGCGGCGGTCGTCCTTAGAGTTTGGGAGTCATTCGAGTCGTTGTAGAGTCCTTTGCATTTGCATATTTACTTTCCCGCTTTGGTACTATGTATATTTGGTACTATGTATAAATACTTATGAGCTATGTTTTTGTAATTTGAAGCTTTGAATATTCCTTTTGGCCCGGAGTAGGCAAAGTATGATGTAAACTGTTTATTTTACCTTAAGTTGTATGTATAGATTTGGTTTTGTTATGTGATCCTGCAGCTTCCGCACTTTTGATTTATTGTGTTGCGCACTCTGTTCAGGGTCTAGACCGCCTAACCTAGAGGTGAATTTTGTTTGTCACCCGTTCGCTATGGTTCAATGCGGGAGCGGAGTTCCCATTTCGTTAACCGTGTTGGGCTATGGTGCGGGGGATGTGGCGCCCTCCGCTCCAGGCTGTTACATTTGTAAGTGGTATCAGAGCTCTAGGTTGCAAAACCAGAGCTCTAGCGTCGTGTCGGGTTTGTCTAGGTCGTTCGGCTTAGGACTATGTGATTGTTTGCATTCACTCTCATCTCTTACGTGAATTACTTGAATTATTTGGCTTAATTATGTTAATAGTTCACATGAACATGTACTGAACCCTGCATGCATCGATACTTTTGAATCAATTTTCTTATCTCAGGATGAGTTCTTCATATCAACATACATCATCAAAAGGAAGACAATGGAAACCAGTTTCTTCGGTCTCAAAGAAGTTTGAAGTCTTTAATCCACCGAAGTGGCTTGGGGCCATAGTATTGAAGCTGAGGAGTGGCTATCCAGGATATTTTGGATTTAGGAAAGTTGTCCGGGAACCTCACAAGAGAAAGTAAGATACACTTCCCGTTTACTACAAGGTGAAGCTTCAAAATGGTTCAAGGAAATAAGATTACATTTAAAGAAGTCCGGAGAAGAGCTCCATTGGGAAAGGTTTATCCGAGAATTTTGCTATAAGTATATCCCTCCAAATGAATTGATTAGAAGACTTCAAGAATTCCTAGATCTTGAGCAAGAAGTAAAGATGATGGATGATCTTGTAATGGAGCTAGAAAGCTCGAGAGCTAACCAAGATTGCCCCAAGGTCCGGGGATATATACAAAGGCGTAGAGACGAGATTCAACAAGCTTTTCAAGGTTCACCGGTACATGACTAGTCCGAGGAAGTTAGAAGAGTGGTTCAAGATGAAATGAATAAGCAAGAGATGAAGTTTCACATTTCTATGGTGGAATATAATCCAGGATCAAGCTTAAACTCAAACAAGAGGCCTATGTTCCGAGAGGAAACCCAAGAACTTCAAGATGTCGACTACACCAAGAAGAAGAAGCTTCAACTACCAACGATGGATTCGATACCTCTTCCATTGGAGATTATTCAATGTTCTTATTGTCAAGGCCCTAACCATACCGAAGAAGTTTGCCGAAAGAAACTTGGGAGATGTTACAAGTGTGGGGAACCGGGACATAAGGTGAAAAGTTTCCCGAAGACTAAGAATTCAAGGACTACAAAGAGCCGGAATTCCAAGACTTCAAAACAGGTCCGAGGTGATGCAAGTGGCGGCGAGGAGCTTGATGTCGAGATCAACATTTTACCATGGTGTATGGTACACCAAACATTCATGGCACTACATACATGTATTTTATTTTAATTGGTGTTACTTTTCTTTTTCTTGTTGTTCTCGGTGCTTGCGTGTCTTTGTTATTACTTGCTTGCTTCTGGTTTCCCTTTTCTTTCCTCTTTTGTGTTGTCTCTCTCTTTGGAGGGAGGTTGATGAGAAGAGTGTCGAGTGTTTGGTGAGTTGCGAGGGCCGAGCTTTCTTGGTGGCGGTTCTCTTCCGGTGGTTGTTCTTGAAGGCGCCTAGTTCTGTTAAGGTAATGGACCATAGGCATGGGTAGTTGTTTGTAGGAGGTCCATTCGGGGCTCAACGGTATCTCCGGGTGTTAGATGGAAGACTAGCCCGTTGATATCCCTTGTAGAAGTGGTTGGTAATTCCGGGATGGTGTGATAAGCTTCGTGGCTTTCCTTTGAGTTAACTTGGAGGTCGAGCCAAGCTTAAGGAGACAAAGATCGAAGTAAGCCACCTTTGGTGTTTCTTTGAAGATGGAATTCGTTTCCACCCAATGAGGACATCGAGGTTGTCGTGATCTTTATCCCGGAATTATTTTGTGTTTGGAGTTTCTCTTCCAGTGGACTCTAGCGAGGTTATTGGAGTTAAGTCGTAGTTGACGAGCTCTTAGCAGGTAATTTCGTCCTGGTGAATACTTCTTTGTGGAGTACCTTAGTCCCATCTAAGAAGAAGACGGGATTTAGGATGAGTATATTACCGTGAGCTGCACAGGTTAACTGTGGAAGATAAATACCCTTCTTGCTTGCTTCGAGAAGTCGTTAGTCCTCCTTTAGTGTTCTGTGGTCTTTGCTGAGCATGGTTCCAACAAGGGTATAGTCGACTACGCATTTTGGTAGAAGAACTGAGAATTGCCTCAGAGATTAAGTCTCTAGTGTCATCGGGAGTTTTGTCGTTGTGCAAGTCTCGTCCCATGGCATGAAAGACAAGGAAGAGGCATGGTTCGAGTGGATAAGGCTTTTGAAGAGAGTTACCTTGATTACACGAGGATACTCAAACTTCTCCGTTACGATCGAGGTACTAAGGAAGACTTCGGTTGTGCGTAGCTAACGGAAGGTTGAGGCCTATGTCTCAAGAAGTGCTTAGTCACGAGACTAATTCCACTCATAGTTCGAGACTTGAAGAGCCGGTAATGGTGTTGGCATAAGAAGAGACATTGTAGACTTAGGGTAGCAATGTCTAAAATGCTTTCGGTAGAAGACGAACATCAACAACCGGCAATTTCTCCCCAACTACTTTTGAATTTTAATCAGAAGTGGGAGCAAACTAAAGTTTGCTAAAATAAGGGGATTCGCTCGGATTTGGTGAGTACCACCGAGTTATCGGGACATGAGAAGTCTTCCTTATTTCTTATTAAGGGAGTAATGTCCCGAGGAGATCACAACTCTTGGATCAGAGTAGCGCAGCGGAAGCGTGGAGTTAAGTTTGTTCAAGTGTCCTCTTAGGTCTCGCCTCAGGTCCTTTTGAAGGAGGGGAGTTTGTAAAATCCCGCTAGTCCAGCCTTTCCAGGTACGCCTTCACGGGTGAGCTATGTGCGCTTTTAATTATTTATTTATGTGACTTATATATTTATTGTACTTACTATGTGATATATTTGAATTACTTGAAACTTATTTGACCTTATTTGATTTACTTATACGTGTTCGTCTTCTTTGTTTTCGTTCTTGGCCCATTTGTGTCCGTTTTCGTTTTTGATTTTTGTTATTACGTGATATGCGTGACTTATATGTGTTATGAATGTGTCTTTATGTTTGTTACTTGTTTTTGAGTTCGTTTGATACGGTTTTGAAACCGTTTTATGTTTTAGGGACATAAGGGCCTAACGAGCCTTAGCGCACCTTGTGTTCCGGAAGGCGTAACTTGAGCTCGGGAATTCGGATTCGAATTCTGGATGATGCGTTTGACTCGTATCGAAGAAATAAAGATGAAGAATCAAGATTCATATTTTTCTAAGCCCATTTGATTCTCCGTTTTTCAACCGAAATGAGCCCCTTACGCTTAAGAACTACCTTTTGACCTAATTAAGCTTTGTGGATCCCACATGAACCAAACCCTTAACCATGATTTGAGCCATGATTTAACACTCCTTTTCAGCCCCTTAACCAAGAGAACCGATCAATTTCCTCTCCCTCCCACAAGACACGATCAGCTCCAAGGAGAAAGGAAGGAAGAAAACCCCCCCTTTGGCCATTTTGATGATTTTGAGCTCAAATCACATCCAAATCTTCCCAAATCCGAAAGGTAAGTTTATGATGCTATTCTAATCCCTCTTCTCTCTCTTTTGTGTGCTTTTGAGTTTATTTCCATGGTGGATTGATGAGATTTGGCAAGCATGTGAATAGTAGTAGTTGGATGAATTTGATGATTCTTGCTTCCATTCTTGTTTTCTTGAATCTTGGTGATTATATGTTGCTCCCATGACATTATTCTAAGTATTTATTACATATTCTTACATGGTAATTGGATTATGAGTGATTGGCCATTAATTAGCTCTTGGGATTGGATGATTTATTTCTTCTCATTCTTGCCTTGTTTGCTTACATATTTTGGAGATGAAGTTGTTACTACTTGTATGGCATGAATATATGCTGATTTAGTTTTATTTCCATGCTTGGTTTATGTGCTTTTGATGGCCTAAGAGACTCCTTCAAGCAAAAACCGAAATCCCCTGTTTTTCTCTCCAAAACTGAACTGTTGCTGCGTTATTTTTTTTTCAGCCCCGAACGCATGACACGGCCGTGTCATGTTATAACTGGAAATGGACACGGCCATGTCAAGCTCTCAAATTTGGGTCCTGATTTTATTTAAACCGTACACGACCGTGTCCGATTCCTTTGCATTTTGGACGAGGCCGTGTCCACTTAGTAGGTGATGGCCGGGAGGAGTTTCTTTCGTCGTTTCGTTGCTTTTTCTTGATCTTTCTTGCCTCGTTTGTGATGTGTATGCATGATTAACTTGTTGTATGATGTGTTAAGCTTGATCTCGTGAATTTATGGTTTATTCTTTGCCCTCGATTTTGAGATAGACCTTATATGCGTTGAATACTCCTATATGACCTAATGTGGATTCGTTTCATACTCTTTGCATCATAAACATACACACGCATCCGCCGAGCGTCTAATGTGGTTCATATTAAGTCTAAGTTTGTCTTTTGTCTTTGTTTTGCCTTTAGGTTCGTTCCTTGGTTGGCGAGGTTGTCCATTTAAAGTCCGTTTGCTTCCTTTGTCCCCGTTGCTTCTCGGAGGTGAGGTTTCTTTCTTTTTAGCTATTATGACCTACAACCCAACATGTTATTTATGCCCGCATGCGAACTATATATATGTATAAATAAGTGTTCGATATGTATTTTGCGGGAATTGGCCCATTTGCTATAAAATCCATTGAAAACGCTTTTATGTATAAGTACGCTATTTTCGTTTTTTTGTTTTGAAAAGGGTTAGCGTGTGTTCGTGTTAAGTTTTGGCAAGATAAGCTTTTCGTGATAAGTATACGCTTTGTGAGATATATGTGTGTGTGAGTTCTGTGATTAGTTTGGGCCCCCGAGGAGTGGTATGTGATCTCAGGTCGGCCATGGGGTCGCCGGGCTCTCTCATCAACACGACTCCACAAAAGGAAGACTTTGCCCAACCTCGGGAGGTCGAGGGGAAGGTGGGTCTTCTTGAGCTGGCGGTGTGCTGCGTGACCCATCGAAGGAGCGGACGGATCCCCCGTCTCATTCAGTTTATCAGTGGGGTTTGAAAGGGGCACCTCTCTCCCCAAAACGGTGTTGGGGTGGAGTTGGGTTATGATTTGTTTTGTTTTCGTTTTGCCTTAGTGTATGGAGTAAGTTTATATTTCCGTTATGGTTTGTGAAACGGGGGTGGCTTTCAATTTATAAAATTTGGTCGATTTTGGCCTTTGGTCCTAAACCTTTCTTTATATATATAGTATCACGGGTTAAGACCTTTTTGGAGTGCAAAAACCACACCCGGTTCATGAAACCTTTCGATTTGAATATGTTATGCTCCTACTTATACGTATGTGTGCGTGTGTAGCCCCCTCACTAGTCTCTAGGACTGACCCTCGTTGCTTCTTTTCTTTTTCCCCTTTTGTTTTGAGCTTTGCAGGTGCTCGGTTGAGAGTTTGGCTAGGCGGCGGTCGTCCTTCGAGTTTTGGGAGTCATTCGAGTCGTTGTAGAATCCTTGCATTTGCATATTTACTTTCCCGCTTTGGTACTATGTATATTTGGTACTATGTATAAATACTTATGAACTATGTTTTTGTAATTTGAAGCTTTGAATATTCGTTTTTGCCCGGAGTAGGCAAAGTATGATGTAAACTGTTTATTTTACCTTAAGTTGTATGTCTATATTTGGTTTTGTTATGTGATCCTGCAGCTTCCGCACTTTTGATTTATTGTGTTGCGCATTCTGTTCAGGGTCTAGACCGCCTAGCCTAGAGGTGAATTTTGTTTGTCACCCATTCGCCATGGTTCAATGCGGGAGCGGAGTTCCCATTTCGTTAATCGTGTTAGGATATGGTGCGGGGGATGTGGCGCCCTCCGCTCCGGGGTGTTACAACTATAACATGAACATGAAAGTGTTTTCCCTTAAGAGGGACATTGTAATACAATAATATGTATATATGGTAGTAAATCAAAATGATAGGTAGGCTTGGAAATAGTTTTTATATAGATACATATGTATAGCATGATTCCAGTTGAAAACATTTTAACCCTCACCTATACTGGTAGTCAGACATTGTAATCAAATAAGCACATAAAACATTAGCATATAAAACTAGGTTCCTTATTTTAATCAAATAAGCACATAAAACACCCAATGTTTATGTATAAAAGGATTACACATTATTCTAATCATGTAAACACATAAACTATATCATGTTAGAGAATTCCCGGAAGACTCTAATTTTAACCGTTTAAGGGAAATTAAGTAATTAATTAGGTTTCATGAATTCTTCAACCACTTAAATATTTATTAATTATATTATAATCCTAATTAGAACATTAGAGATGAAATTTAGAATTTAATTTGACAATGTAGGTTATATTTTGAAAACAATTCACAATTTATCGATTTTTGGAAAATTCGGACGAAATCGTTATTTGGAATTACTAAAACTAATTTTATAATTATTTTAATAATATTTTTGAAATATTCAGCTTATGGGTTGACCAAAAAGTCAAAATTACTATTTAAAACATTTGCTATTCAATTTCTTATGAATTAAACACTATATAACATAGAATTGAACATACATACACACTTACTATCACACGTGCACTTAAAATTGATCAAGAACATTATGAATGTGTTCTTAGGCTTATGAATGTGTTCATATTAGCTCATGATCAGATCTAACAAGTTCTAAATCCATAACACATAATTAAACTCATAATGTAGCACTTTATGTAACTTTAATCATAAAATTAATTCTAAATAAATTATTCTAGGCATGAATTTAATGACATAAGATCATGAATATTTAAACATATGAACACACTATATCATATCATAAAGCATGTATTTAATTAAATAAAATTCATATATGTTACCACATTTTTCCTAAACTAGCATAAATAACATATATTTCATAAAATAAATTCCTAAAACATAATTTAATTAATCCTAGGCATGCTATGACTATATTATACTAAGAACATAATATAAAGCATGAAATAATAAAAGAAAAACACACCTTAATGAGGGAGAGAGGGGGCTGCCGTGAGTGACCAAGGGAGAGTGAGTGATTTGTGTGAATTTTGTGAATGATCTCTAGGGTATTTTATAGGTATGAATTAGGGCTTATGTTGCAATTTCTAAAATTTATGAGAGATGTGGAAGATTTCTAACCCACATTTTTGTATGGCATTTTTGTAAGAAATGTGGAATATTTCTAATTCACACAAGTATATGGTATTCTTGTAGGAAATGTGGAAGAGTTATATTCATTTATTTAACCTTTATATTTTTAGAAGGGTGATGTCATGAATAATGTCATAGTGAATACAAATAAATATAAAATAATATAAAATTTATTTAAAGATCGAGAGACGAGATCTTGAAGTGGTAAAAATAATGAAAGAATGAGTGAAAAATAAGCTTTGTTATGATTATAAATGTGGAATATTTAGGTTTTTCGTTTACAAGTTATGAACGTTAAAGATGATGAAAATCATGATAAAATTATATTAACGAAGCTTTGATGAAGTTTATAGGTTGGAAAAATTATCATAGTTTAGAGAAAAATTCAAGAAACATTTTAAGTATAATTTTGAATATTAAATGAAAGCTAATTGTTTAAAATAGAATAATAATTTTTAAAAGGGAAAATATTTATAAAATATGCTACGGTTGGAATCAAGTTTCGGTAAGTGCGTGAAAATTCATAAAATAATTCAAGGATTGTTTTAACTATAATATTGTATAAGGAAAATGTTAGAATTCGGAAATCCCTCAATTGGGCAAAACTAGGGTTTTTTGACCGGTTTTGGTTACTACGGGAGTTACGATGAGAATTAAGGTTTGGGAATGATATCAAAATTCATAAAATTTTGTAAGGATTCATTCGAGCCAATATTGGATAGGTAAAGGTGGCTTGGAAATTTTCTATTAAAATGAGTGAATAGTAACTAACGTTCTAAAGGAAATTCTTCTTAACCCTTTACTTACTTATTTCTCTTAGCCCTGAAATCCGGGATGTTACAATCCACCCCCCCATTAAAGAGAATCTGTCCTCAGATTCTATTCATATTCCATAATAACTTTAGATAGTTTTTATATTCTTACTTATGAAAAGACAAATTATTCAAGATGTAAATGCACATATAATTTGTAATGCAATGGATATTCATGGCACCAGGGTCTTGTAGGACGGTAACTGGCGTGTTTAGAATGCGTACCTTTTATAGTTACTTTTGGGGAAGTATCATGAGGTGCAATGATCTTTATAGAGAGTATATAATACATGATAGTTGAGAATGATGTGCAGATGATAACAAAATTAAAATTTCCAAGTATTAGCAATTAACAGACACAACATCCTTAGCGAAGATAAAACATATATAAAGGAACAGGAAATTAATAAGTTAGTTTTCGGTTCTACTGGTATCTTGAAGCAACTCTAATAACTTGAGACTTAAAGGATCTAGGAAATGTAAGTGAAGTGTTTCCATGAGTTAAGAATGCAAGTATGATGATAGAAGAGATTAGATCTTATAACCGAATCTACAAGGAATTCGATAGTTTCGAAGGGTACTGAGGAATTCCATAACACTCCGGATTTTGGTACGGATTGAAAATATATGATGGACTTGAAAAAGGAAGGGTTTAGTACTACAATTGTAACAAATCACATGCTGGTCGGCCGCCCCAACAGTGATTGATCACAATTTAAGCACTAAGGACACGAGAATACTTGTGAGACCCTATGAACAATGAACCCCAGATTTCCGCAATCTAGAGCTCTGATACCACTTTAATTGTAGCGTCTCCCCAGCACTACAACCCCGCGCCGCAATACTCCCTGAGTGGAGGTTATACCCAACACTCAGGAAATAGTACAACGAACGGTCAGGATAATATATGAATGGAGTATATGTCACAGTGCAGCGAAAGATAAAGAGATTCAATTTGACCAATGAATGGGGAGGATAACGTATAATGAGCAAGGATTATCATTATTGATCAATGTAGTCCGCAAAAGAGTACAACAGGTTAACATGCAAGGACAAAGTATGAGATAGTTTGTTTCTGCAGAGAGTAAGCTCAAGACAGTGTACTCTTAGGATCGGATCCAACCTACTGTTGTAATGTTTCAAGATACCTCTAGTTGTCGTTCATTGATTCCTGAAATCATGCATTTTAAAATAGGCGAGAGGGTTAGTCAAAGTGACTAAGTGAAGGGGGTATGAGGGTTTATATATATATATATATATATATATAAATATATTTGTATGATCAAGAAGATCTTGATCTATAAAATTAACAATAGGATATAGCAAATATATATTTGTATGATCAAGAAGATCTTGATCTATAATATTAACAATAGGATATAGCAAATATGGAACGGTTCATGATATGTGTAAAACAGGGATAGGGGTAGTTTGGAATATTTGTAGAAATATGTACCGTTTGTAACAAGAACATTAATGCCCGCATGCTAGGCCTCTCAATCCATAACTCTTTAAATAATTGGTAAAATAGTATCGGGCTGATCAAGGCACCGATATTTCTATAAAACCAAGAATATTAACTCCACCACTCCTTGATGTCAATAGGGAATCAAACCCTAGAGACCACGAACATGATTCGGGAGGCAGCTAACTCTCCCTCAACCCTAGGCGTGTAGTAACTAACCTCCAGTTAAACCACTACCAAGAGGTGGTGGCAGTCCGCAGCGCCAACAATACCCTTGGCCCGATACCTTCCGGGTAATTGCTCGCTACGGATACAGCCGGCGCCCATAATATGAATATAGAACAATATTTTGCTTGCATAACCCGGCATCAACGTTTTGATAAAGTGGACTTAAGGTATATATTGTCCTAGTGAAACGTTGATTCCGACATGAATGTATTTTCCCCTTCAAAGGGATACTGTAACATGAACATTAAAGTATTTTCCCGTAAGAGGGACATTGTAGTACAATAATATGTATATAGGGTAGTAAATCAAAATGATAGGCAGGTTTCGAAATAGTTTTTATATAGATACATAAGTATAGCATGATTCCAGTTGAAAACATTTTAACCCTCACCTATACCGGTATCAGACATTGTAATGTGGATTAAAGTGCGCCTGAAAGTATTAACTACTATAGGCTTAGAACTAGGTTCCTTATTTAAATCAAATAAGCACATAAAACACATAATGTTTATCCATAAAAGGATTACACATTATTCTAATCAAGTAAACACATAAACTATATCATGTTAGAGAATTCCCGGTAAAATCTAATTTTAACCATTTAAGGGAAATTAAGTAATTAATCAGGTTTCATGAATTCTTTAACCACTTAAATATTTATTAATCACATTATAATCCTAATTAGAACATTAGAGATGAAATTTAGAATTTAATTTGACAATGTAGGTTATATTTTAAAAATAATTCACAATTTACCTATTTTTGAAAAATTCGTATGAAATCGTTATTTTGAATTTCCAAAACTAATTTTATAATTATTTTAATAATATTTTTGAAATATTCAGCTTATGGGTCGACCAAAAAGTCAAAATTACTATTTAAAACATTTGCTATTCAATTTCTTATGAATTAAAGACTTTATAACATGGAATTGAACACACACACACACACACTTGCTATCACACGTGCCCTTAAAATTTATCAAAAACATTATGAATGTGTTCTTAGGCTTATGAATGTGTTCATATTAGCTCATGATCAAATCTAACAAGTTCTAAGTCCATAACACATAATTAAACTCACAATGTAGCACTTTATGTAACTTTAATCATAAAATTAATTCTAAATAAATTATTCTAGGCATGAATTTAATGAAATAAGATCATGAATAATTAAACATATGAACACACTATATCATATCATAAAGCATGTATTTAATTAAATAAAATTCATATATGTTACCATATTTTTCCTAAACTAGCATAAATAGCATATATTTCATAAAATAAATTCCTAAAGCATAATTTAATTAATCCTAGGCATGCTATGACTATATTATACTAAGAACATAATATAAAGAATGAAATAATAAAAGAAAAACACACCTTAATGAGGGAGTGAGGGGGCTTCCGTGAGTGACCAAGGGAGAGTGAGTGATTTGTGTGAGTTTTGTGAATGAGCTCTAGGGTATTTTATAGGCATGAATTCGGGGGCTTATGTTGCAATTTCTAAAATTTATGAGAGATGTGGAAGGTTTATAACCCACATTTTTGTATGGCATTTTTTATAAGAAATGTGGAATATTTCTAATTCACACAAGTATATGGTACTCTTATAGGAAATGTGGAAGAGTTATATTCATTTATTTAACCTTTCTATTTTTAGAAGGATGATGTCATGAATGATGTCATAGTGAATAAAAATAAATATAAAATAATATAAAATTTATTTAAGAGTCGAGAGATGAGATCTTGAAGTGGTAAAAATAATGAAAGAATGAGTGATAAATAAGTTTTGTTATGATTATAAATGTGGAATATTTAGGTTTTTCGTTTACAAGTTATGAACGTTAAAGATGATGAAAATCATGATAAAATTATATTGACGAAGCTTTGATAGAGTTTAAAGGTTGGAAAAATTATCATAGTTTAGAGAAAAATTCAAGAAACGTTTTAAATATAATTTTGAATATTAAATGAAAGCTAATTGTTTAAAATAGAATAATAATTTTTAAAAGGGAAAATATTTATAAAATATGCTACGGTTGGAGTCAAGTTTTGGTAAGTGCGTGAAAATTCATAAAATAATTCAAGGATTGTTTTAACTATAATATTTTATAAGGAAAATGTTAGAATTCGGAAATCCCTCAATTGGGCAAAACTAGGGTTTTATGACCGGTTTTGGTTACTACGGGAGTTACGATGAGAATTAAGGTTTGGGAATGATATCAAAATTCATAAAATTTTGTAAGGATTCATTCGAGCCCAATATTGGATATGTAAAGGTGGCTCGGAAAATTTCTACGAAAATGAGTGAATAGTAACTAAGGTTCTAAAGGAAATTCTTTTTAACCCTTTACTTACTTATTTCTTCTTAGCCCTGAAAACTAGGATGTTACATACCCGCTGCTTCGATGGGTTAACCATCGGCTCAAGAATAACTCACCTTCCACACTACACGGTCGTGTGAGAGATTCTCAATGGGTACTTTGTGCAATGGCTTAGCTATACGTCGGCCCAATGCCGAACCGGTCTCCATTCAGACATTTCCCCGGGGCCCTATGCATGTTCATGATCAGTGTGCATAATCTCGCCAAAACATTCAAATCATGATAAACATATTACATTTCAAATTCCTCGAGAAAAGGTTTACTCGATAAGAACTTACTCGATGACTTTGCATTGAAATCAATATATATATGTATATACATTAGGTTTTTTGCCAAAACTTATCACATAAAGGTTGTAGGGTTTAATACATAACTACAACAAAAACAGCCTCGCCTAAGAGATGACAATATAAGAATATGAGCTATGCCGGTGCCTATTTGATCATGATATCTCCGCCCAGGAGAAGAACTGTGCAAGAAAGGGAACAATGTGTACTCGTGAGATAAGACTCGATATGAGATCAAGTAGGACGCACGACAATGCTTATGAAGTGGTGTATCATCTCATTACATGATTCAATATTAAATAAAGCATAATAATGTCATGGAATGGTGTGATCGTGTTCATATGCTCAATTACTCCAACGAATTCAATTCATATATCAATCACGGAGTCAAACGATCCAGTTTAAGCAAGAAAGGACCAAGGAGTCTCAAGTAGGAGCATAATTATCAATTAAGTATATACTTCATATAAGTCACAAACAGGAGCCAAGGGGGTGAAAGCAATCCAATAAGAGGGGTTTTGGTGAAGTTTGGCAAAAACAGATAATTTTTGAAAACGCGCAAAGTGTGGTAAAACTGAAATATCTTGAGTTCTAGAAATTGGAATTGGGTTTCGTTTGTTTAATATGAAACTATACAAATAGACCTTTCCGATGACATATGGCTCGTATTCTAGTTCAAAGCGAGGAGAAAATGACGTAAGCTCGAAGTTAGGTGAATGCAGATTTTCGGCGAAGTGCCGACACCAATTTAAAACGGTTATATCTCTCAAACCAGGAAATATATTGAGGTGATTCCAATTGGAAAATGCTCTAAAATTCGAGAGGTTTCTAACAGTTCAAAATTCGGGTCAATCGGAGTTCGTTTGAGAGGTAAACAGGAGTGTGCAAAATGAATTGAAAGCAGAAACGGGCGTGTGGAAGCTATCTGCATCACAGATGGGTCTCACACGGGCATGTGGTAAATGAACTAAGGGCCACATGCCCATTTGGAGTGCCACTGGACGAAAAAACAGGGGAAAAACAGGGTATACACTCGGGAATGACTCCCAAGCCTCTCCCACACCATACCACATCAAGTAAATATCTCAAAACTAACATATAACAGGCATATGATTCATATATATCAATTAGGCCACAAGGACTTTAATATAACATGCTTGATTCATCCAAATCATTCATGAAAACCCTTATAAGAATATGTGATCAACCAAGCTCCAAGAATTCAAACAATCAAGCATAAAACTCACGGATTCAAGTATTAGAGCATCAAACACATGCCAAATCATACTTTAAACACCAAGGAATTCAAACCCCATCTTATTTAACATATTTACACAAAACCCACATTATACCTTGGAAAAAAGCAGGAGGAGAAGATGAAGATGGAGAGCTTGAAGCTTGAGCTTGAGGGAGAAGAATAGAGCTTGAAATCCTTGTCTTCCTTGGCCTTGCTTGGATCGATTGAAGAAGAGAAGAAAAGGGGTTGGGAGTCTTGTGTGTTGAGAGAAAAATGAAAAGAAAAAGAATGAAGGAGAACGGGGTGTGTATGTGTATATATTTATCGTGTAAAGAGGGAGAGAAGAGTAGGGAAATTGCACTTTAGCCCCTTGAGAATTTAAGTGATACAATTAGGGCCCCAAGGTTTAGTAAGTGAATAATTGGGGTCCAATTCAAAGTTCAATTGAGTCCAAGGATCATATAAGTCATATATTTAAAATTAAAATTAGAACACATACAAGGGAAAAGAAAGTTCCTAAGTCTCAAACTCTCACATATGGCGCGTACCTGAATAATTGAAAATACGGGATGTTACAGTAATTGCATGGATATCCGTACACTCTGGCATGCCCCCAGTCTTGATGCAGCAGCTGGAGTTCCTGGAGGCTTAAGGTAAAACGGGGCATCAACAGAGGGTGTATGGATATCGACACACCCATTGCTTATCCTGATTTCCTGATTATATGATTTGACGTAATTCCACCGCACGTGTTAATTGATTTCTGTCTCCTGTTACCCATTTTATTAACAGATCACGTACAGTGGAATTACGCCTGCCTAACTGCCTGTTTATATATATATATATATACGTGTGTGTTAACCCCTTCACCCAGTCAGTTGGCTGACCCCTCCCTCTCGTTGTTTTTAGTGTCAGTCTTGCAGGTTCTGTGGTCGTTAGGTGGGAGTCTTTCGAAGTATTTGATCGAGTCTTGGTCCTATTTGCACTGCATCGTACTGTACATCCACTTTTTGTTTTGATTTAGGCCTTGTAGGCCATCCTGTACTTTTATCATTATCTTGAACTCAGGACAGGCTTCTAGGGCTCTAGTTGAACCCGTTTGTATGTAATTGAAGTGGATTGGATTCGGGACAGGTTAGGACAGGTTCTTCTGTTTTAGTTGAACCCGTATTTATATTCCTGTTGTTATATTGAATATGTTTGAATGATTGCATTGCTTCCGCATTCTTTGTTTTGTTGAATTGTTGGTACAGGGTCAAGTCCTGCCTAACAGGTTGGTTTTTGTTCTGTCTCCGTTCGCCATGAGCTTGGTTCATGTATGGACTCCCATTTTATGGGTGGACCGGGCTCTCGGTGCAGGGGATGTGGTACCCTCAGTTTAGGGTGTCACAACCTAAAGTGGTATCCGAGCTCCAGGTTGCAAAACCGGAGTTCTAGTGTCGTGTCCTGTCGAGTCTAGGTCGTACGGTTTAGGAACTACATGATAACGTGTGCATTGTATTAACCTTGAGCATGAAATTACATTCCTTTTTGAACCTTGTTGAATTATTTTGCTGCTCATTGCATCGGATTCGTGCTTTTTGTATTGAATATGTGACATGAACATGCACTAATCGCTTGCATATATTCTTAAAATGAGTTATAATTTATAAGTATGAAGATAATGTCAAACCACGGCCAATCTCTACGACAACAACGGTCTATCTTAAGCTCGATTCTCAGGCACGAAAATTATAAGGAATGTACCAGGGATTATATACAGGAATCCTAGATTCAAGGCCTTCTCTATTTAAGTTATGGCTCGGAGATAGAATCCGGAATTGGAGACCGATGTATAAGGAAAAGTTTGCAATTTCTATTGGAGATGGTGAATCCGGGGTGAAGTACCGCCTTACAAGAACCGACATCTATGCTCAAATTATAAAAGTTAGTTAATCGGATCCCCTAGGACCATTCATTGAAGAGAGAAGTGAAGAAAATCTCGAAGGTACTTTAATTCGAGGTTCGGATCATTGAAGAAGCGGTGCTAATCAAAAGAACTCAAGGTAAAATCGGTTGATGAGAGATAAGCAACAAGGGACATCGAGGATGAGCTTCCAAGTGAATTGGACAACTTCGGATTCCGAAAAAGGTAGAAGTGATTTTTTTTTTTTGGAAGAGTTAAAGAAGATCAACCCATTAGAGGTTATGTGTTGACAAGTGGGAGAAGAAGAGGTGATTTGTGGTACTTTGGGTTTCGAGTAAGAAAGAGTTTGGCCTAGGATGCTTCGGATTTTTAATAATAAGGAATTGAATTAGGCAGAGTTAAAGAGGACCTGTAATGCCCCAACTTTTCCGTATTCTAAAATGACGTATGTGTTTACTAATTTGCGCGAATTAATTGTTTATAAGTGTTGTTGTATATTTAATTGTTATTAAATGATAAAATATTGATCATTTATATCTTAATGTTTTTAATATTAAATGTATATTTTAATCGTGCACTTTGATTAATATTTAATTATGAATTTGAATTTTGTTATTTATTATGAATTTAAATTTTGTTATACCTTATGAAATTCTTTGAATTCACTTATGCATTGCTCATGAGTGTTATAAACGTGTTTCGTTCTTATATGATTTGATATCGAAATTTTGTAAAAATTTAATATGTTGGAGATATACGTGTTATGAATATGAATATATGTTTGTTTCATGTTTTTGGGTTCATTTGCATTAGTTTCGAATTTATTTTGTTCGTGGAATCAAAATCGGGGGCTAATGAGCAATTAGCACACCCTTGGTTCCGTATATGATATCTTGAGCTCGGGAAATCGAAATCGAGTTCCGTCAACTTCGTTGATCTCGTAATGAAAATTTGGGTTCAATGAACTTAGCCTAATACTTTTCTAAGACCATTTGAACTCCCGAAATTCAACCGAAAATCGAAACGAATGTAAATCTGCCACCCTTTACTAAAAATGCCATAACTCATTCAAACCTTGTCCAAATTAACCATGGTTGGAGGCATTGGAACCCCAGTTAAGCTATCTGATCCTTATCTCCCTCAACCGAGCCAACCCTCACACATAAGGAAAAATCAGCCAAAAGCCCCTGCTCTCCAGAAAATCCCGTCACCATGCCCTACTTGGAGATTTCAAGCTCAAATCTCTTCCATCTTCCATCCAATTGACAAGGTGAGTTAAGGGTTGTGATATAAACTTATTATGTGTCATTTGAATCCATGTTCCCCTAAATTTGGGCTGGTATACTTGGAGATATGAGGATATACATGAATAGTTAGGTTTTGAAGTCATACTTTGATCTCATGCATTCCTTGGTGCTCTTGGATGATTTAAAGTATGAAAATGGTTGTCTTAACTCCCTTATTTCATTTATGATCATGTATTTTATGGTAGTTGGCTATTAAATGAGTTACCATTAATAAACTTGTTAAGAAATTGCATAAAATGATTTTCTTCTTTCCTCCCCTCACGAGATGAACTACTGCTGCTGCGTTTTAGGATTGAAATTGCTATCAATTGCTACTTATTTTTTCCTTGTTTGATGCACATACATACCTGATCTTGTTGAGTAAGAGATGGAACGGTTGTTACCCTGTTTTTATGTTTTTTTCCGCTACAGACATAAATCCACGGGGTTGGATTTTCCCTTTGGAAAAATCCATGGGGGTGGATTTGAGTCAGTGGGTTTCTGACCAAAATCCATTGGGGTGGATTTTTCCCTTTGGAAAAATCCATGGGGGTGGATTCTGTCCAGCCTATCCTCAT